>CAWUFW010003004.1:20000-1220000 GCA_963921515.1 Calotriton arnoldi | reverse complement strand
CAGCATAATGCACTATACAGCATTGAACACCCAGCAGCATTTGGCACCCAGCAGCATTTGGCACCCAGCAGCATTCTACGTCGATCCAATCTTTGCCAGCAGCATAATGCACTATGCAGCTTTGAGCACAGAGCAGCATTTGGCGCCCAGCAGCATTTGGCACCGGCAGCATTCTACATTGAGTCCAATCTTTGCCAGCATCATAAAGCACTATGCAGCATTGAGCACCCAGCAGCATTGAGCACCAGGCAACATTTGGCACCCAGCAGCATTTGGTGCCCAGCAGCATTTTACTCAGAGTTCCATTTTTGCCAGCAGCATAATGCAATATGCAGTATTGAGCAGCCAGCAGCAATTGGTGCCCAGCAGCATTCTACTCTGAGTCCAATCTTTGCCAGCAGCATAATGTAATATGTAGCATTGAGCACCCAGCAGCATTGAACACCCAGCAGCAATTGGCACCCAGCAGCATTCTACGGTGAGTCCAATCTTTGCCAGCAGCATAATGCAGCATTGAGCACCCAGCAGCATTGAGAACCCTGCATCATTTGGCACAGAGCAGCATTTGGTGCCCAGCAGCATTCTACTCTGAGTCCAATCTTTGCCTGCAGCACAATGCAATATGCAGCATTGAGCGCCCAGCAGCATTTGGCGCCCAGCAGCATTTGGCACACAGCAGCATTCTACTCTGAGTTCAATCTTTGCCAGCAGCATAATGCAATAAGCAGCATTCAGCACCCAGCAGCACTTGGCGCTCAGCAGCAATCTACGCCGAGTCCAGTCTTTGCTAGCAGCATAATGCAATATGCAGCATTGAGCACCCAGCAGCATTCAGCACCCAGCAGCAATTGGTGCCCAGCAGCATTCTACTCTGAGTCCAATCTTTGCCAGCTGCATAATGGAATATGCAGCATTGAGCACCCAGCAGCATTTTGCACCCAGCAGCATTTGGCGCCCAGCAGCATTCTACGTCGATCCAATCTTTGCCAGCATCATAAAGCACTATGCAGCATTGAGCACCCAGCAGCAATGAGCACCAGGCAACATTTGGCACCCCTCAGCATTTGGTGCCCAGCAGCATTTTACTCAGAGTTCCATTTTTGCCAGCAGCATAATGCAATATGCAGTATTGAGCACCCAGCAGCAATTGGTGCCCAGCAGCATTCTACTCTGAGTCCAATCTTTGCCAGCAGCATAATGCAATATGTAGCATTGAGCACCCAGCAGCATTGAACACCCAGCAGCAATTGGCACCCAGCAGCATTCTACGGTGAGTCCAATCTTTGCCAGCAGCATAATGCAGCATTGAGCACCCAGCAGCTTTGAGAACCCTGCATCATATGGCACCGAGCAGCATTTGGTGCCCAGCAGCATTCTACTCTGAGTCCAATCTTTGCCTGCAGCACAATGCAATATGCAGCATTGAGCGCCCAGCAGCATTTGGCGCCCAGCAGCATTTGGCACACAGCAGCATTCTACTCTGAGTTCAATCTTTGCCAGCAGCATAATGCAATAAGCAGAATTCAGCACCCAGCAGCACTTGGCGCTCAGCAGCATTCTACGCCGAGTCCAGTCTTTGCTAGCAGCATAATGCAATATGCAGCATTGAGCACCCAGCAGCATTCAGCACCCAGCAGCAATTGGCGCCCAGCAGCATTCTACTCTGAGTCCAATCTTTGCCAGCTGCATAATGGAATATGCAGCATTGAGCACCCAGCAGCATTTTGCACCCAGCAGCATTTGGCGCCCAGCAGCATTCTACGTCGATCCAATCTTTGCTAGCAGCATAATGCACTATGCAGCAATGAGCACCCAGCAGCATTTGGTGCCCTGCAGCATTTGGAACCGGCAGCATTCTTTATCGAGTCCAATCTTTTCCAGCATCATAAAGCACTATGCAGCATTGAGCAGCCAGCAGCAGTGAGCACCAGGCAGCATTTAGCACCCAGCAGCTTTTGGTGGCCAGCAGCATTTTACTCAGAGTTCCATCTTTGCCAGCAGAATATTGCAATATGCAGTATTGAGCACCCAGCAACATTGTGCACAGAGCAGCAATTGGCGCCCAGCAGCATTCTACTCTGAGTCCAATCTTTGCCAGCAGCATAATGCAATATGTAGCATTGAGCACCCAGCACTATTTGGCATTGAGCAGCATTTGGTGCCCAGCAGCATTCAGCACCCAGCAGCATTCAGCACCCAGCAGCATTCAGCACCCAGCAGCAATTGGCACCCAGCAGCATTCTACTGTGAGTCCAATCTTTGCCAGCAGCATAATGCAGCATTGAGCACCCTGCAGCATTTGGAACCGAGCAGCATTTGGTGCCCAGCAGCATTCTACCCCGAGTCCAATCTTTGCCTGCAGCACAATGCAATATGCAGCATTGAGCACCCAGCAGCATTTGGCACCCAGCAGCATTTGGCGCACAGCAGCCTTCTACTCTGAGTTAAATCTTTGCCAGCAGCATAATGGAATATGCAGCATTCAGCACCCAGCAGCACTTGGCGCTCAGCAGCATTCTACGCCGAGTCCAGTCTTTGCTAGCAGTATAATGCAACATGCAGCATTGAGCACCCAGCAGCATTCAGCACCCAGCAGCAATTGGTGCCCAGCAGCATTCTACTCTGAGTCCAATCTTTGCCAGCAGCATAATGCAATATGCAGCATTGAGCACCCAGCAGCATTTGGCACCGAGCAGCATTTGGTGCCCAGCAGCATTCTACTCAGAGTCCAATCTTTGCCAGCAGCATAATGCAATATGCAGCATTGAGCAGCAATATGCAGCATTTGGCACTTAGCAGCATTTGGCGCCCAGCAGCATTTGGTGCACAGCAGCATTCTACTCTGAGTTCAATCTTTGCCAGCAGCATAATGCAATATGCAGCATTCAGCTCCCAGCAGCATTTGGCGCTCAGCAGCATTCTATGCCGAGTCTAATCTTTGCCAGCAGCATAATGCAATATGCATCATTGAGCATCCAGCAGCATTTCGCACTTAGCAGCATTCAGCACCCAACAACAATTAGTGCCCAGCAGCATTCTACTCTGAGTACAATCTTTACCAGCAGCATAATGCAATATGCAGCATTGAGCACCCAGCAGCATTGAGCACCCAGCAGCATTTGGCACCGAACAGCATTTGGTGCCCAGCAGCATTCTACTCCGAGTCCAATCTTTGGCAGCAGCATAATGCAATATGCAGCATTCAGCACACAGCAGCATTTGCGCTCAGCAGCATTCTACGCCGAGTCCAATCTTTGCCAGCAGCATAATGCAATATGCATCATTGAGCACCCAGCAGCATTTGGCACTTAGCAGCATTCAGCACCCAGCAGCAATTGGCGCCCAGCAGCATTCTACTCTGAGTCCAATCTTTACCAGCAGCATAATGCACTATGCAGCACTGAGCACCAAGCAGCACCTAGCACCCGGCAGTATTGAGCCTCCAGCAGCATTGGGCACCCAGCAGCATTGTGCGCCCAGCAGCACCTGGTACCCAGCAGCATTTGGCGCCCAGCAGAATTTGGTGCCCAGCAGCATTCTACTCTGAGTCCAATCTTTGCCAGCAGCATAATGCACTATGAGGCATTAAACACCCAGCAGCATTTGGCACCCAGCAGTATTTGGCGCCCAGCAGCATTCTACGTTGATCCAATCTTTGCCAGCAGCATAATGCGCTGTGCAGCATTGAGCACCCAGCAGCATTTGGCGGCCAGCAGTATTTGCCACCGGCAGCATTCTACATCGAGTCCAATCTTTGCCAGCAGCATAATGCAATATGCAGCATTGAGCACCCAGCAGCATTGAGCACCCAGCAGCGTTTGGCACCGAGCAGCATTTGGTGCCCAGCAGCATTCTACTCAAAGTCCAATCTTTGCCAGCAGCATTATGCAATAAGCATCATTGAGCACCTAGCAGCATTTGGCACTTAGCAGCATTCAGCACCCATCAGCAATTGGCGCCCAGCCGCATTCTACTCTGAGTACAATCTTTACCAGCAGCATAATGCAATATGCAGCATTGAGCACCCAGCAGCATTGAGCACCCAGCAGCATTTGGCACCGAACAGCATTTGGTGCCCAGCAGCATTCTACTCTGAGTCCAATCTTTGCCAGCAGCATAATGCAATATGCAGCATTCAGCACCCAGCAGCATTTAGCGCTCAGCAGCATTCTACGCCGAGTCCAATCTTTTCCAGCAGCATAATGCAATATGCATCATTGAGCACCCAGCAGCATTAGGCACTTAGCAGCATTCAGCACCCAGCAGCAATTGGCGCCCAGCAGCATTCTACTCTGAGTCCAATCTTTACCAGCAGCATAATGCACTATGCAGCACTGAGCACCTAGCACCCAGCAGCATTGAGCCTCCAGCAGCATTTGGCACCCAGCAGCATTGGGCGCACAGAGGCATTTGGTACCCAGCAGCATTTGGCGCCCAGCAGCATTTGGTGCCCAGCAGCATTCTACTCTGAGTCCAATCTTTGCCAGCAGCATAATGCACTATGAAGCATTGAACACCCAGCAGCATTTGGCACCCAGCCATATTTGGCGCCTAGCAGCATTCTACGTTGATCCAATCTTTGCCAGCAGCATAATGCACTATGCAGCATTGAGCACCCAGCAGCATTTGGCGGCCAGCAGCATTTGGCACCGGCAGCATTCTACATTGAGTCCAATCTTTGCCAGCATCATAAAGCACTATGCAGCACTGAGCACCCAGCAGCATTGAGCACCAGGCAGCATTTGGCACCCAGCAGCATTTGGTGCCCAGCAGCATTTTACTCAGAGTTCCATCTTTGCCAGCAGCATAACGCAATATGCAGTATTGAGCACCCAGCAGCAATTGGCGCCCAGCAGCATTCTACTCTGAGTTCAATCTTTGCCAGCAGCATAATGCAATATATAACATTGAGCACCCAGCAGCATTGAGCACCCAGCAGCATTTGGCATTGAGGAGCATTTGGTGCCCAGCGGCATTCAGCACCCAGCAGCATTCAGCACCCAGCAGCATTCAGCACCCAGCAGCAGTTGGCGCCCAGCAGTATTCTACTGTGAGTCCAATCTTTGCCAGCAGCATAATGCAAAATGCAGCATTGAGCACCCAGCAGCATTGAGCACCCAGCAGCAATTGGCGCCCAGTAGCATTCTACTCTGAGTCCAATCTTTGCCAGCTGCATAATGCAATATGCAGCATTGAGCACTCAGCAGCATTTGGCACCCAGCAGCATTTGGCGCCTAGCAGCGTTCTACATCGAGTCCAATCTTTTCCAGCAACATAAAGCACTATGCAGCATTGAGCAGCCAGCAGCATTGAGCACCAGGCAGCATTTGGCACCCAGCAGCTTTTGGTGCCCAGCAGCATTTTACTCAAAGTTCCATCTTTGCCAGCAGCATAATGCAATATGCAGTATTGAGCACCCAGCAACATTGTGCACACAGCAACAATTGGCGCCCAGCAGCATTCTACTCTGAGTCCAATCTTTGCCAGCAGCATAATGCAATATGCAGCACTGAGCACCCAGCAGCATTGAGCATCCAGCAGCATTTGGCATTGAGCAGCATTTGGTGCCCAGCAGCATTCAGCACCCAGCAGCATTCAGCACCCAGCAGCAATTGGCACCCAGCAGCATTCTACTGTGAGTCCAATCTTTGCCAGCAGCATAATGCAATATGCAGCATTGAGCACCCAGCAGCATTGAGCACCCAGCAGCATTTGGCATGGAGCAGCATTTGGTGCCCAACAGCATTCTTCTCAGAGTCCAATTTTTGCCAGCAGCATAATGCAATATGCAGCATTGAGCACCCAGCAGCATTTGGCGCTTAGCAGCATTTGGCGCCCAGCAGCATTTGGCACACAGCAGCATTCTACTCTGAGTCCAATCTTTGCCAGCAGCATAATGCAATATGCATCATTGAGCACTCAGCAGCAATAGGCGCCCAGCAGCATTCTACTCTGAGTCCAATCTTTACCAGCAGCATAATGCAATATGCAGCATTGAGCACCCAGCAGCATTGAGTACCCAGCAGCATTTGGCACTGAACAGCATTTGGTGCCTAGCAGCATTCTACTCCGAGTCCAATCTTTGCCAGCAGCATAATGCACTATGCAGCATTCAGCACCCAGCAGCATTTGGAACTTAGCAGCATTTGGCACCAGCAACATTTGTCACCAGCAGCATTCTGCCCCTGTACCATTCTTCAACAGCAGCAGCATAATGCACGATGTATCATTCTCACACATCAGCATTCTACAAAAAGCAGCATATTTTGGAGTTGGAAAATGGGTATCTGATTTCGAAAACCAAAGTGAGAAACATATCATATCAAATTAGTACAGTAACATAGCAAAATATTTGCAATTCCAATTTGTGAAAAGAATTGTTAAAGTCATGAAATAAAAGTCAAAATATTACAACATATTTTCAATGCTATCTCTGTAATATAAACCTTTAGATTCAGTGATAGATTTACAATATAGATATATTAATGTAAATGTAGTAATACTATAGAAGTGTGTAAGCCATGAACTATTCTAGCTAATTTGACAAATAATGCAATATAATAAGAAGGAAAAAAGAAAAGGGGCGAAGGAGTAAAAACAAAAGTAAAAAAAAATATATATATATAGGTGGAATATTGCCACCATTATGTAAATAGACATTTGGAGAGAAAAGTGTAAAGGAGTCAAAACAAGACTCCTTAAATCTTATCGTTGGTATAAGCAGTACAGGCTGTGTCCACCCTATGATTGAAACATACAGTTCTACCTTTAAGAAAAATATAGTTTTGTGTACCTTTGGAACAGGAAGTAGCTTGTTTAAAAGCAATTGAAATTACTAGATCATGAATTATTATATTTTCTACAACTGAAATCAGGAGTGAAACTCAATGCTCCCAAATAGATGTCTGTGACAGAAAAAGATACACTTAAATCAAGAATTTAATTACTCTTATTCTATATTAATTTCCAAAAATTATGAACTGTCGAAAGAAAATTTTATGTCAAGACCGGAGGCTCATATTATGCTTTCTAGTCTTGCTTTAATATAATAGCAGCCAAGATAAACTATAAAACTACAGTTCCCAGAAGGCCAAGCAACAGGTTGACCAATGGGAAAATATGGAATCAACAACAAGAACCAATGAACAGACAGTCTCAATTATAACGTTAGCTCTGACTGCGAACAGCCCTCTTTTCTTGCTGCTCGCAGTCAAGATAAGTACATGCTCTTGTTAATGCTCTTTTACGTTGTATTTTATTGCTTATTATATATTTGACTGGTTATGGTATTTGGTTTGGCTGCCTCTGCCTTTCCGTTGCGCTTTGCGCTTTCCCCCTTTGCCGCCCGCATTTAGTGCTCCGTTGCGCTCCCCCCCTTTGCCGCTCTCTTTGAGTGCTCCCTGCCGCTCGCGCGCGTTGTCGGCTGACTCTACGCGACGCGAGGCGGCCATTTTCTGACGCGCTTCAGTTTTGCCGCATTTCCATTTACCGGAGCTTGGTTTCTTTGGCTCGCTTGCTCCGGTTTGCGTCCTGCCCCTTTGGGTGTGGCTTTCTTTCTCTCCCGGCTAGGCTTTCATTACGTTCACGCCCACTAGGTGGTTCCTAACTTCAGGGTTTGGTTTAACCCTTCCCTACCTGGTTTTGCTTGATTGCCTTTTGAAATATGGAACTTGACAGTTCTCAGGGTTCAGATATGCAGAATGAAGAAGGGGAGGCATTTAAAAATGATTTGAATGTGTTTATCAATTCCTCTGTGGAACATGCTGTTGAAGCTTCCATGAAGCGTTTTTCAAAAGATATGGAAAATTCTATGTTGTCTTTGATGTCCAAAGCTTTGGCCCAGTCTGCGGGGGATAGCAGAAAGAGGAAATTGGTACCTTCCAGCTCTAAATGTGATATTTCAATTGCGTCACGAATGTTGAATGAGGTTTCCTCTCGCAAGGTTGAGGTCGTGGTGCCTCCCAGGCCTCCTTCTAAGGAGGGGATTTCTATTTCTGATGGCAAATGTAAATCTAAGTCAAAACACGCTGAGGTACCTTTGGACACTGATGATGATCTTGGTGACGCAGATGATTTGTTTGACAATTTTGATGCCAATGATCCTTCTCCTCCGCCGAAGAAATCTAAAACAGATTCTTTTTACTCCAGCCCTATTCTAGATGCGGAGGGCACTCCCATGTTTGACCCTACTTCTATTCGCCATCCAAATTCCACAGAGTGGTTCCCTGCTTCTCATGTTGGCGATTACATCTCGGCTAGACTTCGTCTGCCTTTGGACAAATCCACCAGGTCCAAACTCAAGTCGGAATGCCCTAAAGCTTCCCTTTATTCAAACATTACTATTACTCCGACTATTGACCAACCTTTGTTAACTTTCTTTTCCAAATTTGGCAAAGATCCCCGTAAAGGTGTGGATAAGGCTTGGTCTACTTGTCAAGACAAGTTGTTGGACGTCGTTGGTCCTCTAGCCCGTATATTTGACATGGCGGAATCTGCTCATTTAGATGGCACTGACTTGGACCCTCAGGATATCTCCTTATGGGTTCAAAGAGCTTTTTGCCTCCTTGGTAATGCCAACTCGGCGATTATCCATGAACGACGCAAGGGTCTCCTGATAAAGTTGGATCCCAAGTTGGCTAACTTGGCTGCTTTAGATCCTGGCATTAAGGCCAATGGTCTTTTGTTCGGTGACTCTTTAGTAAAGGATCTAAGCAAGTTTGTCACCACCTTCGCTTCCATCGATAAGGCTCAACAATTTTTAAAGAAGGTTTTCTCCCAACGGGTTTTTAGACGGGCCGGTAGAGGCAGGAGTCGCTTTGCCGGCCGTTCATTCCATAACCAAGGCTCCAGAGGATCCTTCAATTCCAACTCCAATTATCAGAAATTCAAACCCCAATTCTACCCCCAAAGAGGTCGAGGTTTCAGAGGCCGTGGACAAAAGAACTTCAGGAACAATTCCCAACAAGGTAAGTCCCTCAGTTCCGCCCCCTGTTGGGGGCCACTTAAGACTATTCCTCCCAAAATGGCGAACTCTGACTGCAGACCCTTGGGTCCTAAACTCTATCCAAGGTTATCTTATAGAGTTTTACGCTCCACCTTTCCAGACAGTTTTTCCTCCTCCTCTCATTTTCGCAAACAATATGTCAAATCTCATCTCTATAGAGGTTCAATCCCTTCTCCAAAAACATGCAATACAGATTGCCCCTCTAGATCCTTCAGGGTTCCTCAGTTCCATCTTTCTGGTTCGAAAAAAAACCAAGAAAATGCGTCCGGTCATAAATCTGAAATGGTTCAACCAATTTGTGGTTTATCGCCACTTCAAAATGGAAACCGTTATTCATCTCAGAGATTCTCTTCGTTTAAACGATTGGATGGTCAGAATAGACTTACAAGACGCTTATCTCACTATTCCGATTCATCGTGCCCACAGAAAATTTCTCTAATTTCAATGGCTTGGAGTGACTTATCAATTCTGCTCTCTCCCTTTCGGTCTGTCGCCAGCACCATGGTGCTTACGAAGATTATGAAACCGGTTGTGACTTACCTGAGGTCTCTCAGGATCAGATTAATAATCTATCTCAACGACATCCTGTTAATTAACTTGAACAAACAGACGTGGGGGCATATTACCTAGGATTTGCGATATTTATCGCAAAGCGCGCTTAGCGCTGTTTTTTTATCGCTGAATTTCATCGCGGAGATAACGCGTTATTATCAACGCTTATCGTCAAGGCGATAAAAAATCCAGCGATAGCGGCGAAACCCAACAATAGCGCGAGTAATCCAGCGATAAAATCACTGCGCTAATGAAAAGCTCGCTAATAGGCAGGTGAGGACTTAACCTTACAATCCAAATCCCATTGACAATAATGGTTAAGTCAGGTTTTAGCAGGTGTTAAATTCCAGCGATAATCGCGGTTAGCGCGACTTTTTATCGCTTCGCGGGCATTGCTAATAGGGGAAGTTGTGTTTGCGACTGTTTTCAGTTGCTTTTAGTTGGGAACGCCTACTTTGCATGTCATTAGCGATATATATTGCTGACATGCAAAGCGGCACCAAAACGGTCGCTTTCGCCATAAAGCTGTCGCTAACAGCTGTTAGCAACAACTTGCTAATAGGGCGATAGAAATATCGCTGTTTTAGCTGCAAAATGTGCCGCTAAAGCGGCGATAACGCCCTTGCTAATATGCCCCTCTGTTATCTCATTTAAACATCACTCAATCTCTACTGTTAGACCTGGGTTTTCTTCTAAACCCCGAAAAATCCATGCTCATTCCTTCTCAACGAGTCGAGTTCTTAGGTTTTCTCGTGGATTCTTCCACCGCTTCCCTTCATCTTCCTCAGTCAAAGGTATCAGCTATAAAATCAGAAATCGCCCAAGTGCTTCGGAGCGCCTCGATTTCCCTCAGGTCCCTTGCAAGAATTGTAGGTCTTTGTGCGCCTCCATTCAGGCAATCTTTCCAGGGCCTCTTCATTATCGGGCCCTCCAGCGCCTAAAAATTCGACATCTGCGTCAAGGCCGGGCTTACTCCGACCTTATTTCTCTAGATCAGGAATCCCGCCTAGAACTTCAATGGTGGATAGACCATTTAGATGTGTGGAATGGCAGAACAATCTTTGCCTCAGCCCCAGATTTGTATTAGAATCCAATGCAAGCCTGACAGGTTGGGGCGCCCGTTGTGGTACAATCTCGACTGGAGGTACATGGTCACTAGAGGAGTCGAAATTGCACATAAACTGTTTAGAGATGCTAGCAGGCTCCTTTGCAATCAGAAGCCTCGCAAAGAACAAAGTACGCTGTTCTATCCTTCTTCGCATGGACAATGTTTCTGCGGTGCGTTACATAAACATCTAGGTGGCACCAAATCCAAACCCCTTGCGGAGTTAGCAAAGTGACTCTGGGAATTTTGTCTTCTCAACAAGATCTCGGTCAGAGCGAAATACCTCCCAGGCAATCTCAATTCCATCGCAGACTGGCACTCTCGTTATCTACGGGACTTCAGCGATTGGAGGCTTCTTCCATCCGTGGTATGCAGTTATAATATCGATGTTCAAATATCGATATGCCATAATATCGATGTTTAAATATCGATGTGACAGAATATCGACCTGCAAGAATATCGTCGACCAGAATATCGACATGCAGGTAAGAAATATCGTTTTTGTTAATATCGAAGTTAATAATATCGTTAGTCAAAATATTGTTGTTAATAATATCGAAATTTATTTTAGTGTTTTGTATTTTAGTATATGTTTTAAAAGTATAGCTTATTTTTTTAATGTATGTTTGAAACTTTTAGAAGTAATTCATTTTATGTTAAGTAATTTTTGCGTATTTAGTTCCGTAACGGGCTGTGGGTTTATAGGGGAATAGGGTGGGAAGTAATTTAATTATAATATACTTATTAATACATTTTTAGTAATTATTAATTTTTTAAGAAATTAAATATTGCGTTTTAGTTCCGTAGCGGGTTGTGGGTTTAAAGGGGAATAGGGTGGGAAGTCATTTAATTAAAATGAATTAATTAATCATATTAATAAATTAATATTTTTGTATTTAATAAATTATATTGTTAATTGTGTTAATGAATGTGTTATTAATGAGTTATTAATTGGTTATTAATTATTAATAATTAATTGGTAAATATGTTAATTGTGTCATTTTTTTAGGAGCGGGTTGTGGGTTTGTAGGGGAGAAGGGTGGGAAGTAATTTAATTATAATTAATTAATTAATTAATTATTTTAATTAATTAATATTTTTGTATTTAATAATTTATATTGTTAATTGTGTTAATTAATTTCTTATTAATTAGTTATTAATTGGTTATTAGTTATTAATAATTAATTTGTAAAACTGTTAATTGTGTCTTTTTTTAGGAGCGGGTTGTGGGTTTATAGGGGAGTAGGGTGGGAAGTAATTACATTAATTAATTAATAATTTAATTAATTAATATTTTTGTATTTAATATTTTATATTGTTAATTGTGTTAAATATTTTGTTATTAATTAGTTATTCATTGGATATTAATTATTAATAATTAATTGGTAAATATCTTGACTGTTATTTTTTAAGAGCGGGTTGTGGGTTTATAGGGGAGTAGGGTGGGAAGTAATTTAATTATAATTAATTAATTAATACTTTTTATTCATTAATATTTGTGTATTTAATATTTTATATTGTTAATTGTGTTACATAATTTATTTATTAATTATTAATTGGTTATTAATTATTAATAATTAATTGGTAAATATGTAAATTGTGTCAATTTGTTATGAGAGAGTTGTGTACTTAGAGGGCGGTAGTGTGGGAAGTAATGAAAAATTAATATAATTTCATATAATATTTATTTATTGTTATTTTATAGTCTTAATAGTATGAATTAATTTAATACTGATTGTTTTTAATTTTATTGTTCATTGTTATTAGTTAATTAATTAATTGTTAAGCAATTATGTTAATTGTGTCATGTTTTACAATAGTGGTGGTGTCATTTATAAGGGTATTTGGTGGGAGGTAAATTATTTTTTATTATTTAAGTATTTGTTCATTAATGTTTATTATTTTCCTTGAGTGGGAATAGTAAATTATTCCCCTCCGCTATCCAACACTTTCCCTACTGTTGCACTCTGTGGAGTGGGAATAGTAAATTATTCCCCTCCGCTATCAAACACTTTCCCTACTGTTGCACTTGCTGGAGTGGGAATAGTAAATTATTCCCCTCCGCTATCCAACACTTTTCCTACTGTTGCACTCGTTGGAGTTGGAATTGTAAATTATTCCCCTCCGCTATCCAACACTTTCCCTACTGTTGCACTTGTGGAGTGGGAATAGTAATTTTATCCCCTCCGCTATCCAACACTTTCCCTACTGTTGCATTTGTTGGAGTGGGAATAGTAATTTTAACCCCTACGCTATGCAACACTTTCCCTACTGTTGCAGTCCGTGGAGTGGGAACAGTAAATTATTCCCCTCCGCTATCCAACACTTTCCCTACTGTTGCAGTTGCTGGAGTGGGAATAGTAAATTATTTGCCTCCGCTATCCAACACTTTCCCTACTGTTGCACTTGCTGGAGTGGGAATAGTAAATTATTCCCCTCTGCTATCCAACACTTTCCCTACTGTTGCACTCGCTGGAGTGGGAATAGTAATTTTATCCCCTACGCTATCCAACACTTTCCTTACTGTTGCACTCCCTGGAGTGGGAATAGTAAATTATTCCCCTCCGCTATCAAACACTTTCCCTACTGTTGCACTCCCTGGAGTGGGAATAGTAAATTATTCCCCTCCGCTATCCAACACTTTCCCTACTGTTGCACTCCCTGGAGTGGGAATAGTAAATTATTCCCATCCGCTATCCAACACTTTCCCTACTGTTGCACTCGCTGTAGTGGGAATAGTAATTTTATCTCCTCCGCTATCCAACACTTTCACTACTGTTGCACTCTGTGGAGTGGGAATAGTAATTTTATCCCCTACGCTATCCAACATTTTCCCTACTGTTTAAGTTAATGTAGTGTAAAATTTTGTTTTAAAGATAAATATTTATTTTAATATTTTATTTGATTATATATAATGTATTTTTATATTTATATTACAGGTTTATGTATATATATATGTATTTATAATGTTATTATGTTTCTAACGTTTTACAATTTAATAAAATAATTATTTATTAATATTATTAAGTAAATATATATATATAAAAATTATATATGTATGTTTAATTTATTTTTATATTATATTTATTATTTATAATTATTAACATTTTTAAATAATTCTAACTATGTTTTTATTAATTATATTTATTATTTAATTTATTTTATATTATTTTTAAGACATTTACAAAAAACGATATTTTGAACAACTATATTTTAAACAACGATATTTTGGTTTCGATATTTTTGTACTTACCTTTGTAGAGATAGGATGTTGATATTCTGGACATCGATATTCTTGACACGATATTCTGGTAGGTCGATATTGTTGTCATCGATATTATGTCAGTGATCCCCATCCGTCTTTCAATCTCTGTTTCAAAAATGGGGCCCTTTGCGCATCGATCTCTTCGCCTCTCGCCTCAATTCCCAACTTCCACGTTTCTTCAGTTGGCGTCCGGATCCTTTGGCTTTGGCCACAGACGCTTTCCTCCAAGACTGGTCTCTTCATCTCAATTACGCCCTCCCCCCTTTTGTCATGATCAACAGGGTCCTTGCCCAGACCAGACGCCAGCTGGCATCTCTGGTGATAGTGGTCCCCTTCTGGCAGTCTCAGATTTGGTTCCCATCTCTGCTGGAGATGTCAGTGGATTTCCCGGTTCTTCTTCCTTCTTGCAACAATCTTCTTTTAGATCCCTTGTGTCAACCACACAATCTCATTCTGGACAACTCTTTGGTTCTGTCCGCGTGGAAGGTTTCGGGTCTAACCACTCTGACCACCTCATTTCGCAAGAGGCTTCTCTCTTCATTAGCAGAGCTTGGGCCCCAGGAACAACAAAAGCTTACAAGTCAGCATGGTCTTCATGGGCAAGCTGGTGTTTGGGAAAACATATCGATCCCTTTTCAGCACATTTAAATTACATTGTCAATTTTCTGGCTTCTGAAGCCAGTTCAGGTAAGTCTTACAGAACAGTTAATCTGTATAGATCAGCGATTTCCCTTAATCACTGTCCAATTGAGGGCAAACCAGTGGGTGAACACCCCCTTATTTGTCGTCTACTAAGAGGTGTTAAGTTCTCTAAACCTCCTTTAGCAAAGTACTCTAAGTTATGGGACGTGAATTTGGTACTCAAACTCTTTTCTGACTGGCCAGATAATGCAGTTCTCTCTTTAAAAATGCTTTCAGCCAAACTAACTATGCTGTTGTGCTTGGTTTCCATCAAACGTGTTTCTGATGTCAAGGCTATGGATGTTTCCTCTCGCCAGTTTACCCCTTCTGGTGTGATGTTTCACATTAATAGGCGTACAAAAACTAAGTTGAACACTGTCTTTTATCCCTATTTTCCTTCTCAACCTAAACTATGTGTGGGTCAATGCCTCAAAGTGTATGAACAACGGACCTTTGATCTCAGAACGTCCTCCCATTCCCAACTTCTCACTTCTTTCCGCAAACCTCATAATCCTGTTTCTTCTGCCACTTTAGCCCGTTGGGTCCGCTGGGTTATGTCCCTTGCTGGTATTGATGTTTCTGTTTTCGGGGCCCATTCCACCAGGGGAGCCATGGCCTCCAAAGCTTTTTGGGCAGGCTCCAGATTGGAGGACATTCTGAGATCGGCGGATTGGTCCAATGACAATGTGTTCCGAATGTTTTATTGCAAACCTGTCATTACTGCTGCTTCTTTGGTTGTTGATATGCTTTGAACAAGCATAATATGAGCCTCCGGTCTTGACATAAAATGTCGATTTTCCTAGTAATTTATGACGGAAAGTCTTAATTTTATTAAAGACACGGAGGCGAGTATTATCCCGCCGCAACACCTTTTTAATATGTGTTTTTCTCCCTCCCTACAGCGGCTCCAGCTCTACCACCCGCTTCTTCCTGATCGGATTCATCGTCCTCAAAAGGATTCTGTTCCTCTATGCTGTGCTTCATCGATCACTTGAGATTCTCCGGACCTCGCTCCTGCTTCAAGGACGACCTTGCTGGACTTTGGTCAAGACTTTTTTGCTTGGTCTGTAGCCTTTTGTATTGTTCTTGCTATTTTTCCTCTGTTTATGGAGACTATCTAATCTGCTCGCTGAAGAAAAGAGGGCTGTTCGCAGTCAGAGCTAACGTTATACTTGAGACTGTCTGTTTATTGGTTCTTGTTGTTGATTCCATATTTTCCCATTGGTCAACCTGTTGCTTGGCCTTCTGGGAACTGTAGTTTTATAGTTTATCTTGGCTGCTATTATATTAAAGCAAGATTAGAAAGCATAATACTCGCCTCCATGTCTTTAATAAAATTAAGACTTTCCGTCATAAATTACTAGGAAAATCTACATTACGTGTATAAATGTACCTGTTTCAGATCGACAAGACCAATATTTTTCTTCAGTTATAGAATGCATTTTATTAAACCTACTCAGCATTACTCCAAACATATAATTCCAAAAACACAATTATGTACTTTCTACATTATTTTCATGTTCCTGCTGATCAGAATGTGATACATTTTCATTACCTCAAAAACAGACTCTTGAAGAATATTCTCCCAAAGCTGCAAGACTTTAAGTATGATATATGAGACAGCATGTTGCTCGGATATGATTTTACCTTAAATAAATGAAGACAAGAAGCATTTGGCAAAACAGGAACAAGTTGGTTTAAATGAACGCAGTGGCCGGGAGAGTCTCGACAGAATGCGTCTGAGGAAAGTCTTACTTTTCACAAGTTTCGGCTGACAATATATACATCTCGTGAGGTACAATAAAACAAGTCTGCATTCTTGAAAACTCAGTGCTAAATTAACAAGTTTGGGCATCTGATAAGGACCCAGATGGCTCTCAACCCCGGGGAGAGCTAGTGTGGGACACTGTGCATGTGTCTAGATGTCCGGTGTGGCAAGTGCTTGATCAGTATGTGTGATGTGCATGTCGTGTCCTGATTGGCTGAGTGTTCCTACCTACATGTGGCATCTAGCTTTGTGGAATTTTTGGGGAATGCGCACCTTTGGCCAAATGTGTTTTATTGGGGCCCATTTCCTTGGACCTGTTTGTGGTGCAACTATCTATCTGTGGGATCGATCGGGATTTCGCTGGGTGCGCGCTTGTCTCTGGGCTAAGTAAAACCCCACCTGTGACCTGTCACTCTATAGGCATCGGTTCGGGTCATAGGCCATGTCTGACCACTTATCTCTGACTCGGGGTTGATGGGGAGCTCACCTTGTGTGAATCCAACAGCAATGATTCGGGTTCGCTAGAACTTCTGAAAATAAGATGGCAGTCATAATTTTTACCGACATTCTCAACATTATGCGTACAGTTGTCACAGCGTACATCGACATTGTCTTTACTGATATTGACATTGTTATGCGTGCCTAGTTCATGGCATACATCGATATTGTTTCTACTGGTAACAACATTGTTATATGTGACTGGATTATGGCATACATTGACATTGTTACTGCTGGTATCAACACTGTTGTGCAGGATGTAGATCATGGCATACATTGATACTCCATTTATGGGCATTGACATTGTTAAGCGGGCACAGGTTATGGCATACTTTTACATTGCTTTTATTGGTATTGCCGTTGTCGGGTCTGCACATATCATTGTATTCATTGGCATTGTATGTACCCATTCCAACAAGCTTGTTCCAGAGAAAAGACCATTGTGGCATTACAATTGGAACCAGACTTGAAAACATGTTGACTTACATTGTTTTGGGATTAAATTGATTTAGAATATATAAAGTCTCTAAGATTGCTTCTGTTACCCAGGCTTGCATACAGCAGGCTGTCTTGACCGTCACTATGCAGCTTTCTCCATGCAGCAGCATTCTGCACCATCGTATCTTGATTTATGTGCCTTGCCGGCGGAAGGCTGCTAAATCCGTTTAAAATGCTCTTCACTGCTACTAGTGCTTGTGACATGCTTGGCGCCCTTCTAGCTGACACACTATACCATAACATACCATACCTTACCATACCCTACTATACCAGCGTGATGGTTCAAAAAGTTAACTCTTGCAGTGACTATCTACTGTGATCTGCAGATCAGGAGTTTACTGCATTCCAACCTTACGAGGTTAGTAAACTGAGCACAAGATAGTTGGTCTTTTATTTAAAGCACTTGGAAACCCCAGAAGTGTGGTACAAAGCCCTAAATAAAAAAAATTAAAAAAGTTATTGTTATTACTATACCATAGCATGCACAGTAGGGCACTTCACAGAGAACAATACTGTAGTAAGGGCATCTCGATTCTGAGGATCTGTCCTCACAGCAGTGGCCTATGATGGGGAAAGTATGAAAATATAACCGGTACTGTACACTCTACAGTTGTTTTTACAGATGAATATTCCACCTATTCACCTTAGGAACATGACACAATATGACGTAACTCACCACACCAGAGCACTCCATGTATTCTGATGATGCACTTGCCTTCTGGGTGTAGCCCAGAGTTGTTGCCTGTCTCTCTTTCCTCTTCTGACATATACAGATGATTACAGTCCATGATCACGAGTGGCCTGGGTGGGACTGAGGCATTGATTGGACCTGATGTTTCCCTTAGAAAAGTGGCCTAGTATGTGGAATGCAGAGCCGAAGTCACTGAATTCCGCTCCACCGGTGGAGTTCGCGGAGTTTTGGCCACTCTGCGTTACGATTGTAACACAAAGTTCCGGCCAAACTCCGCCAACCGGTGTATGGTGGAGTTTTTTCTCATGCGTGGCTCGCCAACGGCAAATTGGCGAGCATGAGCAAGAATTTGTGTCCTCTAGCTCAATTTTCAGGCACTAGTCGGGCACCCGGCAAAATTTTCTTAAAGTTGGCGGTCGCGACCGTTCACGGTGAGAAAGTTGTTGCTTGAGTAGAAAATCTACTCGAGCTGCAGCAAAGAAGCAGCGCCCTCTGGCACGCCGCATGGTGCTGTTTGCGCTCATTTTGCAGCGCGTAACAAGCTCCTGGCACTAAAAATCACTGCGAGCAGCGCAACTGTTTGCGGAACTCCGCAGAGTTTTCATGTAATCTTGGGGAATTTCGCAAAGTGTAACGCTAATATGTACTAGAAATGGAACCGGCGTTCATAAAGTGCACACAAACTGTGGGTACATGCTGCCATGAAACTCATTAAACTGTCAGCACAGTGTTTTTTTTTACACGATCACCGGAAGCAAGAGGCAGAGTTTTGGTCACTGACTGTCACTATACATCTGTTGTGCAGAATCTTGGGAAGCACGAGCGGGGAGGGCCACCCCTTCGCCATCCCTTGCGAATCACAAGGATTCGCAATGTGCGCCTTGTAATTCGCAAGTGTGAGCTGCACCTCATTAGCCTGTCAGAGCTGCCGGCTTTGGAACTGAGAAACAGGTTCGAATCGCGGCGTCTGCTCAGCATCCTGGGATTCTGGACATGTCACTTATTCTTCCCGTGCCTTAAAAATGAATCTGCTCTTTTGTAGTGTAATCTGGTGCTCACGTAAAGCGCTGTATTGCCATTGGGCCGTGCTCGCGCTATGTATCACTACAAAAACGAATGCACGATTGTGCACACCCAGTTGATACTTATTTACATTGACTCCCCCCTCTTGGCCCAGCCAGTGGAAGAACTCCGCGAATTCTTCTGCTACAAACTCTTCAAGGGCTGCTTTATCAGCGAGATGCTCCTTTTCACGGGCATCGGGTTCTGTTCTGTGCACACGGCTGGCACGGCAGACGTGCACGACAAGGCCAGCGGGCACGGGGATACATTGTGAGGAGACAAAGGCTGCGGACAGAGAAAAGGATGCTGCATTAGAAGCAGAGCAGGGGGAAGTGAACAATGGCACGGAAGTCTCCAGGGTAAGGTACACCTCGACGTCTCCATCCGGCCTTATCTGCACGCGCAGGTTCCTCGGTTACAGGATCCGTTTCCTCGGCAGCCATTGTCTTGGGGGATGTGTTTCCCCTAATTAATCTTATTAAAAGGAGATAAACTGCGCTGCGCGGAATGCAATAGTTCTTTCTTGTCAGACTCCACAAATCTCTAATCTGTTCAATCATTAGACTTTCATGAGAACGGCGGAAGGTTCTGGAACATTTGCTCCCTGTGGCTCTTTCCTTTAGAATAGACCTGGGAGTGTTCAACAGGGGTCTGCGGGCTGCACAGATGGGCTTCGGTGCTCACTGCTGTTTCAGTTCATATTCGAATCGAACAGTTTTTTAACACCTTTTTATTGATGTTTATTGTAAGAATAAGGCACCTATTCTGAAGACCCCCAATCAGTTGAATCTGTTGGAGCAGATGTACAAAGAGTTCACACAACGTAGTACGACGAGTAAAGTTTCTGCGCTTCGTTGCATGAATGGTTGGGATAGAACTGAGCCTTATCTACTAAGCAGCGGTGCAGGTCTGTTCCCGCCCTGCGCGGGCGTGCTTGTGGCTGCCATGCGCCAACGCAGGCACTGCTGCACCACAGTGCAAGGGTGTCTGTGCTGTCCTCAGCATAGATTTTGTGGAGGAAGGTGTTCCTTACAGTACAAACATGATGCTTTAAGGCATGTTCCTCTTTGCATGCGTCCTACAAAAGCAGCATACATGCAAAGAGGAAAAAACAAGAAAAAAATGAAAACTGTTATGCCTGTCTCATGGAGGCCCAAGATTTTGACACAAATTCCTGTGCACAATTCTTTGTAGATCGAGATTTGCGTCAAAACCTATGGTGCGCTGCATGGGAACGTCCATGCACCACCCATGGAACACCCCCTTGATGAAAAGTAAAATAAGATAGCGCATTGCACTGTTGCGCTACTTTGGATTTCAAACCAACGCAAATCATGATTTGTGATGGTTTTTACATGCCAGCTGAAGACGTCGGCTTGCGTTAGTAACACAAACCTGACACAAGCTTTTTGTAAATCTGGGCCATAGTTTTAAGAAGTTTGTAAGAAATGGAAGACTCACTTAATGATCCACGTTTGCGTAGATGCCAGGCTTGGGTGTAGTAGCAACAAGCCCATAGGTCTGTCTTTACTGTGCCAGGACTTGTAGACACAGGCATCCACAAACCATGTTTACATGCATTGCATGCACAAATGTTGGTTATTAGTATAAAGCCTGCCCTTTTGGCTTTGCCAATACTGGAGAAAAAGCAGCAGCAAAAGATTGTATTCAGGATAACTGAGTGTAGTTTCAGCTTTAACATAGGCCTTTCAATGGAAGCACTTCCTGGTTGGCAGAATCGTATAGCCAATATCATGAGGTGAAGGAGTACTACTCTTCTGGGTGGAGCCAAAACCCACTCTATGTACACTTTCAGGAATTGGTAGCACATTTCCCAAAGACAGAAGCACCGTCAAGCCAGACCTAAAATGGGCTCTCCCTCCACACAACCAACATTGTTTTTTGCCTAGCTTTGGTTATGAGAGAATACTTAACCGTACTTTATTATAAATACTTAGGGCCTGATTACGATGTCGGGCAGACTCACATTGCCGCGGTCTCGGGACCAACCGACCTCGGATCGGCGGTCCTGACTCCGCCATTACAATGCGACCGCACATGGTGCGGTGGCATACTCCTATTTTTCTATGGGAGCTTGTTCTGCGGCCGTTGGAATTCAGCAGGAATGACTGGCTGGTTTCAATTCCGACTGCCTACATTGTTATTAGGCGGTCGGAATTGAAAGTGGTAATGTTGGTCGGAAAGCCTCCAACTTGCAGTCGAAGACTTTCCGACCGACATCATAATTGCCCCCTTAGACTCTTTAGTCGATAGCCAAAGGCAGAGAAAGAAAAGAAAATATTACTTCCGTACAGCATATAATTCTTTCATAGTTTCTACTGTGAACTAAATCAACTCTAGTTGTCTTTGTGAGTTTGAGTTCTGGGTGGAGGCTTACAACGGGCCATAGTTGAGAGCTCTGGAGCTGAGGCTGAAGGCAGTGAAAGTTTCTCACAGTGACTGTCAGTGGGTCATAAAGGTGGTCAGCCTACATGCACATCCAATCCTTGGCCTCTCTGCAGAGAGTATAGAGAGATGGTCACATATGTGCCAATTGTAATTGTGAAAATGTACGTGAAGGAAGTCCACCACAGACAAAATACAGACAGCATGAAGGAAGAGAAAAATGCAATGAATGCCTACACGTGAGTGAGTGTGTTGGGTGTGTTGGGATGCTAAAGCAGAAGAGATTAAAGAAGTTACGCGCAGAAGGAGCGAGTGAAAAGATGTGCTGAAGAGGAAAGAGATGAGGTCAGAAATATGCATGTGGAAGATTTCAGAAATATGTGGGGAGAAAAAGGGCCTTATTGTCTAGCAAAGAGAGAGGCTGAAAAGGAAAGTGGTGTGAGGGGAAGTTCAGACATAAATGAGACGCTCTGAAGCGCACTAAGCCTTCCATAGATATGAATAATGTTTAATTCACAGTCTCAAATGTTCAGGTGTAACATTTTCACTTCTGATCATTCACAACAAAATCATTGCTGTTACTAAATTATTTGATACTGCTAACAAGCATTGACAATGCTAATAGGTCTGACTTATTTTAAGAATAATTCTGTTGCGTTATATATCTGGATGTAACAATGGACATTCACAGAGAGGCACAAACATTACTGCTCAGGTGGCATGCTGTGTGAAGCACTGGATTTCAATTAACATTTTAAAGCCACACCCTTAATTACATAGGCCACGCCTCTTGGAAATGATTACAATCTATGTTTCCTTAGCCATGCTACCTTTAGAGACACCTAACCCATTTCTTTCCGCTTTCAGCACTGTATGGACCTCAAGGGAAACATATTTTAGTCCCCCAGGTTTCTCACCATCCACAGCTCAACAATAGGTGTACCACTTTCTTTGATTTAATGATAGCAGGTTGACAGTGACCTGGTATCAGGGTCGTTGGCCTAAGATTGTAATGTCAGTGGGGTTCTGGGTTGCCGCCAGCTTCGGAGACCCTCAGTTACATTAAAAGTGGTTATGGCTGGTTGTCAGGACCAGGGGCTGTCCATTGTGATGGCAATGTGGTTCTTGCCTGCAGCTGGTTCCTGGCTCTGACACTGTGGTTCTGGCATACTGCAAGAGCATGGGAATGTTTGTTGTAATACAAGTGACTTGCTGCCAGTGTCATGGGCTGTTAGTTTTAATAGCAGTAGGGTTCTGGTCTGCTACCAGTGTCTGGGGCTCTTATGTTTAATGACAGTGAAAGTGGTCCCTCAGTGTCAATGACAGTGAGGTTCTTGTTTGCTGCCAATGCCTGGACCCTTGGCTGTAGTGGCAGTGTGGTTCTCACCTTCTGCCAGCGCTTTGTGAGTGCTCTGTTTTTAGGCCCTCTGCGCCTTAGGTGGTACTTGAGAGTCCTGCATGCCTCTGCCAGGAGGTTAGCCAAATCAGTAGACAGTGTTTATAATGTGAAAAAGGTAAACAAACTTCACATCAACCCACACGTCATATCCCTAATAAAATCCATGCTAGACCGGCTTTAGCTAAGGTAGCACAGAACAGATTTTTCTGTAACATAACTTACCACATAGCAGAACATAAAATGTTATAACATAGCATGACATGGCATGTAAAATACCATGACACAACACAACAAGACATAACACAATGCATGATAAAATGCATTGCCTAATTTAGATGTGGGTGGTAAAGAGACATGTGATGTTCAGCATATTCAGTATATTACAGATGTTTAGTTATGTGCAATGTAAGTCCATGTTCCATGGACTGTGTTAGAAATGTATAGAATGCCGAATGCTGGTATGTAATGAAAAGGAATCTGGGAATCAGTGGATGCTGATCTCCTTGGCCTTTCAGACCTCTATCCTGTTTCTCCTCTGCTTACAGTAAATCTACTTTATACGAATTACAACGTCTACTGGGAACGTGATTTCTACAATTTTGGTGACAAGCATGGGATCCTGATTGTTTTTTCTCTTGTCACATTGGAATCAACATTCGGTTGTTAACAACATCATTGCTTCATGAAGGTACTGTTTATTACAGTTTATCATTTGATTATAGGGCCCAGGGGATCGTTTTAAAAGACAAGCTTAACCTTGAACCCATCCGGGTGGATATTCTTCATTTTTCATTGTCGGAAACTGGGTGGCAGTTAAGGAGCACGGTATTGTGAGAGGCAATGAGCATATGGAAGAATCGCACGGCTTCACCCTGATTGTGCCGTAATCTATGAACAACATTGTCTGTGCGCATGAAGAATCGTGTTAGATCAAGTTTACTTACAAGCATTGTAACACGTCAGTAAAGCGCGAGAGAATATGTGCGCTGTTGTTTGTACCTGGATAAGTGAAGCTGTGTCATACCGGAGCAGCTCCAGCATGAGAGAAGATGCACGCTGTTGTTCTTTACCTAGATACGGGAAGCTGTGTGATACAGGAGCAGCTCCAAGAACGCCAATTAGTCTCAACAGCGAGGGCGGGGTGACATAACTTCCTGTTGATGCGCTACACTGAACAAGACCCATCGCCTAGTGACAATTACGTACACGGTGTATTGTGGCCATCTTGAGTTGGTAAAATTGAATACTGAATACTGTGTACAACGTATTGTTATTAAGATTCAGCATACAGCGTGTCAAATCAGTGACACGCACACTTCAAACACAAATCCGATGACACCTATTTGCGAAGGTCATATTCAGTGTGGGATGACAATATATTAAATCAGTGACAAACCACTTTATATTACAACAGCACATTACCCCAGTGATACGCACACCACAATATATATATTTTTGTATACAGCATTTAGAGTGTATTATAGCTTCTAACAAAAAAAATATATATATACATATAATAACTATATAATTTTTTTTAGCTAGGGTTCTATTATAATTTGTGTGCTTTTAACATTCTCTAAGCCACATTTTATTAATTGTGTATTTCATTGGAAATTTCTAATTCCTGTGGAAATTATGCAAACAGTTACTCCTCCAAGTCCCTTTTTGCAGGAAACAAGTGAACCTCCAGTGAAATGGAGATTGTGGTATAGATCGTTCAATGCATATTTGGGGGTCATAGATGGATTGAAATTTGAAGCGGATAGGAAACGAAGTCTTCTGTATTATTATCTAGGAATTGAAAGCCTGTATTTGATCATTTTCCAGAATATACAGGTGAAGAGAGTGAAGATATGGGTGAATTTCAACTTGCTGTTAAACAATTGAGTGTGTATTTTGGGGGAAAAATCAACCTTGTAGTCCATAGGCACAATTTTTTTACAAGGGTTCACGGTCCCAATGAATCAATTGACTCTTATGTGACAGCTTTAAAAATGCTAGCTAGTTACTGTGAGTTTGAAAATGTTACATCTCAATTGATTTGTGATCAAATAGTTTGTAGATGTTATTTGAAGAAAATACAACAAAAATTATTATCCTGCAAGAATCCATCACTGGATGAGGCTATTGATTTAGCAAAAGGTATTGAGAGTTCGCAATTAGATGCTAAACAGCTTGAAACAAAAAACCCACAGATATCAGTTGTGAATAGTAATTATCAAAACAAAGTGGTGCAGCCAGTTACAGATAGTAGAAATGTTGGGAGAGGCAAAACTTCAACAAATAGTAAAAGAAAAGATGAAAAGAATATGAATGTAGGTCGTGATCAATTCAAAGTATCTTGTTATAGATGTGGTTCTTCTTCACATGTGTCCAGTTTTAAAAATTGTCCTGCAGTTAGTCAAGAATGCTGGAAGATTTAAAAAAGTGGACATTTTGGAAAAGTATGCAGAGGTGGTAGACGTCTTTCTGTTAGCTGTGTACATGATCATGGAGAAGATGAAGAATCTGAAGAAGTTCAGAAGAAAGTGGAAGAATTGGTATTATCTATAGATTGTGTAGATATTAACACTGTGCAATAAGAAAAGAAGTATGGAGATCCTTTGGTTCCAGTGAAAATTGATAACTGTCCCATATCTCTTCTTATTGATTCAGGTGCAAGAATTACAATTATAGCAATTGATAAGTACAAAGAATGTTGGATGCAAAAGAAACTGCTGCCTCCGGATGCTATAATAACGGCATTTGAAGGCAGCAGAATAAATCTGGAGGGGTATTTTTGGAGTGATATTTCATTTAAAAAAAACATTCATGGCAAAATCTATGTGGCACACAAAGATATAAATGTTTTAGGATGGTGGCATCAAGCGGAGTTTGGAATGATAATTAAACCTGGAGATAACAATCCTGTATCTATTGTAAACTCTGTCTTAGATCATGCACATTGGAAGCAAAAATTCTCTAGCATTTTCAAAAACAAAATGGGTTGTAAAAAAAAAATTCTCACAGAATTAAAGTAAAGGATGGAGCAATTCCGGTGAAGCACAAACTTCGCAACGTACCACATAGCATTAGAAATGAATTGTCTCAAATGTTAAAAAGCTATGCAGGAGGAAGAGATGATTGAGAGAGTTGATGCTACACTATGGTTATCACCCATTGTTCTTGCAAAAAAGAAAACAGGCGATTTACACATGTGTGTAGATTTAAGATCATGAAATAATTCCATATGGGTTGAGAATTATCCTCTACCATGCATAGATGATTTGATCACGTCGGTAGGTCAGTCCAAATGGTTTTCGAAGTTGGATTTGCGAGCAGCGTACCATCAGGTAGTTTTAGATGAACAATCACATCATTTAACATCATTTGTCACAACTGATGGTACTTTCTAATTTTGTCGCATGCCATTTGGACTGGCTTCAGGGGCATCTGCATCTCAAAAAAGTAATGAGCATGATTTTAAAAGAAATACCCAATGTAGTTGTCTTCCAAGGTGATATTCTTGTACCTACTAACACTGAGGATAAACATAATGAAGTAGTAGAAAAGGTTTTATTGACATTACAGCAGAATGGAGTAAGTCTTAGAGAAGACAAATGCATATTTGGAGTAAATGAAATTTAATACCTAGGACATATTCTTCCAAATGATGGAGTGAAACCTAAACCTAGCATAGTAGAAGGAATTGTAAATGCTCCTTGCCCCATTGACAAAGAACAGCTGCGTTTATTTGTTGGATTGTGTGAATTCTATGCAAAGTTTATCAGAAACTTTGTGAATTTAACAGAATGTTTCAGGAATCTTTTGAAAAAGGGAACAGATTTCATTTGGACTTCCACATGTCAAGAGAATTTTCAATTAATAAAACAATGTATAGTCATGCTCCTACACTTCAGCCATATGTTGAGGGTAGAGACGCATATGTTACAGTTGATGCAAGTTCATATGGAATGGGAGCAGTCTTGTCACAAATGATTGGAGAGAAAGAATTATTTAAGAAGGATGAAGGAAGTGGAAATGAGGTATTCAGTAATAGAGAAGGAAATGTTGGCTTGTGTGTGGGGTGTAGACAAGTTTAGGCACTATTTGTGGGGAAGAAAATGTAGGCTTAGAATGGACCATAAACCCCTAGTTGACATATTGTCTGGGAATAAAATTTTAAAAAGCTACGACCAGATTAGCAAGATCATCTACAAAATCGTTGGAATTTCATTTTTCTGTTGCCTATATTGCAGGAGGAAAAAATGTTAAAGCGGATTTTCAGTCTAGATTACCAATTGAAAATAGTGAGGTAGACTCTAGAGAACAAGATGAAATAGAAGAATGTATCATTGCCAGTGTTGAAGATACGGTAATTTGTCCAAACATGGAGGAGTGGCTTAGTGCTGTGAAAGCTGACACAGTCTTAATCAGGTAGTGAAGTTGGTGATGTCAGGCTGGCCCAAAGAAAAGTATTTAAATGTGGAGTTGCAACCATTTTGGAAGGTGTCCAATGAACTTTCTTTAAAAAATGGTGTGTTGGTGAGGGATGGCAAGTTGATTCCTCCCAGTTGTTTGAGACAGAGAATATTAGAGACGGCTCATTTAGATCATTTAGGAATTGCTGCAACGAAACGCAGAGTCAGAAATGATTTTTGGTGGCCCAGTATGGACAGAGAAGTGGATATGTTGGTTAGAGAATGTGTGCAATGCTCTTATAGTGACAACATTTGAAAACTGTAATGCCTATTCCAAAACCTGTGACCAGCCCTGATAAGGTGTGTCAAAGAGTAGCAGTGGATTTCTTAGGTCCATTTCATGTCTTGCCAAACAACATGAAATATTTTGTTGTGTTGATTGACCATCTGTCAAGGTGGGTTGAGGTAAGAGGTATTTCAGAGCCAAATACCAAGTCTGTTATTTGTTTTCTGCAAGATGTATTTTTCAAAGAAGAGGTTCCTGAAGAACTCCTAATGGATAATGGAGTACAATTCACTTTGGAGGCCTAGGTAGAGTGTTTAAACAAAATGGGAATAAAACATTTACGTACACCATTGTGTCACCCTCAGGCCAATTATAAAATTGAAAGGTTCAACGGAGTGCTTGTGGAATGTATACAGAGTGCTATAAAGAAAAGGTTGATTGTGAAAAGGCCATCAGGGATGTAGTGTGGGCTTACAGAACTATTCCCCATTCTGTTACAGGCAGTGTTCCTTTTGAGTTGATGAGGGGTAGGAAAGTTCTTTCAACATTGAATCCATTTTGGAATTTTGCAATATTTGATAATGAAATTGATGTTTTAAATGAATCACTTAAAGCTAAAAATATCAGTGATGAATTTAATAAAAGAAATTGTCAAAAAAATACAATTGCAAAGGAAAAGATGTACCATTAATTTTGATGTAAGGGATGATGTTAGAGTCACAGATCCATTGTTATTACAAAAAGGAAAATCGAAATTCAGAGAACTGACCACTGTAATGGAAGTCAGGGGTCAAGCAGTGAGAACCAGTAACAGCCAATGGTGGAACATGGCACGTCTTGCTAAAATGAATAGAGTAAAAAATGATGTCAGCAATGATAGGTCAATGGAAAATCAGGAAGCACTAAGGGTAAGTAAAAGCACAAGAGCAAGAAAATTACCAAGAAAACTGTATGACTAATTGTTTTTTTTTGTTTCTGTTTTCGTTTGTTGTTTTTTTTTTTAAAAAGAGGGAGATATGTCGTGTTCAGCATATTCAGTATATTTCAGATGTTGAGTTATGTGTAATGTATAGAATCTAGAATGCTGGTATGTAATGAAATGGAATCTGGGAATCAGTGGATGCTGATCTCCTGGGCCTTTCAGACCTGTATCCTGTTTCTACTCTGCTTACAATAAATTTACTTTATACGAATTACAACATCTACTGGGAAAGTGATTTCTACAACACATCCACCAAAAAACCCGGGGAAAGAAAAGAAGCAGTTAAAACTGAAGAAGGACAAAGAAACAAAAACAAACAGGAGACAACACATAGATAAAAAAAGTCTTCCATTTTTTCCCCGTCAGGACCTAAAGCCAGAAGAGGAAGAAATGGAAAGAAAGGAAGGGAAAAAGAGTCAGGACAAAGAACCCGATTGGCAAAGAATGCTCTGGAGGAAGGAACCTCTTCCCTTGAGACCCAATGGAAGGACCAGGACTCGATGTATCCAGGGTGGCATCAATGGAGGTAGAGCTCCTGGTGGGAGGGACACTGTACAGGTGAGTGGAGGAAGAGCTTCTGATTCTAGAGGTGAGGTACAGGATAACAGGAGGCTCCATGAGTGGCTGCAACACCTCCCAGAACCCGGATGGACTAGAAACTTGTCCGGCCTCAGCCACGCTTCAGTAGAGGTGTGACTAACTCAGGTGCGTGCTTCATTAAGAGAAATGAAACGCATGGGCGGGTAAGGGTAAACTGAATCCATGAGGAATAGCACTCGTTACTTAGCATGCGTTTAGTACGCATGCCATTACAACGCGGTCGTTAAAACGACCGCGTTGTTAGTTCACATACCTTTACTACGCAATTCGGAACAACGAATTGCAGTAGGGGGCGCTGGATGTTGGAATAGTATAATTTACTACTCCAACTCCAGTCTTTGCGGACACTAGGGAAGGTGTTGGATTTTAAATCCAACACCTTCTCCCCCTAACGCAAGTCGTTGTTCCGACTTGCGTAGTAAAGGTATACGAACTAACAACGCAGTCGTTGTAATGACCGTGTTGTAATGGCATGCGAAGTATCGCATGCGAAGTAAACGCTGTTTACCTTCCCGAACAGTCTACTTTATTTTGATCACCCTTCATTCTCCTTGGAGGGAACTAGGGATTTAAAAAAGAATATCGTCAAATGGTTTTATTTTTATTTGAAGCCCTAAACACCTGGCAAATCACTATAGAGAGGTTAATAGGTTGAAAGGAAGACAGATAGGAAAAAGAGGACAAACAGTCCTATATATATGGGAAAAGAAATATCATTACCGATAAAAGAAAGAGATATAAGAGACTAAAAACCTTACACTGTTTTCACTTGCCTGTGTTTTTCAGTTCTCCCGAGACTCTCCACAGTGAAATGTGAAGGAAAAAGGAAGAAAGAGACTGGTCAAGATACTTCTAAAATGTACCGAAGCATAGACTCTCATGGGTTACAGCCTCAATCAGATAACATACAAGGAGGATAGAAATCCTTTGTTTAAAAAATCTTTAGCATACCAAATACCTGTATCCCAATAAACCATCTAAAATATCTTAAACGGCCTGAAGAAATTGACTGTTTACACCTAACCGCCACCAGCACAGAACCAAGTCTCCCACACGTGGTGTCAGAAGTGGAAGCTCTTCCTTCTGTTATAAGATGAGGCGATTGTGAATCAGCTAATCAAAGGCCAACATAAACTAGAGTGAGCCCTTGATAGACTTATCACCTCAGATCGTAATAAGAGGGGTACCTCTGCGGATACACATAGAGCCCTATTCTACAAATTAAAAGATCCCTGATGGCTGAAGCTGCAGGAATCTTCAAAGGATGATATTATGAAAAACATTTATTTGGAACGATTTTTGGAGGCCCTACCACTAGAGATTAGGGCTATGTGTACGAAAGAATTGAGCGTTTCTTACTGGACCAAATCGCAATTTCGGTCTGTTAAGAAATGCTAAATTGCCTTCCATATGTACAAAGGCAGATAGGGAATCGCAAACTGTGATTTCTACCCAGTAGAAATCGCAGTTTGAAATTACCTAAATAGGAATTTGCAAATAGGTATTTCCTTTTTGCAGTTTCCTAAGCACATGTACAAAGCATTTCCTAAATGTGAAATGGGCATTTAGGAAATGCTATTACCATCCTATTACGATCGACTCCAAGTTGATGGTAACCATGTGCAATTTTAAAAAATGCATTGTTTAAAGTGTCATGTAGAGTACATGCCCCTAGGGCATTTGTGCGCTTTACATTTACATCACTTTTTTGGAGTGCATCATGGGGGGCCTTAGGCCAATAGGCACCCTTGGTTTTGCATTTCCTAATGGAAATCGCAAATTTGAAAATGCAGATCCATTCATACCTATGGGCCTTTAGACCCATAGGAACGAATGATTTAGCATTTCCTAAATAGCAATGTCCTAATAGTGATTCCTACTCTGTAGGAATTGCTATTAGGAAATCGCTATTTTAGTGCATTCCATTTTTCATTTCCTAAATAGCAATTTCTTAGGATTCGTTATTTAGGAAATGCAAAATCAGAATTTCATATGTATGGCCCTTGGTCCTTTTCTATGTTCACTCACATCTGTTAGTGGGACACTTTGGACTAGAAAAGACCTCCCATGCCATTCTAGAACAATTGTTTGACCCAAGATTCATTCAAATACAAAAAATACTGTCAAGATTGTCCAGTTTGTCGGTCAAAGTATCCTTACCAGCCTCATCATCTTCCTTTACAAAAGATGAATATAATGGGAATCCCATTTGAACTGGTAGGTTTAGACCTTGTGGGATCCCTCACTCCCTCTACTAAAGGACATAAATATATCTTAGTGCTAGTAGATTACGCTACCAGATACTCTGAAGCAGTCCCATTGAGAGGAACCAATATCTACACTATGGCTAATGTAATAAGATAGATTTGTTTAGTGTAGAATTCCCTAAGGAAATATTAATGGACCAGGGGGCTCCTTTCATCTCAAACATTTGCAACAAACTTGTCAGCAGAGAGGAGTCAAACATCTATGCACCTCAGTTTATCATCCTCAAACTGTTGGCTTAGTAGAAAGATACAAATGTACCCTCAAGCTTACTTTAAAGAAAATGCTGTTGGAAGAAGGGAAAAATTGGGATAAACTTTTACCCTTGGCACTGTTTGTTATTAGAAACCAAGTCCTATCAAGTTTAGGTTGTTCTTCTTTTGAACTTCTTTTTGGGTGTAAACCCAGTTCTTTGTTGGAAATGACCCCTGAGGTACGGGAGAAAGAGTTTCAAGAGGAACGTACCCTTCTAGATTATGTTGTACAGCTCAGGTCCCGTTTAGGGTTATTGAATGAGGAAGCAAGACCAATCCTTGAAAGAGCCCAACAGTGCCAGCAACATGTTTATAATCATCACAGCGAGTGGTGTGATCCAGGGGATTGGGCACTGATTTTATTACCCTTGTCTACCGTGGCTGTGTATTTAGCTCTCCTCTCTTGCTGTAACTATTCTATGTGTGCCTGAGGGATCACCAGGATTCACTGGGACAGCTAACAACCTATCTCGTATTTCTTGTCCACTGTTAGTATTATCTTTACATTACCTTTTATAACATCACAGAAGTTGCATGCCTGTCCTACATATCTGTAACAGCAATTGTGGTTGAGGAACTTACTTTGCTTCAGTCTCGCTGCGTGGCGCTCATGAGTGCTTATTTCCCATCTTTACTAATAAATAATGCTATCTGTATGTCTTGCACTACATGTGTGTTATTATTATGAATGCTGAATTGCTTCATGCATGCCTGTTCTCTCTGAACTTTGAATTTCTTTGTAACCTTATGCAGAGCTTTCCGATTGGATTCCTATTCCTCTGACTCCCTATGTGATCTTGGGCATCTCTGTCACCAATATTCCTTTCCTTTTTTCTACCATGCCGCAAGTCCTTTGCCAAACCCTTGACACTGGGTCACAGTGCAACTTCTCCAGCACCTAAGGACTTGCCACCTGCCAGGATACTCCCACAGGTCAGAGTTAGGGACACCTTTCTTTCTGGCAAAATTCTTGATTGACAAGGGGTGGGGCACTGCTGACTTTTCATAGTTACTAAGCTCTGGTCAGTATCTAATTCCATTTGATTGTGAAGTTATGGGACATTTAAGTATCAAGCAATACAGGAGTATGTCTTGGAAACCATCTTTGTGTAGACAAACCTTTTATTTTGATCACTAGAACAAAACTTGTGGTTTCTAATGCTCGAGCACGTCATCCTCCTGATTCTTGGATATGGGTCAATCCTGAAATGTTAAAACTGATACCTTTCGTGGTGCCAACGCAGTTGATAGAAGGAAAGAGAAGTGCCGGATTGTAAGTCTCAAAGTGAATCAGCACTAAGACGAAATTCTGAGAAAAGGTTGTGGACGCACAAAAGAGGGTTCAGAATCATCTGAAATCAGCATACAGCCAGTTTGTCTCTTTTCAATCTCTGCAGAAAAAAAAGTATAACAAAATGTCGAGTAAGGCTTGGAAATTGTAGCCCCGGTGTTTCATCTGTGCAAGTGGTTACAAATTGGGACAACAGCACTCATTTTCAGGGACCAGACTTACTTTTCATCACCAGACTTTAACCCAGAGCAAGAGAGAGAAAGGCGAAGAAGGAAGAAAGAGAAAGAGTAAAATAAGCAAACAGTGACAAAGAAAGAAGGCAACATAGAAAACTAACCTGCAAGAGATAAACAAGGTCGTGTTGGCCTATCGAACAAACTGGCACTGCCATAATGGCTGACTTTTAGGTTGAAGCCTACCAGACAGCTCAGCTGTCAGTTTTTGAAAGACTTCTTGGGGACATTCTAAAAGCTGAGCTAGTATTGCATTCTGCCCATTGCTTACCATTGGTTTGTAACTCACATTCACTTGCTTTCTATTTGCTGGTTTTATTTGTTTTAGGCTGCCCAGCCTCCTGTGGAGCATAGCCTGTTTACCACCTCTCTTATTCGCTCCTTGTATTCTTCCACTAGTGCCCGCTTTCTGTAAACAGGCCTTTAAATTTTATTTAGGTCGAAGCCTAACAGATAGCCCAGCTGTCTAATTTGCTAACAACATCTAAAGGACATTCAGAAAGCTTCCCTGGGATTGCCTTCCACCCATTGCTTACCAGTGGGTTTGTAGTTTGTAACTCACATTTGCTTGCTTTCTATTTGCTGGCTTTATTTGTTTTAGGCTGTCCAGCTTGAGTTTGTCCCTTTCGTGGCCCATACCTTATTTACTGTGCTCCCTTTCTGTGAACAGGCCTTTAAATCTTGTTCTTGTCACATTTGCTGTGCATTCAAATACAGAGGCCAGATGTCAGGCTCAATCTTCCAGGGAGCTTGGTGTTTACTTTTCTTTCTCTGACTTCAAAATGAGAGGTTTTATGTGACAATCATGCTGGCTACTGGGGGTGTGCTGGGGGAAGGCTGTACAATGTTATTTTTTTCTAGCACACAACGAAATTTAAATGTCTGTAAATTAACTCTATGCCACTGCACTCTACTCTGCACCACTCTACTCTACACCACTCTACTGCACTCTACGCCAGTGTATTCTATGCCACTACAGTCTATGCCACTACACTCTAAGCAATCTGCTCTATGCCACACTAATGTACTGTGCACCACTGCACTCTCTGACACTGCACTCCATGCCATTTCACTCTGCACCTCTCTTCTCTGCACCGCTCTACTCAATGCCACTGTATTCTACCCCACTCTAATTATGCACCACGGCACTCTTCGCCACTGCACTCTACACCACTCCAGTATAGGCCACTCCACTCTACTCTGCACTGCTCCACTCTATGCCAGTGCACTCTACTCCACTGCTTTGTGCCACTGCACTCTACCCTGCACCACTCCACTCTGTGATGTATCACTCCACTCTACGCCACTTCACTCTACTCTGAAACAATCTACTCTACGCCACTGCACTCTGCACTTCTCCACTCTGTGCCACTCCACTCTGTTCTAAACCACTCTGTGCCACTCCACTCTACGCCACCGCACTCTACACCACTGCAATCTATGATGCACCACTCCACTCCACTCTGCACCATCCTACTCTACTGTGCACCACTCTACTCTATGTCACTGCACTCTACTCTAACCACTGCCCTCTATGTCAATGCACTCTACAGCACTTTACTCAAAACCAGTGCACTCTACCACCATCACACTCTACACCAATCTACTCTGCACCACTGCACTCTACGCCTCTCTGTTCTACTCTACACCACTGTACTCTATGCCACTGCTTTCCACACCACTTTACTCGGCACCACTCTACTCTATGCCACTGCACTCTGCAACACTGCACTCTCTGCCCCTAACTCTGCGCCACTGCAATCTATACCACTGGATTTTATGCCACTGCACTCTACGCCAATGCACTCTATGCCACTGTAGTCTACACCACTGCACTGTACGCCACTCTACGCTAATGCAATCTACGCCCCTACACTCTATGGTACTCTACTCTGCATCACTCCACTCTATGCCACTGCACCCTACCCTGTACCACTCCACTCTATTCCACTTCACTCTATGCCACTCTACTCTGCAACACTCTACTCCAATCTTTGCAACACCCTCTGCGCCACTCCACAACACTCTATGCCACGCCACTCTACGACACTCTACGACACTCTACGCCACTCAGCTCTACAACACTCTACGCTCTTCCACTCTATGACACTTTACTCCCTCCATGACACTCCACAACACTCCATGCCACTCCACTCCATGACACTCCACTTCACTCCACTCCATGCCGCTTATCTCTACTCTATACCACTCTACGCCACTCCACACCACTCTACGCTACTCCTTGACTCTTTACGCCACCCCAGAACACTCAACTCTACTCCACGACTCTCCACTCCACTCTCCTTTACGCCACTAACTTTTAGCCATGCGAACAGCAGCCATGCTAGTGAGCAACACATCTAAAATATATTGGCAAAGCCAGTAGCTCTTGCATAGGTGAGACCTATTGGCTTTGCTAACACTGGTTTTACCTTGTCACATTTGCTGTGCTTTCAAAGACAGAGGTCATATGTCAGGCTCTGCCTTCCAATTGAAACATCCTTTACCTCGCAGGCAGAACCACGACCTGCCTTTACTCCGCAGTCACTGTGACGTTACCACGCGTTTCTTTACCATGCAAGCCATTACAATGACTTGCTTTAGGGGGCGCTTTTTTGGACTGGTGCTGGGGTTTAAATCCAACACCTTCCCTACAGATACACTGACTGGAGTTGGAATAGTAATTTATACTATTACATAGTCCAGCACCCCCCAAAGGCAAGTCATTGTAGTGACTTGGGTGGTAAAGGAACGCGTGGTAACGTCACAGTCGCGGTAGTGACTGTGCAGTAAAAGCATGCGTGGGAAATGCATGAGGGGTTCCGTCATACATCCGTCTTCCGAGGAAGCTTGGGTCCAAATTTATGAAAGGTTGTGCGTCACCCACATGCATGGGGACACAGGGTGACGATAACCTAGTCACGGAAGGCCACCTTGTGTGTTCCTGCATGGCTTGATAAATCTCGAGTAACGCAAGGCAGCACAAATCTCTGCCTTGCGTTACTTTGCAGCAGGCAGGCGTTCCATGTGTGGAGCACAGGTGTTCCCACACATCCACCCATGGAACATCCACATCCACCCATCTGATACATTCCCAGATTTACCAACACTGGTAGACCTGGGAATGCATCAAAGTTATATGCGAAATATCTTTATTTCTCCTCGTTGTTTCCTCTTTCTATATGTGCTGCATTGTGCAGCACACGTAGAAAGAGGAAAATGCCTCTGAGGACTGTTGATGTGCAGGAAGGTGCCCCACCTGCACAAAAACAACGCAGGCACCCTTGCATCATGGTGAAGGATGTTTGCATTGGTGTTAGGCAGCAGTTTGTGCACCAGTGCAGGCAGAGAGCAGGAATGTGCAGTATAATGTTAAATACGGTGTATTCCTTCCCGCTCCCTTTCATGCAGCATAGTGCAGCAAGGTGTCTTGCTGTGTTGCGTCAATATTTGTTACATATACCCTATGGTGTTTACTTTTCTTTCTCTGGCTTCAAAATGAGTGGATTTATGTGACAAGCTGGGAGTGTGAAAGAGAAGGCTTTTTTCAAGCACAGAACAAAATTTAAATATCTGTAAATTAACTATGCAAATATTTCAGACTATATCAGAATTAAGAAAGCACAAATGAAGCACATTCTTTTGTAATTGTGTTGGTGGAAACAAATATTTTGATACAATCAAATCAATACCCTAGGTGATGCCATTTTCACACATTATCTTTTGTGTGCTTTATAGTTTCATCCGTAAAACTGTATGTCTGTGCAAATATAATGGCATTTCAATTGAAAAAGTGTCATCTGTAATGGCAGTGCGCTACCACACCACTTGACTCCACTCTATGACACTTTCTCCACTCTATTCCACTCTATGCCCCTCCACTCTACGACACTTCACTCCACACCACTTGACTCCACTCTATGACATTTCACGACCCTCTACACCAATCCACTCTAACCCACTCTACTCTACTGTACTCCACTCTATGCCACTCTACAACACTCTACTCCACTCCACTCCACTCTATGCCACTACACTCTACGCTACTCTACTCTACAACACTCTATGCCACTCTACGCCACTTCACTCTATTACCCTCCACGGCACTTTACTCCACATTGCGACACTCCACTCTATGACACTTTACTTCACTCTATGCTATGCCACGCCACGCCACTCTACTCTCGTTTACTCCACTGTACACCACTCTATTCCACTCAACTCTACTCCACTGTACACCAGTTTACTCCACTCTATGACACTTTACTTCAATCTACTCTAAGCCACTCTATGCACTTCCACTCTACGTCCCTCCACTCTATTACACTCTACTCCACTCCACTCTACTGCTCTCTATGCCACTCCAAGCAGAAGCTTCGCTGTTAGCGCGGCGAAGGCTTGGAACGCCCTGCCTTTTTGCCTCAGAGATGCTACGGATCTCCTAAATTTTAGGAAGGGCCTAAAGACCTGGCTCTTTTCTGAATAATCCCTCCCTCCTTGTCTTTTGCTCTCAGGACTCATTTGCTAGCGCCAGGACACCCATGGGTAATCGCTGCGCTTTATAAAAGTTATTAACATAACATAACATATGACACTTTACTCCACTCCATGCCACTCTACACCTCTCTATGCCAGTTAAACACCAGGCCACTTTACTTCACTCTGCGGCACTCCACTCTGCGACCCTACTCCACTCTACGCATTTCCACTCCACTCCACTCCATGCTACTTTATTCTGCTCTTCACCATGTTACTCTACTCCACTCCATGACACTTTACGCCAATTTAAGCTATGCCACTCCATCCTACTCAACGACACTTCACTCTACGCTACACCACTTTATGCCCCTCCACTCTACACCCCCCCTACGACACTCTACTCCACTCTAGGCAACCCCCTCTATCCCATTCCATGCCACTTTACTCCACTCTGCATCACTCCACTCTTCTCCACTCTATGACACCCTACTCCACTCTACACCACCCCACTCTATGACAATCCATGCCACTCCCTCTATGACATTCTTGGACACTCAACTCCACTCTATGCCCCTCCACTCTATGGCTGTCACTCTACGCCACTCTACACCACACCACTCTACACCACTCCACTCCACACCACTATACTCCATTCTACTCCACTCTACACCACTCCACTCTATTCTACGCCCCTCCATTATACTCCACACTCCTTCACTCTACTCTACTCTACTCCACCCAACTCAGTGGGACTACTGCCTGCCCTTAAAAAATATTTTTAACGCTCTCAAAGGGAAAGGGGTCCCTTGGGTTACCACCAGTTTTAAACTGGTGATAAAGTATTACTGTTTTGGGACTGGAATTTGGTAGCAAAACATTAAAACATACCATTCTGATTCGGTATTTGGAAGGGACGCCCCTTCCAAATACTGAATCTACATTGCAGGAAAGTTTTGCTATATTTACATCAGGAATCACTACATTGTATGGGGCATTACTTCGTAGGTAAGTACTAGTAAGTATTTTTAAGGTTGATCTACTTAACCTTTTCCTATATAAGTTTATACATAAATTCACTGAAAAACAAAAGTTAAAGTGACGTTATAGTTAGGTGAAAATGTCACTTAAAATATGTTATGTTATGTTATTTGAATTTGTATGGCGCACATCTACCCCCAAGGGTTTCCCGGCGCCAGCCTGAGCAGAAAAGAGACACAAGAAGGAGAATTACTTATTAAACAACCAAGTTTTCAGACCTCTGCGAAAATTCCCATAAAGTGTTTCATTTCGTAAAGAAAAGGGAAGGGAGTTCCACAGGGAGGGACCTAGGTAGGCGAAAGACCGACCACCCATGCGCAGCAGTCTGATTCTAGGAACCGAAAATTTTACTTGAGACGTGGAACGGAGAGAGCGTGCTGGTATGTAAGGATGAACTAAGGATTGAAGGTATAAAGGGGCTGTGCCGGTTTTAATCTTAAACATGTAGCTCAGTGCTTTGAATTTAATGCGATTCTCTACCCTGAGCCAGTGAAGATCGCGTAGCAAACCAGAGATAGAGGCAGCCCTAGGAACCTGGCAGAGGAGTCTGGCGGCTGCATTCTGCACCACCTGCAATTTTTGTGTCGCATCTTTATTTGCACCCAGATACAACAAGTTACCGTAGTCCAGCCTGGAAGTAACAAGGGCCTGGACTACAATTCTCTGAGTGGGGCCAGGCAGCATCCAAAGAATTTTCTTAAGCCATTTAAGGATGGTAAAACAGGTTGAGGCCACCTTATTATTAATTTAAAAACTCTGAAATTCACTAGCTATAGTTAACTGAACTAACTATAAATGTGCCTCTGCCATGCACTGCTTATGACCTCTAATATTACATCACTCATGATGTTTCAATGGCATCATTGATAACATCACTACAACTGTGGTTCTGTTTTACCAGTGGATATCCACACGTTGGGGAGGAGGGTGGCTCTCCCTACCCTTATGCACCGCAATCCTCACTCAGTACTAGAGTATACTTACCTGCATATTGCCCAGGAGCGCCAATACCCTATAGAACTACCTACCAAGCAGTTTCATTTGATAACATCACTGATGGCATCTCAGATAACATCATTGATGATATCACTATACCTTCATGCAGTGAGTGTACCAGTCTTCTATATGATTCTGACCCTGAGAGGTCTTTAGTGAGGTACAGCTAAAGCAAATTATCTACAGCTTCTGTACTGCTACTGTACGCCTTTGCAAAATGGTTGGCCTCCTAGTTGGACTTGTGTGGATGAGTTCTGTTCATGAAGACTTGTTCACAGGACAAAAGCTGTGTGTAGGAGGAGCGTCACCATTTATAATAATAATTCCTATTTGTAAAGCGCGAACGTCTCACCCACTTAATGGTTTCAAGGCACGGACGGGGGCCATCGGGGAGATTAAGTGAGCTATTGCCCAGAGGCACATGATGCTGATCTGCCACGGGCGATCGAACTGTGAACCCCGCACTCCGGAGTCAGCCGCTCTGGCCGCTGCGCCACATCCTCTCCTCACACCATTTAACTGGGTTTGAGAGTAAATAGGAAGTGTGCTCTCTGTCATAAGTTGTGCACATGGTGGAGGCTGTCCATAGTAGAGGCTTGCCCACATAATAGGGCTTGGATATCTGAAGGGAGTAAGCTCTCCATGAAGAGCTGTGCACTGGGAAAAGGCTATGGTAGTAGGGGCTTGCTCACGTAACAGGGCTTGCATGTGTGGAGCGAGTGGGATCTCCTTGAAGATCTGTGCACAGGTTTGAAGGCTGTACATAGGAGGAGCTAGACCTCCTAATGTGGCTTGGGTGTCTGAAAGGAGCAGGCTCTTCATGAAACGTTTTGCATAGGGGGATGGCTGTGTGTAGTACGAGATTTGGCACCTAATGGAGCCTGGGTGTCTGGGGGTAGCAGACTGTAGGTGAAAACTTGTGCACATGGCGATGGATGGGCTTACTAGGGGTTGGCCATCTACAGGCACTACTGTGTCTAGAGGGTGTGGACTACTGTATAATAATGTTATATAAACATATGTTGGCGTACTCTTTGCTTTACATGATTCCTGGACATTTAGTAATTATTTACATATTTCAAAGACTGTACAATTTTGTAGAGTAAATTGAACAACAGTATGGGGGATGATGTCATCAGTGATGTCATCAATGATATCATTTAAGATGTAATCAGTGATGCCATCAATGATGTCATTAAACATGTTATGGATGATGTAATGTGTGCAGTCATAAGCCATGCATGGTGGGGGTCACAAGTTATAGTTAGCTCTCTTAACTATAATTTCAGTGTTTTTTTAGTTTAAAATGACATTGTCACTGAACTATAACATCACCTTTGTTTTTTCAGTGAATTTCTAGGTTTTTTAAAATATAAAGGACGACCTTATTACCCTACTTAACTATAACGTCACTTTTACCTTTGGTTTTTTTCAGTGAATTTCTAAGGTTTTTTGGCACTAAGTATGATCTTATAGCTATACCTAACTATACATCGTCACTGGCTTTAGCGGACATCCCCTGCACCCAACCCTACCAAAGGCACCCAACCACCTGCGGGAGTCTGACTCCCGCAGGGGCGAGATGGCCCACGGGAAATAAAGCTCTCTGGGCCAATCAGAATGCTCTATCTTTTAAATTAGCGCTCCCGCGAGAGTCTCTCGAGACTCTCACGGACGCAACCGTCCAGATCTACAGTTATTTTTCAACCTTAATTTCTAACAAACTACAGTACGCATTTACACCAAATCACAAGAAGCACAATCTGCGGACCAAGATCTAGCTTCCTGCCAAATTTGGTGTAATTCCATTCAGCCGTTTTTGCTGAAGCTGAAAATGCATGGGGATTTTGCGTTTTTGGACACCCCTTTTTTCTCGGCCCCCGTTTGATCGATCACCCCGAAACTTTCCATGCACAAACTAGTCAAAAGGTAGCACCTTTTTGGAAAGTTTTGTGGAGATTCATCAAACTTTGCCATATTTATTAGCAACACAAAAAGTGCTTTTCCTTTGGAACAACTGACCTAACTATAACTACCTATTGGAGACCGTCAATAGGTTTTCTATATATAGATATAATATATATCAAATAAAAATCACAAAATTATAAACTTGCCTGAAAAGTTGTGATGTGTCTCCCGATGTACAACCATTTACGAATTCCTACCTACTCTTAAGTTGGTGTGCATTCCCCATAATTACCAGGGAAGCCCTGCTCTTAATCACCCACTCCTCATCCCAATTTAGGAGTGAGCGGTCACCTTTTGTGAATATATTGCACTCCTAAGCTGAGCCATTTACCTGTGTAAGTGAGACGTACGCACAAAAATGCCTTTGTGAATGGGCCCAGGGCGTTGTTTCATGGGCTCCTTTTAGAAGTGGCTTACTTCTCCATTCCGACTAAGAGACAACAACACAGACTGCCACAGGTGCCACACATTGTTCCTGAGTAGAGATAACAAAGGTAGAACCTTTGTTGCCTCAGGCTCCAATTAGCACACCTATTAACACCTATTAATCTGCAGTGCAAACCAAGCTGCACTGCAGCAACTCACTACCCTCCTGTTGCGAGATGTCTTGTCAGCTTATAGTTGGCATAGCGCCCCCCCACTGCTTACCATTGCTTGGCTTTATTGTCACTCATTTGATTGCTTCTTATTTGTTATCTTATGTGTGTTTTCCCCCCTCTTCAAGCTTTTGTCACTCTCGTGGAGCATAGGCACATTACTGGTGTCCTTCCACTGCTCACTTTTCAGGTGCTACTATTTTTTTCTTTTTGTTTCAGCACTTGACGAGATTGCATGTGTTTTCCAGCTGTCACCCTCATGTACTTCCCCCTACACTGTGCTTGTGTTGTTTTGTCTTTGCCTATATGCTTTTTCCTGGGCCCCCTCCATGATGCACTAACCCTCATGTTCTTCTTCCCTGGAGTTGCTTCCTCGTCTGTCTGCTCTTCCCTCCTCAGCTCCATGTTGCTCTCTCTATTGTCTGCTTGCTTTCCCCTGCTCCACGTTCCTCTCTCTCCTGTTCCTTCCCTCCTCACACCCCCTGTGTTGTTTTCCCCACTCGTGCTTATCGTGGTACTTTCCCGCCCGAGAGCTTGTCCAGCGCCTGCTCCACATTGCTCAACCTCACCCGTTGCTTCTCCCTCCCTCCGCCTCTGTGACACTTCCCATCACCTGCACCCTCCATGTTGCTCTCCCTTGATCACAATCTTCATATTGCTTCTTTAGAAGTTGGCCTGTTTGGTTTCACTGAGGTGTGAACCCGGTGTTGGGGACACTTTTTCCCTCAAACAATTGGACCCTTTTTTCCTCCCTTACAAAATTAAAATCTGCCTTTTGCAGCACTGCAGACTCAGTGGAGCCAGGCGGCCCTGTCTCTCAAGCGGCCTAAGAGGCCACTGTAATTCTAGGCTGTTAGGGTGGGGAAAAGGCCATGCTGTCGTGGTGGGGATTGGAGGGCGAGATTTTGATGCACAATACGAATAACAGTGGCTAATTTCACCAGACTGTTTATCTATTTTGTTTAAACATTTGAGGAGGGCGTGTGCTTTGCTGGTAATACGATGAGAGTTGAAGTTCGGTGTGATCTTTCTGCACACTTACTTTTTACATTTCAGTTATGTTGTATACTTGACCTTCATCTCCGAAGGCCAACATAAAACATACAGGAAGACTATGGGGGCCGGGGTTATTCACAAAAGTACGTTTTACTTGTAAGTTACACGTGTAACTTTACTCTTCCACTCTTGTGTAACTGTACTACTTTTTGCTTTTCACAAAATCCCAGTATAAAGTTACTCAACAGTGTAGATTTACACACCCCACCCCATATGTTAATTATTAATGTGAATTAATTGTATATATTTATTTTAAATGTAGAATAAAAGACAAAAAGGCTACAGTACTGTTAACTTAATTTTTAATAAAATCTTTAAGTGAAAAAATATATTATGCATTACTAATGATTAAAAGTGATGTATAGAAAAATGTAAAAGTAATTAAATTATAGCAGATTTCACTTGATTGGCTTTTTTAGGTCGCCTGCTAGACAGTTGCTTGCCATTGGTTGGCTTTATTGTCATTCTAATTTGCTTGTTTCTTATTTGTTAGCGTGTATGGGTTTTCCTTCCTCTACTTGAGTTTGTCCCTCCCCTGCAGCATGGATGCATTACTTATGTCCTTACCCTGTTTGTTTTCAATCACTACTGTTTTCTTTTGCTTTAAGCAGTCCCCAAGAGAAAATGTGTTTTCCAGCTGTCTCCCTCGTGCACTTCAAACCCACTCTGCCACACTCCGTGTTCCCTTCTCTTGCCGTTTTGCTACTTCCCGCCTTAACTCCATGTTGCTTTTTTGCCTGTGTGTTTCTCCCTGCCAGCTCCATGTTACTCTCTTTCGCTCATTTGCTCCCCCAGCACTATACTTTGCTCTGTTTGTTGTTTGCTTTCTTCCACCGCACCCTCCGTGCTGCTTTGTCACATCTGCACCTGCCTGTTGATTCAGACCCCCCACCAGCAGCCCCATGTTGCCAGGGCCGGTCCTAGGATTTGTGGGGCCCCGGGCAGGATAGGAACAATCGAGGCCCCTCTAATTTGCATAAGATGTAGTATCACAGCAGGGTGCTACACTTACATAAGTGAGCACCATATACTGAGCCAGCCTCTCACAACACCCCTTTTACATCAATTGCTCTGCTATCCCCAGCTTCGTCGCTTCTCTTTCTCGTTATGTCCCTCTTATATCCACCTTTCTCCTCCATGCTGTATGTCTCATTTCTCCCCCTGCCTCTTACTTTTCTCACCAATTCTGGCCTTCTACATCCACCTCTCTCCATTCCCACTCTCTTCTCTGTGTTAGGTTTCTTGATTGTTCAGCCTCTCTTACATCTATATACCCATGGATGTACTGCCCTTCACCTCTCATTTCTTCCTCCAGCCTCCTAACATTTTTTGCTGGTCTGTCCCCTTTAAATCCACCTCTCCTATTTGAGCCCCCTGCCTCTTACCTTGTCTCACTGTGTCTGCCTCTTATGTCCACGTCTCCCTTCCATGCTCTACACTTCACTTTATCTCTACTATGGTCTCTTAGCTTTCTCACTAATTCTGCCTCTATTACACCCACCTCTTACCTTCCTGCTAAACCCTTCACCTCTCATCTCTCTGCAGTCTCTAACCTTCTCTCTAGATCTACCTCCCTAAAATCTACCTCTCCCCTGCCTCTCTCTCCCAGCCTCGTACCTGCTCTTGGTTGTCTTGCCTCTTACATTTAACACTCACCATTCCCTCTCCATGACACTCAAGTTATCCTAATGGTTCCGCTTCTCTTATATCTACCTCTCCTATCCAAGCACTGCCTTTCACCTTTCATCTTTCTCTCCAGCCTTAACTTTATTCACTGGTTCTGCCCCCTTCATGTCCATCTCTCCCCTCCATGCTCAACTCTTCATGTTTTATCTCTCTCTCTCTCACCTCTTACCTCCATTTGCTGTTTCTGCCCCTGTAGCTTCCGCTTCCCCCTACATGCGCTGCTATTCCCCACTCTTCTCACCGGCCTCTTACCTTGCTTCAGCTCTTGTGCCTGGAGCAATACAGGCCCCTGCAGCACAGATGGGCCCACAACACTTCAGGGGGCCCACAATCCATCAGGGGGCTCCCATTCAGCCCAGGGCCAATGAATATCTGTGAGATGTGGGAGACTCAGGGGCCCATTATCACATTCTGCAGAGAGAGACCCCATCATTTTGTGTTACACCACTGCTCTTATGTAACTTACAACATTCTCTCCTCTTCCACCCTCTCACTCTCCCCAAGCCTGTTAGATTTTTTTGCATGCTATTCCTTTTGCCTAACCAACATTCTTCCCTTCTTTCATTGATTCTGCCATGACATACACATCACTCCTTCCCCATCTCCCTTTCCTTAAGCGTCTTGTTCTATATAGCTGTTTTGCCCCTTATGTTCAGCTCTCCCCTCTCTGCTGTACTCTATCATCTCCCCCACCTCTTACTTTCTTTTGTTTCTCTAACCCCTTTTAGATGTGCCTCTCCCTCAATCATTTTATTAAAAGCTAAAGAGAACACCATACCTCCTTAGATGTACCCAGGAACACAGGAATTAGGGATTTCAGATGTGATCAAACATGATGCCGGGGAGTAGTGCTACCTTTTCAGATGTGCAAAACAAGGAATGGTGTGTGGTTTGACGGGTTAAATAGCTTGGGTGTATCTTAGACGGTTCTTTGCACTCACCTCGGGGTGGTAAGGATGGATGTGGGGTCACCCCTCCTTCCCTGCTACCAACTCAATGTTATCATCTCCACTATTCTTTTACAGACCCAATTGTTCAATATTCCTTCGTTTCTTGTAAATTACATGAAATTAAAAACAGTAAGCGATTATACTCGACTGCAGTTACTATTTATGTTTTACTTTTGGATGCACATGCTTGTTTGGAAAATAAAACAACAAAACAGAATTGTAAAAAAAAGAATAATAAACTCTCTCTCTGTTTTCTGCTCTTCTCCCTTTCCCTTCATTGGAAGTGAGCAGCAGCGCCCATTCTGATGTGAATTCACTCTGTTTTCTGCTCTTCTCCCTTTCCCTTCATTGGAAGTGAGCAGCAGCGCCCATTCTGATGTGAATTCACTCTGTTTTTTTGTTGTGAGCCCTGCAGGATACTCTGCGTTCACTTCACACCTTACGCCAGTCCAAGTAGCTGCCTAACCGCTGTTATCATGCAGATGCAGCGATTTGGGTAAGAGAAAGAGATGCAGGGAAAGCTATTCACGGCCACAAACCCTGCCCTGCCCAGTCTGCAGCACCTCAAAGGGATGTGGTGTCATGTTGCCGTTTCAGCCCATGGCAGCCAGGCCCAGGAGAGGGGGGCCCGCCTTGTGTCTTTCACGGTTCACCATGACCACGAATCCAAAGGGAGGGGGCTCCCCACCTGTAACTTGTACAATGGCACCATTTCAAAAGCATGATGGACTCGTGGGGGGCCCCATCCTAGTTAAACAGCTGCGGGGCCCTGGGCAGCTGCCCACACTGCCCATGCCTAGCGCCGGCCCTGCATGTTGCTTCCTCCCACCCACGTCCCTCTGTTTCGCTTCCTCCCCGCATTGCTTCTGCCTTCGTTTCTATCTCACCCTCACCCACTGTGTTTCTTCCGCCCCCTCCTTGCTTTTGGTCCTCGTGTTTCTTTCCCCGTGACGTGGTGCACATGCGCCTACAAAAAAAGATTTTTTTGTATTCTTTAGCCATGCGTCTTACCATCAGGGATGCTGTGCAGCATGGCTAAAAGCCGTTGGCAAAAGCCATAAGATCCCAAAGGCGAGACCTATTGGCTTTGCCAATACTAGTATTTTATAGCCATTTCCAAGTGCCTTCAAATAAACTAGCCTAACCCTCCTTTCCATAAGTGCAGCATCAGCATTTTGGATCAGCCTTTGTGTTTAAAAGGGCAGTTTGGTTCTTAGCAGAAGCGCAATAAACATGATCTGGGAACAGCTGCGCTCATAGATTTGAATTAATGTTTTAAAGCTTTGTCTTTTCGGTTCTCGCTGTGAATGTTAAACTGATAAACAGTCATTTCAGAAACTGAAAGAGAGAGGATGCCCAAACAAGACCCATTAACTCGGATCGCAGGTGCCAGGTGAGCTGGCCCAGTCTCTGCTCACTCCTGGGTGATGCTTGCTCAGCTCTTTATATGCACAACATCTAAAATTAACAAACAGCTCAGGTCTGCAGTTAAGGGGACACTCTAATGGCATCTCGCCCTCTCCTCTCTCTTCTCGCGTGTTGTAAATAAGTACATTTACTCCTCCCAACATTAATAACCTATCTCTTATTTCTGCACAGCTGAAGAGAAGATATCACAAACGAGGATGCCAGTCAGAGTTAGCAGATGCTGCTTCTGGCACTGGTACCCACGGCGCTGCCTTTGTTTGCCCTGGTATTGGTGACCTAAAGGAAGCATCTGGAACAGAATCTGGAGGACAAAGAACACATCCTTGAAAGCAAGTAGAGATCACACAGACCACATGGCCTTCTGCGTATCCGCACATTCTAAACAACCCTAAACACAAACTAACATCAAAACCTATGCCATCATCCTCCCCTAAACAGTACCCACCCCTTAGAGATCAAATAACCCACTTAACCAAACTTCAACTAAACGTAAAAGTTATTTTTTGGGGCTTCCTGGCTCACCATTCTTTCTACTTCCCTCACTCCTGCTTCACTCCCCAAATTCCTGACAGTCTGCCCTCATTAAGTCAAGAGCTTCCCCTGTGTCACTCTTTGCTGCTTCTGCCCCTGTGTCACTCTTTGCTGCTTCTGCCCCTGTGTCACTCTTTGCTGCCTCTGCCCGTGTCACTCTTTGCTGCCTCTGCCCCTGTGTCACTCTTTGCTGCTTCTGCCCCTGTGTCACTCTTTGCTGCCTCTGCCCCTGTGTCACTCTTTGCTGCCTCTGCCCCTGTGTCACTCTTTGCTGCTTCTGCCCCTGTGTCACTCTTTGCTGCTTCTGCCCCTGTGTCACTCTTTGAGGCCTCTGCCTCTGTGTCACTCTTTGCTGCTTCTGCCCCTGTGTCACTCTTTGCTGCCTCTGCCTCTGTGTCACTCTTTGCTGCCTCTGTGTCACTCTTTGCTGCCTCTGCCCCTGTGTCACTCTTTGCTGCCTCTGCCCCTGTGTCACTCTTTGCTGCTTCTGCCCCTGTGTCACTCTCTGCTGCCTCTGCCCCTGTGTCACTCTTTGCTGCCTCTGCCCCTGTGTCACTCTTTGCTGCCTCTGCCCCTGTGTCACTCTTTGCTGCTTCTGCCCCTGTGTCACTCTTTGCTGCCTCTGCCCCTGTGTCACTCTTTGCTGCCTCTGCCCCTGTGTCACTCTCTGCTGCCTCGCTCTTCTCCACTCTTAGTAGTCACTGCTACCCTACTGGCCTGGTCTGAACTCTCTTTCCACACACCACTAGAAAAACCTTCCCCTAAGGTATTTTTCCTGTTACTTCTTAATCTTATTGCTTGATCCACAAATCCCCCAGTACCTCTCTGGAAACTCCTCACAACAAATACTAGAGCCTGTAGTGATTGACGCCATCCATGTTTCCATATTTGTGGGCAACGACAGTCTGCATGGTTATGTTATGTTATTGCAGTTTGTAACACGCGCAGCTACTCCTAGGAGTGTCCCGGCGCGAGCCTTGAGGAATTAAATATTGATAATCAGTTAAACAAAAATGTTTTAAGCTGTTTTTTTAAATGAGCATGATCCTGAATACTGCGCAGGGTGAATGGAAGAGAATTCCAGGCTGTGGCAGCCCTGAATGAGAGAGAGCTGCCCCCCATTCTTTGGAGGCGAACACGTGGTATCTGGGCAAGAAGCTGGGACGCTGACCTCAAGTGTCTAGCTGGGGTATAGAACTTGAAGCGCTTCCTTAAATAAGCTGGACCCGAGGCGTACAAAGCATGGTGTGCCAGGACCAGGGCTTTGAATGTGACACGTTCGAGAACAGGCAGCCAGTGAAGTGTGCGCAGATGTCGTCTGACGCTACATCTGATGGGAATATTAAAAAGAAGCCTGGCCGCCGCATTTTGGACTACCTGCAATTTGTTAAGAATGTAGCCCGGTAGACCAATGTACAGAGCATTGGCGTAGTCGATACGTGACAAAATCAGCGCCCGTGTTACTGTTTCCTTCGCTGCCCTGGGAAGAAGCAGGAGGAATTTCCGAAGGGATTTTAACAACCCAAAACAGCCCCCGGCAAGCTTTTTAATCTGGGTCGAAAAGGATAAATTCTCTTCGATCAGACACCCAGGTTCTTAACAGGTTGACCTGAAGACGATGGCAAGGGATCTTTCCCTTCTCTGCTTTCGAGCTTTGCTTGCATCATGCCTCTTTGTTTGTGCTTTACATGTAAATATATTCACTTGCCCACATTTTTTCCCTCATGCTCAATAATTAATGCCCACCCAGAGGAGCAGAAATGCACCACTTGGCCTCAGTCCTCGTGGTGTGTCGTCCATTTTCTTCTCACCAGCCTCGGGTCCCCTTTACCAACCATCCTCAGCCCAGGACTGTGTCCTGGAGTGCCTGCCTTTGCTGGGCATGCGCCGCAGTCTGCTGAAAGTGTCTCCTAGTCTCTCGCCATTACCTTCTCCATCTGCCTCTACTCTCCAGGTACTGGTCCCAAGATTCAATCAAGCTCTCTTGAAATTATCAAACACAAAGTCACATGTGGTTTTACTTGCCTCCCTGTCCTCTACCCTACTCCTCTCACCCCTGCCAACTTCTCTAGACCAGTGCTTTCACCAGACATCCACATACTCACCTTCTGGTTTCGTCCCTTGAAGATTAGACACCATCTAGGCCTCCCACTCTCACGTGTCTCATGACTGACCCATTCACAACCAACTCTTGTACCCCATCAGCGCCTATGTTCCCGGCAGTCGGCTGTAGGATGTGGCTCTTCTTTGTGTGGTCTGGCTTGACAGCACAGCTGTCACCAGACAATTATGTGAGCATCACTAGAGAGGAGCTTTGGGTCCGCCCACATGTTGTTAGCCAGGAGCACATGTTTCAATTGGGCAGACGTTGTGTGCTTCCACTAAAAAAGTGCTTCCCTTCCACGCAGCTGTGCTCATTTTGTCTATTTATCCAGCTGGATGAGCTTGAACTTTCAGGGGCACACATGGTATTGTAAAGCTAATAAAGTGTCTTAGATAAATAGATAGTTTATAGCGTTTGTCTTTCTCCAGCAGCAGTACAGATGGCAGGAGGGCAGTCATTAAGCTGTATGGATTTTTAGGCTTGGCTTGACAGTACATCTGTCACGTGACCTATTAACCTACACCAATATCATTCTACAGGTCTTTGCTAACACGAAATACATATTCATTCTCATGCTATTTAATTATAGTGCTTCACATGACCATACAACAATCCCTTAAAGCCCATCCTATTTGCATTGCCAATGCTTGTTACTCTGCTTGCTATCTACCCTCGAATTCTTCGCAGCTCTCCAGGTCCCTCCTCTGTGGTATTGCTACCTTGGATGCCACAGCCCTGCCCACCTAGTCACCCCAGTACCAGTCCAATGCTCTCCACCTCACCTTCCTTTAGGATTTCCCCTCAGAGGAGTCCTCACTTATCTTCTCTGTCTAGACATCTCCCACCGCGACGCAGCTATTTGGTTGTATTGTGGTGTGTCTTGCTGTGCCGAGACCCCGGCACCATGCCTCAGGTTGAAAGCCTTTTCTGTGTATTTCCACTGCTGTACCCCCTTCACTAGGTACCCGACCTTCCTCCCCTTTACCACCACTCTTTGCAATGGCCCTTTGACCCTTCCGAAAAGTGTCTTTTAATGCAAAGTCTAATCTTCTTCCTCCGGGGGAGGCACAATCCAAACCTGCCCTCTTTCTTTCATGCCAAGGAGCTGCACTTTGCTCCGCATCTTGCTTCTCATGTCTTCAGCATATGAATCAGTCAACCGGCCCCTCCACATTGGAAACAACCTGAATGTGGTGTACTTTCTGAAAGAGGCGGCTGTGAAAATCCTCGACCCTCGCTTTACATGAGTTTACATCCACGCATGCGGTGGAGCAACTTGCCTTGGCGATTTAATACCAGCCATAACCCTCCCCCAACCCACCCCAACATCATAGCTACTTGCCTCTGAATTCTGCACCTTTCGCTGAGATTAGCCTTCTGTTGGTGAAGACCTATCACCTGGTGGCCAGCACCAGTGATCCACCATTTCTTGCTTTTCTTGAACTGCCCACTAGAAATGAAGGTTGATGAGATTTGTGGTACCCCACTGATGGGGCCCACGCTATTTCTTGTCCACCTGCCCCCTCACCCACTCTCCTTTATAAAGCAGTTGATCGCCAGCTCCACAGGTACATCCACATACACAGCCCTCTTGGACTTTATCTGCTTGACTGGTGCACAGGCCTCCCCTCCTCTTGCAGCCATTTTCCTGCCACCTTTAGCACATGGAAAGCAGCTTCCACTGCTCTCACAGAGGACATGCAAGACGCAGCCATCCTCTCCTTGTTGCGCAGAGGGGAAAAGTGATTTCCTCTGTGCATGCATGAGCTTCTGTGCATCAATGTGGCAGCCATACGGCCACTGCATCACAAGTGCAAGTGTCAGGCCACTCTCCCCCAGACAGAGGAAATTCAACCATGTTAAAAAGTTAGAGACAACCAATCTCTTATTAAGATAGTTAGAGACCAATTTAGGTTTGGGAGGTAATGGAAAGCCCTCTGAATTCTACATGAAATGCTTAATCTATATAAGGTCCCACCACTGGAATTTCCTCCATATTTGAAAAAGTATATTGGAGGAAATTCCACTGGTGAATTCTTCTCCAGATTCAACATTTCCTCCGACAGCTGGAGGATGTTATCATTGCAAAAACCTCTAAGTCACCCCTAACTCAATATACTTCTATCAATTCTGCTTATTCTTTCAATCTGATCCGTCATGACGTTTGCAGTCCATTCCTTCAAGGAATCCCTGGCTGCTTTATTTGTCCCCTTAAGCTTCAGGAGAGCTCTGCAGCAACCTCAGCTCACTATTCTGCTCTTTGTCACCTTCATTAGCTCACCATATCCCAACATGGCCTCTTGTTTCCAGAGCTCTTCGATACCTTTCTTTCTCCATGCTACCTCTATTTTACTCGATACGTAACATCTATACCTCTCCAATTCTTACCTCATCTTACACTTGCCGTTCCTTCATGACCATCCCTCATTTTTGCTCTTTTATTATACTTTCTCTCCACCAGTGACTCTCCTCCACTCAATCTTTGTCTTCATAATCTCCCATCAGAAAATGATCTTCTTTCATTTCCCTAAATTCCTTAAGTCATATTGTCATTTGGTTGCCCTAAATCCCAGCATCAGTCAGCTGCCTTCTTCCACCATCCTTGTGGCTGTACAATGATTTACCAATGGCAAAGGGATTCTTCGGATCCACTCACGACTAGCTTATGTTCTTCTGGCTCCATTTTGAGGACCTCTATCCACTCTCAGATTCTAGTATGCGGTTAGTGTTCCCTGCGCCCTGCAAGTGAACTGTGCCATATCCCTCCATCTTATCCACGGACCTTCAGCCGGTCAAGGAGGCAGAGACAATGGTCCAGTAGTGCCGTCATTTTCCTCATGTACTGGGCCAGTAGGAGGACTAGACGTCCACTTTTCTTGGCGTGGGCATTGTTAAGAGGGAGCTGAAGGCTCAGCCCACACACTGTAGAGTTCTCTGGTGCAGCTTCGATCGCCTTCCTAGTGTATCTCTCTGGATTGGCATGACATCTGCATGAAATTCTTGTGTGAGGGAAGCCCATGTACAATGTAGACCTCACCCGGAAAGACATCAACTATACATCTGATTGAACGCATAGCCCTGGTAGGTTCCTGGTGTCTGTTGTACTGCTGACATCACCATAAAGCTCCCAAAGACACTGCCTGAGTCAGGGCGTATAGAGTGCTCATTGGAGGCAGTCTATGTTCCCTGACAATCAGGGTTCCTGCATGATAGTCAGCTTGCGGATGTTAGGGGATATAGATTGCTATAGACTGGGGCGTCAATGGATTTTGCCCAGGAGAGAAGCTGTTTTTCTGCTCTCCCCCTCCTTAAACTTGCACAGCTCCCTCGTACTTAGCCTTATCAGTCCTGTCCCTGAGGAACTTCGCACCCCCAAGCCAAGTGGATTAAGCAAACACCTTGAGATTAAGAACACAGAAGATGAGAGAGGCATTGTTGCAAAGGCAAAAAATTCATCGGGTTCAAATCCCACAGATGATGGAGGACAGCGATGACAGAAATGGTCAGTCTTTCACTAGATGGTTTTGTAGATTCTTTTATTCATTATTTAATACACAACAGCCAACGTGTTTCACCCATGCGGGCTTCTTCAGGGCTGCAAATAACAATACAGACATAATCAACATAACATACTGTTTAAAAAAATAATTTGGAATATTATTTACATAAATATAAATCATCGTATACCTAGACCAATCTTATGTCTTTAATATACAAAACCAGACATAAAATGCAAATGTGCAATATGACCAAGACGACATCCGTGGTGCAAGAGTCAAACATTGTGTCCATTAAAATATATACATTTTGGTTACAAAATTTATATACACTGATTTGTTATACAGGAATACCACCACACTGGGGGACCTTGTTTGTTTGTTTCTTGAAAAAAACTGCTTACATGTAACAGAACGCATTTTGAACATGCATGTTTCGGCCACTAAAGATCAAGGAATGGCTAACTAAGGAAGGAAAGAACGAAAGAAGTAGGTTTAAGAAATGCTTCTCATATGCCAAAGATTCAAACAGACTCACAAAACGAGAGGAGGAAAAGAAAGAAGGAGAACGTGGATATTGACAAGAGAAAAGAAATCTCGATGCTATGAATTAAAAAAGAAAAAGACCCAAAAAGAAAACAAAGAAAAAAAGAAAATTAGAGTAGAACTATATCCGAAAGTCAACGAAATTAAATCCAAGTTACTTCATTTGCACCCCAAAAAGGGCACAGACACTCGATCTTTTTTCAGTCAAAGAAACCGCTCACATGTATGTAAATCAAGCAATCTGTTACCCACCAAGTAAATTGTTCACACTGTCGAGAAAGGGAATTCCAAATAGTGTTAGCCCATGTTGGTCGGCACTTTCTTAAGTGTTTTACTTCAATCGCAGAGTCTAAGAAAAGCAAGGCACAAATCCGATAAGAGTTTAAGTACCGATTGCGAAAACATAAACCAAGCGTGCACTAACTCGTGTAAGGATCTAAAAGCACAATGTACTTGAAAAAGTGTTTTCAATGTTCAATGATCCGTAATAACTTATCCCATTCAGGGACCAGGGTGTATGGGTATTGCGCGCTCAATCGCCAGCCTGTAGTCAAAGTGAATGCGCACAATTACACAGAGATCAAAAAGACACTTTAACTTAAAAAATACCATTGTAGATTATGACTAACCGAACTAGCCCAATACCCGTTTGGGGCTTCTGAACACAAATAGTTTGTCGCGCCTAACCTCAGTCATGCCTTGCAGATCAACATATCCATCTACAAATCAGTAATGTTGTAGACGCGCTACGCCATTTAACGTTTAGAAATAACAGCCTACACACATGAGTTCATCTCACTATCAGTCTACAAATCAGTAATGTTGTAGAAACACTACGCCATTTAACGTTTATAAATAACAGCCTAAGCACATCAGTTAATCTCACTATAGCGGCGCTAAGTTACAGACACAGGGATCCCGTTCTTTCTCAAGCACTAGAGAGAGCCAACCGATTGGAACGTGCAGAAACACTAGTACCAAAAAGGAGGACAAACAAGGAACGCTTGTCGTTCATCACTACAAACTCCGCTCTGAACCAAGATGTATTTAAAATTCTCAGGAAACATTGGCATTTGTTGAAGGGTGTACCTGGGGTGGGTCATCTTGTGCAGGATAAGCCAAGTGTCGTCTACAGAAGATGTAGGACCCTCAGAGAGGCGATGTGCCCCAGTTACACACGACCTATCAAAGAGGTACAGGAAATGTGGCTTGCACGCCCATTGGGTTTCTTTCCTTGTGGCGGGTGTAACATATGCAACCTGGGACAAATCACAAAAATCTTTAAATACAACACTGACAGATTCTATACCATCAGGCATTTTATTAACTGCCTAACACGATTCGTGATCTATTTGATTGTGTGCATGTGTGACAAAATCTATGTAGGGAGTACTGTACGGCCCTTAAAAACACGCTTTCAAGAACATAGGAGAGCATGTCTAAATGGTGATGCAACGTATGCACTGGTGTCACATGAGTGTACCTCAACAAGAAACAGGTCCAATTTTAAATTTCACGCTATTGACCATGTACCGACCTATGCAGAGAGGTGGTGATAGGGATTTGTGCCTACGCCAACTTGAAGCGAGATGGATCTGTAGGTTGAGATCTATAACTGAGGGTCTAAATTTGGACACAGAGATGCATCATTTTCTTTGACACCACTATATAAACCACTAGATATCTATTCATGGCAGTACTAGCATATGAGGATTTTGTCTTTTTAACATTTTCTGCAATGCTAAACATTATTTTGCTTAAAATCATAGCGCCACACCCTGTACATCAAGAAATGGTGAGCCTAAAGGAAGGTCTTGTGTCTTCTTTCACCTCTGGCAATGATTTGCGTCCTCTTGTGTTACCCAGTGCAACAAAGAACACTCGGTGGTTGGATATATGAATAATATGGCTTCAGCTCCATCATTCGCGAACATGAAGATACTCGCTTGAACTTACTTGCCTAAAGGGCCAGAGATTGATTTCTAGTGTCTTGTAGAATTACCATAATTGTTGTGTCATTTCTTTCGAGCTGTGGTTTTTTGCCTAATAACTGGTTGCACATGCGGAGAAATAGGCCATGAGTGATTGTTTAATTAGCCAGGCCTGGATAGCACAGCACATTGAGCAGCGCTGATCAACATACGCATTGGCAGTGTTCAAGTCCCTCCAGCCCCTCGATTTCAAAACTTTTTTTTTTTTTTTTGATTAAAATACATTGGAGAGTGGTTTCTACTGTGGAACTTGTGTACAATTTTTTCTGTATCGATTTTTGGATTAAAAATAGGTTTTATGCGTAGAGTAATAGGCCAGGAGCTTTAACTGTCTTAAAAGGAATCAGGTAGCACAGCTTACTGAGCAGGGGTGATTAGTACATGTACTTGCAGGGTTCGAGACATTTTATTTCTTTGTTTGGGTTAGAGAATTTATATTTGTAAATGATATGGTTTTAAGAATGGTTGTGTGTCAAAAACTGTATTTAGTAATTTTATGGAAACTATGAACAGATAGGCGGATAATTAATATTTTCATTAGACTTTGATGTTTACGAACTAGGTAAGATTCATACCTAGGAATGGATGTGCTTTTTAAATTTTGGGAAATGTAACATGGATGCCGGGGTGGGTAGTCTAGTACTTTGCTTTTCGCCTATTGATAACACAGCTGATCCGAGTTGGTCAATTAACATGGCTATTTAAACTCGGATGTGTTTGGCAAGGCATTTTCCTGAAACACCGGACGTGACACGAGTTTCGCCGATGGCCGCGTGAAGAGGTAATGTTAAACAAGGATGTGCTTGGGCGTTGTACCTTGCGTAATGGGTGCCCTAAGTGTTAGTGTTTCACTTAGGATTTTCTTGGGCATCTGGGTGTTCTGTAATTTAGCGCCGCTATAGTGAGATTAACTGATGTGCTTAGGCTGTTATTTATAAACGTTAAATGGCGTAGTGTTTCTACAACATTACTGATTTGTAGACTGATAGTGAGATGAACTCATGTGTGTAGGCTGTTATTTCTAAACGTTAAATGGCATAGCGTGTCTACAACATTACTGATTTGTAGATGGATATGCAAGGCATGACTGAGGTTAGGCGCGACAAACTATTTGTGTTCAGAAGCCCCAAACCGGTATTGGGCTAGTTCGGTTAGTCATAATCTACAATGGTATTTTTTAAGTTAAAGTGTCTTTTTGATCTCTGTGAAATTGTGCGCATTCACTTTGACTACAGGCTGGCGATTGAGCGCGCAATACCCCATACACCCTGGTCCCTGAATGGGATAAGTTATTACGGATCATTGAACATTGAAAACACTTTTTCAGGTACATTGTGCTTTTAGATCCTTACACGAGTTAGTGCACGCTTGGTTTATGTTTTCGCAATCGGTACTTAAACTCTTATTGGATTTGTGCCTTGCTTTTCTTAGACTCGGCGATTGAAGTAAAACACTTAAGAAAGTGCCGACCGACATGGGCTAACACTATTTGGAATTCCCTTTCTTGACGGTGTGAACAATTTACTTGTTGGGTAACAGATTGTTTGATTTACATACATGTGAGCGGTTTCTTTGACTGAAAAAAGATCGAGTGTCTGTGCCCTTTTGGGGGTGCAAATGAAGTAACTTGGATTTAATTTCGTTGACTTTCGGATATAGTTCTACTCTAATTTTCTTTTTTTCTTTGTTTTCTTTTTGGGTCTTTTTCTTTTTTAATTCATAGCATCGAGATTTCTTTTCTCTTGTCAATATCCACATTCTCCTTCTTTCTTTTCCTCCTCTCGTTTTGTGAGTCTGTTTGAATCTTTGGCATATGAGAAGCATTTCTTAAACCTACTTCTTTCGTTCTTTCCTTCTTTAGTTAGCCATTCCTTGATCTTTAGTGGCCGAAACATGCATGTTCAAAATGCGTTCTGTTACATGTAAGCAGTTTTTTTCAAGAAACAAACAAACAAGGTCCCCCAGTGTGGTGGTATTCCTGTATAACAAATCAGTGTATATAAATTTTGTAACCAAAATGTATATATTTTAATGGACACAATGTTTGACTCTTGCACCACGGATGTTGTCTTGGTCATATTGCACATTTGCATTTTATGTCTGGTTTTGTATATTAAAGACATAAGATTGGTCTAGGGATACAGGGATTTATATTTATGTAAATAATATTCCAAATTATTTTTTTAAACAGTATGTTATGTTGATTATGTCTGTATTGTTATTTGCAGCCCTGAAGAAGCCCGCATGGGTGAAACGCGTTGGCTGTTGTGTATTAAATAATGAATAAAAATCTACAAAACCATCTAGTGAAAGACTGACCATTTCTGTCATCGCTGTCCTCCATCATCTGTGGGATTTGAACCCGATGAATTTTTTGCCTTTGCAACAATGCCTCTCTCATCTTCTGTGTTCTCATGTTGTATTTGAAACCATAGTCGGTGGCTGGTTTCGGGAGGTGGGCATTGATTGTTAGCAACTATACGGAGCATTTTTTGAATTATTTATAACAAACATTGGTAGTTGGTGCGGCATTATATACCCTGCCGCCGCGCTTGCATGTAGTACCTTGAGATTAAGCTATCATTTACTCGTCCCAAAACAGCAGTCTACTATTTACGTCTACTAAAAGGGGTTCTTCCAATACTCTCAGAAAATCACCCTAATTTTAATGCGCTTCTTGAATTATTCTAATAGCCTATACACTGGTTTTGCTAGTTTATCCCTCTTAAAACTCCAGAGTTCAAAACAATGCAGCACTTCTCTTGTTTGGTTTGAAGCAACACAATCACTTCACACCAGTCCTGAGATCCCTCCCACTGCTTCCAGTGAAAAAAGAGTGGCTTTTAAAACACTTTGCATCATGCCCAAGCCACTCCATGGTTGTTTACCAAACTATCTTGCAAAACTGCTTATCACTTGCCACCCAACCAGAAGCCTCAGACCCCAAAGCTGTCTGTTGTGGATCGACCCATGTAGATGAAAGAGAGATGGTAGACATGTGCTCCATGTCCAAGGATTCTCCCTGTGGAACAACCAGCCTCTGCATTTCAGAGTGGAACACGACCACCTCAAATTCAGAAGATCTATAAAGACCAACCTCTACACCCTGGTATTTCTATAACCACATCATCTTCATGACTTCTCGAGTTGCACCTGTGTCCTGCCCAGTCAGGCACCTAAGACTGACTTCACCTCCTTCACCCAGGTACCCAAGCAAGACTGTTGTTCTTCTCAAGGCTTTGTCATCACATTGGGGATATCTCCTGGCACTGCCCATCCATGCCACGCAATCGACTGGTTCTCCACCGGCTGGCTCTTGCAGATCTACTATATGGCATATGCACGCCTATCCTAAAGTTCTCTGAGAGCACCCTAGGGTGGTTGGAACCAATTTACTACAAAAAATAAAAATAAACTATAAACATAAAAATGATGCATGCCTGAAATCTGCATGATGCCTGGGGGCGCATGGCACTGCTCCCCTTTCAGCTGAGGAGCACAAACCAGCAGATTTCACCAAGCAGCAATGCTGCTGTGCATGATGCTTGCAACCTCTGCCTCTTCAGAGCTGCAGATTTACAAAAGGCTGGCAAAGCTTTCTGTTTTGTCTTCTGTTGTGCCAAAGAGAGGCCAGAAAGAGATCAGATCTCCATCCTTTCCCACTGGTGAGGTTATATATCCTGGGGGTTCACCTGATCCCAAGATTTACTTTAGCCATTGAACTTTAAATGGAGGGTTTCTGAATTCCAGACTACATTTATGCCTTCTTCTTGTAGCCCTTGTGTTAGACTTGGCATCTTTTGGTGTGTTTCCCCTGAGTTTTTGCTTTCTGACCTCCCGGTTTTGACTCTGTTTTTGCTGGCGTACTGTTTCTGCGCACTTTTCTCACTGCTGATCGGTGGTAAAGTGCAAGTGCTCCTGAGGTAAAATGTGTTATGGATTGGTGTTTCCATGATTGGCCTATTTGATTTATGTGTCGGTCCCTAGTAAAGTGCACTGCGTGTGCCAGGGCCTGTAAATCAAATGCTGTTGGTAGGCTGCAGCACTGGATTGTGCCACCCACACAAACAGCCCGTAAATGTGACTCTGGCCTGCCATTGCAGAGCCTGTGTGCAGTCTGGTACTGCCATGTCGACTTGGCAAGTGCACCCACTTGCCAGGCCCTAACCTTTCCTTTTCTTACATGTCAGCCACCCCTAAGGTAGGCCCAAGGTACCCCTGTGGGCAGGGTGCAGTGTATGTCAAAGGTAGGACATGCCCTGGTGTGTGTGGCATGTCCTGATAGTGATTTACTGCCAATTTCGTTTTTCACTATTGCAAGGCTACCTGTTCCCCATAGGACAGAATGGGCAGTTTGTTTATAACATCTTATAAACATAACTGGCCCAGGGAATTAGGTAGGAAAATAAAGTTTAGTATGCCTGAACTCGGAGGCTAAAGAGGCATCTTTTAGTGAAGGTGATTTTTACATTCTGTGTTTGAAAATTCCACTTTTAGAAAGTAGGTATTTTCTTGCTCAGTCATCCAGTGTGCCTCTGCTAGAATGTGGATTGACTGTCTGGGTTTTGGATGACAGAGGGCTGGGGAGCAGGAGTGGCTCCGGATAGTCTAGGTCGGTCAGGAAAGGGCTGAATAGACCTGGGCTGCATTTAGAGTAGGGGGAGGAGATTTCCTTGCACCTGAATGGGCCTGGTCTGCCTCTGACAATGCCGTCTCCACCTCCTGCCAGGAAGCCACACCAGAGAAGGCAGAACTGGTTCTGGCTGGGCACAGACACTCTCTGCCTAAGAGATCAAAGGATTTTGGGATATAAATATTGGGGCCCAGACCCCTGAACTTTAGAACTCTTTTGGACCAAGAAGACTGCGAAGAAGAGCTGGAGAAGCTGTGAGGAGGAACTACCACTTTGCTGTGTGCTTTGCTGTGTTGGCCTGCAGTGGCTGCTTCTGTCTTGGGCAGTGAAAGGACTGGACTGAACTTTCTGCAATCTACTTTTGTGAGTTTCTCCAAGGGCTTGAGGTAGAGCTTGCCCCCTGTTCAAGAAGTCTCAGGAACAGCAAAGACTTCAAGCTCTTCTGCCCTCAGCACTGGGAACTGTGTGTTTTGTGCTGCAACAGAAGAAAAAGCAACCCGACGACGTCGACGACGCCGCTGCCGACTCTGTGTCCTGAAGGCACCGCAGAGGGCACCGCCGCACCGCGACCCTGGTCTCACCGACGACGCCTGCTAACGCCGCCACCGAGCCGCTGCTCGCACCGCAACCTGTGGGCACCGCACTCCGCACCGCCTCGCCTTCATGACGACGCCTTGGTATCCCCGACAACGCCTTGGTATCCCAGACGACGCCGCTCCACGCCAAAATCTACGCCGCTGCTTGCACCGTGGTTTGAGGGCACTGCTCGCAAAGTTACACGAAGCACCGCCCTCCCCCCGCACCGCAGCCTTGGCCTACCGATGCCGGCGCCATCGACTCCAGTTCGTCAGCCGACGACAGCGCTTCAGCAACGACGACGCCGCTGCTTGCACCGCGACCTGCCAGCACCGCGATGAGCACCGCATTCACTTCGCACCGCAATCCTGGTCTCACCGACGACGCCATCTGACACCGCCACCAAGCCGCTGCTCGCACCGCGACTTGAGGGCACCGCACGCTGCACTTCGCACCGCAGCACCCGACGCCTGCCGACACCAGCGCTCCTGACTTCAACAGAGAGGAGTTTGATCTGCAATGCGTGTGATTTCGAGGGCCCCGACGACTCCTGCACTGACCTCCGGAACCGACGCCTGCGGACGCCATGCTTTTGGAAGCTCAACGAGAGGTCGCCGACGCCCTGCATTTCTAAAAGGTACTGTTTGCGGGTCTTCCCGACACCGTAGCTGGCCCACGACGCCGCGGTCAGCCAGAACTGTTTGGATTTGTTTGCTCACGATGCCGTGATAGCCCCGGACGGAGCTATCGACATCCAGGAACTGTTTTTCAAGCATATTTTGATAACTAAAGATTTTTAAGTACTGTATTGTGGATTTTTATCGTTTTTGGTCTTGTCTTAAGTATATAAAAATATTGGATATTTTTCTAAACTGGTGTGGTGTCCTTTTGTAGTGCTTACACTGTATTACTGTTGGTTATGTGCAAATGCTTTACACACTGCCTCTAAGATAAGACTGACTGCTCATGCCAAGCTACCAAGGGGGTGAGCGGGGGTTATTTTAGGAGTGTAACTCCCTTATCCTTACTAGGAAGAAAGGTCCCTATTTGGACAAAGGTGCAAACCCTTGCCAACTAGAGACCCCCATTTCTAACACCTTGGTTCCCTGCTTGATGCAAGGACCCAGCCAGTTGTTTCCACACATCATTCTGTGGTTATTTGCTAGCCACCCATCCTTCAACCTCTGGACCTTTCCACACCCCAGGTCGCAGACTGTGATCGCTCTGAGGCTAGGGCCCAGGCTGCTGCCACCTGATCAGCAACCAATGGTAGCCATCTGTCTGTCTCACTTACCAGAACAGGGACCTCAGTACCTGCCTCCTACATGCATCTCAGCCCCCAAGATAACATCACCTACTTCAGGTGCCTCAACGTAGGTGCCAATAGGCCTGGGCACTTGGGTATCAAGTGCCTCAGTGTAGGTGCCAATAGGCCTGCACACTTGGGTAGGAATGTAGTCCTTGAGAGGACGGTGATATATGCAAGAATGGTGTGACAATTAGCGGTATCTTAGACACAAATTTATTTTTGCCTTTGGTACTTCTTTAACAAAAGCTCCCGGCTGCAATGCAGTGCTCTTTGCTGCCCCCTGATGGTGGCACCGGAAGGCGCCTTAACTCTCCTTGTGGAGGCCCCGGTTCTGCCTATGGATCCCATAGTGAAACTCTAGATAGTTGTTGACTGCTTGGTCTAACAAACCTTTCCCTTTGAAGGTTGGTGAGTAACTTGAGATATTGGTGGTTAGCAGGGAGGGTGAACTTATCAGCCTGGGTGCCTGCACACCCTCCATTTTTACAGCATCTTCGTAAATTAGCTTTCAGTGGACCCCATGTTCACACAGTCCATGGTATTGGCGGCTGAACGGAAATTCGGGGAAGGAGCTGGGTAGGAGCTGGGGTAGTGTGTGAGAGTGAAAGAACTCTGTTTCAAGCAGAATGGGACGGAATTCATTTTAATAATGTTCAGCAAAGATGATAAAAATGGTAAACATGGCAAAAAGAAGGATATGTTTAGGGTGAAGTGAAAAAATGGGCAAGTATTTATGAGTAAGTATAAAAAATATACAATAAGGAGTTTACGGAACAAATATTGGATCTGTTTATTTCATTAATGCCATTAATGTATATACGACTTTTCACCCCGGCTTATGTTTGTAAGTGGTTAAGTGCTGCATTAAGCTTACTACAGGCAGCAGCCCTATGGAACCACCAGAAGTGTCCAAACGACAATGTCTCTTCACCTAGACCTCTTGTGTGCGGAGTTCCCCAGGGTTCGGCTTTGAGCCCTACTCTCTTTAATGCTTATCTTACCCCCCTGGCATCGCTAGTCGAGCAATGGGGTGTGAAAGTTGTGTCGTATGCTGATGACACTCAGCTGGTGTCTCATTTAGAGAACACACCGAGGCAGCTTTCGACAATTTCAAGCATTGTCTGATCAACATCTCGACTTGGATAAGGGAGAGCTGCTTCAAATTAAATACCGATAAAACTGAGGTATTGTTTTTCAATCAATCTTCCCCTCTACGATCCGAACTCTGGTGGCCGTCGGAACTAAATCCTCCACTGATCCCAGTAGATTCAGCTAGGAATCTTGGGTTTAAATTTAATACTAACCTCTCTGGCAAGGCCCAGATAATCCAAGTCTCCTCATCTTGCTTCTGGAAACTGAAAGCCTTGCAGAGATTTCTCCGTCTCCTATCTATGGATTGCAGGAAAACTATGGTCCACGCACTAGTCACGTCTCAGCTTGACTATGCCAATAGCCTGTACTTGGGTCTTCCAGTTTATTTGATCAGAAGACTGCAAATTATTCAAAAAGCTGCTACCAGACTTATTAGAAATGTGTCATTCCGCCACCACATTTTCCCCCCACCTGCGTAGCCTCCATTGGCTGCCTGTCAAAAGGAGGGTAGAGTTCAAGGCATTGTCCTTTGCTTATAGAGCCACCAGAGACAAAGGCCCAGGATACCTGAAACAGAGACTCCGGAAATACCGCCAGACTAGGGCTTTGAGATCTAATCACCAGGAGTTACTCCGGACTCCTCGCTTCTCTAAAGCCAGGATTGGCGGTCGAGCTTTCTCAGTGAGAACTGCGTCTCTCTGGAACTCTATGCCTGAGCACCTTCGTAAGTCAGAGTCAGAACTAATGTTTAGGAAAGCTTTGAAAACCTGGCTTTTTTGCCTACCATAGTTTCCCCCCCCCTCCCGTTCTCTCTCTCTGCCGAATCCGCTACTAGCGCCGGGACACCTCCGTTGGAGGTAGCCGTGCACTGAATAAATGTAATGTAATTGAATTGAATTCAACGACAAAGTTCAACAAATAGCCTTAAAAAAGGATGTGAGTGTCAAAATGTTAAAGTGTTATTTTGCCTGCCGCTTCTGAAAATGCCTGGAGCCATGGCTTTAAGGGGGATAAACCCTGGGAGGTCACTAAAGAGGTGTGGCCTGTGTAATTAAAGGCATGGCTTAAACATGTAGACTAAATATCTGTAATTCCACAGTGTAGCGCCCGGCTGGTATTTTGCTGTTTCTCTGAGCTGTCTGTTATTGTATCCAGATCTCTAACACAACTGACACACACCTAGAACAACCAGGACTGTCGGCTTTGTCTGTAGTGAGATGCATAAGATAAATGAGCAACAACAATGATTTTGTTGTGAATAGTATCGAATATATTTAAATTCTGAAATGATGAGACTGTGAATTAAACATGACTGAGGTCTGTAGAAGGGTTAGTGGTCTTCAGGGTGTCAATCAGTCCCGTCAGTGGCGTAACGAAACATGAGGGGGGGGCTGCAAAATACATGGAGGGGCCCCCAGACTCCAGACCCAGTCAGGAGCTCTCCGGCCAGAGGCTTGCTGCCGGTGCACAGTGCAGGTGGGGCCCCTCGAGCTCGCCCCCGCCGCCCCCCCTCCCCTCCGCACAGGCTAGTGTTACGCTTACCCTTCACACCACATTCCTCTGAAGTGTAGACACTGATACTCTTCACATCTTTCTGAAATCTTCTTATCTCAGAGTTCATCTCTTTCCTCTTCAGCAGTCTTTCCCCTCTCACCCTACATGTACATCCTTGCATTTTGTTCACTTTGCCACCCCCCCCCACACGCACACAAAGCACATCCACTCACCTCTAAAGCAATGCATTTTCTTTTACTTATGCCTTGTCAATACTTTGACCGCTGTTTATCTCCTTCACACACACATTTACGTAGAATAACACGTGCAACTGGCATACCTGACCACTGCCCTGTGCGCTCTTCAGAGAGGCCAGAGATTGGATGGGCATGTATTCCGAACATTCTTTTGACCCACTGACAGCCACTGTGAGAAACTCGAACTTCCTTAGCAGAGCGGAGTAGCTATTAGCCAATGACGTCAGAAGGATGAGTGGACCGTGGGCGGATTTCATACTGCAGAGCTATCTTCCCGCCCTTAGACCCAAACACCCTGAATCCTCACAAGCGAGGGGTGAGAGGCCGGGCAGGTGCACGTCTTCTGTTTCCAAACAGCTCTGGAAGATGGATGAGCGCGTCAATCCATACATTAAGACCACGCTTTCCTCTGCTTGTTAGTAAACTATTTTTTTCCTGTATGTGGCCCATCTTTCCTTTTATGACGGTGACGGACTGAGCCGGGGCCGCCGGAGTGTCTAAAAATAGCAGGAGCGCGCGGGAACTGCTTCCTGTTAATGCTCAAAAAACATTATTCCAAAAAGGAGGGAGGCTGTTGATTCATTAAAATAAAATGAAGGATGGCGCAGCACTGCCGACACTAGCATTTTTAACGATAGGGCATTCACTTTAGTAATTAATAATAAGCAGGGCACAAGTGCTAAAAAAAGAAGTGGGGGGGACTAACCTAGTTAATCAGTATGCAAGTGGCATCGCAGCGCGTGGCATCGCAGCGCGTGCCATCGGGGCGCGTGACATCACAGCGCGTGACATCACAGGAACTGGCATCATAAGAAGTGACATCAGATCTTAAGCCCTCACATATATGTTTAGCAGGTCTATCATGAGTACATTTGAGCACATTTCGAGCATACTTGCAAACCCACCTGATTTAGGCAGAAGATTCACACTTTTGTACGCTACACATAAAACAATGTTACCTTTTATCAGCGTTAAGTTTTCTCTAGCCATAGTGCTTTAAAAGAAATAGTGATATTTAAATTATTACAACGCCTCCTCAGGGGTATAAGCGCTATATAAATGCTATTTATTTTGTGCAAATGCTGGGAAAGATCAACACATCTGAAGTTTTTACAGTGCATGCATATCTCCTAAACAGAGCCTGAACAAAGTTAAAAGCTGCCTCTCTTTGGTATGTGTGAAGTGCTAACAAGGTGTGAGCCTTTGTTTCCCCTCCACTGCATTTGCATCAGGTGTGAGGCTCCTGACTGCTCCCAGCCAGGAGACTCCAACAAAAGGAGGCCTGATTACCCCTCTGATTTGGCCTTTGTTATGGGCCCAGCAGGAGTCAGAACCAAGAGAGCCCCGTCCCCGCCTGCACGTTGTGGCAGATAGAAAGCAGATAACAACTTGCAGGCGCTGCAGGATGTGTCCCGGTGTTTGTAAATTACACCGGGACGAATTCAGCATATTTTACAGTGGGGCCACACTTCTTGGCAGGGTGGACGGCGTCCACCCTGTGAAAAAAGTGGGGGGACGCCCCACCCGCGTGAACCCCCGACTCGTGCCCTGATAATAAGTGAGTGAAGGATGTCTCTGAAGAAAGACATTCGCTCGCTCGTCATCGCTTAACCACCCGAGGCCGGACCAACCCTCTCCCACCTCCTGCTTGAACACTTCCATCATTGCCTAGTTTGCCCCCAACCCAAGGGGCAGGAGCCATAACTTTAAAGGCATCCCATGTATAAAATGGAGCCGGGCGACGCCTGCTAGAAACGACTGAGTGCGCTTCCCTCCCAAGAACTTTAAAAATAAAAGGAATAAATGGTGTGTTACAATGGTGTTTTATATAATTTGGGCTGTGGCACTACTAAAGGTTTTCCAGGCATTTCTGAAAAGTCACTTGTGAATTAAAAACACAAACTTCACGTTTTGCTTCGTGAGTCTGACCTTGCCCAAGGGTGTTGGTGGAAACCCCCTCATTAAGAACGTTTTTGGTGCCAAATTGTGCATGTCACAGCACAATTTTTCTAATAATTCGCATAAAAATCAAACGGTTTTTCAGGCGACTATGTAGAGGAACTCAACAAATATGGCAACACTTTCATCCTGGGCCACACCCCTGATGGTCCCTTGGGGTATTTAGGAGGGGGGATGTCATGCTCTATCTAAGAAAACTTGGTAAAAAGGCGCCGGTACACAGCTATTTCACTCCGCTTTTCCTAAACATTTACTACAAATCCAATCCCTCGTCATAAGAGGCCTGGTTCACTCCACTTTTCCTAAACATTTACTACAAATCTAACCCCTCGTCATAAGAGGCCTGGTTCACTCCTCTTTTCCTAAACATTTACTACAAATCTAACCCCTCGTCATAAGAGGCCTGGTTCACTCCTCTTTTCCTAAACATTTACTACAAATCTAACATTTACTACAAATCTAACCCCTCGTCATAAGAGGCCTGGTTCACTCCTCTTTTCCTAAACATTTACTACAAATCTAACCCCTCGTCATAAGAGGCCTGGTTCACTCCTCTTTTCCTAAACATTTACTACAAATCCAATCCCTTGTCATAAGAGGCCTGGTTCACTCCACTTTTCCTAAACATTTACTACAAATCGAACCCCTCATCATAAGAGGCCTGGTTCACTCCTCTTTTCCTAAACATTTACTACAAATCTAACCCCTCATCATAAGAGGTCTGGTTCATTGTGATATGTGCGGTCGTTGTGAGTTTTGTGATAAATAGTAGCAGATCAAAGGTTTATCGGTGGAGAAATGCGGGTATTTACCGGAAAATGCATGTCAGGTTTTATCAGGTACCATTAATACCCCTCCAATGACCAGGCCACTGGTAACCAGAGGGCCAAAGATTGTAAAAACAGTTTAAACAGCCTTAATAACTTAATAAGTTGCAAATGACCCAGAATGCGGCCGCTAGGCTCTTGTTAGAAATCCCCAAGTTTCACTCAGTCGGAAAACACCTGCAAAAGCTGCATTGGCTCCCAGTTAAGAGCCGTATCATCTTTAAGGTCCTTTGCATTACCTATAGGGCACTTCATGCCCTATGCACTACTGGTCCTCAGTTCCTACACTGGTATGGCATCTTCGCTCAGATGGAGCTAAATTGATAGCAACTCCGAGATTTTTTAAAACCAGCAGGGGTGGCAGAAGCTTTAGGGTGGCAGACACTAAACTCTGGAACAATCTTCCCTTTTCCATTAGAACACTTCCAACCTTGTCTGCTTTCAGGAAGGCCCTGAAAACTTGGCTGTTTAATAAATAGAGACCCTGGACTTACATGAACTTGCCTACTCCAGACCACCAGCGCCAAGACACCTCTGGGTATTCGTGCGCTTAAATAATTTATTAACATATTAACATAACATATGCCATTTGACACGGCCTAAATGTATTGTCCTCACCTTGCCCTTAATGCTAGATTTCCAGGTACGTGTTATGACCGAGAGTCCACTCACAGAGAGCAGGAAGGTAAAATAAAAAGTTAAATCTCTTAAGATCTGTCTTATAGATGGGAAACTTTGTAGACTTAGAGACTAAAGTGAACTCTCACGTTACGGACAGAGACTGTAAAGATTCAGGAAGTCGGCATATCCGATAATGCAACTCCAGTCGCTCAGGCTTCTGACTACAGTACTTGCGATAACGTCCCAAAAAGATTACAATGTAGACGATTGAATACCACCACATGAAGCATTAACTAATAGCCATATCAGCAAAGGTCCTCTGGCACCAAGGAAACGGCATCAGCAACAAAGCATGAATTATCATTGAAGGAGTTGTGTTTAAAATACCATGTAAACATATTTTCTTCCCTCAAAGAGCAGTGTACTATTTTCTGAAAAACAGAATTTGTTTGCAAACATTTGGGTAAATAACGTCAATCCTTCCAATAAAATAAAAAGACTGCGGGTTTAAAAAAATGATGCATTGCCACCCAAATACCAACTATTACTTGTATTAAATCTAGGCAATTTTGGCTCCCAAAAACCAGCTTATAGGTTTTATCAACCAGTTACCTCTACTACTCCTGTATGTGGACAGAACCTGCCTCACATGCCCATATATCACACCCCCATGGCAAAGATGCTCATCAAATGCTTAGGATAGGAACCAAGTTCACAGATGCCCACCTTATGCCAAGGTGCCCATCAGAAGCGATGGTGGCCTCCTTAAGCCTAAAATGACCACCGCTGCAACTCGGAGGGCTGCATTAATGCTAAGGATGGGCGTTTTACACCATGGATGGCCAAGATGGTACATTGGATTTCCACATCATGACACTGGCAGCTACCGTGTACCATTGCCACCATAATGCCTAGAATGCCCACAATATTCCAAGACAAGCTGCCTATGGCACTGGTCACTATAATGCATATAAAGATCCCATTATGCCAGAGAGGGCAACCTTATGCTAGGGTCACAATCATCCCTAGAATGCCTTTAATAAGTCAAGAAGGGCCACCATAAGCCAGGATGCCATAATGTCTAAAATGTCCACAGAGTCCAAGGCGGTCAATTTAATGGATAGATCCCTTTTTCCCTCTCATCACTACCTTTCTCATATTCAATCACCGCAATTTCTCAGTATTTCTCACCTATATTGGTTTAGCTAAACTTGCCTGAATATCTACTTCTTTGTCTTCCCCATCTCTCTCCGTTTCCCTCTCATCACCTGACAGTACTGTTTCTGCCACACGTGTCAGTACTCTTCTCATCACTCTCCTCTTTGTCATTCTCACTTCCCTTCCAATTTCCCTATCACTATTTCTTTCTAATCAGCCTTCTTCTTCTCTTACCTTATCTCTCCACTTCTCCTTTCCTTTCTCAGACGACCCATTACACCTACTTGTCTGTTTTTCTGTTCCATTCTGTCTGTTTCACTCTTCTCTCTTTCAATCCCTTTCTCATTTTCATTTCACATTTGTTCTTGTAATTAATATCTATCTATCTATCTAGCCATCTATCTATAGATATCGATATCTATACATACGCACTATTTGTTCTTCCATTTAAGTCTTCTATTTCCTTCTTTCTTTGTTTTCCTTTCAATTGTTTTCTTTTTCTCTTTCTTCTTCTTTTCTCTCTACCCTTTTTTCTCCCCTTATTTCGCTCAATCTTTTTCTTCTAATTCTTTATTCTCTTCTTATGTTAATCATTCTTCTCCCCTTTTTCTTTTTCTTTCTGCTTTATTTCTTTACACTTTATTTCCTGCTGTCTTTGTTGTCTTCATTTGCACGTTCCCTTGCTTATCACCTCCCCATTTCTTTTTGCCCTAATGTCCTTTTTACTTCTTCTTTTTCCATTCCTTCCTTTACCCTTCTTTCCTCCCTTTCCACTTTCTCTCTTCCTTTACTCCTACCTTCCTCCTCTTCCTTCATTCCTTCTTCACTTCCTTCTCCTTTTATTCTTGTTCTGCTTTTTTCCTTTCCTTTCTATTTCTTCCTCTGATTTTTCCCTTCTGTCTTTCTTTATTTTTGCTTTGTTTTTTCTTTTATCTCTCTTTCTTTTTACTTTTTCTTTCTGCTTCCTTGTCCCTGCTCTTCTCCCCTTTTTCTTTTTGTTTGCTTCCTTCTTTCACTTTTCAGTCTATTTTTTCCTTCCTTCCTTCTCTTCTTCCTTTTTTCTTTTCTAGTTATTATTTCCTTAATTTCTTCCTTCGTTTTTTAAAATGCCCATCCTTGACATAGTGTTTGTAACTTCCTTCTTTTCTTATTTCTTTCCTTCCTTTCTTCCTACCCCTTGTTTTCTTTGTTGCTTTATTTTAGCTTTCTTCCTTCCTTTCTCCCCTTTGCTTCATCCTTTTTATATTTATTTCTTTATTTTTCCTTTTCTTTCCTCCCCATTCTCTTTTGTCCTTTTCTTTCATTCATCTGTTCTTTATCTTTATTCCTTTCCGTGTCTCTATTCTTTTTTCTCCTTCTGTATCTTTGTTGCTCTCGCTCTTCCCTTTTCCTCCCTTTTGCTATTTCGCATTCTAAATTTATTTCTTTTCAACATAGCTTCCATTTTCAACCTCCCTTCTTATTTCCTTTTTCCATCTTTACTTTGTTTCATTCTTTGTTTCCATTTATTGCTATACCCTCCTTTTTCACAATTTTGATCATTTTTCTGTCTACATTACCGTACTCCTTTCCTTTGGATCCCTGCGTTGGTATTATCTTAGTTCTGTTCATGGACCTGCAGAAAGACGGTGGCATAAACCTCGAATCCAGATTTCAGTGTGAGCCAGTGTGCTTGAATATCGGGATGAGTGGCCACCCCCCTGTTGCAGTTGAAGTGGGGGGCTTAAGGTTTCACTGCTAGCCCTGCCTGTAAGCCACACCCGTGCACTATATCCTTTCCACTCTACAGCCCCGGCATTGATGCTATAGCCCGACTTTCGCCCCCCTTCATTTGCCCTACCTGCTGCAAGTTCCCATTTGTGTATAGTGTTCCATTGCTTTGCGCTGCGTAAGGCACAATCACACGCTCACACTGAGTAGCTGTAGCGTCCATCTATTGTGTCATATGCTGGATCAGATAACAGGTATCTTGGTACTGATTAACAGATATTTATTGTTACCCAACTCAATGGTACTCATTTTATCAACCTCAGAAGGATGAAAGGCCGAGTGGACCCTCTGGGATTTGAGCCTGTGACCATGAGGACAGTGTACGCATTAGTCCACTAAGCCACCAGACCCAGCTGATGGTGATGGCTGAAGATGTACTGATGTGCCATTCTGACACTGGGCCACGCCCTTCATATAATGCTAACAGTGCACGTTATCCCACCCATTAAAATAAACAATGTTACAGGCCTATGCAGAGGACTCTTTTCAGAAACAGCCTCATTGTAGTGTAGATTGCACTTCCGGTTTCTCTCTCTCTTTTAAACAAAAAAGAATTATTTATTAAGCATTATGTCCAACTGTTCAATAGATGTTAGCTCAAGCAAAACCTTATTCAATGCATCAAGCAAGATATTTTGCTGCGCTGCGTGAAAGGGAGAGGGCAGGAATGTGCCATATTTAACATTATATGGTGCATTTCTGTCCTCTGCTTGCTCTGGCGCGCAATGTGCTGCCTTGTGCCAACGTACTCACTGTGGTGCAAGGGCGCCTGCTTTGTAGACAGGATTAATTTTGTGCAGGAAGGGCCCCCTTCCTGCACAAAAACAATCCTTAGAGGCATTTTCCTCTTTCTAAGTGTGCTGCAGAATACAGCACTCTTAGAAAGAGGATTAGGAATAAAGATATTTCACCTCGTTGCGCCTCTGTAGGATAGGTGCACAATTCTCACAGATTCCCAGTCTACCAGTGTTTGTAAATCTGGGAATGAGTAAGAATACATGGGTGAAAGAGTGGAAACACCAATGTAATGCCCCCACCATGCAGTGTAGCACAAGGTCGCGGCTTGCACTGCATTGAGTTGCACCAGATTTACCAAGCCATTCAGGGCCACGCAGGGTGGTCTTGCATAGCTTGGTAAATCTGAATCTAGGTTTTGCGTCACCGTGTGTTGCCTTAAGTGGCATAAGGCAGACCAAAAACAATGATAAATTTGGCCATCGGTGTGGAAAGTACCGCTGCAAGGTCGGATAAGCTAGCTTAACAATGGTGCTTCCATATTGGGAGAAAATTTGGAAACTGGCTGTGTCATGGTGCATTATATATTGGCGACGTGGAATCTGTGCTGTTTTTTACATTTTGCTGCAATGTAATGCACTCGAGTTTTATTCTTCTCTTCCCCTGTCACACTTAGTATACCAAGGATAAGGTAGGAAATTGCTCCAGAAGCACGAGGAAGACATCTCCTGTGTCCTCAGTCCTGAAGAAGCCCAATGGCTATTTATTAGCAGTAAATTTAAGCAGAAACATGTTCACTATCTGCAAAGATGGACATGCTCACAATATTTCCACTAGTTTTTAGCTTTGTTAAAATGCAGGATAACAATAAAACAACTGTCTGTGCATTCACCACTACACAGTTTTACTACATGCCACATACATACATCAGAGCCACTCCTCGCACAGCTCATCTAAGAAGGAAGAGGAAAGAGCCTGAGGTAGGCCATTTGCGCCTGACATGAGGAGCAGCCCTATAAAGCAGCAAGTCACCTTGTGTGTGTAAGAGTCTTTTGTACGTACTGTAAATGTCTAGTTTCTTGTCATTTGCTAAGGGTATTCTTCTCACCCCTCCTTGCTGCAGTTTATAATTGAGTACATATGTTCTTTGTTTTGGGGAGGATAACCTACAGCTCTTCTTGCAGTGTTCTCCTTTCTTCACCTTCTGCATGAATTATCAGTTTACATGTGGCCCAGAGTCAGTGGTTATTTTGTAAAAAACATAACTGCCGGAGCTCTCGTCAGGAGGCTGCTTGCACCAGCCTATTTCTCCTATTAGTGCCGACTAAAACAGAATCAACTATTAACCATGAAAGTGGGGGGAGGATGTGGCATGGTGGCCAGAGCTGCTGACTTCGGAGCTGGGGAACCAGGTACGAGTCTTGGTGTCAGTTCAACATCCTGTGATTCTGGGCAAGTCACTTAATCTCACTGTGCCTACCATAAATGAATGTGTCTTTAACTGGTGCTCATGAAAAACGCTGGTGTTGATGATTAAGTGCTGGTGCTGAGCACCGGAAACCATAGGCTCAAATTGAGCACTGCCCAGAGTATGAAAGCACAAGTACCAGCAAGCTCATCTGCACAGCCTACATCTTCCAAGTCTCCAACTGTTGGTGGCCCGCGTACCCATTGACGGCTGGAAGAGGCCTTGTATCTGTGCACTGCTGGGGGCTGGACTGTCTCTTAGCCTGCAGAGGAGCCACAGCCAGGGATGACTGGTGACGACAGTGACATAATCACCCTGCCATCACTCTACTGTTTCGCCATATAGTCCGGCTACCAGCACCTTTGTTCCACCCCTCACCATCTACAATACCGCTCAGAAATAGATTCTGTGCAATGCAACAATGCTCTGTAGAAGGCTTCAAAGATGAGTGTGCATACTCCGCTCATGCTATGCGGAGATTGGTGGCACCTTTAGTCCAGGGGAGACTTAGTGGCTTCAGGTTGTCACTGGACATGTGTGTGTCTGGAGCCATTTCAGGTCTAAAGGCATACTTGTAAGCTTCAGCCTGTTGAGGAAACAACTGCTTGCCCCGCTGGTCAGGGGAGTAGCTACCAGTGAGTCACCATGTGCAGTGGCGCAATGGGATAGGGGTGTGAGGAGCCACTGTCACTTTTAATGAAAAATGTGGACAAATCTAGCGGTGGGTGTAACACGTGCAATTCAGTGTAGCGTAATCACACAGAATTATCCTAGAATTCCGAGGGACTACGCTTAATTACTCAAAAAGAGTGATTCTGCAGTTAGCGTTATTTCTTAGCGCAAAAATACCTCCTCGTGTACATAATGGGGCGAGAATGCATTTTGCGCCAAGAAATAGTGCTAAATGCAACAGAACACAAATAGCAGGCATGGGGAGCCGCTCGCACTCGCTAAATGTGCTCATGGAGTAGGATTTTTCTCCCAATTTGCTCTTGGCATTTAGCTCTGTTCTCTTAGTGCAAAATGCCCCCTTGCGTCTGAAATGGGCGCAAGAAAACATTATGTGCTATGTAATAGAGCTAAATGTCCTCTTGGGGTAGGATTTCCCCCAACGTACTCCCAGCAGTTAACGCTATTTGCTTAGCGCAAAATGCTCATGGACACGAGGAGGCATTAAGAAAGAGCGCTAAACACAGTAGAACATGAATAGCAAGCGTGAATGGCCGCTCGTGCTCACTAATTATGCTCTCACAGTAGGATTCCCCCCGATGTACTCATAATTACGCAAGCAAACGTAATGGAGTAATTATCTGTTTTTACGTATTAAAGAGTACCACAGAATTACCAAAATTACTCCGATTACTCCAGTGTAATTGAAATTACGCCCGCGCCTAGACGAAACCAACATTTAGAGTATTCAAATCCATCTATCTCATAATAATGCTGTGACCTCCATGAAGGAATGAAGGCCGTCGCCGAATGGATGAAGAACAGCCGCCTGAAACTGAACTCGGACAAGACGGAGGTCCTCATCCTCGGCTCCACCCCCTCCGCCGGGGACGACTCCTGGTGGCCGACCACACTGGGAACTGCACTGACACCCACCAACCACGCACGCAACCTGGGGTTCATCCTAGACTCATCACTATCAATGACCCAGCAAGTCAACGCCGTCTCCTCCTCCTGCTTCAACACCCTCCGCATGCTCCGCAAGATCTACAGATGGATCCCCACCGGAACCAGAAGGACAGTCACCCAGGCCCTCGTCAGCAGCAGACTGGACTACGGCAACGCCCTCTACGCAGGAACCACGGCCAAACTCCAGAAGTGACTTCAACGCATACAGAACGCCTCTGCATGCCTCATCCTCGACATCCCCCGCCACAGCCACATCACAGCCCACCTGAGAGACCTGCACTGGCTCCCAGTCAACAAGAGGATCACCTTCAAGCTCCTCACCCACGCTCACAAGGCACTCCACAACACCGGACCAGCATACCTCAACAAACGGCTCACCTTCTACACCCCGAACCGCCAGCTTCGCTCCACCGACCTCGCCCTCGCCACCGTTCCACGCATCCACAGAACGACCGCCGGTGGCAGATCATTCTCCCACCTCGCCGCCAAGACATGGAACACCCTCCCCACCCACCTGCGGCAGACCCAGGACCTGCTGACCTTCAGGAAACTTTTCAAGACCTGGCTGTTCGAGCAGTAGCAGCACCCCCCCCCCCCCACCCCCACAGCGCCTTGAGACCCTCACGGGTGAGTAGTGCGCTTTACAAATGATTGATTGATTGATTGATTGACCTAGCACCAAGTTGATAACAATCGTTTTCTGAGAAGCATTCTCTGTAGAGCAGGGGTGCCTTGTCACCAGAATCATAGGAAGTGACATTACATATCATTTGATTTCAAGACATTACAGAAGCGCACAGAAAATGACATCTTCTAAACTTGGGCGATACAAAGGGGCTTTTGCACTATTAAAAACAGCCTCTGGTTGGAGCACCCTCTCGCGGCCGTACACACAGGGAGGGTTCGGAGCGCCCGGTTTGCACTTCTATTACCTGTGTGCACAAGCACAGTGAGCACATTCTTGGTATTTCCCACCTTAGTACATGCCACACGTAGCGATAAAACTTGAGGATGGACACCCCTCGCCCCTCAGAGCCGTTCTACCACATGAGCACAAAGACGTAGCGAGGCTGGAAATGTACACTATACAAAGAACCACGAGGGCACAGCACAAGCGTAGTGTACGGGTAGGTAAACTCCTATCTGTACACCCGCGCAGCCGCTTCTGCACCACCCGGCTCTCTCGGTCACGCAGGAGCCTAAGGCACTGTCCATACTGGCAGAGGCAGGACTGAGCACAGTGGGAGACCTATTCCAAGGAGGAACGTCTATCACCCTATATGAGGTATCCCAGCAGCAAACCCCGCGGACAATATTTATTTATCACAGGCTGCAGGAAGCTGTGAGAACGTTTTACCCACAATTTAGAGATGAACTGCCCGCGCTGGGGGAGCTACAGACACTGCTCACACAGTGCTCACGTAAAAATCCTATCACCAGGATATATAATGCCTCGCAGGCAGATAGACAAACAGCCCCTAGCGCCAGGATGGAAAAATAGAGTAGCTCATTAAAGACCCTACTCACGCCGGAGGACTGGGAGTTTTGCTGTGCACAGACAGGGCATCTCATCTCCAATGGCAACCTAAGAACTATTCACTTCAAATACCTACACCAAGTATACTACACTCCTCTTCGGCTGCACAAGTACGGGCTCCGTATGGACACGGCATGTGACAGATGGCACAACACAGATGAAGACGTCTTACCCTTGGCCTGGGCGTACACCACTTCTGGGTCCAGGCTCTGTCGGCAATGGGGATGGAAGAGATGGTATGCCCCCCCCACATGTGTCTACTAAGCCTAGTCCAGCCACTACAGCCAGCCAACTGCAGGTTGACGGTAGTAGACCTACTACTAGCAAAAAGATGGGTGGCCATCCGTTGGGGGAAGCGATTAGCCCCTAAACTCGACCAATGGCTAAAAGATATGACGCATTGTAGGGAACAACGCAAACTATATGTTGAGGAAATCCCACGGGCCTCCAGGCCTAAAGATATATGGGGCCCATTTACTACATATCTTCTGACACTGTCTGATGGGTCCTAATTTGAAATGCATATTTTGTATTGCAGTCATTGTGCCACAGTACGAAATGCATTGAACAGTATGCTCAGCACTAATTTATGCGAAAATGTTATACAAGCTGTATTAATGATATGATGACGCTGACCTTTGCTTTTTTAATGCTGAAAATTCGAATAAATAAAAAAAAAAACCAGCCTCTGGCGAAACCTTGCGCTATTAAAAACAGCGGCTGAAACCTTGACGCTGCAGCATGCTAACCAACAGTGATTAATACCATTCATGAACATCGGGCTTCTTAAGCATTCATCAATAATTTCAGCCTCGAATAGATGCAAATTGTGCCACCCCTGATGCTCCAAGAGGTCAGAAAGCTAGCATAACTTAGGTGTATACTTAGGGGCTTATTTATGGGATTTTGGCATGGGGCAGCGCAGCAAGGCACCGTGCTGTGCTGCCCTACGCCGCAGTGAAAGGGCAGAAATGCACCATATTTAAGCAATACAGTGCATTTGTGTCCTTTCTCCCTGCGCTGGCGTCGTTATGGTAGCCTAGCGCCAACGTAGGCACCCTTGCAAGCAGGAGTGTTTTTGTGCAGGAAGGGGCACCTTCCGACACAAAAACAATCCTAAGAGGCGTTTTCCACTATCTATGTTTGCTGCAGAATGCAGCACTCATAGAAAGAGGAAAAAACAAGGAGAAATAAGGATATTTCTCCTCGTTACGCCTCACCTCGGGAGTTGTATGGATTTGGCGGTTCCCCAGGTTTACATCACCTTGTAAATCTCGGCAGCATCAAATTCAATGGGTGTTACATGGGAAAACCCACCGCAGCGCCCATGGAGCGCATCTCGGGCGCTGAGTAAGGCAACGCAGCAAATTGTGCTGCGTTGCCTTACTCATGATTTATGAGGCCACGCAAAGCCACGCAGGGTGGCTTTGCGTGGCTTCATAAATCGAAATGAGAGCCCTGCCCTCTTATGCCCTCAGTAGGAGCGGTCCAGTAGTTGGTGTGATGTTTATCCAACTCCACCACGTCATAATTTATTGGGAGAGATAAATGCAGCACAGTTACTGCAACAAAATCCACATGTTCCAGACAATCCCGAGCATTTTCAACCAATAAATATTGACAGGTTTGTCCTTCCGATAGTTATCACAAAACTCATAATTGCGCTATGATGCTGTAATATTAGCCACAGTGCACGTCACAATTAACCGAGCTGCTGGTAAAGAGGACTATAGATTATGGCAGCTCAAAAGTGCCAAAAACTATGAGGGAAAACAACCCATAAAAAGGCAGAACCTGCAGTCTTTGGTTTGCTAAATACCGATTCTGCAGGTTACGCCTCCTTTGCAAGTTAACACCTCGGAGTAGGAGGTATTTACCACATGTGGTAGTAAATATCTCACCTCGGGGTAGTGGAGTTTACCATGTGTGGTGAATACCTCACCCTATTCCGCCTAACTTGTAATGAGGGCCATAGTCTGACTTTTGAATTCATAGGTATTGAAAGAGGTGATAGTGTCTGTGATGGGTATTATAACAGCACCCGCCCGGCACCCGGACACCCACCAGGTACCTGCCTCTTCCCCTCCTGACTTACAGGAAGGAACGGGTAGGGACCGCAATGGGGAGTGGAGTGAACTGGTGGGGATAGTTTATGAGGGACAGGAAGGGTAACCGAAGAGGATATGAGGGTGATTGAGGGTCAGTAATCCGGCAGGGGTGCAGTGATCGAGGGGGGTGGGAGGTGTAGTGATTGAGGGGTGACGGTGGCAGTGTGGCAGGGAGCTTGGCGAGTTAGGGTGATGGATAGGCAACTGTTTCAGGGATTCTAGGACAGACATCTGTCATTGGAAAGTGGCAGGTAGGGAAAGGAAGAGACAACTGCGGAAAAGAGTTGGTCTGAAGAGAGAAAGCAGAGCACATGGGAGGAAAAGGTGAAATGCGGCTCACGTGGTGGCCACACGTGCACCAGTGGGGCAAGTGAACAGCACTGCAGTCGGGGACGCAGACGGGAAAAGGGAGAGGAGTGGTCTCTGAAATGTTACCATGGTGACCTTGTTAAGGAATTGACATGATTTAGGAGTGCAGGGACCCACTACTACAGACATTGCAACTCCTTGATGACACGTATGAGGTCTGACCGCACCACCTTCAACCAACATGAATTCATTCACCCACATTCAGTATTTTCATTCATTCTTTCTCCTATTCACGCGATTCACCATGAATTTGGGCAGCTGTTATCCTTTTCAGGCATGTCCATCCTTTTATTAACTGCACAGAATTGTTCTCCATCTGTCCATTTTCTTTCCAGCTTGGTGCTCGAGGAGTAAACCCTGGCCTGGTATACAAAGCATTGATCCCGGATTAAGACAGTTTTGCAGCGCTCTTTTCAGGATTAAGACCATTTTAGGCGAGATGCACAAAGGCAGTCCCTGGCTTAAGGTAGCCTCAAGATTGCCTTCCCAGGCTTAAGCCAGTCTTATGCCTACCTGAACTTAGAGAAAAGCCTTTGTCAATCTGGATGATCTTTTCTCAGCTAAAACAGTCTTAAAATTCTTTTTAGGCTTGAAAGTTCCTTAGCAAGGTCCAGGTCCCATAGTTTAACCATGTGAACGAGATATAAACCTGACCTTCAGTTTGTGATCTGACTGAAATGCACTTAAGTGTCCCTTCCAGTGCCACCTTCTTAGATGGGGAGAAAGAAATCTCAAAGTCCTTAGATGAACGATGCCCAAAAATGTAAATCGATAAGAGCTACTACGACTATGACGGTGACCTCCAGCCTTTCGCCATTAACATGCCATCATTTATAATTTGGGGGCTGCTAGGATCCTATTTTCATTAATTTGAACAATGTTAATATTGGCAGGGTTATGAATTACACCACTTTAGCTCCTCACATATTTGGATGTTGCATGGATGAATAAGAGAACAGATATGATTGATTGCAGCCCTTCGTTACGGTGGCCTAATTAAGTACTAGTACCTGCCCAATTAGAGTAGACCGCTTTCAAGAGCGCGCGCTCTCGCGGGGAGTTTGTGTGCACCAGACGGTCCAGGCTTCACCGCCCCGTAAGGCGGATCATTATTGGAATTTCATCCTACTTGAAATGTTCTTTCTTTGATTTCCCTGGAGCATTGCTTTGCAAAAGGCCTCGGCAGTCTGAGATCGCCAACTGAAATAGTAGGTGCCACCGATGCAGGTCTACAAATTTGTTGTGATTTAGTGTCCCTTTCAGAAGCATCCTTTTAGATTTAAAGAACCATCTCACATTTTTTTGAATAGTCCTTCTCCACTCCCCTCAATAAAATTTCCCATGGAAAATTATTTTAGCATTTTCGAGTTGAGGGCTGCCGCTCGCTATTCCTCGCCGCCGAAGACTAGATGGAGCATGTTTACAACACAATTTGCATCAGAATTGTTCAGGATGGTGTCAGTTGCACCTCTGGAACAGGACTTTGCAATAAAGCAAGTGACAGTAAATTGGTGATCTCATATGCGTTGAACCCAATGATTCAAGTCCTACAGCAGATTTAGGGATATTTAACTTGCGCTTGCTTCACCAGCAAAGGAGCTCATTATATTTGCAGAACAGGAGCAGGGCGGTCTCCAGGGCTTTGTTTAAGAGAAGGAATATGAAAGATGTGTCCACATAGGCAGCCATTCTTAATGCCCATAATTTGTTTTTCCTGAGCGATCCCTTAGAAGAAGACGGTCGGGCCCTGTCGGGAGCACGTCTACCTTCTTGTGTTAATTTTTCCAGTAATTGCTGCCACCTTCCCATCTCTTCTAATTGCCGCCATGAGAGCTTTAACTCCCCCGGCTCCCTGGGCCAAAAGAAAGCAATAAAGGAAAGACTGTGTGACAAGGAGCCACCACAAATGAGAGAAGACCACTGTGACAGTCCAGCTAAATAAAGCCCGCTATTGACTTATCGCTCGAAGCCCTGCCCCCGGCCGCCATCTTTTCTCTAGACCAGGCTTCCGCAGTCCCTGCTTCTTTGACAAGGGTACAGGTAATGGCCTATGAACTTCAACGAATTTTATTTAGCTTTGCAATAAAACTCCACAAAACATTTTCATGGGAAAAAATATCTCAAGAAAAAAAATGCGAAATCAATTTAAAACATTTTTACAAATAGGTTCACAAACAGACCTATATTAAAATAAATTAAAATAATACTCCACGTTTTCTTATGTTGGTTAATTAAATCATTACTGCAACGAACGGCAACACAACAAAACTTTCCTGCTCTGTGAAAAAGTGTGAGTGGTACACAAACAGCACAGCTTTAAGGAAAATGGCCATAAAAATGCCTGATGAATAGACCGCTCTCTTTTTGTACAAAGTGCGCATATTCCTAAATGATTCAGGATACTATTGTTAGGGGCCATCGGTCATAAACAGAGGTAATCATTCTGGCATATTACAGAACTCTCTAGAACAGTGGTCTTTAAACTGGGGGAGGGCGTAGCTCGCCTCTGGGGGGGGGCATAGTTATTTCCTGGAGCGCTCCAGGCAGAGACAAAAACACATTCTGACGCTTCCTCCGCCATTTCACAAGTATCTCTGAATAAAATTGCATTTTTCCGAAGTAATTAGCAAAATATCCTTTTTAAAAGTGAATTGTGTGTCATGCTGGCAATGTTTTGCATTTCAGATATTTATTGTGCGAAACTCAAAGGCACTGCTGATCACTGGCACCCCTGAATATTTGGAACAGGTGCAGCACCAAGGCAGGAATTGTACAGCGCCTGGTGAGCGTGCGCCTCGAAAGCCTCTTCGAATAGGTTGGCACTTGTTTGCTTGTCTATAGCATAGTTGCTTAGGCTGTACCTGAGCTGATCCAAAAAGCAGCGGCCCTCTAGGTTAGGGCAATATGTGGGAAATTAAAGAATCAACACAGACTGCGGTCTCTGAGTGACAGCAGCAGGGCCATCAATTTAAGGGGTATATTCACAAGAACGTGTGATAACTACCGCAAGAGTAGCGTAACGCAACTTTCAATAACGCAGCCTATCACGGGAAAATAACCCCGTGTCAACATGGAATTCACAACAAGGCGGTACCATGCGATAGTCTGCCGAAACTGCGGACGAAGTCCGCGATACAACCACCACGATGGAGATAAAAACACAAACCACAACACGAAAACACGCGATGGGCCAAAGCGCGATGAAACCAGCGACAAGCAGCACCAGGCCTGCAACACACACCTGGCAGGCGTCAGAAACCTCCATAAAACCAGAAAAAAAAACCCACACACAAACTGACCAACACACAAGCACCATGGAGGCAGCCGGAGCAGGCGCAGTCCCACACCATCAACAACTCTTCGTCACCTCCAACGTGTCATTGGGCACCAAAAATGGATTATGGCGGGACATCGTCGACAAGGTGAATGCCGTCGAAGAGCACAAGCGGACAATGGACGAGGTCAAGAGGCGATGGAATGACATCAAGCGGAAGACCAAGGATAAACTCTCTGCCAACCTGAAGGCAGCAACGCAGACCGGAGGTGGGGGCCCAGCGCCACAGCTGGAGCTGGATGACATGGAGGAGCTGGTGTCGACAGTCATCAGTGTGGAGACTGTGGCCGGAGTCGGGGGACCGGACACTGCTCGACAGGACACAACCCAACCGCAACAGAGTGAGTGACCACCAGGTACTGGGGCGACGGGGGGAGATGGCCACAATGGCACACATGCACAAGCAAGCAGGGCACAGTGCACACCCACAATCACTCTCGGTCCTCGCCCAGACCCACACACTGTCATAATGTACAATGCCATGCTGTCTGAATGTCAACCTGTACCATGCGGCTACATACATGTGGACACATTGTAATACACCATCTCCCCTTCACATCGCAGGGGCATCTTCAACACTTCCTGCAGAGCAGTCACAGCCACTCTTCACTGATGACGAGGAGGAGGACAACACCAGCATCGACATCCAAACCATCCAAGACCTCATTGACCACCTCCGCAACTCACCTCCAGGATCAGGGCAGCCCAGCTACATCCATGAGACCCCACCCACCACCCAAACCACCCAGCAGGAGGCACCCACAGCCCCGGCACCCTCCCAAGACCCCCAGGAACAACACATGGCCTTCCAAAACCGTGTGCTGGAGGGCCAGAGGGAGACGGCCGAGCAGGTGTGGTTGGGGTTCGAGCTCATGGCTAACAAACTGGACGCCATCCTTGGGTGTCTATGTCCACCCCATGGTCTCCAGCGAGCCCTGACTGACATCTCTGGAGTCATGACGCGGAGGGAAGAATACCTGTCCGCTCACAGTGGCCCCAGCGATGCCAGCCTTGAGCTGGCACACATGCGGAGGCTCATGGAGGACATGGTGCGGATGGAGGGGGAAAGGATGGCAGCCGCCGCTGCACATCAGCGAAATGTAGCTGGGATCTACCGTGCCCTGCATGTCCTCGTCATGGCATTGCTGCCACAAGGCGTGGCGATGATGAATGCTGCTGCCCCCAAACCATCCACATCTCCGCCCCCTGGTATGTCAGTGCCTCCCAGTGCGGCAGGCGTATCCACTCCGGCACCTGATGTGTCACTGCCACACAGTGCCGCAGCCGGCACTGCAACATCCACAGGTGGGGCAGGGCACACACCCGGGGACGAGGACGTGGATGGGACTGTGGTCAGGAGGACCAGGCACTAGCATCCATTACCGCCACCTTGCCTGTTTCTGCTTGGTGTCGCACATGGCCTCAAGACCTACCACTGACCCCCGATATACTCCGAGGCACTCACCTTGGACAGCGACATGGACTGCCACATGCTGTTTGACGACCAATGACACGGCGGACAGACTGCGGACTGTACCCTTCCTCTTCCGCAGTACAGGTCATCCCGGGATGGACACTGGCTGGCCCTCCACGGGCCCATATTGTGTGGTGTGCTCGGCATTGCCCTGTACCGCTCCAGCTGCATGACTGCACTGGATGTGCAAATAAACATCCAGTGACGCACTGCTGTGTAATGTCTTACGTCATTCCTGTGTGGATGTGTGGATGAATGTGGGGACAGTGCCTTCCCTTGCGTCAATGATGTTCATCCTGTGGGATGCCAGTAAGGGGTGCGACATTGCATCTTGTGTAGCGGGTTCCGTGAACACTGCAGCAGGGACACACGCATCAGTCACTTCCTTGTCCGGACATGGACTGGACCACGCCCAGAGCCCACGAGTCATTGTTGCAAGCCCTGCGCTGGTCGGGCGTACGGCAGGCCAGTCCACTCCGCTTACGCCCGAGGGGGCCCTCATTGCTACCCGTCGCAGCCGTACTCACTGGTGGTGTGCAGGTCACTGGTCTAGTCATCAGCATGTCACAGCCACTCCCTGAGGGCAGGTTTTCACACACACCACACCCATCCGGCATAGGCGTCACAGGCCATGTGACTCCGCCAACATAAGGGTCCGACAACGTCACATTCCCCTCTTCCGGTGGTGACTGGATGACGGACGCCCCACGGTTCGCACTCATATAGGGCCCATGAGTTGCTGCGTACAGGGTTAGTGGCATCCGAGGCCTTGAGTACGGCACGGGCCTACCACCACGTGGCGCAGACTGGGGTTGCACAGGGTTAGTGGCATCCGAGGCCTGTGAGTACGGCACGGGCCTAACACCACGTGGCGCAGACTGGGGTTGCACAGGGTTAGTGGTATCCGAGGCCTGTGAGTACGGCACGGGCCTACCACCACGTGGCACAGACTGGGGTTGCACAGGGTTAGTGGCATCCGAGGCATGTGAGTACGGCACGGGCCTACCACCACGTGGCGCAGACTGGGGTTGCACAGGGTTAGTGGCACCAGAGGCCTTGCGGACGGCACAGGCACCCCGCCACGGGACGGTGACTTTGGGTGCACTGAGTCAGTGGCACCTTGAGCTGCTGAGCGGGTGTGCAGCATGCGATGATGCCCCGTCCCGGCGGTCCGGACAGCTCAGGTTTTGTGTGCCCTGCTGGACCGCAGTGTAGGCCAGAGCCAGCGGGCAGCGCGGGCCTACCGCCACGTGGCGTCGCTTCCGGGATGCCAGAGTTGGTGGCACCCACTGGGCTGAGCGGGTGTGCAGCCTGCGATGGTGCCGGGTGCACTGGTATGTCCTCTGCCATGGAGTAATCAAGACCCAGCACCAAACGTGAGACCTGGTGGCCTGCGGAGCGGGGCTGCATGATGTGGAGGGTGCCATGTCCGCGGGCCCCGGGCTTGTGGCTTGCAGCGGCACATGGTGGGACCTCCTGTCTACGCGCCGGTGGCGGAAGGTGAGCATTGAGGCCTGGGTGTGCATGGGCGGGCATGCTCCGATGGGCGGCGGGAGAGGTTGGGGTGCCTCTGCCTGGGTGTGCATGGGCGGGCAGGCGATGTTGTCTTGTGCAAGTGTGTGTACTGTGCCAGTCATATATCTGGACTCTGTTTCAGCTGACGGCTCTGAATCAGATGTGTGACCTGGTGAACTGCCCTACATACCGGCACGTGGTTGGAGACACACCGGTGGCAGCAGGTGAGCAGTGTGGCCTGGGTGCGCAGGGGCGGCACTCTCTCTCTGTCTCTCTCTCCCTCTCTTCCTCTCTCTCCCTCTCTTCCTCTCTCTCTCCCTCCCTCTCTTCCACTCTCTCTCCTCTTCTCTCTCTCTCCCTCCCTCTCTTCCTCTCTCTCTCTCTCTCCCTCCCTCTCTTCCTCTCTCTCTCCTCTTCTCTCTCTCTCTCTCCCTCTCTTCCTCTCGCTCCCTCTCTTCCTCTCTCTCTCTCTTCTCTCTCTCTCTCTCTCCCTCTCTTCCTCTCTCTCCCTCTCTTCCTCTCTCTCTCCCTCCCTCTCTTCCTCTCTCTCTCTCCTCTTCTCTCTCTCTCTCCCACACTCTCTTCCTCTCTCTCTCCCTCCCTCTCTTCCTCTCTCTCCTCTTCTCTCTCTCTCTCTCGCTCCCTCTCTTCCTCTCTCTCTCCTTCGCTCGCTCTCTGTCCTCTGATGTGAGCAGGACACACCTTCTCATCATGTTTCTTATCTTACAGGTTGTGACCTACGTATTGTCCGGAGAGGAGCGGCCATGTGTCTTCATTTCATATCGTTGTTCATTTTAATAAAGTTTCATTTGTTGCTCCGAAAGTGAATGTGTGCTGGTCATTTCTGTGACGACACATCCATGTCACCAGTTGTGATTGTGCGGCATCATGCGGAATATTTTGTACATGTTTAGGTGTGGCTGATGTGGCATGTCTTTGGTCGGGGGGGGTGCCAGGGAGGGGTGGTCATGGGGTGGTGGCGGTGGGTGTTGTGGCCCTCTTGGGTGTCCGGGCCGCATGATGGGTGGCTCCATGGCATCTGTTGCCCTTCGGATGTGGCCCTGGGCTGTGCTCCCTTTTGTGGTGCTGGCTGCCGTCCGAGTTTACACCAGGTCGGAGCAGGTGTAGATTTCCTGGTGCTAATGCGCCTTATCGCCTGTTTTGTGTTTTTATCGCGGATGTGGCTGGTCGTTGTGAATGTTGAGGTGTGCTGTTGTCTCGGCTTTAGTCACGGGAACGCCTACTCTGCATCTCATTAGCGATATTTGCGAGGGTCCTCTGTTGCAATGTTTTTTGCGGCTGCTATCGCGGGTAAACTGGTGCTGTGGGCTGTTAACACCGGCTTGTGAATGGGGGGGTACATTTATCACGACTTTGGCTGCGATAAAGTGCCGTTAATTCGGCGATAGCTCCTTGTGAATATGCCCCTAAGACTTTACCTATTTAACATCTATCAGCAGAGGCTCACCAAGTCCTCAGATCGGGGTAGTCAGTGAAAATGTTAAAATTAAGCACAAGTACACAGAAAAAAATACATTTCAAATTCATAATTCGAATTTATTTTATCATTCAAGAAGTGCAAAGAGGCAGGAAGAGGCACAAATCTATTTACACAAGCTGACGTTCTGAGAGAGCAGCTGAGTAGTGTGTAAAAGCTGTAGTTGTAGAACAGCACGAAAAGTTCAAGGGAGCAGTTATCAAATCAGATACAGTTCATTAAGGCTGTAAACAGTCACGGCCGGTGCAGGTAAGGGCGGTGGGGCGGACGGGGCAGGGGGGAAGTCGACAGACGACAGAATAGGAAAAATAAAATAAAAAATAAATAAAACCGCTTACCGCGTCGCCGACTCTGTCGACTCCCCCTGCCCCTCCCCACCACTCTTACCTGCACCAGCCACGACTGGCTGTAAAGCAGGAGGACTGTAGGAGTATGTAAAAACAAAAATCAGCAAAGCTAATAGGTTTCGCCTCTGACACCTGTTGGCTTTGGCAGTGATTTGTAGTCATGCTGTACAGCAGCATGGCGAAAAATTATGAAAAAAGCACTATGATGTGGTCAGCGTTAATGCACAAAAAGCGCCTTTTAAAAAATTCTCTTTAGCAGTGAGTTGCTACCACATCTCCTCTTGCCTGTCCTCCTCCCACACCCCTGTCCTTCTCTCCCTCCCTCCCTCCCTCCTTCCATCCATGTCGGCTCTTTCCTAACCCACTCCCCCTCAAAAAGGGGGAGCTGTTTAGGGGGCAGAAGGGGCTGGGTCAGTCACACACAGAATGGAGAGCGGCGTGAGGGGCTGGGGGAAAGGAATGCAGGATAGGTGTAGAGACTGTGGAAAGCAGGGGCGTAGATTTAGTGGGGTGTAAATCTCAGATTTCCCAACTAAAGAAGCAGTGGGCCGCAGAGTGAATGGATGAGACGATTAAGGTTCGGGATGGACGGTTCTCATAAGGAGCAGGATCAGCACTGGTATTAGTTGGGCCTCAGGGACTGACTTAGAGCTTGGCGGACAGTGTACTGTCACAACGGTGATGGAGTACCATGTCTGCCAAACTCAAGGTCCACGCACCTGATGTTGAGTCAGGAGGACCACAAGTTTTATGGCAATGAAGTAAAATTGGCTCTGTCAGTGTAAAACTACCTCTGATGGCCTGACAGAGTAGGTCAGGTTATGCTATAAGCCCTATTTGATGTGGATGTTGGGTGGCTTTTTATAACTGTCTGTCCCTGTCAGGTATATCCTGGCGGTGAAGAACAGTAAACAAATTTTAAAAAATGACCACCACACCATGGAAGAAACCTCCCATGGTGCGGGGGTCATTAGTTTTCTACCTTTTGTTTTTTAAAACCTCTTGCTTTAGGAGTTTGTTTTTGAAAAATAAAAAAACTTTGTAAATGTTTGTAGAAGCCATCAAACTTTTGGCACACTGACATGAACCACTATAATGTCAGTTCCTGCCAATGTATAGAGATGTCTGCGGGGCTGGCAGACATATCTAAATTTGGCGGGCAGAGTAAAAGCAGGGTTGCTGACATGAAGTCCTCTGGCACCTTGTCTGCCTTTGCTCCATCCAGCAAACCCTGAATCAGGACCTTTGTCTACAGTGGCACAGTGGGTGAAAAATGATGGGTTGGAATGCTCCAACAAGTGGTTGCCACTAATTAGACCATTTGCATGTATTTGATCAACTTTTGCATGTTTGATTGCCAATAGTATGCCTGGAATCCTGAGACTTGTGCAGCTTTCGAAGGTTACTATTACCAATGTTTAGGAAATCCAAAATGTAGTAAATTTGCATCCTTTCAGCAAATTTTTCTATGGGTCCAGATTTGCAATATATATTTAAGTTCCTGATCTAAAAAATTAACAAGTTAAAACATCCTAGTGAAATTAGGAGAACAAGAAAGCCAAGAATGCATTTACTTGGGGGTATCACAAGACACAACCCTCCCTCCAGAGCTAAGCCTCTGGGGGGAAGTACTTGAGGGAGCCAGCTGGAAAACATATGCACTCTCATAGACTGCCTAAACAAAAAGAAAAAAGTAGCAGCTGAAAAAGCGAGCAGTGGAAGGATACAGCAATGCATCCATGCTTCAGGGGAGGGACAAACACAAGAAGAGGTTGAAATGCCTACGGAAGCTAAAGAATAAGAAGTAAGAAAAGTACAATTAAGACACACAATGGTAAGTAATGGGTGGACTCTAGGCCCACTGCAAGGTAACAAAATATCTCACAGCAGACAGCGAGATCTAAAAAATACAGATGGAAAAAATATATATTTAGCATTACAAACTTTGTTTTTTATTTATTTTTATTTTGAATTTAACACACTCTCCACAATTCACAGCCAGACGCAACAAGGTGGCAGAATTGTAAAGTTTGTGCTGTGTACTGAGGACACCGCAGGCCTAGAAATAAAAAAATAACAGGAACAACAAAATTCACACCCACAGAATAAAATTAGTGGTGATCCAACACTGGGCCAACCTCTTACCATTGGTTATCCGATGGGTCGTTCTTTGACAACTGGGAGGTGAAGGGAGTTGGCACTTGCCTCAAACACATATAATTAACAGTGTAACCCATTTGGCTACACAATAAGGACCAGGAATCAGCAAATAAAGTCTTGACTTTTATTACAAGTTAGCAGTTAGGTTAATGTAAAGAAATCTCAATACCATGATGCAAAGGTACAGAATAGTAACGTGATAGCCAAACCTTCTAAAGAAATTCAGGCGCATCAGCATGAGACAAACAAGAAGTTCACTCACAAGAATACAAAGAATTAACAGCAGAATCTGGTGCTCGGAGAAGAGTCTTCGATCTGCTCTCTTAAACATAAGTAATATCTAAATCATCATGTTTTGAATCTAAAATTATTAAAGGTGACTAATCTAATGGAGTCTCAAAAGTTGGGGAAATTCAGAACAAGAGAAAAACTGTGGAAAGTATGCAGGAAGGTGTCAGCATTTCAGAAGCTCGGCCAGGAGTCTTCTAGGTATAGGGAAATACGTGATAGCCCAAGTCACACTCAGCAATGAATCAAAGGGATAAGCATAGAGGTCTGTACCTCTCAAAGTCCAAGGAAAAAGTGGCCAACATCAGCCTGTGAGGACACCAGTTAATACCACACAAATCGTCTGAGTAACACCCCTTATTCACACCATCAGACCTACAGTGTCCTTTCCATTCTCACGTTGTGAGCTGCAACATTAGCAGACTCTCACAGGCCAGTTCTGAGAAAGACATCGTCCTTGGACACCTGCAACACCTCGATACATTGCTGAATAGAGGCAGTCAAGTAATGTTCTCCATGTTCTTTGTCCAGGTCTTTTTCTCAGGCTCTCTATCACTAGTACAGTGTTACATCTATTCTCAAACTAACAAACCACGTCAATGTACCTGCAAGGAAAAAGACACACAAGCAGAAATGGAAAAACAATATTTTATGCAGAAAGAAATTCAGGCCTACTTGAGTCAATTTAAGAATATTATTCAGTGGTGCACATTAATACATATTGTTTGTGCTCATACAACTAAAAATGGATGACACATGTAAGTACATGAATTCAGCATTAGATTCACGTTGCACTTTAAGTAAATGTAAGGTAGCTTTGAAGGCATGAATAAAAGTGTGACTAAGAACTACATTATGAATACCAATGCGAAAACATTAGTGCACACGTTTACATAACTCTCTCATATTTCTAATGTAAATACATTTTAATAATGTGAAGATGAATTTGTGCAATCTCTAAAGACCACATTTCATTTTAATAAAGTTAAGGCACACGATATACATGAATTTCTAGTTCTGCAGTGAATGAACTTCAGACCTGAATTCAAGTGCAACACTTTAATAATGTTAGGGCACACAAATTTGTAGTGCTAAATGCACATATATATTGCATATATATAACGTGTGAGGGTGGAGCCAAAATTACGGTACTCCAGTGGTGTTACCATTTACCAAGTAGTGAGTGTCTCTCGGCTGCCCAGGGTTAGTAAGGTGCAGAGAGGAGTACAAAGGTTCAGATTTCAACATTTAAAGTAGCGGGGCAGGCTTGAAAATTAGTAGTCAGGATGATTAGGTATTTAAGCTGGCCTGACCTGGCTTGCATAGTACACAAAGCCTTACATTCTGACACAACTCACCATCTGCCTCACAAAATCATGGTCCCTCCTCTGTCTGGATCTCCGGCAATCTTCTGTTGTAACCCCAGTTCTGAAGAAACAAGCATTGGCAATAACATAGATGAATTGTACATAGTAGGATTAATAATAATTAAAAGATATTTTTTCCTCTAAAGTCAGTGAAAGTACATACTGTGTTAACACTTCAAAAATAGATAGAGGGTGGGGTGCTACACTCACTGAATAGATGAACTCGAGGTCGCTTTTGATGGGGGTGAAATCAGCCAAAATATTAGTTCTTTGTTTTTTTTTCTTTTTCCAGTAGCTGGTAGCGTTGAGGTAAGACGTTGTTTTTCTTTGTGATGCGCATGCACAGAAGTATAGCTTGTAATAGGCCTATGTCAGGCACTTTGAAGTATACCTTACAACAATGGACATGTCTGAGGAGGTAGTATTAAGGCGTGGCATCCTTTCTTTGCGATGCACATGTAAGGAAGACACAATTCCTGACAGAACCCATTTCCCGTACAGAAGTGCACGTGTGGGGGAGTAGTGTTGAAGCGTGGCATAATTTGTTTGTGATACACATGTACTTGCTCAGATGAGTTGAAATGATGTGATAAAAGTTTTAAAAAGAGTTAAAAAAAAGCACTATGATGCGGCCACTGTTAGCCACGTCATAGCGCTTTTTTCCCTATGACGGGTAGGCTACAACAGGAGAGAGTTTGAGGTAAGGGGCAACATGAACAAGAGGAGGGAGGGTGGAAGGGAACGGGCAATGGGACGGTTAAAAAAGCGCTATCACTCTACCAGAGCTAGTCGCGTCATGGTGCATTTTGGATCTTGTCCGTTGCAGGGAAAAAGAAACACGAAGAATAAATAAAAATAAAAATAGTGCCTTGCTCAGCGGAAGGACAGCAATCAAAATGAAGCAATCTGCACTTGATCCACGCTGCAGCAGAAGAAGAGGAGGTGATGCCGGCACATGCTGCTCAATTACAAGGCAGCATATATGAGTAACAAAGAAGCCAACGAATGATAAGCAAAGGGCGGGCTGCAAGCCCCTTGTTGTACACAATACGTCTCGCAAGTGAGAGCATGTACGCTGTCGCAGGCAAGACCTAAAAAGAAGACTCATGCAAGCCTTCTGAGGGAGCGCTCTTTATGAATTTAACTCCAACCACTCCCCCACTCAGTACAAGACCATCCCTTGAAAGATTAAAGGGGGGTCAAATGTCAGCTGTTTCATGGCATTGACACCTTTAAATCTTAATTGGCGATGTTGATTGGTATGCTCGTGACCTCTCTTAGTCCGCTAAGACACTTATGCCCTCGGTGAATTTGTTATTGTTTCTCCAAATATGTATAATCCCTAGACATTGTTACATTGTAATCTGATCAATCGTATGCCTGCATACTGGTATTATTTTTTGCCTGTATGTACATTTTTTGCATTTGATGTCACTTTTCAACTACGTATCTTTCTAAAGTGCTCAGCTATCAATCCTGGAACAGGTTCTCCCTGTAGAAAACTAGAAATGAGTGTCTCGGAAATGCTGTTACCTAGTTAGGAGAGGAAGTGTAACTCTGATCGCGTGACTTTAGAAAAACTGCTCGCTGGCTGTCAGGCGTGATGTCCTGGGATTTGGTGACATTGTTCTGTTGTCAAACGATGTGGCTTGCTGAGGGTTTTTCTGGTCAGGTAAGGTCAGAGTCCCTCTGAGCGAGTGGCTTGGAAACGTTCTCAACTTAGGGGAGGAGGTGTCACTCTGATCGAGTGACTTTGTAAGCGTGCTCTCTAGTCAGAAGGGGTGGTATCACTCTGAAAGAGTGACTTAGAAATAGTGTTCCATGTCGACAGAGGTGGCCTCACTCTAAATGAGTGGTCTGTGAGGGTGTTGGCTAGTTGGGGAAGATCATAGTCACTAGAACAAGTGGGTTCAGAAGGGTGTCTGCAAGTCAGGGGACTAGTGTCACTCTGAATGAGTGCTTCTGAGTGGGCCAACCTATGTTTAGTAGTTCTATGGGCAAGTAGCATTGTTGCACTGCATCTCTTAGACTGCCTTTTTGTTAAAGTACAATGTTTTTGTGAGAAACAGAGTTATGTTAAGAAACCATGAATGATGGAAGAAAATCGCATGAATGTATGTATATATAGAAAGATGCAGTCCTATGGGAAAGCCTATGAATTCCAGTGAAGGTGGGCCAGTGTTGTCTTTTGCTTTGAAGCTGAATGTGTGTGAAGTTTGAACTGTGCTTGTTTGTATATTGGGAGCCAGTTGAACTACTTGAGATGTGGTGCGATGTGTGAGCAGTCCGGGAGGTTAAGTTGATTCTTGCAGTCGAGTTCTGGATTGTTTCTGTTGAGTTGTTTGCTCGTCACGGCATAGAGTGTGTTCCCATAGTCCAACTTGCTAGTGATGAGTGCTGTGCTGGTCAGGAGTGCTGTTCTGGAGCCTTTGGAAGATATTCCTCAGCATCTTCAGGGTGAAGAAGCATGCAGCTGTCATTGTGCTGACTTGTGCGGTCATGTTGAGCTTGCTGCTACTGATGATTCTTAGGTTCTTGGCATGGGCAATGTGGGCTGGGGCTTGTCCTAGCTCAGCTGGCCACCAGGTGGATTCCTACGGCAGTGAATTCTTCTCGAAGATCACAACTTCTGTCTTGTCAGTCTTGAGTTTGAGGCAGTTGGCATCTTCAGTCATGCAAGGGGTGAACTTGTTCCGGGGACATTTCTGAGAGGGAGAGTATGAGCTGGGTATCGTTGGCATAGGAGAGGATGTTGATGTCGTGGTAACAGATCATGCTAGCAAGAGGACTCATGTATGCACTGAAGAGGGTCTGACTCAGTGAGGATCCTTGCGGTACTCCAGAGTTCAGGTTGTGGGCATCCGAGGCATCGGGTGCCAGGCAGGCTGACTGGGTCCATCCAATCACAAAGGAGCAGATCTAGTGGAGGGTGAGTCCTTGAATTCCAATCTCGTGTAGGCGGCGAATGCTGAATGGGGTGGAATACTGTGTTGAAAGCAGCGTAGAGGTCCAAGAGGATAAGGGCAGCTGTGTCTCCTCTGTACATAATCATCTGAATTATGTCTGTGACGGTGATTAGAAGTGTTTACGTGCTGTGGGGTCTGAAAGGGCCTTCCCTGGTCGGAGGATCAAGGGACCGGTAAGTCCTATGGGGCTAGGGAACCTGCTTACTCTTACTGTACTCGTTTAATTAAAAAAAAAAAAAAATCACTAAGAATAGAAAAAATAATGGTAATTAAATATAATTATTTAAATTTAAATATTTATTTATATTCATATTAATACAGATTTAGTATTCATTAAACTATTATAAATAATTTAAATAATAATGCATTATATTTTAAAACATTCATAAATTCTTCTATAAAATAGCATAAACATCAATGGAATAATCATAAAATTCAAATTCACCAGAACAAAGTAAAATACAATGCTAAAATATACTATATTAGTTACAGTCCTACAGACGTAATTTGGAGAAGGGGTGGTTGCTATTCTAACTCCAGTCCAACAAACATTGGGAAAAGTAGATTTATTTTAAAGGTGCAAATATATTGTAAATCTAGTCCCACATACATCATGAAAAATGCATATATTGGGGGGAATTAGAGGGTCCTGAGATTTACAATACTAACTCCAATAGAACTGAAATTGGGAAAAGTGCATAAATAAAAATGATGAAATGTAATATTTTAAGTCCAGTTCCAACATTAATTGCAGACAGCACATTAATTAAAAGAGTGTAATTCACTATTCTAACGCGTCTCACAATTTGTTAGGTAAAGTGCATAAATTAAAGGGGTGAAATTCACAGTTTTAGCTCCTGCCTCACAAACATTAGGGAAAGTGCGTGAACACAGGGGGTGACATTTACTCTGCTAATTTCAGTTTTACAAAAATTGTGGGAAACGCCCCATTAAAGTGGGTGAGATTCACTATTTTAACTACAGCCTTGGAACCACTGGAAAAAGTGCATATATAAGGGAGTGACATTTTCTGTTCTCCAGCCCTACAAACATTGGGGGAAGTACATAAATCGTGTGGTTCAGATGTAACTGCAATCCAACTAAAACGCGGAAAAGTGCATAAACGAATGAGGTGAGATTTACTATTTTAGCCCCAGTCCAACCAATGTTGGGGAGCTACGTTAATAAAAGGGGCCCTATTTATTATTGCAACTCTAGTCCTACAAACATTGGGGAAAGTGCATAAATCGATGAGTGGGCAAGGGATGGGGTTTTCTACTGTAATTCGAATTTAAGTTACATCGGGGAAGCGCAGAAAAAAGGTGTGAGGTTTACTCTCATAGCTCCACTCCAATGTAAGTTGGAAAACTACTAGTAGTAGTAGTAGTAGTAGGTAAGACTTATAAAGCGCACTGTGACCAAAATGGTACCCTGGCGCTGGCTAGACCATTATGTAGGGAAATCAACTGATGCAGATTTGAAGATAAAATAGGCTGTTAATGAGGAAAGAGCCAGGTTTTCAAAGATCTTCTGAATTTTAACAGATCAGAGTGAGATCTTAATGGAGCTGGTAGTTTGTTCCAGATCTGAGCTGCTTTCGCAGTGAAAGCACGCCCTGCTTGTCTGACTTTTTTTAATCTGAGTTCTTGGACATAGTTGTATGTGGCCGATCGGAGTGTATTTTTAAATTAAAGACAGTGAGATTTACTTTAGTCACTCCAGCACAACAAAAATTAGGTTTAGTACATAAAATAAAGGGGTGAGATTTACAATTCTTACTCCAAACTCACAAATATTGAGGTAAGAGTATAAATGGGGGTATCATGTACCTTTATAAATCCAGTATATCAAGAGGGGTAAAACTCTGTCACTTACCATGTAGCTTGAGGGGCAGCTGTATGTTGGGATTGAAGGCATTGCTAATTTCTCAATAGCCTGCCCGGGTCTGTCTTACAACTCGGTGAACTAGGCACTTGTCTAAGGTGGCACAATGTGGGAGGCAGTGGTGTGCAGAATCTTGGTGATGCTGGTGCAGTCACCAAAGGGCAGTAGCTCATACCAAATTTATAGTAGGGGTGGGCGGAATGTTTCAATTTGCCAGCGGATTTGGCAGAATTTTGGTCACTCCGAGTTACTCTTTAACGAAGAGTTATGGTCAAATTCTGCCAATCGCTGCGTTGCAGAATTTATCTCCTGCAAGGCTCTAGAAAATGCAGGTTGGTGAGCGTGAGCAAGATTTGGCGTCCCCTAGTGCGATTTTCAAACACGGGTGATCATGAGCGGTCGTTGTAAGAGGGCTACTGCTAGAGTAGATTTGCTGCCGCTCAAGTCGATTTTCTACTCGAGCTGAAGCAAAATTAACTCAAATTACCACGTGCTCCAGCGCAATGTATGGTCCTGTATGCGCTGATTTTCCACCGCTGCTCGCACTACCAGCGCTAAATCGCAGCGCGAGCTGCTGATTTTCCACCGGTTGGCAGAACCCCATGGAATCTCACTGAGTTTTTAGGTAAATCCCCAGAATTCCACGGAGTGAAACTCCGCGAGGTCAGCCCACCCTTCATTTACAGCAGGTGCACTCAATGTGGCCCTCACAGGGGACACAGAGGAGAAACTGCTTCCCTCGCCCGCCTCCCCTTTTCTATTGGCAGACACAAACTGGTCTATAGGACAATTGGCCAGTGCCCGATGGGCTGCTCTGGCAGGTCAGTGTGTGGGCTATTTTTTTGGCTTTTTGTGGGTCTGGTTTATAGTCTGGTGGGGCAGTTTTTACTCTTGATTTCCCTAATATTAAAACAAACATTTTCTTCATCAAGCTCAAATCCGGCAGTCTTCCACACCTTGAAAAACACTTATACAGTGTGTCTTTACAAGTTCAAAACTGCCCCAATTTGAAAATATGGGCCACTTTTTTAGCCATCTTTTTCACTAATGGGGGTCACTTTTATTTTGGCGCCCAGGCCTATGTTTTGTACCAGTCCGACCCTATCGATTGGCCAGCACTTCCTCTGAGGGCCTCAATCAATCTCGATCAATCTTGATTTGTAAAGCGCAGCTAATCACCTGTGAGGGAATCCAGGTGCTTAGAGTACTGCTGCCGGGGCTCAGTCGATCAACCAGGTCTTGAGCCCTTTTCTGAATTCCAGCAGAGAGTATGCAACTCCTGTTTCAGCGCTGCCAGACTACTGAGCTCCTGGGCCATCGGCTAAGCAGACCCACATCCTGTTTAGCTGTGTGTAAAGAGAGCCTGCTTTGGGCCTGGAGGGCGTACTGATGGAAGAGAGGTTAAGAGGTCTAATTTGATAGGTGTATTTAGCAGGGACTGGTGTGCTTGGGTTGCACATTTTCAATTCATTTAGAGCAGGGAAACCTTTTTCACCTCCTTGAGCCTGGCTGCCCCCTTCACATTACAGTTAATGTAATGGGCCATATTTCTCCTGGCCTCCAGAGATGTGCCATTCACTAAGCTTCTTCCTTTTAAAATGTCAGCTCACAGGCGCAGGCACAAGCATGGACACTGATGACAGGGGAGATGAAGTGACATTGTAGATCATTCGACCTCCAATTACATCAGAGTTTTGATACATGCCCGGCCTTGCTCCAGACGCGGTGGGTCAAGGCAGAAGAGCTAGTGTAAGCTACTAGAATTAAACATGGCTCCTGCATTCATGTTTCCATTCCTGTCCTGCCACTACCTTCATGACCCCTGAGACCAGGGGCAGCAAAAGCAGTCCCTGAGGGAGAAAAGGGCGAACCAGGAGTAACACCTGCTACTTCGGACTGCTCCTAATTCTGTGAGCCAATAGTTCAATCAAAGCACTTCTTAAACAGTCTGTGGACTTTAAATCAAAGATGGCGTAGCACCTCGAACCATACCAGTATCGTTCAGGTTAGCTCACTGAGCTGAATGTTGACTGGTAGAATCAAGCAGAGAACAGCAAGTTACGAGTTTGACGGCCAACTCAGTCTCCTAGAAGCTCAGTACACTCAGTAAACCCAGTACCATGAACTGGGTAATAGTATCATTTATTACTTACAGTGCTTAGAAATAAAAGTGCAGTATGAAGCGTTATAGAAAAAACATAAGTGACAACTTCATTGAATAGATGTGTCATTTTAAGGGCCAGATGTGCTAAGCACTGGTCGTAAAATACTGATCACAATTTGCAACTAGTATTTTTGCAATCAGTGCAGTATTGTGTGAACTGACCTAAGGATTAATACTGGGCTGTAATTCGACCTATCTCATGAATATTAATGAGGTAGTTGGAAAATTGCAACCTGCTATGGGTGGCAGCTATAACAGAGATGGTGCCCTGCTGAGGTCAGCAGACCACCATGTCTACGAGAGCTTTCAAATAAAGCAATCATCTATTATTTAAAATGCAACCCGTTTTCCTTAAAGGACAGTGGGATGCATTTGAAACTTTTTTTAGGACCAGGCAGTGGTCCATGTGAATGTCAACATTCAGAAGCCTCTTTCCCGTTTTCAATGGTTTACCGCCATCTTGCAGTGGTCCATGTGAATGTCAACATTCAGAAGCCTCTTTCCCGTTTTCAATGGTTTACCGCCATCTTGCAGTGGTCCATGTGAATGTCAACATTCAGAAGCCTCTTTCCCGTTTTCAATGGTTCACCGCCATCTTGCAGTGGTCCATGTGAATGTCAACATTCAGAAGCCTCTTTCCCGTTTTCAATGGTTCACCGCCATCTTGCAGTGGTCCATGTGAATGTCAACATTCAGAAGCCTCTTTCCCGTTTTCAATGGTTCACCGCCATCTTGCAGTGGTCCATGTGAATGTCAACATTCAGAAGCCTCTTTCCCGTTTTCAATGGTTCACCGCCATCTTGCAGTGGTCCATGTGAATGTCAACATTCAGAAGCCTCTTTCCCGTTTTCAATGGTTTACCGCCATCTTCCAGTGGTCCATGTGAATGTCAACATTCAGAAGCCTCTTTCCCGTTTTCAATGGTTCACCGCCATCTTACAGTGGTCCATGTGAATGTCAGCATTCAGAAGCCTCTTTCCCGTTTTCAATGGTTTACCGCCATCTTACAGTGGTCGATAAAATATTAATGTATTTCGACCAGATTTTGGTCACAAAATATTAATACATCCCATTCTGAATCGCTATTTGGAAGAGACACCCTAACCACAATGCTTCCAAATACCGATTTGTTATGTAGTTGTAACCCAAATTGTGATTCGGTAACATGTTACTGAACCGAAATTTCAGCTCGGTACTTAATAAATGGGCATTCTGCAGTCACTAACGGTTCGAATTCGACACTTAGCCTTAGTACATCTAGCCCCAAGTCTCAAAACGTATGAACAGGACAGTGGCAGTACAATAGCCCTCTGCAGCCCCCGCAATGCAAGGGGGGCCCTGAACTCCGGGGTGGGGGAGGGGGTGAGTTCCAGGGGCCACCTTCGGCACTGAGCACAGGTGGCAATCCCTTGGCCCAAGAGCTCCGGACTGGGTCCGGAGTGTGGGGGCCCCCCTTCATCCCTTCATGTACTTTGCAGGGGGGTCCCCTCAAGTTTCATTATGCCACTGGAATAGGAAGAAGCAGATATCCCTCAATAAGATCACCTGTATTTTTTAATGGTGTTATCAGTTTGTTGAGAATTCGAGAACCTTCTGGAAGGCTGAGCACATGCTGAAGCCATCAGTAAGTTCGGAAAGGCCTTACAGAGCTGGACGCCTTCCGCTCTGAGAGGAGTCCACTGCGCACTTCTGCGTCTGACAGCTTGAAGGGTCTTGGCACCGCTCCCCCTCCCCCCCACCCCTTACCTCACGTCCTATCTTGAGTCAGTGTTCACATAATTCACAGTATTGGTTTTTAGATGTCTCTTATAATTGGGATCAGCGGGCCCCATTTTCTGTTTGTCCTGTTTCCCAATGCAAACGAAGGTGTTTTTATTTCCACTTAATTCCTAAAGCACACATGGATGTCAGGCGCGGCGTTGCTGATGGAAATCTGTTAATGAATATACACAGGTGCCCGCCTGCAAGGTTCTAAATGGCGGTACAGGTTAGACTTGGGTTAATTAGTTCAATTTCTTCAGCACATTAACAGGTTGAGAAGTTCTTGAATTGAAAAAGCAATCTGAGGAGGTTTAATGGAAAGAGACTTCGTGCACGAAGACACGGATTAGAGAAGTCTCTCTCACCTATGAGTGAAGGGGTGGACGCCACGGCCCGCCATTTACAGGGTGAAGTTTGGCATCGGATGGCCGGCGTTTCCACAGGGCGAGGTGAAGGAGCAGTCTTAGCAAGCTGCCGACTGATGGCACCACATGACACTCAGGCCTCGGATCCTGACCTTTTTTCTGTGGATGGGGAGCGCTCCAAAAGCAACATATCATTTTGTCTGGAATGTAAAAATCATTAAACTGGTCCTTAGACTCAGCAGCACGAACCTGGGGTTTACTGTTGAGAAATAAATAGAATATGTATCCTAAATGGCCCTACCAGAGGGCACCAGTCCTTATTTGTACCGGTGGTTGCAGGTGGTTGGGATCAGCACTCTTCATGACTGAGATAATGAGATAGGAAGTGTGAGGTGCTTGAAGAAAGAGGCATGAGGTGGAATCAAAGACTAGACACGCTTGGCATGCGCAGCCTCAGATCTCTGCAACAGCTGCGGAGGGCTTCAAGAAAATATTTGGGCCTCTGCGCTGATTTTTTTAAACTTTTGCAAACTAAGCATTAACTTGTCTCCCCATAAGTGCTCTCTTACCCCATCAGGCATATTTTGGGAAACCATCCGAGAACAGAGGTTGCTTTGAAGCAGTAGCGGCTGCTACGGAGAAGCAGTGGTGGGGCAGGGAGTTGTTAAAAAAAGAAAAAAAGGAGGAAAAAAGGAAAATTAAATGTACCTTAACAGCGGCCCCCACTCCTCCATCCTTCTTGCCACAACGCAGGAAGCACACTGGCTCCCAGACTCCACCGAGCCAATCACGACGCTGCTGATAGCAGCATCGTGATTGGTCTGAGCGCTGTGGTTCAGCACTCAGATGGGGACTGAGGGCCTGTGCATGTTCCCCACCCAGGCTGTGCATTACAGCCCGGTGGAGAACATGCTAAGAGCACATGACTGTTTGGCCGGCCCAAGACAGCCGGTCAAACCGTCATGCGCACTTAGAGAGTGCCTACCACTCCTCCGCCTGCTCTGTGGGCAGGCCAGCCCCGCTCTACTCCGCACCTACAGACCACTAGGAAAAAAAAAAATGATAACATGGCGTTATTATTTAATTTTTCTTGTGGGGCGACGCTCCTCCGCGTTAGCAGAGGAGCCGCTGCTGGTTTAATGCCTCGAGATAGAATCTCAAATATTCAGAATTATGGTCACTAAATCGAAACTTGGGGGCATATTTACAAGCCCCTTGCACCACTTTTGCGCCGCCGTTGCGTCACGCAAGTGACGCAGCGGCGACGCAAACCATGCGCCGCGTTGCGCTATATTTACAACGTGACGCATCTAGGGAGATGCGTCACGTAGTAAGCCCCTGCGCCACATGAAACCTGCGTCAGGTTTCATGTGGGCGTACCGGCGCAGTGGGGGGCGTTCCGGTGCAGGTACGCCTCGGAAAAGTGACGTAGTGAAATCTACAAGATTTCACGCAGTCACTTTTCCGGCGCTGATGCGCCAAATCCTTACGCCTGCTTCAAGCAGGCGTAAGGATTGACGCACCATGTTAGGGATAGGGAAGGCTGGGACAGTGCTGGAGTTGCGTCGCGCTTGCGACACGACTTCAGCACTGCGCCAACCTTCCGCCGGCAGATGCGTCACGCATCTGCTTATCCTTGCGCCACGATGCGCCGCATTGTAAATGCGGCGCATCGGACTTGGCGCAAGGGTAAACTTGCGTGACGCATTTTCCCTGGCGCATCCCTGCTGATATGCAGGGATGCGCCAGGGAACGTAAATATGCCCCACGGTGTTTTTAATGCAGCAACAATACAGAAACTTTGTTAAAAGGGTGGAATACTGTACAGCTAACTACACGAACGTTGTGTAGTGCTTGTGAATATAAAAAGGCATTTCATTTTTAATCGTTCATGTGACCTCCGAAATAAAGATTGTGCCAGCTCTCTGCGACAAAATAATGTTCACTATCAAACAATGGTTCCTCTAGTTCGACTGATGTTTTTCCCAAATCCGCAGGAAGGATGCCCAGCGCTGCGACGTTATTATAGTGATAGTCGACACTATAATAATGCAAAATAACACAATATAACAAAGAAAGTGAGCAGGCTGGAGGCTGGAGCTTTTCTTTGTGTTAATCTGGTCCAAAAAAACCTGAGTTCGGCTGCGATGTGTTCATGTCCTTAAATCCTCACGGTGGGAGGGTGGGACGTGGGGATGAGTCATTCTAATAGGATTTTTTTATATTTCTTTCTTTACTGGTTGAAACATATTTTTAGTAGGGTGTTTGTGGTTTCTATCAACGTATTTATGAAAAATAGCAAAGAAAACTGGTAAAATTTAAACTGTAAAATCTTTTCTTCTGCAAACTTTGTGAAGTTTTTTTCAGAACTTTGTAAGTTTCACACCATTTGCAAACTTTCCAGAGATTAAATTCAGGGAAAGAATTTAAAAAAACTTTATTCAAAGAATACAATTTCTGCAAAAACTTACTTTTATTGAAAAATTCTCCTGACAGAAAGGTTTTTGCACAATAATCCATTAGCAAAAACATATTTTTTTAATTATTTTCCTGCAAAGTATGTAACTATGTAAAACTTTCTAGGCTAAATTACATTTTTCCCCACCTATAAAATTAAGCACACATGTGATAGATTATTGAGCAGAATTATATTTTTTTAAAACAATGTAAGTAATAACACTGAAATCAGATAGCACTGCAAGGAAAAGCATCATACCTAAAATACAAAACGTGCTTTTTTTGTGCAGGAAGACATACCTCCCTGCACAAAAACAATCCTTGGAGGCGTTTTCCTCTTTCTGTGTGTGCGGTAGAATGCATGAAATGCAAGCTGCGAAAAAGTTAAGTAAAGAGGAAAATAAAAGATTTTTCTCCTTGTTAAGCCGTCCTCTAAGAGGTGTCTTGAGTTGACACAATCCCAGGTTTACAAATCTTTGTAAATCTGGAAGTGCGTCAAATTGCTGGGTGGAGTCACTGGAACTCCCATGCTCCTCCCATGGAACACTACCCGCTCCACATGTAACGCAACACAGAGAAGTTGCTGCGTTGCATTACATTTCTTTAGAAAGCCACGCATGACGGCATTGCATTGTCCTTGTGTCGCCTTGCGCGATGCAATGACAACGCAAAGGCTCTGCAAATCTGGGCCAGTGTGTTTTCATCTTACCTGATTTAATGGCTCTCAGGCTATCAGCCTGAGGAAAATTAAGAGCTGATGCGGGATTTGAACATGTGACCTGAAAGCCACATCCAGATTTCAGTAAGGAGCACTGAACTCACGGAGCTTTCTTGCTGACCATACAAATGCAAAGAGGAATGGTGCAAGGTCATGTGTGTTTGTAAGAGTGGGAGCCGGGATTCAAGGAGATATAGGGAAACAAGGTGGATTTTGCCAAGTTTTAAAAGCGGTAAACATGATATGGTTGAGCATGAGGTAATACTTTTTTGAATGAAAATAACTTTTAAGCAGCTTGCATTTCATGCTTTTACAATGCAGTTATTTAATGTATTATGGTTTGGGTTTCAATTCGGACTTTAGGTGTTTCTTCACACCTTCTGGGAATCTATCTATCTATCTATCTATCTATCTATCTATCTATCTATCTATCTGTCAGTCTGTCTATCTATTTATCTATCTGTCTATCTATTTATTGTTGCAGTTTTGTATAGTGTGAGCATTGCCCAGAGTCGTTAGAGCACTTTACAATATGAAGACAAAGCTACATGTGTCAAATGATAAGGAATAAAAGCATATCTGCTCAGGAGCATTGCAAGTACAAGATTGTATTTACAAACGTTTAGTAAAAAACAATGGGATAAAATGGCGTAAGGGAGAATATGCACCAGGGGCAGCGCCTCCGTTTGAGCGGAGGAGCGTCGCCCCAGTAAGAAAAGTCCAAGGCCAGAGCTGCAAAATAAAATGGTAATAAAGTTTATTTATTAAGGTTTTTATTTTTCAGCAACCGACCCGTTCTGAACTGAGTGACAGGACGGACGGGCCAGTGCTGCCATGCTGAGTGGCAGCAGCTTGGAGCTGTCCACTTTAAAATGCGCGTCTGTATGGCCTTCCATCTTGCGACGACCAGCCAGACATGTGCATTTTAAACTTCTCTAACCCAGCTGTCTTAGACAGCTGGGTTAGAGAAAGTGCAGGGCTCCAGTGCTTCTAGGAGCGCTGAATGAGGCCGCTCCCTCCAATCCTGGCACTGTTCTCATGCTGGTGACAGCAGCGCCAGGATTGGTTAGGGGAGTTTGCAGCTGGGTCCTGCGTTGGAGCCTGCCAGAAGACCGAAGGAGGACGTCGCGGAGGAAGGTAAGTCTGTTTTATTGTCTTTTTTTTTTTTTGTCTCCCCCCATACATGGTAGCCACCACTGATATGCACGTGAGAGGAGGGAAGAAGAAGCAGTTATTTAAAAAGCCAGGTGGGGAACAAATTACAGTTCAGCAAGACCATGGACTATAACAATAATAAAGCATAATATCAACCAGTGAGTGAAGAACAGTTTGAGTGGAATAATGTACAGAAAAGAAATGATTCGGAAAAGGAGGGCGAGATATGCTTGACTCAAGAAGAGATTGCTGTCAGGCATACTTACCTCTCAAAATATGCCTATCATAGCAGACTTACCTCCAGCTTCCATATCTCGAGGCGTCTGCTAGGCAGCATTTGGCTTGTTAGTGGTTTGAGAATGTGTAGGTAGCCCTAGTAAGTACTTTTGAGCAGTTTCCTATAAGACTAGGCTATCCGCTTCCTGGTTATCTGGACCAAGTTGTCCATTTATTGGGTGCAGATGCCAGACGAGGTTACCTTCTTTGAGAGTTGGGTGAGAAAATCATATGTTCCAAGCCCAGTCTGCGTTCCATGTTCCAGTCCATTTGTTCACAAAGCCTGGTTTTGGACAAGCCTGGGAGAGCCTTGAGCCTGTTTGTGTAAAGCTGATTTTCCCTGCCAGTTGTGGGAGCCTTGTACCTGGAGAGTGAGGGAAAGGAGTTGGAACACCTCCATTGAAAATTGGTCAACCAGTGGTTGGAGATGGTAGGTATGCATGTCGGTATGAGTTGCTGAGGCTGCACGAAAGCTCTGGAGAGAGGCGGATGGGGTGAGTGACGGGGCCTGGGCTGATGCCACAGCTTAAGGCTGTCATCCCCTCATGCTGAACGGAATTGAGTATACAGTGCCAGTTATAAGCTATGCTGCGCTAGATCTGAGGGGTGGGGGGTTACTGTTACAAATACTTATTGAAATGTATTATGTGTTATTCACATGGAAGATGTAAAATGCTAACAAAAATGTAAACCAAAAAATAAAAACAGTGGTTGGAGATTCTGCCTTAAGTCAAGTTTACAGTCTGGTCCTTTCTAGTAGCGAAAGCTTGTGCCCGGTTGATGAAATGAGGGTACATGATGCATTCCACTAGCTTGAGTTGAGTGTTGGTGCAGTGAATATGCTTGGCTTGCAATCTAGGGCTGCAGGAATCAGATTGACACTTATTTAGGTGGTCATTAGGATGGCCGGCGGATCGCCACCGCTGGCTCGGTGGTGGCGATACGCCCGCCATCCCAACTAGATTTACCCCCGCCAAATTATTATAGCGGGGGTATCGCGGCAGACGCAAAGTGCGTCCGCCGCTTTTCCGCCGGTCGGCAATCATTACAATTGCCGGCCGGGCGGAATTGGCCACTAATATGGTGGCGGTGCCTACCAGGCACTGCCATCCATATTAGGATGGGTGCGGTAACTGGCCTTTCCATGGCGGCGATGCGGCCATGGAAAGGCTGGCGGGGATGTGCTTTGGGGGCCTGTTGCGGGCCCCCAGAGTGGGTGCGGGGGTCGGGGGTGCACTTGGGGTGTACCCATGGTACCCCCCTGCATTCCCATGCACAAGGTGGCAGGCACCGCGCGATGCCTGCCACGTTGTGCATGGGAATGCGCAACATGCCATTTCACCATTGCGGCGAGTGCTGCTTACAGCAGCACCCGCCGCAATGTTAGAAATGCGGAATGCGACCGCCAGGGTGGCGGTCGCATCCTAATTGGCGGACCGGGACCGCCGCACGTATGGCGGAGGGTCCCAGCACCGCTAGGATGGCGGGCGGACTGAAGTCCGCCGGCCATCCTAATGACCCCCTTAGTGTCTGGATATGGTGCCTGAAGTCACACTCGTCGCTGGGAGTCAGTAGCCTCGGACAGTACCTACACAAGTGAATTTATGTGAGACTCATAGTTGGATGACTGGTGGTAATTTCCAGGGCTCAGTTATCATCAAATAGTTTGGACTTTCTTGGGTTATGTAGCATCTGTGCAGGGAAGCACTAGGTAGGTGGAGGACAATCGTCAATCTCTATTTCTGAATAGCTCTAGAGTGAAAACTAATAGTTCATTAAGTGAGAATGTGGTAGCATCAGAGTCCGAGGTTTACATTGCTAGCAGTACCAAGTAGCTACTCTGGGCCGAAGAGTCAGAAGAGATGACATGGCAGAAAAACAAGGTGGTCTGTTAACTACTGGTTATGTATCACTTTTGAATCCCATAGTTGACTCATTTTATTCACAATGATGATCCCCCCAGGATGAAGTTTTTGATATCTAGGAATAGCTTCACTGACAGAATATCGACACCTAAGATATCCCCATACCACAATATTGAGTTTTAAATATCGATGTCAAAAATATCAACATCCTATATTTATAATGGTAAGTAAAAAAATCAATGTAAAAATATAGTTGTACAAAACATAGTTTTTTATATAAATATAAAATAAAATAATAAATAATAAATATCTTAAATAATAACATTAATTTTTTTTAAATAAATTAGATTTAATATACATTTTGACAAATATAACAAATAAACTTAATAAAAAAGTTAAACACACATATATAATAAAATATATATACTTACTTTAAAACAATTAATAAACTATTAATTCAAATTTATTTTATAATTTTAAAATTATATAAAAATGTAACAAATAAATAAATATATATATACATATATACATATATATATATACCGATAATATAAAATCTATTTTTAAAAAATTGGATTATAAATTAAAACATTAAACTATTTAAAAATCTTTAAACTTAAACTTCCCACTCCTGTCAGTGCAACAGTAGGGAAAGTGTTATATAGCGGAGGGGTAAAAATTACTATTCCCAGTCCAGTGAGTGCAACAGTAGGGAAAGTGTTGAATAGCTGAGGGATACAATTTACTATTCCCACTCCAGTTAATATAACAGTAGGGAAAGTGTTGGATAGCGAAGGAGTAAAAATTACTATTTCCTCTCCAATGAGTGCAACAGTAGGGAAAGAGTTGGATAGCGTAGGGGTAAAAATTACTATTCCCACACCAGTGAGTGCAACAGTAGGGAAAGTGTTGGATAGCGGAGGGGTAACAATTAGTATTCCCACTCCAGTCAGTTCAAAATTAAAAACAAACAAAATATCAGCAACAACAAAAAATATTAAAACAACAAAATAAATAAAAAAATATATAAACATGTTAAAAATTTAAATACAAATACATTTGATTTTAAAAATGTAAAACAAATAAAAAACATAGTACAATGGTAAATACATATGGCAAATACCTACAAATATTATATTAAATAAAATAAAAAATAATTTTCAAACAAATAAATTATTTTTATTAGAAATTATTTAGAAACCAAAACATTAATTATTACCTACATTTAGTTTTTTTTATTTCCTACCCTATAACACCACACAATTCACAACCCACATCTAAATTAAAAATAAAAATGTACTTCCATAATTAACATAATTAATTATCAATTAAAGAAATATTATTGATTAAAACACATAAAAAATTAATTAACTTTCCACCCTTTACCCCATAATCCCCACAACCCACAGCTAAAATTGAACTGTAAAAAAATTAATTACACAATTTAAAAAAAATTCAATTAAAAAACTAATAGTATTTAACAACTAATTATAAAGTAAGTAAAATTAATTTACTCCCCAACCTTTACCCCTATAAAACCAAAACCTACACACGAAAGTAAATATATAACTACCCTAATTAATTATCAATTCATTAATTAATATTAATGATCAACTAATTATTAATTAAATAAACATAAATTACTTCCCACCCTTTACCCCTATAAACCCCACAACCCACACCTAAAATTAATTACACACTTTCCATGTTTACTTTTCAATTAATTAATTAATATTAATGAACAACTAATTATTAATTAATTAAGCATAAATTACTTCCCACTCTACCACTATAAACCCCACAACCCGCACCCAAAATTAATTACACAATTTCCATATTTATTTTTCAATTAATTAATTAATATTAATTAACAACTGATTATTAATTAATTAAAATAAATTACTTCCCACCCTTAACCCCTATAAACCCCACAACCCGCACCTTAAAGAAATTACACAATTACAATAATTAATTACCAATTAATCAATTAATATTAATTAACAACCAATTAATAATAAATTACTTCCCACAAATAACATTATAAAATCTCAATTAAATAAATATTAATAAATAAAAAATAATCATGTATTTATATTATTAAAATCAAAATACTTCCCACCCTATTCCCCTATGAACCTACAACCCGCTACGAAACTAAAAAACACAAAATGTAATTAAAAGAAAATTGATAACTACTAAAAATTTAACACATATATTAAAATGCATAAACAATACTTAGACAAAAAAATAAAAACTTACATTTAAAATATATACTAAAATACATAACACTAATTAAAAAATCGATATTTTAAACAACTATATTTTTGCAAACGATATTAATGACTTCTATATTTTTTAAAACAATATTTCTTACCTTAAAATCGATATTCTTGACCACGATATTCTTGCTGTCGATATTTCTGTGTCACGATATTGACAACTCGATATTTGTGCAAGTCGACATTTCTAACTCGATTTTTTGTCTAAATACCCTAGGAATATCAATTAGCATCTTAACTTTAGATCTGAGGCTCTTTCTTGGATGGTATATTCAGAATCTATTAGAGAGGAAGAGGGTACCAATGCCATTAATTCCCTCACTTGTGATGCCCAAAGCTTTGAAGGAGATCTGTTGGTGAAACTGGAAGCCTAGGTAAGTCTGGCTGGAGAAATGTGGTACCCATGGCATAGGAGTGATAGCAATCTTGATTCTGTGTTTGTTATCCTTTGAAGCCTAGGCCATATGTATGCCTGTGCTCCTAGGTAGAACCACTTTGTGTAGTTTAGTCTTGATATAACTAGAGCAATGGTAGCCTGAAGATGTTGATGGTAACCAAGCTTTAATCTGCGGGGCTAGGGGGAGGGTGAAGGCCAGTGTAACTCCCAGGTGTTTCTGCTACTGGCTGCTACTGGTGCATCACTCAGTTCCAGTCACCATCAGTCTACAGAGAGCTCCAGTAACCACATATGAGACTCATCCAGTTACCAACCCATTCTACTGTGCAAAAGTAGACATAACAAGGTATCTCAAATCAAGTTCTGATTTGGATATTATCGGCATAGCTGCTGCAGGGGAACCCAAAGGAGTTGAATCGCTCCAGCAGTAGGGGTGCAATGATGCATCCCTCAGGTATGCCAGAGAGAAAATGCATTGGCTTGGATACAGTCCAAGCTTTTTCTTGAAAGCCCAACAGACTTCACCTTTTGATAATGGTGGTGTGGTGTACCATATCAAAGGATGCTGAGAGGGCCAGTGGTATGAGAGCGACTGCCCAGTTTCTTTCCACAGGCTTCTTTAGGCTATCACAGGTGGTGATCAAGGAGAACTCTGTACCTCATAGTGGGTGGTATTCCACTTGGGAGTGTGAATGAAAGTAATGTTGTTCTGATTGTTTAGTCAATTTAAACACAAATGCAATTTTCTTATCATTTAGAGTTCTCTGGAGTGGATGCACCTGCATCTTCTTATCTGAGAAGAGGCTTAATAAAGGATGTTTTGAGATCCTACAGGATGATTCCATTTAACAGCAAACCATTATGGCTCTGAGGACAGATAATTATATCTTTTAAGATTCCTGGAGGGCCATTTTGAAGAGGTGATCAGCCTTTGGTGCGTCTTTATGGGTCTTCGTCCACTCAACAACAGTCTACTCGATTTACAACTCCTTTCCTTTTTATCTCAGTTTCAATACCCCTGCTTCTTGCAACTATAAAGTTGAAATCAACAGCACAATGTTATTCTCCTATTCTATCACCTCAACAGCTGTCTCAACCCTTTAGTAAGTGGCATTCCAACCTTTTCATCATCTGTGTTGCACCATTGACATTTCTGGTTTAGTAATTTGGGTACATTTTCAACTTGTACTCCAAAGACAACAAGGTTATCCTGAAGGGTGGAGAAGCTTGGGTTCTATAATCAACAATGTCCAAGCCTGCCTTTGGATTTTATCTGGCTTAAATTGAATGAAAAAACCAAGTCTTGTTTCATTGAATGACACATCCTTATGGGTTTATGAATTAGTAATGGCTTCTCTACCGCCCCCGCTGCTCTCCATATAGTTAAGAATTTGGGGTGAAAACAGATTCTTGCCCTACCATAGTGTCCCAGGCAAAGACTGGCTGACAATCTTATATTTCAACCCCTTTATTATTATTTTTTTTCCCTAGGCCTACAAGATGACAATTGTCAATACATTTGCGATCTCTTGATTGGATTACTGTAATGCTGTCTATCTTGGATTACCCAAGAGACTAATCTCCAGACTTCAGTCGATTCAACACTTTCTGTTTGTTACTCAGTCTCAGTTTATAACATCCCGCTTTGGCCAGCACTACATTGTCTTCCTCTTAGGAAGGAAGTGACGCACATGCTCTTGTGCATGGTTCACAGATCCTTGCATCAGACTCACCCACCCATTCTGGCAGCACATTTATCCAAAACCTTGCAGCTTGTTGTAACCTCCCAGGCAAATTCCATGTAGAAGATCTAATTGTTTCCATCCAGGCTGTGGAATCATTTCATCAGCTTGTCTGTCGATTCAATAAATGCTTCAAATTCTGGCTATATGTACATTAACCACTACTCACTTGCTTGCACTGTGTCACACACCAAATGCAATGTGTATGACCTACCTTACAATATTTATGTCAATAAATAACAACATCTGAGACCTTAGATCCACAATGCTTAATCCCAGGTCCGGTGGTTGATCTTCACTGTTAAGGAGCATTCTGGACATGATCTAATCCCAAGGACTGTTTGGGAAATGCAACTCCTCCTTCTGGGAAAAGCCACGGAGTATCTCAGTGATCGATTTAAATGGCCGACTAGCTCCAGATAGACCAGCAAGACCGGCAGATAGCCACAGTAGAAAGCCAAACCTCTTCGATTACACATAAGTTTTCCTGCCTTTACTTGACTATACCATCTCGTTTAGAGTAGTCCAGCGACCAGAGAGCTACCATTGGCCACTGGACACATTCACAGGTCACAGGCATTCATTTAGAGCATCAAATGGAATAATCTGCTGCCAACTATAGTCAAAGAGGACAATAACAACTCTCACTAAAGACGGAGTTGGGACCTATATTGTGAAAAGAAGTACCATGACTGGACAAGAACCAAGGGATGGAAATCATTAGAACAATCCTGCCTTTTGAGGTCTGGAAATAACACACAAATCACCTCTGACTGGAGGAATACCCTAGCTTCATTAGTGAACCCGTGTTCCTCTGGGGAAAATCGCACTTGTAACAATCAGATTCGGTCCAATAACCATCTGACCAGGGGCGGCTCCTCCGCTCCCCCCTGGTTACCTGCCAGCCGCCACTGCATTTGACAGCCTCATGGTGTTCTCTGGGCTTGAGAGCTATGAAGAAAGAGTTAAACTGCTTCTAAAGCATTTTGTGTGGTTGCATACTCCAGCGCCCATTACAAATTGGCAACGTATAAAGCAGTATACAAAGTCAAGTGCCTGAAAGAAAAGGTGACCTTCGAAGCAAAGCGATTGCATGACATCACAAGCTGGGCCAAAATGCACGACGCAAAGAGATTTTGGGGCCTAATGTGACGGCTAGACCATCCAGCATCCCTGTTGAATACTATAGATACAATAACATGGAGGACTTATCTGACCGGCCTGTACTTTGATCCAATGGCCAAACAGACCTTAGTGTAAAGTTGTGGGTCCTAGGCCCGCATGTTGAATTAATAACAGACACCAGAAGTAAGTATGTAGAAGTGGCCCGGGGCACGTGCGCCCGGCTCCTTTTATTAGCAGGGCCACCTGACTGGTGACGCCTGTGTTGGCAGTGGAGGTTGGTTGCAAATCAAATAAGAGGGGCGCAAAATACATAAAAAATACACATAATATACACAATACACAATAATATACACATAAAAAAATCACTTACCTTACACTGCCACTTGATGTTTTGCAGCACGTCCTCGTTGTTCTGCAGCATGTCCTCGGAGCGCGAAGTCCACAGCCAACTCTCTCATCCAATCAAGACGCTGTTCTCATGTTGTTAAGCAGCATGAGTGAATCGTCTTGATTGGCATGCTCTACACTCCTAAAGGCACTGTAGGTCTGTGCCTGTTCTCCAACCCAGCTGTCCAAGACAGCCGGGTTGGAGAGGTTTGAATTGCACATGTCGGTTTGGCCGTAGCGAGGAAGCTGGCCTAACCAACATGCACAATCTAAACTTAAGTGGCCATTCCTCACTGCTGCCAATCATTGGCAGCAGTGATGCACTGGCCTCGCCCTGCTGTCGCACTCCGTTTGCTGGCAGAGAGTGAAAAATAAAATGGTTATACATTCATTTTATTACCATTTTATTTTTAATGCTTTCTGCACAGCAGTGTGTGTGGGGGGGGGGGGTGACGCTCCTCTGCTCCCACGGAGGAACTGCCGCTGTGTGTTGGATGTGTGAGTGGTGGGTGTTAGCACAGCCCTTGAGGAGAAGGGCTGCTGCATAATGTGTCCTACAGGACACTATACTTAGAACGGTCATTTCAGAAGCCTGGCCTAACCTTTTCCACATTTGCATCACCATCAATCATAGCCACAAACGACTGAGCAGGAACAGACATAGTGGGTTGAGGGGCCTCTTCCAGCCTTATGGGGACCACTGAGGAAACAATACTGGGGAAACTGTCTTCTTGTAGAGACTGCAGTCCACCAGGCTCCAATTAAGTACCTCTCTCAGTTTTCATATTAAATCCTAACAGCTCGAAAGAACCCTGGGGCAGATCTACAAGCCCCTTGCGCCACTTTTGCGTCAGTTTTCCCATGTTAAAAATTACACAAAAGTGGCGCAAGGGGCTTGGAAATAAGCCCCCCTTATTTTAGCTCTTTACAGGAATAATGGAGACAGAGACAAAACCAGAATCCTGCAAGTGCTCCATATCACACCCCATTCATAAAAAGGGCAGTAGAAGTGGCCTAAAACTTTAGAACAACAGCACTGCTGGACAGAGATGCTTGTTTGTTACTAGAGGATCTTGAGTAAAAAAAAACAATGAAAAAATAAGTATGTTCCATATCGCTGTTTCTTGCATCTATAGAGTTGAAAGAAAGCATGTTCCAGCAATTAAAATCTATAAGATGATTTGCAACATTTATAATTGTATGTGTCATTAAGAGTGAGGTCATGAGCATTGCATTTGGTGTGCAAGTTATTGTTTGCATATGTTTTGTGCAAGTTATGGATTGTGCTCCTAATCATATCTAGAACATAATATTGCCTTTTTATTTTTAGCTCGTGTATAGTGAAGCGGCAGGATGTTGGGCTTCTGGGACCGGCAGTATGGTGCTTGTGCCGCTGGTGTTGCTGGCAGGACCGTGTGCGCCGCCCACCGGGGATTGGAGGTACTTACCTGAGGCGCCCGCATCTCTGCCACGCCCACCTCGTGGTTTGCGCCTATCGCAGCGCAGCAGGCATTATTTAAACCTTGGACGCTGACAATATTGTGTGTTGGTGGTTAGCATCTGATGAAGGAATTATCCGAAACGCGTAATGCTATTCCATTAAATTGCCGGTTCCAAGAAGCCATTGTGTGTGCCCGGACTTTCCTTGTGTGGGGGGTCTTGTTCGAAATATATATATATGTATGTATGCATATACATGGAATTCAAACGCACTAGTTAGAAACAGATTGCATAATCAGGTGCATTATCCCACTTGGCTGACTTTCCGGCACACAGTAAACTGAGAATGAGAGGCAATTATCAATTCAAGAAAACGTTATAACCTGGCTGAGATATATTGATGATTTATTTGTTATTTGGAGTGGTACTGAACAAAGTGCAATTGAGTTTGTTTCATCGATTAATGTAAATAAGATCAATTTGAATTTTACTTCTACCATTAGCTCAAAAGAAATAACCTTTTTAGATGTCCAGGTTCAGATTTTAAACAATAAGATCACTACATCCATGCATCGTAAGCCAACAGCAGGTAATACTGTTCTGCATGCCACAAGTTCTCATCCTGCACACTTGATACAAAGTATTCCTTATGGAGAAATGCTGCGGATAAGGAGGATATGTAGTGATGAGGCAGACTTAGCCATCCAACAAGAAGAAAGTAAGGAGTGGTTTTTAGCAAGGGGCTACAAATCTAAAATTATAGATGCCGCCATAGCTAAATCTAGGCAAAAAGCAAGGTCAGATCTCTTGCAGTACAATAAGAAACATAAGCACGTGGATCATAATATACAAGATGATCTAACGAGTGAACCCACAAGACTGATCTTAACATACTCTAAGCAGGAAAGACAACTAAGGGGTATCATGAAGCGCAATTGGCCTCTGGTCTTAGATGACCCAGTGATAGGCCATTTGTTACCTAAAACTCCGGCAATCACTTACAGGAAATCAGCATCAATGGGAAATGCTCTAGTGAAGAGTAGTCCGGAGGATGTGCAAACAGAGACACGGCTCACTGCAAGAACTGGGTTTTTTAAATGCATAAGCTGCAAAGCCTGCAAATATGGTATCAATAAGACATCTTACCAGACAGCATTTAATAACAAAGTACAGAAGATCAAGAAACATCTTACATGTCGAACTGATCATGCAGTTTACATACTGGAATGCAGTTGCGGCTTGCAGTATGTAGGCAGCACAATTCTGCAAGCGCACAAAAGGATTTTGCAGCATACTAGGGTTATAGTGTTCAAAGATCCCAGCTATCCAGTTGCGAGACACTTTGAACAATTTCATAATAGTGATCTCAAATACTTCAAATATTTTATAATTGATGCTGTCCCTGTTCAAAAAGAGGGGTAACCGCCAGGAAAAACTCAGGCGACTGGAAACGAAATATATTTTAGAGTTCGATACGAAGTGTCCAGGGGATCAAATACTAGCGAGGATCTTCATACATATTTGTAATAAATTAAGTGTTCACACATAGGCCATGAGTTCTCCAGATACCTATTACGGATTTTTCTTAGAAAGCAATTTTTTACAGCTTTTAGATTAAATAATATTTATCTAATAATTTTTGCTCTCTTAATTATTCAGTAATCTGAAAATATTTATTACTTGATACACTTTATTTAACATTTGCTTCAGATGTGCCCATAATACATTAAGTCAATACAGGCAATTACTGATGCAACATGAATTTATATCATACGTACTGCTCAAGCACTTTTAAGATAGAGGCACTTTAGAAAACAAGTTTTGATAGGGGAAGAATTGTTAGCACACAGTCACTTTATAAATAGGCTGGTATTGTACATAATTGGGAATTTTGATATGTATTAAGCGATATATAGCGAGATGCATATCTGGCACATAAAATATATAAAAGTTTTATATGGAAAAAAAAGTTAAAAGAGGAAATGAAGAAAATAAAAAGTTATGATTTTTAGGTGTAACTTTTTGTGCCTTACATATCAGCAATATATCTAAGCACGTCACTTTAAATGTTTTATGCTAGTATGTTTTCTGGGGGTAGATCTGGTTAAGAATGGGAAAATTGCACATTTGCACAACAATGTAAAGTGGAGCAAAAACCTAATTACTTTAAATGAAATATTTCATTTATGCCATGATTGTGTTGCCAATTTGTATTTATACATTTTAACTGGTTTGTTTTGGCATTGAGTCAACTTTAAAGTAATATGGACGATACCATTATTTATGCAATTATTTACAATGTACATTGGATAGTCTGTTGTCCACCTCTATGTAACATTGTAGAGCACTGTCACTTTAAAATAGCCGATAATTCAGTCCAGCGTTGTCATGTGATCAAGACCGGTAACGGTCAAAACGCGTAATGGCAGATGGAGTTCACTAATTGAATAAAAAATATTATTGCACGGAACTGTGGTCCGCACTCGCTTTTCCTTGGAGGTTTGGAGGACTGTTTGGGGTGAGAAATTTGGAGATATATATATATATATATATATATATATATATATATATATATATATATATATATATTTAAAGTAATTAGGTTTTTGCTCCACTTTACATATATATATATATTACCTACTGGCGGTTGCCAGTAGGTAGTTATGGTTAAAACCTAGTTTCCATAGGAAAAACGTTTTTTGATTTGCCAATATCTTTGGCGCCGTTTGACGAATCTTCGTGAAATCTTCCAAAAAACAGGGCCGGACCGCTCAGTTTGTGTGTTGAAAGTTTCGGGGTGATTCGTCAAGCAGGGGCCGAGAAAAAAGGGGGTCCCAAAACGCGTTTTCTCCATGTTATTTTCCATAGGAACTTTATTACAGGCTACAGCCCGACCTGCTGAACGGAATTACACCAAATTTGGCAAAAAGGTAGGTCTTGGTTTAGACTGCGCCCTTTTTGTTAAATGGTGTAAATCCGTTCAGTAGTTCCTGAGAAAATTAAAAAAGAAAAATATCGATATCTGAGCACCGAGGAGGGTTCGCGAACCCTCCCGGGCACGAGCTTCACTCTGATTGGCTGCCAACACTCCAAACCTGGAAGTGTTGGCAGCCATCTTGTGACTCGGTAACCGAGTCACAAGAAAAAGGGTGAAACAAAGTGAAAAATGAAGAAAAGGGAGCAGGGTAGAAACACCCTGACCCCCTAAGCCTGCTCAGGGGGTCCCACAAGGACCCCCAGGCCAAAAAAAAGCATTTTTTTTTTTAAATCGGCCGAATTTGCGCTGGGGTCGCGAATCTGGCCGTGAAAATAAAAAAAAACGAAGCGCGGGCTCCCGCATTCGTTATTGTTAAGCCCCCCGGTGGGCCAGGTCTCGGGGGCATTCACCAAATAATTTGCAGGGGCCCCCGCAGCCCCGGGGACCGCCACCTCCCCGGGGCTAATATGAATGTATGCGGGGGCACTGCGGCCCCCCGCAGCCCCGGGGACCGCCACCGCTCCGGGGCTTGAAAAAAAAAATGCGTGGGGGGTCCCAATCCCCCCCATGCTGCCCCAGGGACCGCCACCTCCTCGGGGCTTTAAAAATGAACCGCGGGGGACACGCGGAACCCCCGCAGCCCCGGGGACCGCCACCTCCCCGGGGCTCAGTTTTAAATAATAAATAATGTGTGGGGGGAAAGAGCCCCCCACACGCCCGGGGACCACCACCTCCCCGGGGCACAAAATGATTTTAATTGCAGGGGTCCGTACCAGTATAATAAATTCAAATGCTGAACAGTGGGTAACCTCATAGTTGTGAAAAGAAGAGTTAGCAGGCGTGGCATAATGAATATGCAATCTTTCTATCTGGTTTACAATGAGTGCTAATTTCTTCAGTATTTGTGTATTTCAAAATATGTCAAACATATCACTAACTATATTTTCTCCACCACCTCCCCGGGGCTTTAAAGACTTGGGAGGGGGGCCGCGTGGCCCCCCTCCAGGAGCCCTTGATGGTCCTGGGGACCGCCACCCCCCAGGGCCGGCTCATGCAATGTCCCAGGGTGCTCACCCCCGGGACATTGCTGTTTGCTATTGCAGGGCGGGAGCATGGCTCCCGCCCTGCCATAGCAAACCCTGCTTTGCTTCATCGAAGCGAGAGCAGGAAAACCTGCTCTCGCTTCAATGAAGCAAAGCAGATTGCTTTTGAGCAAGGGGAGCTGCATGTCAGCAGCTCCCCTTGCTCAAAAGCAATGCCGGCTCCCACAGGACGTGGGGAGCCGGCGGGTCCGTGGGGGCATTGGGGCTCCCCCCACGGTCCCCAATGCAAAGGGCCGGCCCCGGGGGATGGGCTAGTTGTCCCCAGGGACCCTCAGGATTCAAGGGGACTTAATCCCCCAACTTACAACGTGCCAGGGGGCGCGTTTGCATAGTGGTGCAGGGAGGGGGAGGGACCTGATATAACAAGTGTGCAAACACGCCCCCCTGACGCGTTGTAAATTGGGGGATTAAGTCCCCTTCAGTCCTGAGGGTCCCTGGGGACAACTAGCCCACCAGGTACCTCCAGTAAGCGCCACAGAGCTGCGTTGCAGAGAGGTGGTTCGAGGCCATGCCCCTTTTTACACCTCTCTGCAACACAGCTCTGTGGCGCTTACTGGAGGTCCCTGGTGGGCTAGTTGGCCCCCAGGGACCCTCAGGATTCAAGGGGACTTAATCCCCCAACTTACAACACGCCAGGGGGCGTGTTTGCACAGTGGTGCAGGGAGGGGGAGGGGCCTGATATAACAAGTGTGCAAACACGCCCCCTGGCGCGTTGTTAATTGGGGGATTAAGTCCCCTTCAATCCTGAGGGTCCCTGGGGGACAACTAGCCCACCAGGTACCTCCAGTAAGCGCCACAGAGCTGCGTTGCAGAGAGGTGTTTCGAGGCCACGCCCCTTTTTACACCTCTCTGCAACACAGCTCTGTGGCGCTTACTGGAGGTACCTGGTGGGCTAGTTGGCCCCCAGGGACCCTCAGGATTCAAGGGGACTTAATCCCCCAACTAACAACGTGCCAGGGGGTGCCTTTGCACAGTGGTGCAGGGAGGGGGCTGGGCCTGATATAACAAGTTAGCAATCCTGCTGTGTGGGACTTACTGGAGGTAATAAAAGGGGTAGTTGGCCCCCAAGGTTGACGTTGGGGGCTAACTATCCCTCCTGTTACCTCCGCTAAATCCCACACAGTGGGACTGCTAAAAGGTGTTTGGAGGCCACGCTCACCTTTCTCCACCACTCTGCAAACGCGACTGCTATGTTATAGTTAGAAATTAGCATTTAAAAAACCTTTGAAATTCACTGAAAAAACCATAGGTTTCAGGGACGTTATAGTTAGAAGTTAGCATTTAAAAAACCTTTGAAATTCACTGAAAAAAACCATAGGTTTCAGGCACATTATAGTTAGAAATTAGCATTTAAAAAACCTTAGAAATTCACTGAAAAAAACATAGGTTTCAGGGACGTTATAGTTAGTTGGACATTTCACTCGTACAAAACCTGAGAAATTCCGCCATTATTGTTAGTTCAGCTAACTATAACTCGCTCCCCCGCAATGCACTGCTGATGACGTCACATATTACATCATTCATGACATGGTCAGTGACATCACTGATGACATCTCAAATGACATCACTGATGACATCACTGATGACATCATCCACGTGAAAATCTGAGGCACCTCCTCACACCCTAATATAACCTTTGATACACCCACTCTAAAATACAGACTACCATTTTCGAAACCATAGACACACCAATACCAGTTATTACATATGCACTCACTGATTCCTAGGTCTACACACACATCCACTCATTCACCCATACAGTCACTCATACATGCAGTCACTCATCAATACAACACTATCATATGCACTCATACACCTATACAGACAATCACACACTGCCACTCATCCAGAGTTACTCACACACCTAGTCAGTCATGCAAAGAATCAATCACACTTCCATTTACTCATCTATACAGTTATACACACACCACCTCACTTATTCATACAGATACTAACGCATACTTACTCTCTTATACAATCACTGATACAAGTACACACTCATCCATACAGCCACTCTCACAATCACTGACTCTCACGTATAGTCATTTATATAGTCCAACTCTCACATACACTGCCTTTTAGATATGTAGTTACTTGGACATGTACCACGGAGACATCCATTCACTCACCAACACACCCATACACACACTCACCCACCCATACAGCTGTTTCCACATGCACTCTTGAACCCATACACCCAGTGAATCACCCACTCACACATCTATGCACAGAGTCACACGCCTCCCAACCAACCACACACACACTCAGGCACCCATACAAATACTCAGGCAACCAATCAATAACCCATATAGACACTCATGTAGCTACTCACCAACGCATGCTGCAGCTTACACAACAACAGACAGACTGATACAGACATTCACACAGTTTAGTCACTAACCCATGCATTCAGTAAGACACATTTAATCACTCACTTATACAGTCAGTCACGCACCTACTAAATCTTCCATCCAGACACTTATACACCCACTCATTCTTCAATACACCTTGGCATATATATAAAACATATTTAAACTTTATAGAAACACACAGTCACTGGATGATGTCATCAGTGATGTCATCAGTGATGTCATTTGAGATGTCATCAGTGATGTCATTAGTGATGTCACTGATCATGTCATGAATGATGTAATATGTGACGTCATCAGCAGTGCATTGAGGGGGCGCGAGTTATAGTTAGCTGAACTAACTATAACGGCAGAATTTCTCAGGTTTTGTACGAGTGAAATGTCCAACTAACTATAACGTCCCTGAAACCTATGGTTTTTTCAGGTGTATATATATATATATATATATATATATATATATATATATATATTCTCTTTGAGAATGGGCCATTTAGTTCATCGTAGGGATTTGTAAGATGCTTCTTCTCCCTGCTTTACTTAAGCAGTGAAAGCTAAAGCAGCACAAGGCTTCCAGACTATCCTTAATTGTGGCAATTTTAATCAGGCCTCATGTATATGCACCGTGGCTATTTGTGTAGCACACACTGTAAACATATTTGCATCGGGAAACTGAAAACAGGCTGAAACCGCAATCAATTTATCAAGCTTGAAAGTTTGCCCATGGAATTCAAACGCACTAGTTAGAAACAGATTGCATAATCAGGTGCATTATCCCACTGAGCTGACTTTCCGGCACACAGTAAACTGAGGATGAGAGGCAATTATCAATTCAAAAAGAGTCAGTGTTTATCTTATTGTGTCCGTTGAAGGTGAGGATTTTACCACGACCCTAACTTGAATAAGATGTCTATCTCCCTAAAAGATGGAAAACATTACTTTTATATTGAGAGAATTATAATACATGGGACCCTGCAATCCCTGTATAGAAGCCTGTCTCTAATTTCCTCATTACAGGTGACATGTGACATCCCGAGTCACCTGTAAAAAAGAAATGACATAGCCGTTCACTGTAATAACTTATTACAGTTGAGTTCTGACGTCAGAATGCCTGCTGCCACAGGCAGCAACTTTGGTAAGCTTTGCTACTAGTGATATTTGATGTTGCGTCAAGACCGACTGGACAGATGACATTGCTACCAAGTGCTCTAATCTGATGGCTGAACACTTGCTTGGGTAAGCATTCCTATTGGGGACATTTGAAATTGTGTTAAAACCAACAGATTATATGCCAGTGCTACCAAGCCCTCTGCTCACATAGCTGAGCCCGTACTTGGGTATGCCCTCTGTAGGAAAGTAGGATCTGCTTTCATGGTCACCCCCACTTTTTGCTGGTGTCTTTCTGTTTTACTGACTAGTCTGATTGGGACCCAGCTAATCAGGATCCTAGTCTCTGTGCTTCTTCCCTAAATTGGACATGGTGAGTACTTAGGTACACTCCAGATTGGCTACTGATGTACCCTTTTAAGTCCATAGTATATGGTACTAAGGTGCCCATGGCATAGGTGCACCAGGGGTCTCCCATGGGTTGAAGCATGTATTATGCCACCCATGAGAGACCACTCAAATTGTGAATACAGGCCTGCCATTGCAGCCCGTGTAAGCTGGTGCTAGCACCACTTACAACAGATATAAGTTTCCTTATATCTGAGGTCACTGCCCTTAAAACCTATAAGTCACCCCGAAGGCAGGCCTTTCAATCCTGAAGGCAGGGGTGCTCGGTTCTAAGTATGAGGGTGCCCCTGCATGAGCAGGACACCCCTACAACCTTCGGTCCCATTCTAAGTGCATCAGCCATTAAGATACATAGAGTGATTACGCGATGGCAATCTCTAAACTGGCTGTAACGCACCCTGTTGTGTTTGGTATCAAACATGTTGGAATCATAACCCCACACCGTAAACGGTGTGGGAGGTATGATTCCATGCACTGTAAAGCTCCCCTGGGAGGCCCTCAGTGCTCCCGACACCAGTCTTCTAGACCCGGACAGAAAACAATGGCTGAGCTGTGACCAGAGACACGATTCTGCTCTCCTGCTGCTGAGCCAAGCTCGAGCAGGGGAATGCAAGACAATAGATTACCTGTCACAAGGAGGTGTGACCACCTCCCAGACAGGACTGTATTGAGACAGGGTGGGGGCGCTTGCCAGCGCCACTAGACTGCTTTGAAGGGTACATTTGGTGCCCTCTTTGCATACTCTAGTTGAAACCAGTCCAGGGAGCGGTTGGCTCCCGCTCTGGTGCGAAACTGGACAAAGGACATGGGAGTATCCTCTCCACTGTCCAGCCCTTCCTCTGGGAGGGAACCCTGAATCGTCCCAACCCTTTCCTTAGGGTACTTAAGGGCTTACCTGTGGGTGGGTCCCTAGATTCATCATGGGGCAAGATTCAGATCCAATACCACTTCAACTTCAACCATCTGGGCACTTTGGACTTCGCTGGGCTTCGCTTTGGGAATCGAGACTGCAACTGGGACGACTCCTACTGCTCCTGGTCTCGTCATCCTGCAAGTCTGCTGCAACATCTGTGCCTGTGCTCCATACAGGTTCTTCACAAGGCCTGTGGACATCCAAGACACCAGAAGGAATCTCACTTGGAGTGAAGGAGTCACTCCCTTGCATCTGCAGGCACCGCAACAAAGCTGACAGGTCTGCTGATTCTGGGCTTCCACGGACTCTGAAAGGCTCAGCAATACCGGTGGTAGTTCGGCAACTCCCTTGAGGCCTGCACTGTCTTCTCACCAAGTTTGAGGCCAGTATCCCTCATCGGAACCACTGGAACAGAACCCCTGTGCACCGCGTCAACTTGCTGTTGCCAAGGCTTGTCGACTCTCTCCTCTAGAGATCTTTGGGCTCCAAGAAGCTCCAGCCTAAAGCATCTTCTTCAGCCAAGATCTTTGCCTACACCACACCCTTTGCACCGTGGACCTTCATCCTTTGGTGAGCTGCTTGAGGTCCTCTTGCGACTCCTGTGCCTCTGGCCCGTGGGTCCTCTCAAGGGTCTTATTTGGCTCCAGTGGGCTCCCCTGCTTACTCCGGGCCTGCTCTGAGATACCTGCTCGTGGTGAGTCACTTGGACCTTGCTGGTCCTGACACTCCACCTTTTTCTTCAACTACGTTGGTTGCCGTTGCCAAGACTTGTTGGTGCCCATGCTGGATACTGACCCCTTGGCTCTTGACATCCAACGTGGGACAGCTTGTGCACAGACCCTGGTCTTCCTGTGTGTCGCCTGGTCCGTACAGCTACAGCGCCAAGGTCACCGTCAACTCTCCTGCATCTCCGAAATCGGTGGGCATTCGTCTTCCGTGCCTCCTGGTCACTCCCGAGTGGCATAGACTCTGTCCCCTCTGCTTGCAGGTACCTCTCATCTTGAATCCACATTTGGGTTCCACCGGACTCTTTTGCCTTCTTTGCCAGCAGCATCTTCACTGAAGTCCTCCATTGTGGTCTACGGCGGTTTCCGACGCCACTTCGCACCTACGCACCCGGCTTTGCTGGTGTAGGTATCCTGGTTTCTTGGGGATCTACGGGAGGGGTGACTCTCCAACCTTCCATCTTCCACAGGGCTTCTTCAGGGTCCACTGGGAAGGGTCCTTTTTCTTTAAAACTGCAACCGCAACTTACCTATTGACTTACATTGAGCACGCGGTCGTGTTCCCACATGACCTCTGTGGGGTTCCTAGATACTCACCGTGGGTGGTTCCTTGGGTACCCCGTGTCTTCTACGTCTTCTGGGTCCATTCTCAACTTAGGTCGTCGTTCGCATTACACTATTTTAGTATATGGTTTGGTCTCCCCCTGCAGACCAATGTGTATTCTGTGCTACTTACGTATTCTATTGACAAAGTATTGTGTGCATTGTGTTTATATCTCCGGGTAGGAGATAATACATTGTGTTAGTGAGTGTTAATAATAAATACATCTTTTTTAGAAATACACTGTGTGGTTCTTTTTCACTTCACCTATACCATAAGATTAAGTATTGGTAAAACAAGCTGCTTTAAAATCCTTCTGGACTAAGCCTGAAGGCTGATCTCCACCACTACCACTTAGAGAGCTTTCTATGATTGTCTAAGACCACTAAAATCACCATAAGGGTTGTCTAGATGAGTGCAAGGCGCTATACTCACATAAGTGTGCACCATATACTAAGCCAGTCTCTCACACCTTCCTACTGTTGACATGTGATATTATGAGAATACCCACTGAAGAGACGATGTTTCCAAGCCGTCTAGTTAAAAGGTATAACCCTTACTTGTGTAAACATTACTGCTGGTGACATTTCATACCACGTCAAGAACCACCACACCGACGATGATGCTGCAAAGCCCTCTGCTTACAAGGCTGAACCCTTGCTTAGGTAAGCGTTCCTCCTGATGTTAATTGATATTATGTTAAAACTCACAGGATAGATGATAGACGGTTTTATACTGTGTACCTCATATGCTTCTCTCCTCCCGCTGTGCTCTGTGTTCCTCTCTCACATGTGTCTGCCAAGTTCTGTACTCAAATGACTGAACACTTGCTTAAGTCTTCCTGATGGTGACGTCTGATAAGTCAAGACCCACTGGATAGACGACGAGACTGCCAAGCCTTCCACTCACATGAAATCCTTGCTTGTGTAAGCCTTCCCACTGGGGACAGGTGATGTTACTGTCAAAAGTTAATACTCTCCTGACTGACCACGAGACTACAAATGCCACTACTATTCCGATGACTGGCTCCAGGCAGATGATGATGCTTCCAAGCTATCTACTCATGTGGAAGAACCATTTATCAAGTCAACCTGCCAATTAATATAACTTTCAATCCCAGTCAAGGCCTTGGTCATATGACAACACTGCTAAGCCCAGGGCTCTTATGACTGAATCCTTGGCCACATATACCTGCCTAATGTACCCATTCATCAGCTACATCAAAAGCACTTAATGAACAATGACACTGCCAAGCTCTCTATTAACATGAGAGAATTTTTTATTTCAATGCATATTGGTGTTAGTCACTATGCAGGTGATGGCAACAGTGTAGGCCAAGATAAAGCTAAGCTCTACCTAAACCATGGCTGAAGCATTGACCATGCAAAACTGAAGCTTCGTGACTCTGCCTTTTGCGAGACATAGTGTTATCTTACAGTGTGGCTTAGAGCACACCCATTGCTTGCCATTGTTTGGCTTCAATGTCCCTCTCATTTGTTTGCTTCTCATTCCTTAGCTGTGTGGGCTTTCTTTCCTCTTCCTGTGTTTGTCCCGCCTCTGGAGCATGGACACATTGCTATGTCCTTCAACTGCTCGCTTTTTCAGGTGTTAGTTCATTCTTTTTATGTAAGCACTCTACCAGAGTGCATGTGGTTTTATACTGTGTACCTCATATGCTTCTCTCCTCCCGCTGTGCTCTGTGTTCCTCTCTCACATGTGTCTCCTGGCATTGCTTTTTCACCTGTGTCCTTTCTTCCCGGCAACTCCATGTTGCTCTCTTTTATCCATTTTGCTTCCTCCCACCAGAACACCCATGTTTCTTCCTTCCCTTGTACCCCATATTGCTTCTGCCTCCATCCGCGCTGCCATATTGCTTCCCATACCGTTTTTAAAAAAGGACTTTCACACGTTTTTTCTTTTTAGTTACCGATCTGACTCGGATCAGAGTGGTAACTAAAAAGAAAAAAAATAGGCAGCCATGTCAAACTGATTTTTTATTTCTTTAACCATGCGGCACAGCATCAGGGATGCTGTGCCTCATGGCTAAAACCCCTGGCAAAGCCAATAGTTCACCAAGGGTGAGACCTTTTGGCTTTGCCAATGCTTGTTATTATGTTGCGGTCCTCCAGTCAAGACTACAAAACCCATGGATGAAACCCTGGTCTCATGAAGCTTCCTACGGGGGTCCCTTGATATCACAGTCAAGGCCCACCAAGAAGATGAATGCACTGCCCATTCATCTAATCGTATTAATGAACCTCTGATCAGGCAAACCTGCTCATTAGTGCTGATTGATTGATTGATTGATTGCAGTTTGTTACTTGGTAAAGGTCCAACAGACAGGAGAGAGGTCTGACAAGTCTCCTGCTGACAACAACAGCTGCTTAGTGCATCATTTTCTGTTCCAGTGAAGACCATCAAACGGATGATGAGGCTGTCAAGACACCTTCTCCCCTAATTGATTTCAATCATTATCCTGGTACAGAACACCCAATGGACTAGTACTCAACCAAGCACTTAGCTGCCTATTGGTGTAGTTTTGTGTTCATTGAATCGCTGTCCAGCAAGATGACAAAGCTGCAAAGACCCCTACACATGTCTGCCACTTGGTCCAGTTAGTCAACCTAACTGTGTGATTTTCTCCCCTGGAAAGATCCCTCCCAACAGAAGGTGCCACTGTCAATGTCCTGCCACCACTATAGAAACACCCAATACTGCGGGAGCGAAGAATAATCCCACTCCTCCTCCTAAGCTCCCGCCGCCACCACCTATATAAAATACCGGTGATGGCGGACAAGAACCACGGAAGAAGGTGGGGGTAAAAACAAAACAAGAGGACCAGATGTTGGACCAGCACTGGTGGCGAGATATCCCAGTTTTCAGTATTCTACCAGGAACCCAGGATACCTACAAGAATCAACACACAACAGATTAACACCACATAATCAAACACACATGATTAAGCATAGCACTTAGATAACAGGCCCACACTCTTACCCCTTGCACAGGTTTCAAGGATGATGTATGAGTCTGTAATCATTGTCCCATTTCAGTGTCTTCAGCAGGATCCATGGGCTATGCGGCAGACAGACCCAAGGAGGTTTCAAGCTTTCAATGTCCAAAGAACAAAAATCCCAATAACACCTTCCTCGTATTCAATCAAAGAATAAGGGCAGGGGAAAAAAAGCCAAACACGGCATAAAAAAAACCCCCGCTAATATCTAGAAAAAGAGGATATGGTTCATGCCCATCCTCATACTGGGTGCACCCATAAAGAAAACAATATTTGCTAACGGGGGTACTCCGTGGGCCTCAAGGAATCTCTGGTAATCCGAAGTGTACTGAGTACGGGTAGGAAATAAGGGATAAACAGGAAAACGCAGCCGCGTTTAAGAGCTCCACTACATATGATCCCATATGACGGTGGCGGTCAAGAAAACAAAAAACTAACCTAGACTGCAAAAGAACGACAGGCAACGCTACCTGCACTCGTCCCCAACCTCGATAGAACAAGAATGGAGGTCCGCTCATTAGAAGTATCCAACAGGAGCCTTGCAGTCCAGTAGCTCCCAACGTTCGGTAATTCTTGTCCGAAAAAACAGGAAGTCAGGCAATCCAAGTAAACAGGAAGTTCCGGGGCTCCAATGTTACCGGCACAGACCTTCCGGGTCGCAAGACCGGGAAAGAAACCAAGCACTGATTCAGTGCTGGAAAGGTCGTTAAATACTGCGATACCCCGCCCATCCCCAAGTGCACGCCCAATCAAACACACATGGCAGACAGAACCAGACAACAAACAGAGGTAAGAGGCTAATTCCCAACAGTACCTCCCCCCAAACGCCTCCCCACAGGACGGGGTTTGCTAGGATGGCGAAGATGAAACAGCCTAACCAACCTAGGGGCATGCACATCACCAGCCAGTTCCCATGTACGATCGTCAGGACCATAGCCCTTCCAATCGATAAAATAATAAAGCCTCCCTCTCCTTCTCCTAGAATCCAAAACAGCATGCACCTCGTATTCCTCATGGTCATCCACCATCACAGGAGGAGGGGGGGAAGGGACAGGGTGGTAGGAGTATAGGGCTTTAACAAGGAGGTATGAAACACGGGATGGATGCGATACTCATCAGGCAAAACCAACTTCATGTCCACAGGATTGATCACTTTACCTAAACGAAAGGGTCCCACAAATCGGGGCTGTAACTTTCTTGGCCCATCCAACCTCAAATTCTTTGAGGCCAACCATACCCTATCCCCTACAGCATACAAGGGGGCAGGGATTCTATGTTTATCAGCCTGCTTTTTCATATTCTCCTTAGTTGCTAACAACTGCTCTTGTGCCTTTTCCCAAATAGCCACCAAGGAACGACTCAAAGTATCCAATGCAGGTACCCGCCCTGAGGTTTGGATGGGTATAGCCTTTGGATGAAAGCCTGATGAACAAAAGAAAGGGGTCATACCCAAAGCTGAATGCAAGCTGTTGTTGTACGCAAATTCAGCTAAAGGTAGTGCCAAAAGCCAATCACAAGATAAGGAAGTCGATAGACAACGAATATATTGCTCCATCGTTTGGTTCGTCCGCTCCGTTTGTCCATCCGATTGAGGATGATATGCGGAAGACAAACGCAATTCCATCCTCAATGAGAAGCATAACTCAGTCCAAAAATGCGACACAAATTGCGGACCCCTATCGGACACGATAGCTGATGGCAAACCATGTAACCTCACAATATGTGAGATAAACACCTCCGCTAATGCACGGGCACTAGGTATCTGCAGTAACGGAATAAAATGTTCCGTCTTAGTGAATAGGTCTACCACGACAAGAACAGCTGTGTACCCCCCACCTCGGGAAGATCGGTAACAAAATCCATACTGATGGTATGCCAAGGAGAAGGGGGCACCGGCAAAGGCGTCAGCAAACCAGCAGGGCGAGTGTGTGTTACCTTACTAACTGCGCAAACAGGACATGACCCTACAAACACCTGTACATCATGGCCTATCGTTTCCCACCAAAACAAACGCAAACATATCTCCTTGGTCTTACGTATTCCAGGATGGCCAACCAAAGAGGAAGAATGACACCACGTAAGAACCTGTTGCCGCAATTCAGGTGGTATAAACAAACATCCATCATGATACAATAACCCAGCCCGTAATTCAAACAACGGATCAGTCAACCATGGGGTCAAATCTGTTTTCCCAATCTCTTTCTGTACAGACTCAATAAAGTCCCCCTCTGAGGTCCCACCCACGATCTTCCCTGCGGGTATTATTGTCCTCTCTTCTGTACCCACCAACTCTTCCCTGGATCCACCATGGATCCGTGACAAGGCATCCGACTTCACCTGTTGGGCTGCAGGTCTATAAGTAATGACAAAGTCATACTCATTAAAAAACAACACCCATCGCATTTGTCTGGGGGTTAAAGCCCGTGCTGAACGAAAAAACTCCACGTTTTTATGGTCCGTATAAATCGTAACGGGGTGTCTAGCTCCCCACAGGTAATGTCGCCATTCCTCGAAAGACAACTTGATTGCCAGAAGCTCCCTTTCTGCAATCGTATAGTTACGTTCTGCAGGTAACAATGTCTTAGAGAAGAATGCTATGGGGTGCATGAAACCAGTTTCCACATCCCTCTGAGATAATATGCCACCTACCGCATACATGGAAACATCTGCCTCCACATAAAACGGCAATGCTGGATCCGGATGCACCAAAACAGGAGCAGAGGTGAACCTCTCTATCAATAATGTCAAGGCTGCCTGAGCCGACGGGGACACCTTTCCTCAACAAGGCGGTCATAGGTGACACAATATCGGAAAAATGGGAGATAAACCGCCGATAGAAGTTTGCGAACCCCAACAAAACCTGAATATCCTTCACACACGTAGGTGGAGGCCAGGAGATGATTGCCTCAATCTTACGGGGATCCATCTTGATACCATTAGCAGATACAAGAAATCCCAAAAACTCAACACAAGCAACATGGAACTTACATTTCTCCAGCTTCACATATAACCGATACTCGCGTAACTTCTGTAATACCTGTGTGACATGACCAATGTGTTCCTCAATGGTGTTAGAGAAAATCAAAATGTCATCCAGGTAAACACTTATATCCAGAAACTCACGCAAGACCTCGTTGATGAAAAACTGAAACGAGGCAGGGGCGTTGCATAAACCAAAAGGCATGACACCAAACTTTGTACGGGAGGCAGTTTTCCACTCGTCCCCTTCACGGACACGAATGAGATGGTATGCACTGCGTAAGTCTAGCTTGGTGAATACTGTGGCATGCTTCAGTTGATCCAACAACACCGGAATAAGGGGAAGGGGGTACTTGTTTTTTATAGTCACTTTATTCAGTGCCCTATAATCCACACATGCGCGGAGATCACCCTCCTTCTTTGGAATGAAGAAAATAGAAGACGAAACAGGGGACACAGAAGAACGTATACACCAAGTACTCAGCATGTTATCTATGTACTCCCGCAAATGCCTCTCCTCGGGTTCAGATAAAGCATACACCCGACAACACGGCAAGGTAGCCCCCGGCTGCAAATCAATAGGGCAATCGAATGTTCTATGAGAGGTAGCACCCAGCCTGTACCTCATCGAAAACCTCACTGAAATCTTTGTATGGAGAAGGGACACCAGGAAGCCCACCCTGTGTACCCGCCGCACAAGTCAAGGGTACAACCCAATCTGCTGCTTCCTCATAACAATGTTGCAAACAATGTGCAGAATCCAAAGTCACCGTTCTCCGCACCCAATCTATCTTTGGGTTGTGCAACTGCAACCAAGGCACTCCCAATATCACCCCAAAAGAAGGAGCGTCTATTAAATCAAAACTGATTGTCTCGGAGTGCCCATTATCACAAATCAACAGCAGGGGTTCTGTCTGGCATGTTATTAATCCAGATGACAATTCGGTTCCATCTATGGCCCGAACAGGTTCTGGTTGTTCTTTGTACACATAGGGTACCTTCAGGGTTTCAGCCAAACGGTTATCCATAAAATTGCCAGTGGCTCCCGAATCAAGTAAGACCGTCAAAGACAATCTACTGCTACTGGACAGCACCACACAAACGGTTATGGTGAAATGCCTAGGTGCCCTCTGTACAGCTCCTGGAATATCATAGGGGTTACTACCTGCTACCTCTCCACAGGCTAGCCCACCATGATCTTTTCCTATAAATGCCACTGCCTTGGGGTTTGGGAAAGAAGATGGTTTTACGGGACATTCACGGGCAAAATGACCACCCTTGCCGCAGTATAGGCATAAGTTGTGTAAACGCCTCCTACTCTTTTCATCGCTAGTCAATGGCCCTCTCACCCCCCCTATCTGCATGGGTTCTGATGTTTGCTTGACCTCCACATGCTCCTTGGACTCACTCCTTACCACTACCCACGGGACCCCATGTAACGATTCTTTTCCCCACGTCTTTCAAGGAGTCGATGATTTAACTTGACCACCAGATCGATGAATTCTGTACAAGTCTCAGGCGGATCCACTACCTGTGACACCACATCCTTGAGCTCCTCACATAACCCTTGATAGAATATAGAGGTTCGTTTTGCCATAGGCCACTGAGTTTCAGACACAAGACGATTGAAAGAAGAAATATGTCAACAAATCTTGCTTCCCCTGTCGCAATTTCAACAACTCTGCGTCGCTTGCTTGCATAAAAGCATGCTTAGCAAACAAACATCGCATCTGTTCCCTGAAAGCTTGATAATTATACAACACGGGATCATCCCCTTCTACCAATGGAACAGCCCAGGTAGCTGCAGAACCTGCCAGGTAAGAGATATCAAAAGCAACCTTTGCCGTATCATCTGGAAAAGCAGAGGGACGACACATAAAATGTAGATGACATTGGTTCATGAATACCGCGTACTTGTTACAGTCCCCTGCAAATCTTTCAGGGACCGCCAACGGGACGGGAACCGGAGTATTAACACTAATAGCAAGAGGATTACCCCCACCCGCAGTCTGGCTAGATGCACGATCAAAATGAAAGGTAGCGGGCTGCAACACAGGCCCCTGACCCTTGGAAGACGGGCCTGCTCCTGCCCCCCACGTGCGTTCCCTGGCTCTAAGGGCAGACAGTTCCTGATGTAATCCTACATTCTCCTGTCTCAGGCCCTGCACCTCCGACTGAAGGGAAGCAAAAGCAACCATCAAGTCCTGCATTGAGGGAACCCCGTCCTCCCCTACTCTAGGTGTACCCTCTGCTAGGTCCATCTTCGCTCAGGCAGTATTTCAATTCGTGGGCTTGGTTTTCTGTCCTGCCACCACTATAGAAACACCCAATACTGCGGGAGCGAAGAATAATCCCACTCCTCCTCCTAAGCTTCCGCCGCCACCACCTATATAAAATACGAGTGATGGCGGACAAGAACCACGGAAGAAGGTGGGGGTAAAAACAAAACAAGAGGACCAGATGTTGGACCAGCACTGGTGGCGAGATATCCCAGCTTTCAGTATTCTACCAGGAACCCAGGATACCTACAAGAATCAACACACAACAGATTAACACCACATAATCAAACACACGTGATTAAGCATAGCACTTAGATAACAGGCCCACACTCTTACCCCTTGCACAGGTTTCAAGGATGATGTATGAGTCTGTAATCATTGTCCCATTTCAGTGTCTTCAGCAGGATCCATGGGCTATGCGGCAGACAGACCCAAGGAGGTTTCAAGCTTTCAATGTCCAAAGAACAAAAATCCCAATAACACCTTCCTCGTATCCAATCAAAGAATAAGGGCAGGGGAAAAAAGCCAAACACGGCATAAAAAACCCCCGCTAATATCTAGAAAAAGAGGATATGGTTCATGCCCAACCTCATACTGGGTGCACCCATAAAGAAAACAATATTTGCTAACGGGGTACTCCGTGGGCCTCAAGGAATCTCTGGTAATCCGAAGTGTACTGAGTACGGGTAGGAAATAAGGGATAAACAGGAAACGCAGCCGCGTTTAAGAGCTCCACTACATATGATCCCATATGACGGTGGCGATCAAGAAAACAAAAAACTAACCTAGACTGCAAAAGAACGACAGGCAACGCTACCTGCACTTGTCCCCAACCTCGATAGAACAAGAATGGAGGTCCTCTCATTAGAAGTATCCAACAGGAGCCTTGCAGTCCAGTAGCTCCCAACGTTCGGTAATTCTTGTCCGAAAAAACAGGAAGTCAGGCAATCCAAGTAAACAGGAAGATCCGGGGCTCCAATGTTACCGGCACAGACCTTCCGGGTCGCAAGACCGGGAAAGAAACCAAGCACTGATTCAGTGCTGGAAAGGTCGTTAAATACTGCGATACCCCGCCCATCCCCAAGTGCACGCCCAATGAAACACACATGGCAGACAGAACCAGACAACAAACAGAGGTAAGAGGCTAATTCCCAACAGTCAAGCCGTCTTCTTAGCTGCTGATTGGTGCTGTTCGTACTCCCTGTCATAACCCACACTTCAAGCCCTTTTCGCACATCTATACCATTGGACATGTTCATAAGTCTATTGGTGTGCTTAGCCATCCCGGGCACGGCCCACCCATAGATGAAGATGTTGAGAAGCCCTCATCTCATCAGGGGCGGTTCCTTCTTAGGGCAAAAGGGCGTTGACCCGCCGCCCCATGAGCCCCAACAAACTTTAACTTAAAATGTGTGTTTTGCTGCATCCCTTAAGTGCATTGCGGGTCGGGTAACTTCCTGCTTGAGGGTGGAGAGGATCTTGATTGACAGCAGGCAGGTCTCTTAAGGACTCAAAGTGAAGTGCGCATGTCAGGCGGGACTGGTGTTTTACTGCGGCCAACCTGACATGTGCACTTGAGTTTCTCTAACCTGTGCAATGTTAGGGAGTCAGGGGGATTATAGCCACAGGCCCACGGTCCACTTTGGAGCGTTTGCTTTGCCTGCTCCTACCAATCCTGGTGCTGCTTTCATGTTGCTTACAGACATAAACAACATGAGAGCGGCGTCTGGATTGGGTTTGGGTGCCAGCTGGTAGGCCTCTAATCCATCATCAGCGTTGGGGCGGTACTTTCACTATATAGCCAATCACTGTGTGGCTTTATTTTGAAGCCATACAATCATTGGTCAGGTTCTTCTGTGCTGTAACGTGACGTTCTCCGCTCAATGTGCTACTGCTTTCTACCATTCCCGCTAGAATAGACTGCACCATCATAGGGGTCGGACAGAGCCTCTGTCCGTAAAAGGCTTGCCTTTGGCCTGAGTGCCATTAAAAGTTTCACTGTGGTGCGCTTCTCTCCTGTGTGCTGACTGTTTTTTTTCTACCAGTGTTCCAAAGGCCTTCACTTTGGTGTTCGCTTTGGTGTGCCTCATGTGTAATGACTGGGTCGAGGACGCTGGACGTAGAGGTAATGTCCTGATTACTTACCAGTAATCCTCATTTCTCTTAGTTCTACTCGTCCTCGACCCAGTCATGTTTCCCACCCACCCTCCCTGTGTTAGGCCTTTGTTGTGCTTGGTATGTCAGGAAGTGTTTTGTGCTGGCTATGGAATTATAGCCCCTGGCAGGAGGGTGGGTGGAGCCATAAAGCGTTTCTTGTTTTGTTTCCTGTCAAGTGGAGTATACCTCATGTGTAATGACTTGGTCGAGGACGAGTAGGACTAAGAGTAATGAGGATCACCGATGAGTAATCAGTACATTCCAAGCTATGCACTGCACATAGCTGTCTGCAGCAAATACTCTATTCCACTGAGCTACCTTATTCTTACCTGGTCCACAGATTAGTTTCACCACTACTTTCTTTCTTTTACTTTGCCTGCACCCCCCAGAACTATTATATGTAAAAATATCACCCACAAACTGTTCATCAGGCAGCTACCCATAAAATTGACTGCAATTCAGAAAGAATCTGCAATCCGCCAGGGCTCATTCGCACAGAGATGCGAATCTGAGGTCTGGGTGGAATGCATCTGTTAGGAAAGGTCATTGTAAATTCACACCAAGAGCTATGCACTCTCACACTTTGCACTCTTGCGCTGCAACTTTTGCCCGAGAAGCGCACATGTTATGAAGAGTTGTGAATGTATACAGACTGGAACACTGACATGAGTCTTAAAAGGCAAAGGCCTAAGTTAATTCTAAGAAAGTCTAGTCACAGCACAGTTTGCATAGCCTTCTCAAAAGCAGTCGCAGACAACGCAGGAAACTGGGGCGCTTAGACGCGGATCACAATAAAGTGAGCACAACAAGGCGGGGTAAGGCTACAGTCAGCTGGTGCAATATTCCATCAGTGCCAAAGGTCACACAGAGGAGCGAGGGAGAGTTTGTGCTCACAGAGGATGACCATGCAGGTTGCAGAAAGTCCCATTAAAGACGTTCTCAGGCAAGGGTTTCGGAGCTGAAAAGAGGCGATGGGAAAACTTGCCTGCGAGTGAGCTGGGGCTTTGAGGTCTCTTCAGTTATTATCGATTAATTCAAAATCTAGCTTTTCTGCTATTATTTAAAGGCATATAAATTTGTAACTAGACATCAATAAAGCAGCAAGCGTCAAATAGCCCAAAAAGCACTTTTTAAATACAGTGGTATTGACTCTTTGGGGAGCAGATCGACTTCGCTCCCTGGCTGTCTCTTGCAACACATTACTGCTTCCAAAACTCTGACCTGTGACTGCTCTGTTGGTGAGCCCACTGTCACACTGCCTGAGCCTTAAAGCGTTTCCTGTTTTGTTTCCTGTCAAGCGGAATATACCTCATGTGTAATGACTGGGTCGAGGACGAGGGACGTAGAGGTAATGCCACCAGACTGTACTCAACCTTTTACTCTTTATGAGATGACTGCCTACCACTGAGTGGAGTAAGATCGACCTCTACTTGGTCTAGGACCCAAGTTATTTTGTTTATTAGCCGTATAATTTGCATTATGCTGCTCAAACTCAGGTGAATGTGAATCTCCGTTTGCCAATGCATACGTGTGACTGTATGTGCACTTGTATGTATTTGTTTGATCACTAGTAAGTGAGCTCACCTCTGGGTGCCTATGTGTGACATTTTTGGATAGAGGCATTTTATTATCTTTATTGATAAAGGTTTTTTAATGTTATCAGCAATACTGTCTGAGCCATGAGCACGTACCATTGATGTAATCTGTCTGCTTTCCAATCATGGGGTTTCTTTAAAATTGAGCAGTAACACAGCTCTGTGAGCCTGTAAGATTGTCACGCTGTGGTATCTATGGTCTGTGATGGTGAGATTTGTGTAACCTTTGACTTGTTCACACTATCCCTTCCACATAGAACCTCAGTCCAAACATATGCCTGAAAACCTCCTTCCAAGGGACTGGACGGGATGATGAAGTGAAGAAAGATGCTTTTGAAAATCGACAGGCCGAGGTGACTTTGCATATCTTGATTTTCTTTACTGCCTGGAATGCACATTTCTGTAGCTAATGTTTAATGAAAATTACATCACAAGATCCACAGTTTTGCCTCCATTTTGTCATGATTTTCTTGGGGAGTTTCAAAATCCAGAACTTCTGGGTTTCTAACAACTTATGTGTAAATTGTGTTATAAATGCCCCATTTTTCCCCTGTTTGTTTTCAAATATTAATAGGGAAATACCGTGCCCACCCCAAACATTCTTTGAGGTCTTTAGGCTCGCTCATTCCACTTGTTTAAGTTTTTCAGTTTTAGGAAGATTGGGCTCATATGGCACAAAACATGTTGACCACACCACACTAGTGACCCTTTTTGGACTAGTAGCTAGCCTGGTACCTGAAGACCACAAGATAGCACCACTGTTCTTACCTAGTCCTGGTACCTTGCTTTTATATTCCAATTTTTTTTTTTAAGGTTGCCAGAGTCTATTTTAGCTACTTTTCACTCACTCACTCACACCCCATCTCCTGCATTCTTCTATATGGCATCTCCAGATCAAAAGATCTCCAATAAAGAAGCCCCCAGGCCCATCAGGCATTGCAGTTCCGGCCAGACGAGGAGCGCCCAATGATGAAGCATGACACCCTAACAGGTGTGTGAGGGCTCTAAGATCTGATTTTCAGATCTTCCAGCGACACACATCATAGCCACTTGACTTTATTTGATGGTCAACGTGGCGGGGGAGGAACTACCCTGTTTTTGGTGTCCTGAACTGTACACGTGGGTTTGAGGCTTTGGTAGCTGCTGCTGGGGTGGGGTTGCCTGTGGTTCAAGATACATGGTGTGGAATAAACTATGGGTTGCCCCTTGTTACCGAAGCACCCCCTCTTTCCGCCTCCACTCACAGAACAGCTCTCTAGGTTGCACAAAGCCGGAAGCAGTTCGTGGACGGGACTGGTCCCTTCCCTCCCAGGCCTGGCGCGAGCACCAATCTCCCCGTCGGCCCCGTGATTCCGCGGAGAGAGTTGGGCGCGCGGGCGCCGGGATTTACAAATTGAAAGTCATTAATAATTCTAACCAGGCGGAGATAAATCTCAGATCAGTTTCGATGAACCTGGACACCGTTTCATAAATCACGGGGAATACTCGGGATTTTTTTTAAATCCGACGTCAAAATGTCATGGTTACTAATGGCTTTTGTAGATCCCGCGCGTGATATATCATTTATCTGCGCTACATCTAAAATGTGGCACCGGGGCCGAGATGTCTTTAATATCATGAATACATTTCATCCAATCACAGGGGCCTTAACAACTCGCCGCGGCGCCTTGTCCGGGGCGCGTGGCTGCTGATTTAAAGTCATCCTTATTCCATTAGCCAAGTCCTCAAATATTGGTCCAAGACCCATTCATTCCTGCTTGGCTTCAATGACTGGCGGAGGGCGCGCGCGGGAGTGTACAGCCAGTGTCACGTCACTTCCTATTTCTCATCAGAGCTTGGCTGGGGATCAAGACACTCTATGGCGGGCGGTCCTGGGCCCGGTACGTAGCACGCTTAGACATGGGTGCTACTACCATTGCTAACAATGCCAAACACCCCGCAGTCCTCCCCAGCCTATTTACATTTTGGGTCCATCTTTCGGGAAATATTTAGCAGAAACAGGACTTGTACTTGTAATTCTACATTTCTATTGCAGCAGAAATGTACCAAAATTTCGCCGGATGCGGACAGTATTACGATTTCATCTGTCGGTATTACCATGGCGTTTCCTAACAAACTGAGAGTGTGGAACGGAAACCAGTTGCCAGAGAATTATTCCGCTCTGTCCCATTTCTGCAACGTTTATAATGAAGAAGAAAGTATCGTAAATTATGTATTTATTAGAGGCGATTTCAGATATCAGCACTTGCCTGTAATAAGAAAATTGCAATCTTGATCACCTGTAATAGTTCTCAACAGGAGAGTAGTGACATCACAAGTCTCCTATTCTCATAAGCACTCTGTGAGGAGATACTGTATCACCTGCAATGTTTCTTAAAGCCACAAAGTACTCGAGTGCTTGTATGCCATCTTTGCATACTACATTTGTGGACGCAATAGATCTGATCTAGGCGCTATAAAGATAACAACACTGTGCCTACGAGTGTTCACAAATAAGTATTTGAAAAGGACAGAGTGGAAGGTAAAAGGGTTGGGGAGGCGAATTAACCAAAGAAAATCACTGACCTGGGTGACGTTCAGTATCCTCCGAATGCACATTTGGGGATACTTCAAGCCACTTGTCACGACAAGTGCAATGCTATAAACGTGCAAACGGGTCTTGTAACATCTCATTCTTGGGGTCACAGGAGGATGCATTTAAAATAGTAAAACGGGACCAGGATTTATAATAGAAAACGTATCAAGAGAGAGAGCCCTTGTAGCCGGGATGAAGTTGAGTCGCTTCCATTCAGCTGCTGCCTGTACGGAGAACTTTCACAGCGCCCTCAGAAGCCAAATGTTTGCCATGGAGGGTTCTCTCAGTGTTCGTAGGCCTCTTTTCCATTTATTAACTGAACCAGTACAGTGTTGCACTATTTTCGACATTACTGACATCTGATTAGTCAGACACCACGAGGCAACCTGATCACACCAATCACTGCATGGGAGGCAAGGGCTCGTCATCCCTGCCTTGTATCCTCTTGGGGATAGTAAAGTGAGCTCCATTCACCCTTGGTTACAGAACATAGGCGCTGCTAAGCAACATAAAACATTTATTACTAACATTTATATTGGTTACGTTAATTTAAATACTAGTAACTCGGGGCATGTCGATGGCCCCAAACGGGAAATCTGAAAAGAAACTTTAATAGAAATAAGTTGCAAAATTTTATATGTCACAAAATTTAGACTAAAGTTCTAACAAAGCAATCCATAAAATAATAATTAAAGTGCGCCACCTTTAACAATATGTGTCTCCCAATTGTCTATGAAGTGTTCTATGTTGCCCTTAGCGATCAAATGTTGTGGAAACAAAGCTGAAGGGAAACATCTACACCACCTCAAACTTTAAATAAACTACCTTTGTGTTTTAATGTCTCCGCGACCAGGCCCTAGCTGGCCAATCAGGTCGCTTGCTTTGCAGTGACGCCCCATTTACAAATGCTATCTTTAGACATCCCCTCGCGGTGCACGTTGCGTATTGGAACACATTGTTTTCCCGTCGCCTCTCCTATATTTCTGTCACAATATGTTGAGATATTTTGTAGATAAGACTGATAGCACAGATATAGCTCACAGAAGCTGCATTTGTCTCGTGTCTTCCCCTCTGTGGAAAAAACAGATGAGTCTCATTCTGTAGGAACACAGACGGAAATAGCTTCTTGGTTTGTCTTAAAGATTTATGGAACCCCCTTCATTATTTATGAAATGGAGTGAGCCAAGGGCCATCATACCAAGCTAGAGGCACATGTATCACATCCCAAACATCCACTCAGAGCAGCAACTACATTTTTGGGAAATAATTTCGAGCACAACTTGTTTATGTAATACGTGGGAGTTTGCCATCTCCCTACAAACGGATGTAGTTTATTTTCTTATTACAGGTACGTTCTGATGTCACAAGATGCATCACGTTTTTATATAACTCTCTTTAGTTTGAAGGCCACAGTTCAAGGCGGCGGTCGCTTGGAAACCGAGAGTACATTGAGGGAAAAGACTATTTTAGACAGAAGGTAATTGGAATAGAAGTAATTTTGGACTAGATCCAGAGGTGCTCCCTACTCAGTGCTTCAACCAGACATGCAGTACTTATGTGTCATTTAAGAATTGAACCTGGGGTAAGGGGCAAGAGTAACAAAACCAAAGGGGTGATTGAGGGGTGTGGGGGCTGCAGTATCAGCAAAGGAGTCAGAAAGACCATTTCAGCGACTTACACGCTGACCCATATCAGACCCTACTCTGCCCATTTTCAAGGACAGTCCATACTAATATGAGGCAGGAACACAGCCCAGCACAATATACTTACTGAGCACACCCTTCCTAAACCAAGTGCCTAGAGCAATAAGGCCCCTAAACCACCGCCCTAAGCCCAAATTACCCTTCTAGGAACAGGTGTTTGAGAGTAAGTCACAAACATCCTGTCCAACCTCAAGTACTCACCCAACCTGGTCTGTACCAACAAGCGAGCTTTCAGTACCCACAGCAGAGCGTAGCGGTCAACATCTGGAGTGTTCTGCCTACGCTACTGAATGGAATAGAATTGTCTCAGGTGGTTATCCCAGGAGAGACGGCTCTGAGGGGTACCTGAGTCCTTCGAGAGACAGCGGTGCTAGCCATTGTAGACCTGTGGGAGACAGCTTTGCTGGTTACCTAACATACAGCAGAGTCAGCTCTGCTGGTTACCCTAGACATAGAAGAGACACTTCTGCTTGGTATGGAGAGACAGCCCTGGCGATTTGTCAGGACCACGGAGCGACCATTCTAGACAGAAGTGCTGGTTACCCTAGCCCAGGAATTTAATTGAGATAAAATTAGTGGGGGCCCTCTAAATGCGGCATGGTCAGAGAGGAGGGACTAGGAGTCCTTTACAAGGGGCGTGGCCTATGTAATAAAGGGCATGGCCTAAATCAAGTGAGTCTAGAATCTTGTGACTCTGAAAATTCTAAAAGGGAGCATGCCGCCCAAGATGTTGGAAGGTGCAAGGTAACCAGAGCGCAGTCCGGAAATTGAACATACTTAAGATAAGGCTGAAAAAATACCGCCAGGGATCAGAGGGGAAAAGTGCCTTGTCCCATTTGAAAAAGAATCAGACTTTCGGTTTGCACTTTTCTTTTGAGACTCGGCTCAGTCCTGCAACAGAGTGTGTTAGTAGAAACCATAAAAACAAGCATTGGCATAGCCAATAGGTCTCGCCTTTGGGACCTTATAAGTTTTTAAGCGATGCAACAATTGATGTTGTTGCACTAAGGATATTGTGCTGGATAACTAAACACTTATCAGGTCTTATTGTATATGGCAATAGGTTTTGCTTTTGGGACCTTATAAGTATTTAGTTATGCAGTATAATATCCTTGGTGCAATATTATGAACTGTTGTATGGCGAAACATTTGTAAGGTCGTAAAGGCGAGACCTAATGGCTATGTGAATGTTTGAGAGAGTGTTTTTAAGGAATGGTTTTTGTAATGTTAATTTGTATTGTTATAAATGTGAGAGGTTGGCCTGGTATATGTTGACCACTAATTATAGTGTGCACTTTGCACTTGTTTAAAGAACCCTTATTGATGAATAGGTTAAAGACAACATTTATTGAAAGCTATCCTAGTGTTAGTTATGGAGAGTAGCCGTTAGTGTAAAAGTTGAAGGAATGTAAAGCTGCTTATTTTATGAATGCGCAAATTAAAGGAGAACCATAAAAGGCATATATAAAATATAAGTATTTATTAATATTTTTTTTTTTTAAATAATTGATGATATTAGAGAAGAAAGCATACTATATTAAATATGTTTAAGGACAGTAAATAGCAGAATATATAGTGGCCAGTAGGGGGAGATCAAAGTATAAAGTTTGAAAGTGCTATAATAACCACGGTAGGACTAGACGGAGTGCCTAGAGCACTTTTTTTTTTCCACCTTAAGGAAACAGCGAAGGTAGTGATATAGGGGACCTATGGAGGACGGGTGCAGTGTGAGAACTGAGAAGCGTGAGAGAGTGATAGAGTTAGTTTTTTTTTATAGAGTTATTTAGGTGTTGAGAGGGATGGCACCACACGGGGAAAATTGTTAAAGTTCAGTCAATGTTATGAAAAAAAAATGGAGGTAGTTAAGACGCGCATGCGGACCAAAACTTCTCAATAAAGTGTAAAATAAAGTGCATCTAAAGTATTCACTCTATCTGAGGTCCGTGGCCGGGAGCCCCAGGTTCCAATGTTGTCCTCGGCTTAACATCCTGTGATTCTGCGCACTTCCCTTAATCTCCAAGTGCCTACGAGAAAATGAATATGTCCTCGTGTAACATCACTGGAGCTCATTTAAAGCGCTCCAATACCTTTGTGTCAAGTTAACGCTATATACAATTAAAAAAAAATCCTCAAACTGCAGGCCCGCTGCATCAATGGAACTTTTTGCATTGTACATTTCACATTTAACATGCTGTTCCCTGGGAAGCAGCGAGGGGTTGGAAAGGGTTAAAAGGGTGGAGAGAAGGAACATCTGTGCACCGTCCCGTGGCCGGGAGCCCCAGGTTCCAATGTTGTCCTAGGCTTAACATCCTGTGATTCTGCGCACTTCCTTTAATCTCCAAGTGCCTACGAGAAAATGAATATGTCCTCGTGTAACGTCACTGGAGCTCATTTAAAGCGCTCCAATACCTTCGTGTCGAGTTAACGCTATATACAATTAAAATCAAGCAGAAGCCTACGCAGAGAGCCCATGGGCACCATCTAGCGACACAGCAACGGGAGAGGCTGACTGCTTGCTGCAGAGACGGGCCAGCGCTGGAGCAGAAGTGCAATGAAGGGGGTCTGCCTACAAAAGATGCCGGCCCAGAGCACATCTAAAGAAACGAAACCAGGAGCGATGACGCGCGCCGCTGAATGTAAACAAGCGCGCGCGTGAAAGACAAGCAGTTGAGAAGGGAACAGGCAGCAGCTGTTTTCAAGCACATTCGTGCTTGTGGCGGCATCCGCCTTGCTGGAGTGAGCAGCGGCCAATTAGCATGCGCGCCGCTGCTCGCTCCCGCAAGGTGGATGCCGCCACAAGCACGAGTGTGTGCTTGAAAATGAGCAGAGCGACGGCTAAAGGCCCTCCTAAGCAACGCATGCACGCTGCGTAGGCGAGACCTAACAAAAAACCTGTCTTTTATTTCCATTATTGCTATTCTACCAGACCCGGCCAGTGTTGCCGATCTGACAGAGTTCTTTCTTTCACAAAAACATTATTTCCCTTCTTACCCCATGCCAGCCACGGCCCGTGCAGGTAAGAGCGGTGCGGCCGGGTCGGGGGGGATTTTGACAGACGCCGACGAAGGAAAATTAAATAAATAAATAATTTCCCCTCATCGTCGTCTGTCGAAATCCCCCACACCCGGCACCACCACCCCACCGCTCTTACCTGCATGGGCCGCGGCTGCCCCATGCAGGGCCCAGAACGGACATAGGACCACCTGCCTCCTTTACCTGCTGAGTGAAGAAAATCCTTGTCTTCAAAAAGAACAGAAAAGAAAGCATGCCATGCCTTCTCCATCCCTGTTGGTATTTCTCTTTGGCGCAGGCCTGGGAGGTACAACAGTGAGCCGGGCAGCTGAGCAGTGAGCCCAAATGAACAGCACCTTCCTTTGTCCCAACAGTAGTGAGTGCAAGAAAGTAATATGCACACACTACGAACACTTGCTGCTCAAGGGTGCGCCATACGGCCAACAATATAGGAGAACACATATAGTGGTGCACCAACAGAAAGTAACAATGCAGAAAATCCAATAAAAATGTAGACTGTTCCATATCTTCTTTATTTTGCTTTCACATCAGTCATGTAAATCCAAACGTTACTGCCCAAAACAAAGCCAACGCGTTTTGTTCACCACCGTGAACTTCTACAGGTCATTCATCTTATGCATTATTCATATTATGCATAACCAATATGCCATGAGACGATTATCGTAAATGTGTGATCCACCATATAGGGATTTCCATAAATGTGTGGGGCCCCCGTTATGTTTCAAACATCTGATCCTTTGTATTTCTGTCCAGGCTGTCAATCCATGTCCCAATCAATACAATACATTGATTGAGTCGTCTCATGTCATATTGGCTATGCATAATATGAATGCTCTGTAGAAGTTCACGGTGGTGAATGAAATGTGTTGGCTTTGGTTTTGGCTGTAACACATATATGGAAATCCCTATGTGGTGGATCACACATTTACGAGAATCGTCTCATGGCATATTGGCTATGCATACTGTGATGGCCCTGCGCTATGTTTTTCCCCTTGTGCACCTGAGAGGCACCAGCAGCAGGCCAATATTAGTGGATATGGCCCTGCGCTATGTTTTCCCCCTTGTGCACCTCAGAGGCACCAGCAGCAGGCCAATATTAGTAGATATGGCCCTGCGCTATGTTTTCCCCCTTGTGCACCTCAGAGCCACCAGCAGCAGGCCAATATTAGTAGATATGGCCCTGCGCTATGTTTTCCCCCGTGTGCACCTCAGAGCCGCCAGCAGCAGGCCAATATTAGTAGATATGGCCCTGCGCTATCTTTCCCCCTTGTGCACCTCAGAGCCGCCAGCAGCAGGCCAATATTAGTAGATATGGCCCTGCGCTACGTTTCCCCCTTGTGCCCCTCAGAGCCACCAGCAGCAGGCCAATATTAGTAGATATGGCCCTGTGCTATGTTTTCCCCCTTGTGCACCTCAGAGGCACCAGCAGCAGGCCAATATTAGTGGATATGGCCCTGCGCTACGTTTTCCCCGTTGTGCACCTCAGAGCCACCAGCAGCAGGCCAATATTAGTAGATATGGCCCTGCGCTATGTTTTCTCCCTTGTGCACCTCAGAGCCACCAGCAGCAGGCCAATATTAGTGGATATGTCCCTGCACTATATTTCCCCCTTGTGCACCTCAGAGCCACCAGCAGCAGGCCAATATTAGTGGATATGGCCCTGCGCTATGTTTACCCCCTTGTGCACCTCAGAGCCACCAGCAGCAGGCCAATATTAGTAGATATGGCCCTGTGCTATGTTTTCTCCCTTGTGGACCTCACAGGCACCAGCAGCAGGCCAATATTAGTAGATATGGCCCTGCGCTATCTTTACCCCTTGTGCACCTCAGAGCCACCAGCAGCAGGCCAATATTAGTGGATATGGCCCTGCACTACCTTTCCCCCTTGTGGACCTCGGAGGCACCAGCAGCAGGCAAATATTAGTAGATATGGCCCTGCGCTATGTTTCCCCCTTGTGCACCTCAGAGCCACCCGCAGCAGGCCAATATTAGTGGATATGGCCCTGCGCTATGTTTCTCCCTTGTGCACCTCAGAGCCACCAGCAGCAGGCCAATATTAGTAGATATTGCCCTACGATATGTTTTCCCCCTTGTGCACCTCAGAGGCACCAGCAGCAGGCCAATATTAGTAGATATGGCCCTGCGCTATCTTTTCCTCCTTGTGCACCTCAGAGCCACCAGCAGCAGGCCAATATTAGTAGATATGCCCTGCGCTATGTTTTCCCCCTAGTGACCTCAGAGGCACCAGCAGCAGGCCAATATTAGTAGATATGGCCCTGCGCCATCTTTTCCCCCTTGTGCACCTCAGAGCCACCAGCAGCAGGCCAATATTAGTAGATATGGCCCTGCGCTATGTTTTCCCTCTTGTGCACCTCAGCGCAGAAAAGTTGGATGCTGCACTGTGTTGAGTGAAAAACAAGTAAATCTGGGCCTTGAAGTTTTCCCCATGCATGCATCCATTCATTTCAGGAGAGCTCCTTGGAGCAGTCTTGCTGATGAGATAGCTCAGTGAGTTAAGCAATTGCTGTTAACTACAGGTATAAATTGCAAATCATAGGTTCAGCATCAGATAGGACCAGGTTAGTTCATCATCCTTCCAAGATCAATAAAGTGAATTCCATTCAAGTGTGTAATCGTAGCTCCTGTAATTTATATCTCTAGAGTGAATTGGCAAGCACTACATAAAAAGCAAGTGAATATGTAAACACCAAATGAGCCTTCATTACCAAAGCACAAGCCGCAGACAAATCCCTATTTTCTTAAACTGGAAACACAGGTTGTCTTTTCAAATCATTTCCTAAAGTCTCAGCCTCTTTTTTCATTGCCCCTTACAGACTAGCAAAATAACAAATCGGAGGGCTCCGTTACCCGCCCAACATTCCATTAGGCCGCTCCGTTGGATAATTGCGTCAGATTACGCGGCTTGTGGCGTGTCGCGCTGTTATGGGTATCTGTTGCACTTTGGGCCCGTGCCAGCATTACCAAAGTAATTTCACAGAAGATTTCAGCCCTGCTTCCAGAAGTAGACAACGAATGCTTTGTTCAACACTCTGGCTAATCCCAGAGGCACTATAATAGTCATTTAATAATGCACATGCTTAGAAATTCAGGCGAGAAAGCAACGCGGAGTGCTTAGCAAAGCTCCCTTTCGGAGGCGTGATGCCCGCGCATTCATATCCACCTGGAGCCTTTAGTGAAGTGGCGCCATCTTTCATAACCTTATCTACGCAAGTTTGGCGTGGCCCTCTTAGAGGTGCAGAATCCACTACTCGCTCGGTAACGAGGGTTACAGGTCGAGGCGTGAATTCTGAGCCACGAGGTAGTGCCTCCTGAGGTAATTTTGCATGCAGCGTTTCCAAGGTTTATCTGGGGACACATGGGACCATATTTATGACCTGGTTTGCGATTCTCAAGCACCTCGCAACGTGGTGCAAGAGCGACGCAAATCTTAAGTCAGAGTTTTGAAGCCACATAAACCCACTTTGCGTGGCTCAAAAAATATGGAGTAACGCAACGCAGCGCAAATCATTGCGTTGCGTTACTCTGCCCTGGGTAGGCGTTCCATGGGCGTTGTGTGGCTGTTCCCACGCAATTCCCATGGCTTTTGACGCATTTCCAGATTTACAAGAACTTGTAAACCTGGGAATGCGCCAAAAAGATACCCATCCCTCACAGGTATTCATTGCCCTTAGGGTGAATGGGGGCCACACTGAAGATTTGGGGTCCCTCTTAAGTATTGAGTGCCCCCCTCCACTGCAGAGGGTGCAGGCTCCTGCGTTATGCCCCAGCAGAGCCCAGATCAAACCAGGTGAATTTTGTCTCCAGACAAGGCTGGAATTGGAGAATTACTTGTATAAATATGTGTGATAATACCAAATAGCCCGGCAATTCCCCATTCCACAGGTGCATACTTTTAAAGGCACAGTTATTTTGCATTGTAGAATTACTGATCCACAATGCTTAATTTGAGCTAGTGGTTTCCGGTGCTCGGCACCAACACTTAGGGACTGATTACGATGTCGGGCGGAAACTTTCTGCCTGACACCGTCTTGGATTTTGAACCTAACGCCCCTTCGGTCGGCAGTTCCGGCCGACCGATTACGATGCGACCGAACAGTGTTCGGTCAGAGTCTCATTGTTCCCTATGGGAGCCCGTGTTCCGCCTGACAACACAGGCTCCTATGGGGAAATGGGGTGTGTGTGTAAAACCCTGCACCCAGTGCAGGGTTTTACAGGGTGGTCCCTTAGGTACCCCTTTGGCCCCCAACCACAGGCCGCAGGATGAATGGGGCCTTGCTAGGGGCCCCAAAAGTCAATTTGCGACAGCCTTTTCATGTCGGGCAGGCTGACTCGGAAAGGCTGTTGGAAATCGTCATCGTAATCGGTCGTCGGAAACGCTGTCCATAGAGGTGCACGATGCGGTTCCGACTGACACGGATACTCCGAGAGCCAGTCGGAACCGATTTGGAATGACCACGTGGTTTACTTTCCGACCGCGAACATCGTAATCGGTAGGGCGGATATGTAAGCCGACCGAGTCGGTTGGAAGGGTTCCAACGCGGTTGAGGAGATTCCGACTGTCGGAAGGAGGCTTTCCGCCACACATCGTAATCGGCCCCTTAATTGTCAACACCGGGGCATGTGACAGTGTACCACCACGTGGTGCTGTCTGGCTAATTTAGAGATGACCACAACAAGAGTTAATTATTAATTCAATATATATTAAAAATGACTATTACCTGCTGCACAAGCCATTTTTATAGTTTTGGGGGCCTGGAATTGTCTGAATTGTCACACTTGTAAGAGTGTGAGGGTTAGTAGTTGTGTTGATTCCGTCATTGGCAGCATGGCAGGGGCAGTGTGTGGTGCAAGCTACAGTGGCCTCCTGACGAGAGCCCTGGCACTTATGTTTTTTACAAATTAAGCACTGCTGATCCACCTGCTATCAGTAATTTGTGGTGCATTGGAATTAGAGATGGTTGCATATAAAGACTCTTTAAGCAGGTAGTCTTTATGACTAAGTTATTATTGCCTAAAGAATGTTTTTTTTGTAATGCTCACCAGTGGGATGATGATTTTATTCAAAAGACCCTCTGAATTCCTAATTCTTCTATGTTTCCTGCACCTTCTCAACCCTCCCATATGTTATCTACTGTCCCCTGACCTGAAGGAGGTCTATTCACTCCGGACCAGTCAGGACCACGCTGGGCTGGTCGGGTGTTCTCAGTTGTCAAGGAAAGAGGTGGAAAATACACAAAAGACACTTTTCATATGTCCCTCTTTTGCCTGTCTCTGCTCTAGAGGCGATATTACCTTAACTATGCACTAGTGGAAAAAAAGCAGCAAACGTAGTTTAATCCATTTTGTTGCTTGTTTAAAACTACTGGATCAAACATTTGTTTTGTTACTTTTACTCATGTAAACATTACAAAAAGATTTTTTCCCAAGGCTCAGTGGAAGCCCAGACTTTGAAACTAGGCCTCTGCATTAAGTGCCCCGCCCCACTGCGCTGCCTTTCCAGGTTAAAGGTTAGATATAAACGATTGCCATGCAACTTGTTGGACTAAGGGAAAACATCAATCTGAATTTAGGTACATGACCCTCTGGACTGGTGGCGGGGACTAGGATGACCTACATCCGGCCCATGGTCTACCATCCCAGGTAGAAACACCCTGACCCCCTATGCCTGCTCAGGGGGTCCCACAAGGACCCCCAGGGCCGAAACAAGCATTTTATTTTTTTTTTTAACGGCGAAATTCGCGTAGTGTCATGATTCCAAGCTCCAAGATACGATGCATGGGTCTTTAAATGTATGGAGGCTGTACATCAAAAATGATGCTTGCCAAGAAGACATGCTTGAGAGTTGGCTAGTGCGAGAGAAGTAGAAACGCCTTTAGCCTGAAACCCTATTGATCAGGTGCCAGACCCCATTCAGGAGGCCACGGGACAGGTAGGAGCTAGGGGCCACAACTTTGGGAGTTGAGGCTTTTTGACACTGCTGTCCGGGGGCCTGTCTTATTTTGGCTCTTCAAACGGGTCCAAGTACAACCCTTTGCACCCTTGACTCTCTGTGGTAGCGAGGGCGAGCAGTCACCGGCTTCTCAGGGAGGGCAGTGTGGGGGTGGGGTGGTACTCTGGATCAGAAATCAATACTATCCCCCCCAGCAGCGCAATAAGACCAATGTCCGCCCAATGATTCTCTTTCTAGAAAAGACAAATAATTTATTACACAGAAAACAACAAATTCCAACACACATTCAGTAAGGCACGAATATCTGATTTACGGGTTCAAGTCTTTGTGTATTTGGGGGCCTCTTCTGACTAATCCAATTGCCCATCTACTTGTCCCTTTGTGGGACCCCCTTTTCTCTGGGTTCCCCCCTGAGGTTCAGAGTTTGAAGTAAAGTCAATAGGTGCAGTTCGTTCCCCCAGCCATGTTTTTTCTTAGCACTCCATTTTTGGGGTTTAAATCCCTGTCAGACAGAATCATTGCCAGGGTCAATTGCGGCAGTTCCTTCCATAATCAGCTCCCTCTGCAGGTGGGCACTTCCTTCGTTTGCTCACAGGCAGGACGTCTTGCACCCAGGACAGTACAGTAACTCTTCCTTCAGATCAGACTCAAGGCGACGTTCCTTCGCCCCTGGGGAGTTGGCTGTGAGGGCAACACAAACCCTTGGCTGCTGAGTAGTCTCTGAGTATTCTGCAACATCCCCCCTTCTCTTTAGAAGGGACCGCAACAACGAACAAAAATGGGTCTTGGGCTCTCATCTTTTTTATTGATTTCACAGATGGAGGATGTGTACTCCAGGTGTGCTTCCTTGGAACCAGTTTGGGTCCATACCTCCTTTCATGTCTCGTGACCAGGCCACCTCCCAAATCTGGCCTTGGTCTGCAGTGATGCTCTGCCCAGCAGGACAGTCTCCAGGTGGAGAGCCCACCACAGAGGTACTTAAGAGGTCTGAGCAGGCTGCACCCAACTATTTACAACCCCCTCCTCACAGAGATCAGAAAGAGAGACAAGAATCTGTGCCCCTTCAAAGCACACCTTTCCCTAACAACAGATACCACAGGCCTCACTGTGCACCCCACCATCTACCTAACATCCGATGCAATCTGGGTTATTTACAGCCCACTGTATTGAAAAGGGTCCTCGAACTTCTAAAGAAAGTCTGTCTCCTCTTTCGCCACTGTAGTGCCTGGTATTTTCCCTCACATCTGGTAAATTCGCTCCCATCCCAGCAATACACATAAACTGTCTGGGGAAAGCAACCTCTCCTCCATCTTGTACTCTTGTCCAGACTGTGTGCTTTCAAAATGGAACCCACAGGCCTGTATCACTCATGCATGGCACACTGTCATTCCTAGAGAACATGCACCTGTGAAATACACAGGCTGTCGGAATTCAGGATTCTGGGTTCATTGTGAGCAGCGGGGCTTTAGGTGAATGGGCCTGTAAGCAGGCATTTCTGTCTCACAGGTAAAAAGGCCTCTCACTATAATTCGCCAACTTGGTGTGCTGCCACCACCGCGCTCCACACGTGAAACCCATGACAGGTATGGCATCCCTTTATCATTATTAGGGTGTTCTTAGCGTGCCCCTCCCAGATCAGGAAAAGGTCCAGAACCGATAATAATCAAAGACCAGGCCTAGGTTAACACACCACACTTGATTAGTGTGGGCATGACCAAAAATAAAAAAACAGGATCACAGCTGTATGCTGTTCGGGTACGCATGGCAGGAGACACGACAGTGCCTCATGCAGGGGACATTGCCATTCAACGCAAGTCATTTTAATACAATATCTCCAATGATATCCCACAGTTCTACCTACATATGCCAAAGAGTTTGATGTGGAATGATGTATGTTGATATACAGATGACACATAGACCATAAAGTTCTTTGTTGTCAACCCCATGTAGACAAGAGCACGCTGACATTCTGAGCAGAAATGGCGTACATAAGATGGAGCAATCTAATCATGGCAACCTCAGTCGAAGTTAGCTGGACATGACGAGCACATACAAGTGGCAACCATTTCCTCTCCTCTCCTCCCCTCCCCTACCCTCCCCTCCCTTCCTCTTCCCTCCCCTCCCCTCCTCTCCTTTCCTCTTCTCACCTCCCCTCCCCTTCCCTCTCCTCTCCTCCCCTCCGCTCCACTCGCCTCTCCTACTTCCCCTCCCCTCTTCTCCCCTCCCCTCTCCTCTCCTCCCCTTCCCTCCCCTCCCCTCTCTCCCCTACCATCCCCTCCCTCTCCTCTCCTCCCCTCCCCACGCCTCCCCTCCCCGCTCCTACCCTCCCCTCTCCTCCCCTCCCATCCCCTCTCCTACCCTCCCCTCTCCTGGATCTCAACGGTAGTAGCATTCCAGACCCAGGAAACACACCCAGAGGATGAACATGTGAGCATTTTTTATTTTCTGTAAATCCAGAAGAAGGAGTCGGAGTTTAGCAGAGAGCGTAGACCTCTAGAGATAGCCAGTATTTTCGTAAGGTATCTCAGGGGTCCAGAAAGGAGAGCTTTGTTTATTCTATTCAACCCCTCATGCTCTGGTTCTCTTTAATTACCTTTAAATGTTGGGTTACAATACTCTACATATGAGGAGCTTCTGATAACATCATAAAGCATGAGGCCGAAGGATGAGTGTCTTGTAAATGTTACCAGAATCCTGAGATGGCATTATAGGACCACATTACATGTTACCCATTGTATTTTTCTTATAGTGCATGTTTGTTTTGGGGTGTTGAACCTGAATAAGCTTCTTCTTGAAGGGGTGGCTAACAATGAGCACTGATAAGAATTCCAATGCTTAGGGTTTGTTTGCCTTTCACAAATAATTTGTTAGGAAAATAATTGTGGGGGCCAGTGGATCTATTTGAGTCTGTGACTGCAGTATTTACCCCGTAATTGTTGAATTTACTGCATTTGCCACCTTATTCGCCACACAATTTGCATAATTTGTAGCTTTCACAACAAATGCTGTTTCTAGCTGAAAGATGATGCACATAATACTAGCAAAGAATGTGCCTCATAAATTTCCTTTTTTGGCATATAGTTTAGAAAACGTTGCCATATAATTTGGCCCCCATGCTACACCATCCATGCAGCCCCAACAATGATGACGGCTTCAGAGAGGTTTGGAGGCTATTTTCAATATTTCATGGTTCCATATGATATGGGTTAATACCACTGCTTTTTGTGCAATAAAATGACCCAGAATATATGTGTATGTGGTATATGTATATATTATATTATATTATATTATATTTGCTATGTGAGATCCTCCTCCATTATTCCACATCCACGGGGAGGGGCTCTGATATTAGCATAGATGAGGGAAACGTCTGACGTTGGCTTGTAAAGCCCTTTAGAAGGATCATTAAGGATGTTTCATTATCTCCATATTGCCAAGGTCAGGATGCCCATATTTCCTCTTTAGTGCTGCAAGGGGAATATGCTTCGGCTCTTCTATAATAGACCAGAACACGTCCACACAGGGAGTGATGCTAAATCAATAAAAACTCATCCGTACACCTCCCACCTTCCCAGGGTTCCACACACCGCTGCAGGTTTGTAATTTACTTACCCATCTACACTTTCCTCCCCACCATTTCTTTTTACACCCACTCTAAAACTTTTTGTGTGAACATACATTCTGTACAGGAGGTCACATATAAAAGGCTTCAGTCTAAGAGGTTATTGATTTTAGACAGAGCTCCACATGCAGTCGCTCTCTTCCCGCCAAGGCACCAAGGCGCTCAGCTCAGAGTTCAAATAGGTTTTATGAGTTAGAGGGAAAATGATTCGGGTGGGGGGAAGGGCGCTCACACCCGCTCTCTCAACCGCCATATTTAAAAGGGAAAGCACCTAATTGAATTACTAGATGTCATCAAATACTATGCACATGTCTGCTTGTGTTGCCACAATTAAAAATCAATGCATTTTAGCGTTTCCCATTTTTAGTGAGGTAAACATACACGTGGTAATGTGGGGTTATTCCAGGCATAATGCAGATTTGGGGGCTGATACAGAGGAAGGCAGTAATAAAAGTCCTGCTGACCATGGTGCCAAGGTGGGCAAAAAAATGAAGAGTTGGAATGCTACCCGAGCGATTGTCAGGGGGTTAGACTTATTGCAAGCATTCCTCCCATCACCTTTTGTGCATTTGATGTAATGCTCTGATTGGCCATGGATACGCCCAGATGTGGGTCCCGTACTCACTTTGCCACTGGAGCCAAGCTGCAGTGGATTGACCAGCCACAATCTGGGCGAGGCCGGTCTTGGGTTACTTGTGTTCTATTTCGGGGTGGACATGGCCTGGCAGTTCAGTCTGGACAGTTCCTATTGGAGCAGGGTCAAGACTGATTTGCATATGGCTGGGTCCAAACTGAGGTGACATGTTGGGTTAAAAAATGATGGGTTGGAATGCTACCCTGAGCGATTGCCAGTGGATAGAGTTATTGCAATCATTCCCCCTTAACCTTCTGTGTGCTAGCTGTGTTACCTTCAGCACAGTGTGGGGACTGCAAGTCACTGTATTAGCTCATAATCAAGTGCTTGCTATCGTCAATTGGGATTCATAGAAATGCAGCTCCAATCTAGCGGCTGACAGGATGCCATGAAGGGTTCCCATAGTTCCACAAGCCTTTGGATGTCTTCCTGTTTTATTGTCTGCAAATTTTTTGACCAGACCAAAGAGGATCCATTGTTTACCACCAGATGCCCCAACGCCGCCTTCTTCTTCTCCTTCCCAGGATCTACCTGTCCCACCATGCTATCCACGCAAGGCTCCTTCCTATCTTCCCACATCCACAGATACCACCGCAGCAGGGTCTGAGATCCGATTCTCTGGAGCTCTCTCCCACCGCTGACGTGAACTGAAGAAGAAGATTACTGCTGAGAACCTCCCTGTTCTACCGAGCTTTCTGAGAACTTGGCATCCTTAATCACCAGTGATACACATGCATTTGTATGTTCTGTTACCTCCTTCAACCTATTTCCTCCACTGATCTCCACACCACTGTCGCATGTTCTGGAGTGCTATGGTTATCCGCATCAGGACATTGAAAACCAAAAATAAAATAATTATATCACCCTCCTGAATGGTACTCACTTAATTGCCCGAGAAAGCTGAAATTTGCTCAAATCTGCAGTTTATGCACAAATCTCTATAGCTGGCAGGCAGCCCGCAGATCTATTGTATCAGCGTATCCTACAAGCATACCTGACTACTGTTTTCTTTCTCCCTTTGCTTATCCATGTTTGCTAGTTTAAAAGTGATTTTTTAAATTAAAACTAACACAACATATTCTTCATAAACAAAGTAAAGAGAGCCACCATCTGTCAGGGAAACAGGCGGGGAAGAACAGTTCTATGAATGAGCGCAAAACCTCAGAATATCCTTGGTGGGGAGGGGGGCTGTCTAAGGCTATTGTGGAAAAGTAAGGCAAAAATATAGGATAGGCTATTTGTTTTCTAAACAATATGAGCATGATCATTCGAGTCCTGGAACTATTAGAAACAGTAAAAGGCCTAGCTAGGCAAAGCTACACATCAGCAACAAGGCAACCATATTGGAATAGGTACATGTCAGTACCACAACCCCTCAGCTATCCTGTTCGTGGCGGTACAATAATATTTTTGTCTGCTTTTCTTCTTTGCGCCTCTTACATACCTACTGTCCTAATTACATTTCAACAGGAAGCTGTATACTGTCCCTCTTTCTCACCAAATATGGTGCTATTTTCACATTTCTAATGTTGCAGAGAATATATGCATATAATACGTGGGATTTTGCATTCCCGGAATAAAAAGCCTGTCTCTTAATTCTTTATAATCTGCGACTTGCGATGCACTAAGTCGCCGATTAGAAATAAATCACATCGGAAGTTAACTGTAATAACTTATTACAGTCGAGTTCTGACGTCACAATGCCTGCTGCAAGAGACTGCAGCCGAGGTCAAAGACTGGTCAGGTCACGGAGCAGCTGTTTAAAGCAACCAAAATGAAACCTGCTTTTCTTTCTTATGCTCTGTTTCCATAGTTGTACATTGACAATATGAAAGGGGAGTTTTATGGCAACATGTTTTTTACACTCCTATGGTAGTTATAAAAAAGTTAGAATTTTTCTGTATGTTTCTACTTTGTGTTTTTTTGTAATGACTTGTATTAAACTGATTCTAATAACTTTTTGCAACAACTATCCAACAGTTTTTTTTACGTGTTTAATTTTGCACTAGAGATTCTATTATTCTTCATGTTTGTAAACATGTTCTCTCTTCTATGACAGAGCTGCACACCAAGGATTTAGTGGTTTGTAGGAAAGGTGATAGTGTGACTATGTATTATGAGAAATAAAGCCCCCCCTGCCATACATTATAAGGATATTGCAAGTCACCTCGGAGTTCTCTAACCTTATAAAGGAACTCAGCATTCGGCTTCGTTCCTCTATATGGTCATGGAACTCCTCGGTGACTTGCAATATCCTTATAATGTACGGGTGAGCATAAAACATTTTACACAAGAAAGTTTCGAAGAACGAGTTTCATTGTCAAAGCCCACCGCACTGCATGAGGTGAAGTACTCAGGATCGTACTGACACAGCGGGGGCATAAGCAGATTTGCAGGAGAGAAACAGAGATAGAGGTGATGGGAAGTGAGTGGAAGGAAGGAGAGAGAGGATAGAGCGATATCAGAGAGAAGGAAGAAGAAGAAAGAGTAGAGGGAGAGGCGTAAAATGGGTGGAAAGAGCAGGGGAGTGGAAGGGAGCGGCCGGTTTGAACATTTTTGCCACGGTTGCTTCTTGTTCCCAGTTCCAATAACAATTACACACTCCGTTTCCACTAAAAGGTGGATTAGAGGCTGTTCACCTGTTAGTAAATATGTAGCTTCATTTGAAAGAGTAAAAATGTTGCCCAAACCAAAACAGCCTAGTGGGAGCCCAGTTTTTGCAAGTACCCAGTGCCTGGTGATGAAGACAGCTTGGAGAGTGAGCCTTGGATTCACCAGGAGCTTTTTCGGTGTGTTCACTCTATATATTAGTACCTTGATGGTATATTAATCCCCACGATACAATCAATCAATCAGGGTTTTATATAGCGTGCTACTCACCCGTGAGGGTCTCAAGGTGCTGGGGGGTGAGGGGGGCGGCAGCTCCGGATCAGTTGAAGAGCCAGGTCTTGAGGTCCTTCCTGAACGTGTGCAGGGTCGGGGAGCGTCTGATGTTCACAGGGAGCTCGTTCCAGGTCTTGGCTGCGATGTGGGAGAAGGCTCTCCCGCCTGTTCTGTTTCTGCGGATGTGGGGGACCTCTGCCAGGGCGAGGTCGGCGGATCGGAGGTTCCTCTTTGGTGCGTGGAAGGATAATCTTTCGTTGAGGTATTTGGATCCGATGTTGTTGAGTGATTTGTAGGCATGGGTGAGGAGTTTGAAGGTGATCCTCTTCTCGACGGGGAGCCAGTGGAGGTCTTGTAGGTGTTGGGTCATGTGTTCGTGACGCGGTGTCCCGAGGATGAGTCTGGCTGCGGCGTTCTGGATGGTTTGGAGTTTGTGTAGAAGGGTTCTGTTGATCCCGGCGCAGAGGGCGTTGCCGTAGTCCAGTCTGCTGGTTATGAGTGTGTGGGTGACGGTTCTCCTGCAGTCGGGGGGGATCCATTTGAAAATCTTGCGGAGGATGCATAGGCAGTTGAAACTGGTGGAGGCGACGGCGTTGATCTGGCGGTTCATGGAGAGGGAGGAGTCGAGGATGATGCTGAGGTTTCGTGCGTGGTCTGTGGGGGTGGGCGGGCTCCCGAGGGCGGCGGGCCACCAGGTGTTGTCCCAGGAGGAGGTGCAGGGTCCGAGGATGAGGACCTCGGTCTTTGCAGAGTTGAGCTTCAAACAGCTGTCTTTCATCCAGGCTGCCACATTCTTCATTCAAAGATTTGAAGTTTAGAATAGTAAAGCTGTACTTATTTATAAATATTTATCTGACAACCATCTTATAGTCGATATTTTTGCTACAATGTTTTTACAGGTATTTAAACAAGTGGAAAACCCAATAAACCCTTGGAGGCTTGGGCAATGCAAGTATTATCAGGTACGTATGCCTACAAGGGATTCATTCAACTACAAATTCATATTCATTTCTGCATTCAATGTTAACAAGCTCTGTCCAGTAGCTTATAATTCAATTTCTTCAAATATAATTTCAGTTATTTCCATGAGCAAATCTTCAAAAGAATTTTTAAACACGGGTGTATGTATTCAACAAGTAAATTTATATTGGCAAAACAATTTGCAAAGGGTACAAAAACAAGTATAAAAATTGTTCAATAAAAAGCACAATGTAACAAGAAGTTTACAATGATTTTGTTGTTACAGACACTTCTTTGTTACAGTAGTGAACACCTTTTCACAACAATCATAGGGAAATGTGACTGACTACACAGACAGCATGTCCTTCAATTCAATAGTACAGAGAAATAGGTGTGAAGGTCGACGTTTCGGTCTAATGTTGTGTGCATCCGCTAGACCAATTTTTATACTTGTTTTTGTACCCTTTGCAAATTGTTTTGCCAATATAAATTTACTTGTTGAATACATACACCTGTGCTTAAAAATTCTTTTGAAGATTTGCTCATATGGAAATAACTGAAATTATATTTGAAGAAATTGAATTATAAGCTACTGGACAGAGCTTGTTAACATTGAATGCAGAAATGAATATGAATTTGTAGTTGAATGAATACCTTGTAGGCATACGTACCTGATAACAATGTTTTTACAGCACAATATTTTTTCCACAATATTCTGACATCTAGTCATTTTGGCAGTGTAACAATTCACCACCAGCGATATTTTGTTAGGAGTGAGTTACAAATTAACAAAACTATTCTAACCAATGAGCATCTTGGCAAGAGCTGCAGCAAAATAAATAACAAACTCATTAATTAGTTTTCTTCGGTGTATTGATTTCGATTTTAATAAATATAGATGTTCCTTCCATTTCATCCAGTACCAGCCTGCAGAATCCTTAGTATGAATGAATTGTAACACTTACCTTCTCTATGAGGAACCTGCCTCGGGGGAGACCCAGGAGAAGAATAAAAGCAACACACCTTTAATTGCAGAAAACTACATAGAAATAAAACTCAGGGTGGCCTAAAGGGAAAAGAGGGCACAGACACATATAAAGGGCTGTATGATGGAACATCGCATGCCTGAACAACGCATGCCTTAACCACGCGGTCTCAACTACGACCTCGTCTTTACCACGCATGCCTTTACCACGCATGCCTTTACCACACAATTTCGTGGTAATGACATGATTGGTAAAGGGACATGTGTGCTAAAGATCAGACCCTTGCTCTGAAAACTGTCCCTTTTCACCTGCCCCATGCCCTAAAAATGTTGTTAAGGCATATGCGTGGTTAAGGCAAGCGTGGCTCGGCTTGTGGGGAAACAGCACGTGTGGATCAGCCCGCGTTGTTAAGGCCGTTTCACCATATAAAGTGATGTGAAATACAATATTATTCCCATTCTGGGCAGTAATGCTGCCCTAGCAGGCGTGGTAGATGAAAGGAGAGTATTAGCAAGTCATCAAAGACACCATGCAGGACAGACTGACCAAAGGACACAGGGATGCCTTCTGAAGAGGCGCGGAACCATCTGGGCTGGAAGGGAATGGCATCTTGTTCTGCGAGCGAACCTTAGGTATCTATTATCTAACTGACTTGTCTCTCTGACCTGACACAAACATCAGGTAACATTTGACATCTGAGGCAGACGGTAATATCACCTGACACTGTTTAGTGTCAGCACTCCTGATATTACTGGGTTTTAAACACCAACACAAAAAAGTGTCAATCTGCACACTCTCCTCCCCCGGGATTACTCCCTTGTATTCAGCTCACAAAGGCTTCAGAGAGTACTCCTGGACACATGTGACGTCTTTGCAATCATGTAATTTGCATTTTTTTTTTTAAATTGTATAATACTTTGCTCCATGAGGAAATCCCTCTCCTAAGACCCAGCAATTTGGTGGGGGTTCCCTTTCTGTTCCCTCCCTGGAAAAGGATTAACTTCTCCCTGTGGCAGGAGTAAATCTCTGAAGCTCTCCTACTGTTTCCACAGTGGGAAGAGGTCGTGGACAAGTTTGTAGGCGCTGCCAACATTTCCAAAGCATACCACCTTCTCCGTACCCACGGCGAGGGCACACTCATGTATTACCCAAGACTAGGGTATAATGGAACATATATAAATGCCTTTATGAGCCCAAATTCACCTTTCGCGAATTGCACAATAAGTTTGAAGTGTAAATTGAGGCCTTTTCACATGTAGAACTCGCACATGTAGAACTGGCAAATGCCATTGTGAACTTGGCCCATTGTGTAGTTGTATTCTAAGTCCGAGTAGCATCAAAGGCACTTGCCACTGGCTTTTCCCATCCCAAAATGCCATTTGTTTATTGCTTTATTTGTTTAATAAAGCGCTGAGACACTCTTCGGTTCTGTGGCACTAGGTTGTGCTTTTTTTGGGTGTTTTGTCATCTGTATGGTTCTTAAACCCTCGAGTATTCATCTCTGCAGTCCGTACAGCAAATGATTTTCCCTGTCTTTGTATTCAGCATCCGTGCAGGGCATTAAACCTCCCTTAGGCCTGAAGGCAGCGATCGAGCAATGTGCTTTGGCGCGTGGCATCCTGGGACCAGGTGACAGCCCGTTGACGAATGGTCAGCCCATTAAGGCGGCCAGCCAATGGCGGAGGCGCCTGTTGCCATGCGAGCTGCAAAGGGGTCTCCACTGAAATGAAATTTAAATGGAACCACTTCAATGCCGAGCTAAAAAGCAAAGGATTGAGCGCGGTTTTATTGTGGTTTAAAAGTCAAATGTGCGTTCTGATGGGGCATCGAGGATGTCTGAGAACCGCAATAAGTCTCCCCAGGGATGCGCCAGAGGATTTCATCACATTGTCACCGACCTTGAGTTTCGGGAAGTACCAGTAGTAAAATGTCTTTAACACAGCAAATCCACCCGGAAAAAAATGATTGTTGAAAATCACTCGGCAGTAAAACCAGAATAAAAATAATTGACATACAAAGGAGAAGGAAGAGGACATTTACATCTGTAAAAGTTATTCAATTTAAACCTCTTTTTTTTATTGTTTCTTGAGTTACAGTCTTGATGTTCCAATTGCAAAGGAAACTCTCACTTTTATTAAAAACATAGATACTCGCATTTATCTTCTTTACTAGAATATTTCAGCACCAAAAAATTCAATGTTGGTTCCAAGGCAGAATACAACCAACATCCTAAAAACCCCAACTGGCAATGAACAAACCATCAGTGAAAATGGTACCCATTTATTGAAAGCACCCAGATCTCTGAGCTGTTCCTCTCACGAGACGTCTGATCAAGGTCTTTGCACCTTGAAGAATCAATCAATCAATCAATCTTTCTTTATTCAGTTGAAACAACCATGAAAGATAAAATCAATGCAACAAAACAGATAAAAAGAAAAGCTAAAATTCATATAGTAAACGTTAGAAATTGGTATGTTTCACCTAAAACAGGAGTCTAGTATGTGAGATTGTGTGATTTTGTGTTGTGAATAATAAGTGTTAGAATGTTTGCGAAAATGAAAAGTCAACTAATTTTAAACTTAAGCATAGCATGTTAGTCAACGACATTAAATGAAGTAAACAAAATTGTCTCACTATGGACTATATTAGTTGTCCACCATTCATCATTTGCAAGAGACTGTAAACCAAATAAAAGAAGCAACCACGCTATCAGGTGAAGAGAAAATGAGATACCTAGCTTATTCTGGCACCTGCGTACCCTGACCTCTATTCTGTGTCCACCTCAGGTACCCGGATGTGGGTGTAGATAAGGGTCAAGATCTATATGTGAGCTCCATTGCATGGCGATGTGTTGCAACACGCAATAGGAACCAACAATCTCACACACAACATTTGGGGAGTACATTGGATCTGATGGAAACACTGACCTTCTCACTGTTGAGCTTGGGAGAAGTATTATTTCCTTTGGGTGTTTATACTTTGTCCCTTAGATTCACAATCTTCATTGGCCCAGTGAATACGGATCATTTCACGTTCCCCGTAGGAGTTTTAACCATTACTAGATCACCTACTTTAAAGTCTATGGTTTTGGTTCCATGTATTCTGTCGTACATCTCTTTGTGATCAGCCTGATATCTATATTCCCTTTCCCTCTTGCGTGTGTACCCTGAGTTGTTCACCCACCCCTTGTGCCATTTCATCTACCCAGGTACTAATCTGGAGTTTGGCTTTCTTGCTGTCATTAGTTCAAATGAGATTTCATTAGTGGTTTGGTGGGATGGTAAGCGGTATGCTTCCAACCGTTTCATTATCTCTTCCCTCCTGAATAAGCCACTGACCTTAGCTAGTTGGATGCCCTCTTTGATGGTTCTATTGAATCTTTTTACCTTCCTGTTGGTTTCTGGGTGGTACAAGGCACATAGTTTGTGTCATATACCATTGCAATGTAGAAACTCCTTCATCTCTTGAGAGCAGAATTGGACCCCATTGTCATCTAATATTGTCAGTTATTATTGTGTTGGGCAACCCATCTCTCAGGAATATTTCTACCAGAAAGTTTATGACCGTCTTTGTGTTGACATCAGAAACAAATTATTTCTGGCCATCTGGAGTAAAGGTCAATCAATATATGTATGTAAGGTGACTGCCTCTCAACTGTCAAGGTACACACTATATCCAGTGCTATGTCCACCCTTGGGCCCTCGGGGAGAGGTCGAGAGAGTAGAGGGGGGAGTATGTAACTTCAGTACCTTATCACTTGATGAGCATGGCATACACTCAAGTATTTTCTTCTCTATGCATAAGTCCATATTTGGCCACCAGAATTCTAGGCGTGGTCTCTGCTTCATTTTGGTGATCCCGAGATGGACTTCATGTGCCAAATCAATGAGTTTGCTTTTATAGATATTGGGGGAACTAATTTGGTGACCCTAAAGAGACAATCGTCAACTATAGACAAGAATCTTCCAGATTGGCTCAAGATGTTCATCTTGTCTCTCTTGCCCCACCCAACATTTCATCGGTTTTTTTAACAACCCTCTGCGAAAGTGGGTCAGATTTCAATTCCTCTTTCCACTGAGTTTGTTCTATGGCCCCTTATGTGATGACACATACTTTTCTTTTTGCATTTCCAATTCCTCATCCTCATGTTCCATATCGGCCCCTTTTCTTCCTTAGTGTCATCAGCTAAACAAGAGAGGCAGTCTGCTGCATAATTCCTCACCCCTGGGAGATATTCAACACAAAATGTAAACTCTTGTAAGTTTACCACCCACATTCTGATTCTGCTGGAAATGGAATCCAACCGCTTTTGTGTAAAAACTTCTGTGAGGAGCTTATGGTCTGTCCTTAGGGTAAACATTGTGCCCCAGATAAGTGTTGAGTGCCCAGTGTACTGCCAAAGCCTCTTTTTCGATCACTGAATAGTTAATTTCTGCCTGTTTCTATGATCTGGAGGTGAAAGCAATAGTCTTTTCTCCTTTCTCATTTTCAAGCATCATTACAGCTGCTAAGCCTTTTGAACTTGCATCAGTAGTTATAATGGTCCTCCTTCCTGGTAAAAACGCTTTTAAATTAGGGGCTGTGGCTAATGCAGTTTTAGTATCTTCAAATTATGTTTGACATTTCTCATTTCAGTCGAAATGTACCCCATTTTTAACCATGAATGAATGTTGTAAGTTCTACTAGCAAAATGGTTGACAAACTTACTGCAAAACTCCATCATTACCAGGAATGACATGACTTCATCTTTACTTTTTGGTGAGGCCAGCTTCATTATGGAAGGGCAGTTATCCTATGTCCTAAGTAGTTTATCTCGGAATATCCTATTTTGCATTTTTCTCCATTGACTGTGAGTTCTTGTTTCTTAAATCTCTGCAGCACTTGTCTGATTCTTTTATCGTATTGTTCTTGGGATTCTCCAAAGATCAAGACATCGTTTTGATAACAAAATACATCCCTTGTAGCATACCTGTCATTATTCTCTGAAAAACTGCTATCGCAGATACAAGTCCAAAAACGGCATGCGCTTGAATTTGTATGCCCCTATGAGCATGATAAATGCTGTGAGCTCCTGAGATTCTGAATTTAGCCGGATCTGATAATACGCAGAAGTCAGGTCTAATATTGAAAAATCCCTAGCCCCTGCTACTTATGTCATTATTTCCATACTGTTAGGCAGTGGGTACTTAACTACAACTACCTCCTTGTTCAGAGCTCTCAAGTCTATGCATAGCCATATTGCCCCATCTGTCTTCTTAGCAACTACTATAGGGGCAAGCCATTCTGTGGCTTCTACTGTCTCTATCACCCCGAGACTGCAAAGGCTCTCCAACTCTTACCGTACTGCTTCATGCATTGACAGTGGTAGACTTCTTACTCTGGCTGATACTGGATGGGCATTCTTCTTTAATTTTATTCTAAGAACTTAACGTTTTAAACACCTTAGGTGATTTGTGAAAACCTTGGGGAACTCTTTCTCCAAATCAGATTATTTATTTATTGTTTTAGAGATATTTTGAATCAATATTTGTGGCTCCTTATTAGGATTGATATACCCCTAGATCCTTCTGTCTATCGGTATATGGCCATCCTAATATGCTGTCCCCCTTGCGTGAGACATACACCTTGCTAACAGTGTATCTGTCTTTGTATGTAATGCTTCCCCAGAAATACACCTTCATTTGTATGGGTTCACCATCATATCCTCCCGGATTGACATCCATCTAAAAAAGTTTCCTTTTACCTTCAAACATTTTTTCAAACCTCTGATCAGAAATTATTGTCAATCTGGAGCAAGAATTAAACATAGCTTCTACTTCTTGCTCTTCTATCTGTATGGTATCTTTGGGGTTGGTAGACCCAACTTCTGTCAACTGCAATATAATTTCTTTGCAAACGTGTGACACACCACTTTTAGGAGATGTTCTGAGAGTGAAATTACTTCTCCAGTGAATCTTATAACGACCCTTTCTCCCACATTTATTACAAATTGATTCCAATGCAGTGCACTCTCTGCTGTTGGCCATATGTCCAGCTTTACCACATCTATAGCAACTGCCCCTGAATGCCACCACGTTTCTTGTTTTTTTGTCTCCCTTCTCATTTCTTTGATCACCAATACATCAATTATATATTGTGTCACTACATTTACCTTTGCTTTTTCATCTGTATCTTGTTTAATTTCTTTTACACACTGCATCATATCTTCAAGTTGTTTAGCCACAATTAAAACATCACCCATGGAGGATCATCTTTTAACACTGCTCCTCATGTATGCTCTCTATATTGCACATTAGTAGAACTGATCTCTTATCCGTTCCTCACAAGTAGCCCCAAACTTGCAGCTCGCAGCTAATTTTCTTAATTCCGATACAAACTCTTCAACAGTTTGTCCTTCAAAATGGTAATGTTCCATTATGGTACAAATGTTTGGTAGGAAATGATCATCTAGCTTCTTAATGTTTATCTCACACTCATCATTGAGACCCCTAGATTAATTAAGTCTGAGATCTGGAAGATGTTCCAATATTTCTTGACCTTCTGCCCCTAAATAGTGCTGTAATAATGCTACTTTCTTTTCTAAGCCTAAATTGTGGCCACATACCACCTCATAGTTTTGAAATACTTCTTTCCATTTATTCCTGGGGCTGACATGAAAAACGGTGGGGGTGTTACATTCTGCATTTCCACTCTAGTGTAAAGGCGTGAAAAAAGCTCTCTATTTACCTACAAAACTAAGAGAAGTTTAAGTGTGACGATTGACTTTTCCCAAACAAAGGACCTGATTATGATAGCGGTCGGGCCGCCACCGACAGCCCTTCCATCTGGCCACCGTATTACAGTGCTGGCGATCGGACCCACATCTGTCGGATGACAGACCACCACTTCCGCAAGAATCAGAGAACCTGACGGGTGATGGGGGGGGGTGGTCGGAATAGCGTTCGATAATGGCGACGGTGCCGAGGCAGGAACCGCTCCTGGGATTTGAATATCCCTTTCTGACAGCCTTTTCATGCTTCCATCCTCTCCGTCAGTCGATCGGAGCACGGAGCCCACATTATGTACAACTTCTCCTGGCATGGTTTAAGGGCAGTCCGGTTATATTATACAGCACTTTTCCCATGCGGTCTGAAGAGCACTCCACCAGTTGTCCTGAGCACTGGGCCACACAGCGCGCTCACAATGTTGGTGCGGCTTGTGAACCGAGCAACTGCCTCGCGCAACAGAGCACTCTGAAGAAGTGAGAATGCTAACTGCCACACCACTCGTTGCCAAAGGCACAGGGCCACAATGCATGCTCACTTTTCTATGGGAGCTTATGGGGCAAGCGTGGGGAAGTCAGCAGGGATATTTCCTTAGAATTCCTCATTTGAGGGAAATGGCACAACCATACTGTGGGGAAGTTCTCCTCCTAGCGCCATATGCTAATGGGCATACAGAGCATGAAAAAACGCTCTAAGAGTCCAGCACAGGAGAAGATTGCTTATAGCATCACATTCCCAAAACATTCAATAACACCAGCTCTGATTCTCAAGTGTACTCACGGCTACACTGTTATTGCCAGTTTGGCGGTGCCCCGCTTCAGTGTCAATGTCAGGACGAGGCGTCAATGCCCCTGGTTGCTCTTCACTTCGACTCTTCCCCGAAACCCTTTTCTCCGTGTGTTGAGGTGTACAATAATCACCGTGCTCTGCATCCCATCCTCTGTCACCAGTATTGTATTTAAGTTCAGGTTCTCAAGGAGATGCAGAGAGACGATAAAGTAGAATAACCAAGTCTTTATGAAGTACAGTGGTACACCCCAGCCGCAGCTGTGATAGTTTTCTCGCCTCAAAGCTGGTACCCACTTCAACATAGAACTTTCAGGGACCAACATTCCAATCCACAGCATAATTTTCATAGTACAGTTGACAGGGAGGAAATACCATTAAAGGAGAAGTGGGAGGTGGGGGAGGAAGGAAGGAACATATCTGTAGGAAGATACCTCAGAACACCATCTCCTGGTGTGGATTGAGAAAGGGATGGTCACGGTTGGGGATTTATTTGAAGATGGGATTCAAATAGACGTTGACAACCTAGTAGAAACTTGTAACATGTCTAGGAGGCAGATTCTTACCTATGGGCAATTTAAATTAGTTTTGCATAGAGTCTGGCAGAGTGGAACATAGAAACGCCCTATACAGGCGGTGAGTCAAACCCTGCATATCACTCGTAGCAACAAGAAGTTAATTAGATGGCTCTATAGAGAACATCTATGTCATGCAGAGCTGCTGTGGGTCAAACTTCACACACTAAATTTAAATGCATACAATTCAATATTCTTAAAAGAGACTACCTATAAACTGCAAAATTGAACAGATCTTTCATGGTGCCTCTTTACATTGTCCTTGATACTGCGCTGAAGAGACTGTCTTTGTTCACATGATATGGGCCTGTGACTCACTGTTGTCCTATTGGGCTAGGGTTGCTGCTGTTCTAATTTATGTCACATGCTGCAAAGAACTACTTACTCCGAAGCCTGCATATTGGATCTTTTCCTACACCACAAGGCGGATAACACTGTGGGGAAGTTTGTGGGTCTTGCATTACACCTGCATAAAACATCACAATTACTTGGAAAAGTACCCATTCCCTCTCTGTTACTGGATGGCTAATGTATCCACAAATTGGTTGGAGGCAGAAAGTAAGCCCTTGTACGGGAGGAATGGGCATCATCATGAAAAATTGCTGTCAATGTTTGAAACCCTGAAAGTGCAATATAATCATGATAAGCGCCCTCGGTAGATTCCCCTCTTGTTTTAATCCATACATTGACATGTCTGAGTTCTCTTGTATACTTGTCATTGATTATACACCTTTTGGAATGGTTCAATTGTAACTTCCATCAGTAGACGTGTGATGTGGGTGAGAAGGTGACACTGCTTGAGTAATGTACAACAATACTATGGATGACATACAGAGGGCAAGTTGGTAGTTCATCTGTGGTAGTTTGGAAAGGGGGAGCAAGGGGAGGGGGAGTTGGTATTGTCATTGTTTAGTTCTCTCCTTTGGTTTGTTTAGTATGTCTCATGGCAAGGGGAATGGGAAAAAAACAAAAGAAAGGCTAAACTGTATGTATATTGTTGTTGCAGAGACATGGTGCCAATTAATGTAATCTCAACCTTTTATCCATTGTGCAAACAAGGCTGGTGCCAAGCTCTATGAGCACAGTGCTAAGCTAATAAATTTTTTCATTTAAAAAAAGCATGCATTGGGGAAAGTGCATACATTGGGGGGGCAGTCAGATTTACTGTCCAACTCCAATCTAAGTAACCTAATGAAAGTACAGATATTGGAGTGGGGGCAGATTTACTAATCTATCCCCAATCTAACAAGTGTTGGGAAAAGTGCATACATTGGGGTGAGGGAAGGGGGGTACAGATTTACTATTCTAACTCTATTCTAACAGCACTTCGGAAAGAGCATATATTGCATTTGGAGGTGAAGGAGTCACATTTACTATTCTAACTACAATCTAACAAACTCTGTGGAAAATGCTCATACATTGGGGACTCAGATTTACTCTAACTCAAGTCTAACAAGCAATGTGGAGAGTTATGTTACATTACTTTATATTATGTTAGAGCATTTAATGCAGCACACTGCAACCTGTAAGGTATCCTGGCCGATAATACTTATGGAACCCTTAATTCACTGTGTATACAGCCAGCAGATCTGCATTTTGGGTGATATCTACTATTTACTATATTAACTCCAATCTAATAAGCATTGTAGAAAATGTACAAAATGGTGGTGATAAGATTTTCTATTCTAACTGCAGCCTAACAAACAATACATGTATACACTGGGGGCAGACTTGCTATTCTAACTTCAGTCCAACCAACAATGTAGAAAGAGCATACATTGCAGTGGTGAGATTCAATACACACAAATAAAAATCCCAAATATTTAAAACTAAATGTAAAGCAATCTATAAAAATGTAAATTTTAACTAAAAGTGAAAACATGTAAAAATAACATATTAAAACAACAAACAAATGTATCAGAATATATATTTTTTAACTATTACAACTCTTAATTATTTTATTTAAAATTAGGATAGTTCTTAAATTCAAAACAAAGAAACCTCCTGTTATAATGAAAAATGATTTTCAAACAAAAACAAAATAGTTTACAATTTTGACATTTTACAGGTTTACATGTTTTAATTAATAATCATTTATTTTTAACATACATTCCACTAATTTACCACACAGCCTGTAATAATAATTTAATACACATTTTTTATGAAAAAATAAACATATCACACACCTCGACAAGTAAAAACTAAACAAGTTAAATAAAAATAACTAACACTTTACAGATAAATCAATATAAATTATTAATATGTTTTTATTTAAAGACTACCAAAGCAATCGCACATTCCCAAAACTTCAAGTAAATATTTGCAAAATTATGAAACATGTAAACAAAAAAGGCAATGTCAAACATTACAAATTTAAACTATTTAGCAAGGAATAATAATTAATATATATTTTTAAATAACACTACCTGCTCAAACTTCAAAATAACACTATCCATTCAAACCCCAGTATTCACTAAGCCCGTGGAAATAAAAAAATTATTGAAAAAACATATAAACAACTTCATATTTTAAAATTTTTGAAAAAAACGAATATTCTCCAATTTAAAATAATATGCATCAACTAATTTATATTTGAATTAAATCACTACCTACCCAATCTCCAACAAACTCCACAACACAAAATTGAAATTTATTACATAATTAAAAAATGTATGAAACATGTAAACTAATAAATAAACCTACAACCTCAGCCCCACAATACAACCAACACATTAAAAAATGATACATTACTGTATTTCTTTAAGGAAATGGCAATATAAAATTCAGATAATTACTGAAATAAAAGCATAACAGAGTACAGTAAAACATAATGATATTAGAGTAAACAATTTACTGTAATATTATTGTAAAACAATAGAAAAACAGTACACTTCACTTCAATATTTTTGTTGATGATATTTGTACTCTTAACATTTAGACCCCAATGTTATAGGCAGACACGATTTTTGAGTCTATGTTTACGTGGAATAACTCTCACTCTGCCCACTGACGACCATAGTGAGAAGTTGGCTCTGAGACAGTGCAACGAGCAGGCATTGCTGGGCAATTCAAAGGGCTGAGAATGGTGAGCATTGAGAGAAATTGGCTCTGGTGGGCATCATATTGTGCTGGTGCTGGAGGTGAAGTTGAAGAACGGGCAATGGTGGGTGGTGAGTGAGACTAATATTGGTAAAAGGTGTGAGTACCTGGCACTGGAGGGCAGTATGAGAAGCATGTGTGAGGCAAAGTGAGGAATGCACTGTGGTGGACAGTGTGAGTATCTAACCAGTTAGCAGTATGCGAAAAACACTATGAAGGTCATTACGATCAGCCAGCATTAGTAGGCAATCTTATCAGATGGCACTGGTGGACATTATGAGGAGATGACTCTGGTGGGCAGTGTGGCGAGAGGAAGCTGCTTGGCAATAGAGTGATCTGACACTGGCATGCAGTAGTAGAAGGGGGAAGTACTAGGTATTTGATGAGTGAGCACTGGTCTGGAGTGTGAGGGGCCACCTCTAGTGGACTACAAGATGCACTGTCACTGTTAGACACCATATGTAGATCTTGTTGGATATCATAATGAGCTGGAACCAGTGGAGACTGAGATAAAGTGGGCATGAGTGAGCAGTGTGAGGAAGTTGGACTGGCGGATAGTGTCAGTGCGAAGAACTAGCGTGTGTGAGCAGTATGAGGATTAGGCATGGTGCGCAGTGTGAGGATTGGGTCTGGTTGGCAATGTGATGCACTGATACTGGTAGGCACTATCAGGATCATGTGACTGCAGGCAGGGTGAGGGGTCTGCATTTGCTGACATTTGAGGGCCTATCTTTGGTGAGCACTATGAGAGCTACCACTTGTGGGCAGTGTGAAGAGCTGTCGCCAGTAAGCAGTTTGAGAATTGGGCATTGGTAGTTGTCATCAATAGACAGTGTGAGAAGCTCACATGGAGGAGCTAGTACAATTTTCTAGTGTGAGGTGTTGTTCACATTATACTACAGTGTGAAAACTTCAGATCTGAGCACTCTCAATATAGCACCTTTCACAAGCACCACATTCTAGCCTAATCTTCATGAAATGATAGATTGAGAAGCACGGGACAACTGTGAAAGATCAAAGAATTCCTTCCTTGTGCAAGAACACTAGCAAGGGGTGAGATGAGAAAATAAAGAATTCAGAAACCATGGCAAGTCTCTGGCACAATTTAGGTGGAACTTGAGGTTAGTTGTCTGCTCTTCTCTCTATCAACCATTTGACTGATAAAAGTTCGGCTGCTATTTTCCTCTATTTTGTGTGTATGTGTTGTGTCCTGTCTCATGGCACTTACTGTGTATCACTCTGACGTGGAATACTGCACCTCGGGGGCTAGGGGTTCCACGGCAGAGCACTTGGAGACGCAAGGCTTTGGAGGCAGTTTCCCTTCCTCCTTATGGATGGTTGGCTGTTGCTTGTTTACTTCCTGCTTAAGTAAACTGCTTCACATACCTGCTACTAGTTTTAGATGTCTCCTCTGAAGTTTCTCAATTCTGTAGGATGCCATTTGGACTTGCTTCAGCTGCAAATGTTTTTCAACCTGTGATTGGTGATGTGTTGAAGGGATTAAAAGGAGTCGGCTTTTCAAGATCATGTTCTTGTTTATGGTGAGGATGAAAAGGAACATGTGTAAAGACTGAATGCTGTACTTAAGGCCTTAAAGGAGAAGGGGTTGAGATTAAGGACGGTCAAATATGAGTTTGGAGTGTCCAAAGTGAAATATCTTGAAGGAAGCGAGTGATGGCATTTCTCCACATACTCCGTTGCTCAAAGCAATTAAAGAAGCAGCTGTACCAGCTGATCATGAACTAATACACGCTTTTCTTGGTATGTGTGAGTTTTATGCCAGGTTTATCAGAAATGTTTCCACCATTGCAGAACCAATTCTTTCTTTGTTAAAGAAAATTCCATGTTTGACTGGGGACAAGCACAAAATGAAGCATTTCTTATGATAACGAAAGAGCTTACTAATGCTCCATTACTTTCACCATACATCCCTGGGAAAATACTTTTTTTGCAGATGATGCTAGTGAAGTGAGTCTTGGAGCAGTTTTTTCCCAGGAAAAAGGGAGTTCGGAACAAGCTATTTCTTTTGCTTGACGTATTCTCAGGACACAAGAGCATCTTTATTTTGTGATTGAATGTGAATGGGAGATGTTGGCTTGTACTTTTTTTTTATATATAGCGCGAACTAGACCCGAAGGTATCAGAGCGCTTTACATGGGCACCAGTTGCATTACAGACGGACACATTCATTTTTGTTAGGCACGGGGAGATTAAGTGATTTGCCCAGGATCACAGGATGGTGAGCGTCCCTGCCGAGACTCGAACCCGGTACCCCAGCTTCAAGGTCGACTGCTCTAGCTGTTAGGCCTCATCCTCTCCTCGTACTTGGGCAGTTGAGAAATGTGTGGGGAACAACATTAGTTTTGCATACTAACCACAAGCTTTGATGCCTATTATCAATGGTTCTAATGTTCATTTTCCTAAGGCAATGGCAAGGCTCTTAAGATTGAGTGTTAAACTTCTTGAGCACCATTTTGAAGTTGAGTATATTTCTTGTGGTGACATTGTTGTACACTGTTTGGTGGTTAATATTGCTTGGGGTTCTGTTGAATGTGTTGATGAGAATGAGTGGAGGAATGTTTTTAAATCAAGATAGTTTATTAAAGACAGTTATGCAGTAAATGAGTAAAGGTTTGCATAGAGAAAACAGCATTTCTATAGATGTGTAACTTTTTTGTAAGATACAAACGGAATTTTCTATTACAGCAGGGTTGTTGTTTAGGATGAATAAATTGGTTCCACTGAGCTCTGTCCGGTGTAAATTGTTACAGTTGAGTCATGAAGGCCATTTAGGCATGACTCTCAACAAGAGAAGGCTGAGAGTCATACATTGGTGGCCCGGCATGGACAGGGATAGTAAAGATTTATTGAGAAGTGCCATGTGTGCTTACTGAATTATAAGAGACTTAAATGTATCACCTCGCCCATGGTGGAAGTTGGTGCTCCGGAAAAGGCGCAGAGTAAAGTAAGTTTGGATTTTGTGGATTCATTTTACACTCTTCTGAGCATTCAGAATTATGCTATTGTTCTAATTTAAAATTTATCTAAGTGGATAGAGTTAAAATTTGTGTATGAGGCGAGCATCACATTTCTGTCTGATGTGTTTTTGAGAGAAGGGTTCCCTTCTGAAATTGTTTCTGATTATGGGGTGCAGTTTGTTTCAGCTGAGATTAAGGATTTTTTACACGGTGCAGGGATCATGCACAGGAGGTGTAGTTTGTATCATCCTCAAAGCAATGGCCAACTTGAGAGAGCTTAATTGATTGGTGAGCGAATGTGTGAGAAGTACAGTTAGTGAAGGTATTGATGTATTAGTAGTTTTTTTTGTATTTTTCTTTTCGTTCCTTCTAGTCTTGGTTAGTACAATGTTTTTGGTTATTGATCAGGGGGAGGTGTGTTTGTTGTAACCGTGTCCTGTCTCGTAGCACTTACTGTGTCTCGCTCTGGCGTGGGATGCTGAACCTCAGGGCTGGGGATTCCAAGGCATAGCCTTTGGAGATGCAAGGCTTTGGAGGTGGTATAACTTCCTCCTTATGTATGGTTAGCAGTTGCTTGTTTACTTACTGCTTAAACAAACCCCTTCACATACTGCTACTAGTGTCAGATGTCTCCCTGTCTTCGTTACAACAGTATGTTTGCTGATTTTGCCTTCTAAATGCAGTTTACGTACTCACCTTTTTCTGTTTGGGGAGAATGATCACCATGGGCAGTCATTCGTTTTTGAAAGATTTTGTATGCTGTAAGCATATTATAGCAAAGCATTTCATTTTTTCTATTAATTATCGATATGCATAAAAGTGGATGTGTGCACCAAGCTTGCACCTGTGTGCACTGCAACTTGACACAGAGCAGTATGTGTTGCATGTTTTCACGTCCTGTTCTGTTCCCACTTTTCATGCAAGAAAAATGCACTGTTTCCTATCTAGTGATCCAAAAATCAGACTACTTCAAAACTAAGAAAGTGAGTGTAGTGCTTAAGGGTTATACCGCTTCGCTTCTGACCCCAGACCATCAGTGATTAACTTCTTGCCCCAATCGACCATACTGTCACCACATCATGCCACACATTTGAGCCCTGAGCAAACCACCACAACTCCTTGGTCAATTATAGGAAGAAGTTATCACCTTCATATGTGGAAAACAATCCAGGATCCAGGTCAAAGATCACAGAGGACAGCTAGTCTATGACAACATCTGCATGTGGTTAATTCACCCTTCTCTTGCACAAGACAACACTAATTCACCCAGAGTACACAATGAAGCTATAATAGCTGAAATGAAAGCCATGAATTTGCAAATGAAAAGCCCTGGAAATCAACTAGATGTTCCTGGGGTAACAATTGTGGCCTTGCCTGCCCCTAGGCATCGCTGGCTCTGCTCTTGCAAACCCTGGTGTCAGGCGTCATAAAGGCAGTGACAGGAACAGAATATAGCAAGCAATGGAAAAGCCAATAGGTCTCGCTATGAGAGAGCTATTGGCAATGTGTTTTAGCCGTTATGTACACCAGTGTGGCTGCTGTTCAGCACGGCTAAAAGTTAGTGGTGTGGAGTAGATTGGAGTGGGGTAGATTGGGAACAGTGGAGTGCAGTGGATTGGGCTAGATTGGAGTGGAGTGGGGTAGACTGGATTGTAGAGGAGTAGATTGGGGTGGAGTGGGATAGATTAGGGTGGAGTGGGGTGGATTGGGGTAGATGGGAGTGGGATAGATTGGATGGATTATGGTAGGGTATACTGGAGTGAAGTGGGGTAGATTGGAGTGGAGAGGGGCATACTGAGTGGATTGTGGTGAGATAGATAGGAGTGGGGTAGTTTGGAGTGGGGTAGATTGGAGTGGCGTGGGGTAGATTGGAGTGGAGTAAATTGGAGTGGAGTTTGATAGAGTGGTGTGGGGTAGTTTGGGTTCAGTGGGCTAGATTGGAGTGGGGTAAATTGGGTTACGGGGTAGATTGGAGTGGAGTAGATTGAAGTGGGGTAGGTTGGAAGGGGCGGATTGGGTGGGGTAGACTGGAGTAGGGCAGTTTGGGATGGAGTGAGATAGGCTAGATTGGAGTGGGTTGGAGTGGTGTGCATTAGGGTGGAGTGGGTTAGATTGGACTGGAGTGGGGTAGATTTGTGTGGCATGTGGTAGATTGGAGTGAAGTTGAGTGAGGTAGATTGTGTAGAGTGGAATAGAGTGGGGTAGATTGGGGTAGAGTGAAGTGGGGTAGATTGGGTGGATTGGAGTGGATAGATTGGAGTGCGGTAGATTAGGGTAGAGTGGAGTGGGTACATTGGAGTGGAGTCGAAGATTGGAGAGGTGTGAGATAGACTGGGGAAGAGTGGAGTAGAGTGGTGGAGTGGGATAGATTAGAGTGGAGTACAGTGGGATATATTAGGGTGGAGTGGGGTAGATTGGGTGGATTAGACTAGGGTAGATCAGAATGGAGTGGGATAGATTGGATTGGGGTAGATTGGAGTGGGAGAGATTGAAGAGGAATAATTGGAGGGGTTAGTTTGGAGTGGAGTGAGTTGGATTGGAGTGGGGTAGAGTGGGTCGGGTAGATTGCAGTGGGGTGGAGTGAAGTGGGGTAGAATGGGGTAGATTGGAGCGGAGTGGAGTAGATTGGAATGAAGTGTGGTAGATTAGAGTGGAGTTGGTAGGAGTAGGGTAGATTGGCGTAGAGTATATTGGGGTAGAATGGTGTGGGGTAGATTGGAGTGGGGTGGATTGGGATGGAGTGGGTTAGATTGGAGTGGAGTGAGGTAGATTTGAGTGAAGTGTGGGAGATTGTAGTGGGGTAGATTGGAGTGAAATGGAATGGGATAAATTTAGGTAGAGTGGAGCGTGGCAGCATGGATTGCGGTAGATTAGAGTGGAGTGGAATGAGGAACATTGGGTGGCTTGTAGGTTGGTATATTGGAGTGGAGTGGGGGAGATTGTGGTAGATTAGAGTGGGGTAGATTGTGATAGATTGGAGTGGGGCAGACTGCAGAGGAGTTGGGTAGTTGAAGTGGAGAGGAGTTGGATAGATTGCAGTGGAGTTTGGAGTGAAGTGAGGTAAACTGGAATGGAGTGGGGCAAATTTGACTGGGGTAGATTGGAGTGGAGTAAAGTGGGGTAGATTGGAGTGGAGTCAGGTAGATTGGAGTGGGGTAGGTTGGATTGGGGTACATTGGAGTATGGTGGATTGGAGGGGTAGATTGGAGTGGATTGGAGTGGAGTGGGGTAGATTGGAGCAGAGTGGGTTAGATTGGAGTGGGGTGGGGTTGACTGGGTTAGATTGAGTGGAGTGGGGTAGATCAGAGTGGAGTAGATTGGAGTGGGGTACATTGTAGTGGAGTGGGGTAGATTGGATCATAGCAGAGTGGATTGGGGTAGATTAGGTTTGAGTGGTGTAGACTGAAATGGGGTAGATTAGAGTGGAGTGGGGTAGATTAGGGTGGGGTGGAGTGGGGTGGGTAAATTGGGGTAGAGTAGAATGGAGTGGGGTGGGGTAGATTGGGGTGGAGTGCATTGGGGTAGATTCGAGTGGAGTAGTTTGGGGTACATTGTAGCAATTGTAGCGAAGTGGGTGGAGTGGGCTAGATTGGGGTACATAGGAGTACAGTGGAGTGGGGTAGTGTGGTGTGGAGTGGAGTGGAGGGACGTAGAGCGGAGTGGCATATTATGTCGTGGAGTGAGTGGCATAGATTGGAGTGGCGTGTCGTATAATGTCTTAGAGTGGAGGGGCATAGAGTGGAGAGTTGTAAAATGGAGTGGAGTGGCGTGGTGTGGAGTATGCATGCTGTGGTAGTGCGCTGCCATTACAGACAACACATTTTCAAATTAAATGACTACTACATTTGCACCGAAAAACAGTTTTACTGCACACAAATGATAATGTGTGCAAATGTCATCACCTAGTGTATTGAAGTGTTTTGATCATATTCAAATACTTGTTTCCACCACAATTCAGAATTACAAAAACAATGTGCTTCATTTTTGCTAATTCTGAAACATCAGCAGTTAAAGCCAATGGTAAACAACGAGCAGAATGCATACCTGGGTCAGCTTTCTGAATGTCCCCAAGATGTCTTTCGCAGCTGTCTGGTGTTCTTCACCCTAAAAAGGCCTTTGAGACCCCTACCTACTTCTGCAAGATCCACTCCTTGCCCCTACGCTAGTCCTACAGTTGCAAATATGAGGCCACTAAGGAGCTAAGGCTGGCCCTAGGGGATGGCCTTGTTTTGCCACTGGGACCAAAGGGGGTGTGATACCACTTCTGCGACCTATGGCAGTTTAGTGAATCAACGTCCATGGGAAAAACAAAAGTCTTATTCCATTCATGGGCCTAAGACTGGACCGTCAAATAGAAACATCATCTTAGAGGCCTTTTCATCCACAGAGATATCCTTCAGGGCATACCTAGCAGAGGCTATTCTCTCTTAATCAGTCTTTGCCACCTCTATGGCTAATCTCTCTCCTTTATATCCTTGTCCCAGTGGTTTGAGTGCTTTACAAAAACTATAAAAGACAAACAAACAGAAGTCACTGCGGACCAGATTGCTTTTGAAAACCAAGACATACACTCACCAACAGCATACACAGAAAAAAACAGACCGATTTGGCACCCTTTTTGACGCTTATAGAGAAAGAAAATTAAAAAAATAGAGTTCCCTTCCGAATGTATCCTGCATGTGAAAAAAAGTGAAAGATCTCCAGACGGGTAATGCCTGGTAGGTGGCTGGCTTTATTGCTCTAGAATGATGACAGCACCGAGCAGCCTTCCTGAACCAGGACCTGCTAGGATAATGTCCTACCTGCCCGACCCCATTCCTGCATCGCGTGGGTTCTGTCTTTTCATTAAGCGCCTTCTACTACCTTCCGGCGCTCCAGAAGCGCCCTCATCCAGCGAGAAGCCCACATGGTGCAAAACCCATTTGCCCCAATGCAGATTGTTTATAGATGATGAGCTATCAGCGGTGCAATGCTCAGCCATCCAGGAAATGAAAGTGCTTCACATTACTGCAAAGGAACACTGCTGGGCCTGCAAAGACGCCTACTGAGATGATGGGAGAATTAGGAGCCGGGAGACCATCAACCGATGCCATCAGCATCCGGCGACACCGAGTGGATTTAAGCAGAGAGCTCTGGGGCTGTGCAGCAAAGCAGCCGGGGGGAGGGAGGGACGGACGTGGCAGTAACACCACCGCCGGGGCTCCAAACACCTGCACTTCCGGGACGACTGTGTGTGTCTGTGAACAAGCGCAAGGGTCCCTTTAACTTTTCACCCTGAATTCGGCACCCTGCCAGATTTTTAAATCGCATTCATTGCTCCTTGTTTGAGGTCAAGAGTGGCAGCGTTGTTTTGCTGGTGTATTGCTTCATACTGACGAGGCCATTGAAAAAACAATGCAGTTAATACATGTGGTTTCTTTAAAAAAAATATTGAGCAGTTATTAGAAACTGTACTAAATGCAGTGAGGCTGTTTTACTAAAGGGAATAATCACTAGCCTTTATATTATGTATGGTTTTAAAGATTGTAGGTGCATTTTGGACCATAACAGGCCTAATAGGCAAACAAGTGATGAAACAAATATTAAAAAGTGTTAAAAAGGAGGACAAAGTGTTGTGAGGAGAAGAATGCAGCGACTCTAGGAAGTGACGAGGAGAACATGGGGCACTGGGCTTCCTAATTTCGGGAAATGTTGCTTAGGTTTGGCTTTTTGTCAGCTCGATGTCTTTTGATGGATGCATTTTTTTCCATGTCCCACTGGAGTAGCTCAGGCACTAATTATGTGTACCTTATGTTCAGGTTTAGGCCCAATAGTTGGTTTAAGCCACAGGACACTAATGGTAAAGGGTTCTGAGTGACACAAGTGGAATCCAACAATCTCTGATTGCCCTGGGACTCCTGTGAAGTGAGATTTGTACAAGTTTGAACCAGGTGAAATTTCCCCCAAAAGGTTTGTGTTTGAGATTTTTCTGCTGGACAATTCTTTGGTAAAATAAGGTTTGCCATAGGTTTTATAATGCAGAATCTACTTTTTAATTATTGTACATTTTTTTTTTTTTTTTTTAATTGTTAACTCCCTGAAGTTTCCAAAGTTGGCAGTATTTTAATTTCGTGCCATGAACTTAGCACTTGCAAGGTAATCTAACTTTACACTCCTCTTAATCTAAACAATTTTCCAGCCTCTGATTTCTCTCTAGCGGGTATACCCTGTTGTATCTTAGAATACAAATCTTCCTCTAAGGAAGAGGGAGTTTCATTAATCACTTATACTTTATTGAATGATGTTGTTTTTCTATCCCCGCATCAATGGGATGCCTTGTCAGAAGTTCTGACAAAGGGTTTCCAGGTATTCCTTCTTAACCCTGTCAGATTCCTTTATTCCTAGTAAAGTCCTTACCTGGGTTTTGCAAACCTTCCATTGAAAGGTTGTCTCTTTCCTAAAAATTCTGAATGATTGATTCTCCCAGTACGTATTTGGTCCTTTCTGCTTTGTTCCTGGTCCATGAACATCCACCCTCATTTATTTGTATCGTTTCATCGGAATAGAGTGGAGAGAAATTGAGACTATGATGTTTATCGGTGGTCCAATTTACGAAGTATTTATATTCTTTGTGGGTTGTGTTTGCCCAGTATTTCTTGCGTTGAGTTGTGCCAGTAATGTTGGCTCTAGTAAGGATAAACACAGTTCTCATTTCCTTGTTTAACATAGTCGCTTGTGGCAGCTGCAATGACTGGTGGGGTTCATAGATCTCTCCCAAAGGCGTCTCTTTGAGTTCATTTATTTGAGAAGCAAGTACTGATATGTCTCTGTTAAAATGCTCCCTGTTTGTGAAATAAATAAGCCATTTCTGATGGACAAGAATGTTTCATTCTGGAGACCTCTTGTCTAAAGACATCTAGTGTCCTTGAAAAGCACAAGGAGCAAGTAAATGTGCTGAGTGACAGTTAACAGGGAACACCTTAATATACCTGTTTTTGAACACTACACATTCCAGTAGCAAATTTGTCTTGAAACAACAGGGAACTATGCCATGTTATTTTAGGTAGTGTCTGCTGTATATGGTTCTGATATGGTGGCTTGTTCTAGTGGACTCTGCTGTTCTTGGTGAATCAAGTTTTCTGAACTCTCATGAAACCGATGTGTGCAGGTCTCCACCATTCATGCTACCACTGTTCTCCATCTTACTTTGAGTGTTCTTTCTTAGAGATCTACCCTGAAATGTATAGAGTTGGCAGAGGGGTGGTGTTTTCATGCTGTTCTTGTCTGTTTATTCTCTGGCTACTCACTACCGTGGTCTTCCAGTTGTGTTCATTTTCAGTGGACATATCCATTATGTGGCATGGATCTTGTGACATTTCACCCACCTGTGGTTGTCAGAATGTGGGCCATGTGTGGGGATTTTGATATGAGTGGTTGTAGAACAACATCATTTATCCTAAAACTATTACATTTTTTATCTTGTGATTTTGGAGGGTGCATAGGCTTACAATACATGGGATTGAGCAACCAAATTCACGATGATTTTTTAACAAGATCATACCGACTGCTAGCATGGAACTAGAACCGCCTTCGTGGTGGCCCACTATTTTAGTTGGATATTTGTGGCTTTTCAACAGCTTATCATTGTATAGCTCTAAAAATGATTCCAAAGAGAGTTTAACATCGCTTCTACATAGGGTTGTACGACTTTACAATGCATGGCTTTACCACGCATGCTTTACCAAGCATGCTTTTACCAAGCACATGCCTTTACCACCGCATGCCTTCACCACTCATATGCCTTTACCACGCAAGGAAAGTTTAGTTAAGGTAAATTATGCGCGCGGCAGCTGGAATGCTGTGATTGGCTGGATGCAACCTGAACAGAAAGTTGCGGGTGCCATTTAATTGATCGGGAATGGTTCACGGGGCTGAACATTTCTGTCAAAGTTAACATAAGGGGTCAGGGTGAAGGTACTCTGACCCCATGTTGAGAAATGGGGGTGTTAGTAACACAAGTTATGTGTCCAAAATTGATTTTGTTAAACACGCGCAATGTTCAAGACAATGCCGCGACCTCCAGCGCGGCTCCCTGTGTACCGTCGTGGGGACATCATAACTATCACGACGTCTTCGCAAATATTGGTGGAAATATAAAACAAAAAGTATCTATATCTATATACACACCCTCGCTGGTCACTGTCACAGACTCATGTATGCACTCTCAAACTCACTCAGACACTTATACACCCATTCACATACCCACTCACACACTTATACATCCAGTCACATACACAGTCAGATACTCATGCACCCATTCACATACCCATTCAGGTACTCATGCACCCAATTACAGACTCACTGGGAGAGTGACACACCCATGTACAGACCCATTCAGAGACTCATGCACCTACTTAGAGACCCACTCATAGACCTATGCACACAGTCTCATACCCACTTATAGACTCTTACACCCTCTCAGAGACCCGCCTGGGCACTCATGCACCCACTCCAGACCCAATCAGAGACTCATGCACCTACTTACAGACCCACTCACACACTCACATATGTACTCACAGACCCACTGAGACACACACACCCACTGACATAACCACTGAGACATTAATACACTCACTCATAGATCCACTCAGATACTTATACACAAGCTCGGGGCCCTGTTGATTGTCTCCCTCTCTGTAACCATTGCCGGTACACTATTAGAAGTGATGGTAAGGCCGCTAAACCCCCCTCTCAGACTCTCAAAATCCTTAGTCTTAACTGCCGCTCTCTAGTCAAACACCACGCTGACATTTTGGACTTGATCCAAGCGGAAGAACCAGACCTTCTGTTTCTCACAGAGACTTGGCCCACCTCCACCAGTGTGGTTGAACCACAGTTGGCACTTCCACAGGGGTATCTAATAAAAACACTGAACAGGGAAGAAGGCAGGGGAGGAGGGATAGCAGTCATTTATAAAATCATTTACACCTGCAGTCTGACAAAAGAGTTCATTACAGACAGTGAAAGTGGTCTTTTTAAAATTTCTGTAAATCACAACTTTACCTTGACGGGACTACTTATCTATCGCCCCCCCCCAGACCCTCTAGAATGTTTAGGGATTCTCTTACTAATGTGATTTCTATCCTGGCCGCTAAATCCGCCAATTTCAATATCATTGGGGATCTCAACCTCCATCTTGAGGACCACCACAGCAGCGAGACTGCTGATTTTCTAGCAGATCTTGCTGCCTGCCAACTACTGCAGTTTGTCTCCGGTTCTACTCATTTGGCAGGGCATCTTCTTGACCCAGTATTCTCTAATATTTCTACCCTCAGAGTCCTGCATCCCCTTCCCATGGCTTGGACTGATCATTTTCTCATCTCTATAGTACTTCCCTACGAGAATCAACCATCACGTACTTACCCTGAGCCTTTGCTAAAACGCCCTTGGCCTAAGCTCAACGCTAATTTTCTCATGGACACCTTAAGTTCTCAAACGCCTCAACTGCCTGATGATGTTGAGGCAGCTGACAGATGTGTCCACGAGTGGCTCTTGCAGGCTCTTGATAAACACATCCCTGCTAAACTTACATCACGGCACAGAACCTACACCAATCCCTGGTTTAACGAGAAACTGTCCCAGATGAAAAAAGACTGCAAAGTTCGTGAACGGGCCTGGAGATGTAAATACGACCCTGTCCTTAAAATTCAATATCGTTCTGCCGTTAAGACCTATCACAAACTGATTCGGAAATCACGTGCTGACTGCTGAAACAATAAAGAGCAGTAATAACCCGGCCAAAAGTATCTTCTCCCTGCTTAACGACATAAAAAATCCGCCATCAGCTAGGGCCTCAACCACTCTCTCCAACTCACAATGTGAGGCTTTAGCTATTTTCTTTGTTAATAAAGTTGAGGAGATCTATAAATCCTTTCCGCCCATTATTAATAGCAAAAAGCGTCCTGATCCTATCAGCTGCCCTGGCAGTCGTCTGTCTTTCTTCCCAGCATTATCCTGTGAGACACTAGAGACTTTGTGCCATAAAATCAAATCAGGATCTCCAGCGGATCCTTTTAAACCTGATCAGTTTTTACAATTTCTACCCTTACTTCTACCCACGCTCTGTGAATTAATAAATTTGTCCCTCACTTCCGCTATTGTTCCCACCTCATGGAAACACGCCAAGGTCATCCCTTTGTTAAAGAAGCCTACGTTAGACGCCTCCAAACCCGAAAGCTTTCGCCCGATCTCTTTACTTCCCTTTGCCGCAAAAATCACAGAATCTTATATTAATTCCATCCTTACTAAATTTATAGAGGCTAACAACATCTTAGACCCAGCACAGAATGGTTTCAGGCCTGGCCACAGCACTGAATCTGCTTTATTGGCTGTGACTGAACAACTGCGGTGTACTTTGCACGAGGGCCTGACCTCTGCTCTGATTCTCCTCGATCTCAGCGCCTCTTTTGATACGGTATCCGACAAAATTCTGCTGCAACGCCTTCAAGAGATCGGCCTAGGAGGTTCAGTTCTCAACTGGTTCGCGTCTTTCTTAGCTGACAGATCCTTTCAAGTCATCTTCCCTCCCTATGGCTCCCAGAGGCAGCCTGTCCGCCATGGAGTTCCCCAGGGCTCAGCTCTGAGTCCTACATTATTCAATATCTATGTCCAGCCCCTGGCGGAAGTGGCTAAAAGCAGAGGCCTCTCTATGGTCTCATATGCTGATGACACTTAGCTTGTCATCTCGATATCCAACACCTCTGATCAACATGTCACCAAGTTCCGTGATGCCATGGTGGCCATTGCGGAATGGATGACGATCAATTGTTTACAGCTTAATGCAAGTAAATCTGAGATCCTCCTGGTGGGCAGGGATACTCACCTCTGGAATGACCTATGGTGGCCCACGGCCTTGGGAATCCCTCCTACTCCTAAGGATACAGTAAAAAATCTGGGTGTGTGGCTGGACAGCACACTTACCTTTCAGGCACAGACAAAACTAGTGGCTGGCAGCTGCTTCGGCCTCTTACGCGGCCTGACGCCACTGCTTGGGTTCTTTGACCTTCATACTCGCCAAATCATCATCCAGTCTACTATTCTCTCTAGACTGGATTATTGCAACTCTCGGTATCTGGGTGCCAACAAGGCAGGCATCACTAGATTACAGAGGGTGCAAAATGCTGCTGCCCGTTCCATCTTTGCCCTGCCGCGGTTTTGCTCTACGGCTAAATACATACATAAATTACACTGGCTCCCGGTGGAAAAAAGAATTAAATTTAAATCTCTGTGCATCGCCCACAGAATTTTTCATGCCCAGGCCCCTTCCATTCTAACCAATCTTCTCACGCCCTATATACCTGAACGTGCTCTCCGCTCATCACACCAACTTCTGGTGTGCACCCCCGTGTCAGAAGAGCCCGGGCAGGCGGTCGTTCTTTTTGGGCTCTGGTTGCATCTCTTTGGAACGTTCTCCCGAGCACCATCAGGAACATACAAGACCACAGGGTTTTCAGGAAGGCAGTCAAGACCTGGCTCTTCCCTTGATTTCTCCCTGTGTCTTGTCTCATCTTTCAGGCTTTTTTCTGCTGATCCAGCGCTGAGACGCCCCGTCGCTGGGGCAGACATGCGCTCTACAAATCCGATAACATAACATAACCCATTCACACACCCATACAGTTACTCATACACTCAGTCACAGACCCTCTTAGAGACTTATGCACTCAGTCACTAACTCATACACTCAGAGACTCACACACCCACTCATAGACTCACTCAGATATACACGCACCCACTCACTCACCCATTCAAAGACTCATGCATCAACTCAGAGACCCACCCAGGCGCCTCACCCTCCCAGTCACAGACCCACTCAGACACTCATGCATGCACGCATTCACTCACCCACTCAGAGACTTATGCTCTTGCTCACAGACCATTGAGATAGTCATACACCCACTCACAGATCCAGTAAGACATTCATACACCCACTCACAGACCCGCTCAGATACTCACACACCCATACAGTCACTCACACACCCACTCACAGGCTCACTCAGAGACTGTTGCACCCAGTCACTGATACACACAGAGACTCACGCACCCATTCACAGTCCCACTCAGAGACCCATGCACCCACTCACAAAACCACTAGGACACTCACGCTCAAAGTGATTGACTCACTGAGAGACTCATGCACTCACTCACAGACCCACTCAGACAGTCATGCACCCACTCACTCACACACTCAGACACCCACTTAGACACTCATGTTTTGACTCACAGATCCAGTCAGTCATTTATTTACTTTCAAATTCACAAAGGCACTCATGCACCTACTCATAGATCAACTGAGAGACTCATACAACCAATCACAGATCCACTGAGACACTGATGCATCCATTCATAGATGCACTGAGACAGTCACGCTGTTCGTTACAGAACCATTGATAGACTGATGCACCGTCTCACAGATCCACTGAAATACTTATACAGTGAAAGAGAGACTTACTGATAGAGTGATGTATGCAGTTACAGGTTCCACGAGTTATACACTGTGATAGATGATTAATGTACTTTTTAAATAATAAGATGACAAATACAACAATAAGTGGTGCACCATGCAGATGTAATGCCCAATATCTAATTATAGAAAAAAATATAGAGACGTTACAGGTATGAAATAGAACTTTTTTTAAACTTAGAAGTTCACTGAAAAAACAAAGGTTATAAGGACGTTATAGTTAGGAATTAGCATATGAAAAATCTTAGAAATTCACTGAAAAAACCAAAGGTTACAGGGATGCTATAGTTAGGAAATAGAATTTAAAAACCTTAGAAATTCACTGAAAAAAATCAAAGGTTACAGGGACGTTATAGTTAGGTTTACATTTCACTCGTACAAAACCAGAGAAATTTAGCAGTTATAGTTAGCTGAGCTAACTATAACTCACACCCCCACAATGCACTGCTTATGACCTCACATATTACATCACTCATTACATGGTCAGTAACATCACTGATGACGCCATGCTGCGTGAGCTGCGTGACGTGCCGATTTCTGCCAATTCGTGGACCTCTGTGGACTCTCGAGGAGTTTTAATGTAACTCCGTGGAATTCCACAGCGTGAAACTCTACGAGTTCCACGCATCCTTAATTTAGTACTCAAAGTCGACATAACAGTGCCAGAAATTCTTACATAGCATGATTCAATATTCACCTATTTATACGCTTCTTCTAAGTACTTGTCCGTTGGCCATAGGATGAAATTACCGCCCTTGTCTGAGTATCTGATCACACAATCTGTTGCACTTCGGAGTTTATTAATCAACTTGTAATATTCCCGGGGCAGAGCTAGCCGCGCTGGGAAATGGCCGCGCTGTAGGCGAGCTCTCCCGATCGAGTCACGATCCTGCAATTATCCTGTGAGCACAGCCGCTAATTTTACATGAAACCCGGGCGACTACACTGAGGGAGGCTTCCGGTAAAACACCAGCTAATCACCGGAGAGCTGAATGGCTTGGATCTGGGAGGAAACGACACAGAAGTGAGAGCCGATACAAAACTGCTGCCCAGGGGCGCGCACGTCCCACTACGTTTACCACGCAAGACCGAGGCGCACTAAAGAACTAGGCCTGACGGAGTAAAAACGGGAAGGGAAGAAACCCGATGTGACTCTGGTGGACTAGGCAGTGGGCTACGAGGACAGATATGGCATCGTCAGCCGCGAGCGACCTGGGCCTGTACTGCTGGGAACATCTTGACGACTGAGAGTGATCGGAAATACGACGCGTATCGAGGCCAGTAGCTACGAACAGGCACCATCTAGATACCGCCGCAACTGGGTGACGAACGGACTCGCCGCAGTAGAGACGGAACAGGATAAAAGAATCCATCTGCCGCCATAAGGTACAGAGCGGTGTGCGCAGCAATAAAGCGGGCGATTTCGCACGTAGGAGGGTGCAGGAGGTCTGTGGTCCCGGCTGCGCATTGTGACCCTACATCATCAACCAGTGACTTTCGCTTTTACAATCAGCCGGTGCGGCCAAACAGGGAACGCTGCTGAGATCCTGCACCACGACCTTGCACCGCCTTCGAGAATTACACCCTAGTGCCCACCATATACCGATACATTTGAGTGCTGTGTGGCGTAGGAAACATGTGTCTGTGATCCCTGTGTATACCCGGAACGCCTGGAACTCTAGAGGGAACATGGACTAGTGAGGCCCACATTTGAACAACAAAGGCGCCATTTTGTCGACTTCAGCCGCAGGATTCACTCAGCCCCAGGTCTGGAAGAAATGTGAGGTTGTGTAATCTCGCTGAGACACTGCCGGGGACTACCACACGGGTACAACTGTATGTGCATTACTGTGTCCACATCACATATCCAGACACGCCTGCAACCTCGATAGCACGATTACTGGCCCTGCATCTAAAACTTGCGCAGACACAGGGACACAACAGGCACTATTGATCGCGGCCTCAACTATCACTAGGCCACAACTCCTTAGGATAGAGCACGCGGGTACCTCCTGCTACAGTGCACTACACATACAGAGTGCAGGCAAGATGGGGAAACCAGATAAAAATCAACCCAAACTGCAATTTGAGCAACCACGGAAGGCGATGGAGACCGGCACTGAGCCCCCCGAGAATACTCAGGCACAAACTACGCCACCGGGCTCTGACACGGCAGTGGATTTTCGCGCCATGTTTGCTACCATACAATCCACGCTATCCAACATAGATGGCAAGATCGACTCCCTGACATATCGTGTAGACCGTATGTCGGAGAGATTGGACAAACATACAGAACGAATCGACATGGTGGAACGCCGGGTATCGGACGCGGAGGATGCTCAGCAACAATTCGAACAAAAACAAATTAAAGCTGACAAGGCCCTACAATATCTCATGGCTAAAACTGAAGATCTTGAAGCCAGGTCCCGACGCTGTAATCTCCGCCTTATGGGGGTGGCGGAAACGACAAGATCAGATACAATGGAGAAATATGTCGAAACTCTTCTCATCGCCCTACTCGGTCGAGAAACATTCTCTGAAATATTCATTGTAGAGAGGGCACACAGGTCGCTTGCACCGAGGCCTGCGCCAGGTACGCGCCCACGCCCCATAATAGCCAAAATATTGAATTATAGAGACAGGGATGCAGCACTTCGCAAAGCACGGGAAATGGGATCTCTAAACCATGACGGAATGGATATATCCATATATCCAGACTTTACATCCCAAGTGCAGGAGGCGAGAAAAAAGTTCCTCGACGTAATAAAGAAATTAAGGGAAAATCACATCTCCTATGCGATGATATACCCAGCTAGATTGAAGATCACGGATGGTGGAAATCCCCAAGAGGAACACAAGCTGAAAACGGACATACATCGGATATCGAATGATAACCTACGCCTCTCTCAAGCAGGCCTACTGCTGTTTACAATCAGCCGGTACCTTTACATATATTCGCTCCGGCGCTAAATGAACAAATATGTTGCGTTTGATGGGGACCTTTGCCCTGTGGGTAATGTTGAATAACCACTTGTTGGTGATAGTAATGTTAAGTTATTGCAATATTTGACTTTCTAATATGTAGTCCATGTATCTGCCCTTCATAGGTATGTGCTCACTTCAAATATAAGTTAGTAATGATACAGGATTGTGGCTTGATCCCCCAGCTCTTTGCTGTTGGGGTTGTAAGCCGGAGGCTGCCTCCCCCCTGTGTAAACCACAGCCTTCCTTGTTAGTTAGGTGGGAAGTTTTGTTTGTTATTATGGGGCAGTGTCTTTACCATGATTGGGATGGTGAAGTGGGTGGGGGAGGACTGGGACAATTGCACGGTACATAGGTAGTCACATAAATGATGAGCTTAAATATCCAGGATTCTTAAACTTTAAAGTTAGGCAAAGTAATTGTGCCCAGAGATGGGCGGAAGGTGGGAGGTATGTCCAGCATCCAATATCCTACATTGTTAGTATAGCACTTAGACAATATGGTTAGAAATGCACCATTGAAACTAGTTACTTGGAATGTCAGAGGTCTAAATAATCCCAGAAAGATCCGACAAGTATTTGCCTATTTAGACAGGCATGGCGTTGATATAGCTCTACTCCAAGAGACGCATCTACTTCCACACAAAGCAAATAAACTGGGCAACAGATGGGCTGAATTAGCGATATCGGCGACTTACTCATCATATGCGAGAGGTGTGACAACCCTTATCCGTAAGGGTACACAATTTACACTGGACCAGAAAATCATTGACCCGCAGGGTCGTTATGTCATATTTACAGGATTATTGCGAGGAACCCGAGTTGGAATTATAAATGTTTACGGTCCGAATACGGATGATCCGGCCTTTTTTATGAATCTCTGGGCACAAATACGAACCCTACCAGATATAGAACTGTTGTGGGGAGGCGACCTTAATGTTGCACTGAATTCTGCACAAGACAGGTCGTATCAAACTGCAGAACACCATCCGAATGCGGTCTCTATTATTCAAAATGGACTAATAGAATTTCGTATACATGATGTCTGGCGCCTAAAGAACCCAACTACACTAGAGAGCACACATTCCTCGACAGTCCATAACAGCTGGTCCAGACTTGACTACTGGCTTCTCACAGACCAAGCATGTACGTGGGCCGCAGATATAACACACCTCCCTAAGACGCTCTCAGACCATAAACCAGTGATATTAACCTTACACATACCGACATACATTCCACCGCCATTTATATGGCGCTTCAATGCTAACGCGCTCTTGGACCCCCTTTATAAAGAGGCAATTCATACAGCAATAGTAGATTACTTTGCAAACAATAAACAGCCAGATACTAGTGCAGGACTGCTTTGGGAGGCATTTAAGGCAACAGTTAGGTATTTTGCGCGATATTCGGACACAACTGGAGAAAACCGAAACTTGCATAAAATTGCTTGAAGCCGAATATGACGCCAGTCACAGTCCACTTACGCTGGGCAAATTGAGGGATGAGATAAATAAATACAATCTGCTGGCAGATGATGAGATAAAATACACTTACAAACGCTATACTGCACGCAGGATTGGGGAGGGAGGCAGACCGGGCCGAATATTAGCACAAAAAATACGCATAGAAAACAAACAACACACTGTTCTGAAGATACAGGACGATAATGGTATACTGCATTCGGATACTCAGGGTATATTAAACACGTTCACGACGACATACAGTGATTTTTATAAGACACAACATACTGTATTGGAACCTGAAATCATGCAATACCTTGATGACATAGCGCTGGTATGGCTGTCCGACACGCACCGCGAGCACCTGTCTCAACCCATAATGGAGGACGAAGTCCAACTGGCTATAAAATCCCTGCCCAATGGTAAATCACCAGGTCCTGATGGATTTACTGGCGAATTTTATAAAGCATACGCGGAGTTATTAACTCCGCACCTGCTTGAGATGTATGACGAGGCCTATCATGACAAAATTCTACCTCCCACACTGCGCGAAGCCCTTATAGTAGCACTACTGAAGCCTGATAAAAACCCAGATAAAGCAGAATCATATAGGCCCCTCTCATTAATAAATACAGACTTTAAAATACTGGCAAAGATTATAGCTACTAGACTACGACCACTCATGACCACCATGGTCCTTCCTGACCAATCTGGGTTCATTCCAGATCGCTCAACGACACACAATTTACGAACCATATTTGCCCTTTTGCACCAACTCAATCCGGAAATTAAGGCTGTGGCGGTATTGTTAGATGCAGCTAAGGCCTTTGACTCTATTGAATGGACCTACATGTTCTCGATCCTGAAGAAAATGGGCTTGCCACCTACGTTTATAAACTGGATAGCCCTATTATACAATGAACCTACAGCCCGAATAAAAGTTAATAGACACGTATCAGGGGTAATCCCAATACAACGTGGGACCAGACAGGGATGCCCATTATCCCCATTGCTGTTCGCAGTAGCATTAGAGCCACTAGCATGCAAAATACGCCAAAACTATGCATATACAGCGCTCCGATTTAATCTAAGACCCATCAGCATATCACTATATGCGGATGATATGGTGTTGTACTTAAGAGACCCAGAGGTTCATCTCTCGCCCGTGCTGAGAGAATACATAAAATTCGGGAGATACTCGGGCTTACAGATCAATTGGAGTAAGTCAGCAGTGATCCCGTTGACGGAAATTACGAGGGCGCCACAAATGGAGTTCCCCTTATATGGCAGGAAGACCCCATTAAATATCTTGGAATCTGGATACATAGAGACCCTGCATTAGTCCTCAGATATAATTATGGAACTGCAATAGACCGTATAGAAACACAAATATCAAGATGGATCACTCTACCTCTATCTCTAGCCGATAGAATTTCCCTTATAAAGATGGTACTGTTACATAAACTGCTATATCTCTTTATTAATATACCAATCACACCTCCTACACCAATCTTTCAGCGGTTACGCACGAACCTGGTCAAGCTGATATGGGCAGGCAAGCAGGCGCGTATCAGTCTTCACACTATGTCACTTCCATACACTGCAGGTGGTTTCACGGTGCCTGATCTTTACTTATATTATCTCTGCGCCCAAGCGCAATACGCATATTTTTGGTATCACCCAGTAAAGTATCTACCACACCTTGCTATAGAGGATGGAGACGCTGACCCGGTGCCATTGCCTAGCATACTCACTCATATTAGGCCACATCTATCTCCACGAGAAATAAACACAATACGCACAACATCACATGCATGGAGAAGCATCGGTCGCCTAGCGGACAAAACACCCCTGTATGCCCCGAACATGCCGTTGAATTGCCACCCGAACTTATCGGTCACACAAGAGCAGAATAGCATGATGATACTAGAAACAGTAGGTATAGCACAAATGGGGGACCTATACAGGAATGGCACCTTCATAACAGCTGATGACTTGTCATATATAAGTAACCAATCACTATTGTTTCGATTCATATATCATAGGTTGAAGGCTGCAATTAAGGAACTCTATCCTTCATATCCTAATGAGCCTCCTACACTACAATCATTGCAATTTTTGATAGCCACACCCACTCACACCAACATAGTGTCACGATTATATAAGCTGATACAATCAGATATAGGTGCACAGACTCTAAAAGCACGTGAAAAATGGAATAAATTATTAGACACTCCTTTGACAGACGACGACTGGTTGTCATGTTGTACGCTCACCACGCTACTTACACCTAATGGAAACTTACGTATTATTCATTATAAATTCCTTCATCAAGCTTATCATACACCAGCTAAATTATGTAAATATGGTTTACGAGACACTGCAGACTGTAAGAGGTGTGGATGTACTCAGGCAGACTTTGTACATCTTGCATTGAATTGTGATAAGATACGATTGTACTGGGAGAACGTAATTTACCATCTGAGTGCTCTGACATCATGTACATTGTGCTGCACACCGCAACTCTGTTTGTTAGGTCTATTAAGAAGAAACTGGTTGCGGTGTTGCTGCTGTTGGCCAAGCGCAGGGTGGCAATGAACTGGGATAGCAAGCAAACCCCTACGATTGCCCGCTGGATATTAGATGCTGTCTATTGTTTAGACAATTTTGTAACATACGCCGAAGAATTACCAACTGCTTCTAAACCATTGGATATCTGGATACCTCTTACTGATTATTTAAACGAGAACCCTGACCTGTTCCAGAATTGTCATTAACGTTAACATAAGTGCGTTAAATTGTGAACACTGCTACACAATATATCTAGAAATTATGTAGTATTTGAGGAGGCACTGTATGTATACCTCCGTGATTGTTTTTTACTTAATCTTTTTATTTTCTTTATACTGCATTGTGACTGACAGGATTATTACAATGGTGACTACTGTTATGTACGTTTCATTGAAAATGTTCAATAAAAAAAAAAAAACTTGTAATATTCCGTCTGTCCAACATTTTCATTCTTTTATTTACTCTCCATTTTACATGTCATTTCTTTAACTCCTGAGTCACTAATTCAATCAATATGTCAAATGGATCCTTTGGCATTGTTGGCATAAATTTAGAATTAAGCTTGAAATGTGTCGGGGATTCTCCATACACATCTAGGCCTAGGCTAGTGATCACTTCCTCCTCAGGCAACGTATCTGTTATGCCCTTGATCTTATTTTCCAGTTTTTGGAGTTCCTTCATTAGTCACCATCAACTACCAATAGTTGATGTTGTTGATTGTTACTTGATTCCTGACACTTTACTTTCATCATATTCTGCAGCATAAAGAATTTTTTTACTTCATTGTTCTTACAAACTTAAAAAGGTCTATCCTTGTATTTGTGTAATTCATAGTCCATTCCGGGCAATATGATAGCCTCAAATACTCTCCTCCTCTTTAATTAAAGTCATAATAGTCGAATTTATAATTGCATTACTGTCACCTCTTACTATTTCTTTCTCTATTTTGTTTGTTTCCGATCAGACTGATTTTTTCTTTCTCCTCCCGCCATGTCTCTTTCTCCTCTTTTTAAATATTTCTGTTTTTGCTCTCATTCTCTTGGGCACAGATTGAGGCGCCTGCCCATCAGTAAAAAATGTAACTAATCCAGTACAGTGGGGATCCTCCCTTCTGTCCCCCAACATGGAGTTGGTCACAGAGTCTGGCACTCAGGCAGACCCCACCCCCCAGGGCCGATTTGTCAAAAAAAGGGAAGGGGGGTGGGGGGGGGGAATCCACTCCCCTCCCCAACTCGATCCCCGGTGGCAGAATTTTGTTACTAAGCGGAGTGAGGCACTCAGCCACTCAACCAAGCCACATTGGGCCCCAGGGTCCCCATGCCCGGGGAACTTTTTTTTTTAAGTAGGGGAGGGGGTGCATGGCCCTCATCCCTGACTTAACCAGGGGCCCTGGGGATCCCATCCCGTGGCCTATTTATAAATTAAGGGGAGAGGGGCACGTGGCCCGCCTCCCCAAGCCACAAGGGACCCCGGCACCCCATCCATCAGGTGCAAAAGATAATTGGAAAGGGGGGCACAGCCCCCCTCACCGAGCCACAAGGGGCCCCAAGGACCCCATCTTCCAGGGACCCCATCCCCCAGGGCCTTCAAAGGAAGGGGGGCATCTGGATACTGCGGAAGCCGGTCTTGCTCCTGCCTGGTGGGAATAGCTGTTTCTGCTTGCTTTTGCTGGTTGGGACCAATCTGATTATCCCTACCTGCAGGAGTTCGGACAGGGAAACCGCCGGGTGGTAGCACAGCTTTCCACTATGTCCCGGGGGTGGGCTTCCCAAGACACAATGTAAGAATGGGGTCCCGGGGCCCTTTAAGGCTTGGGGAGGGGGACTGCATGCCCCTCTACCCTATTCCAATATACCTGACTCCAGGAGGAAGGGGCTGTGTGCCCCCCCCCCCATTAAAATACATTTCAGCCACAGGGGATGGGGACCCTGGGGCCTATACAGGCTTGGGGACGGGGGCGAGCGACCCCCTCCTCTTTAATTCCAGAACTGGCCTTGGGGATGGGCTCCCGGGTGCCCTTTAGGTCTTGGGGAGGGAAGCTGCTTGCCCCCTAACCTATTCTAACTTGTTGGACCTGGAGGATGGGGTCCCTGTTGCCCATTGCTGTCTTGGGGATGGAGGGGCCGTATACTCCCCTCCCCAATTAAAATGCATTTCAGCCCCAGGGAAGGAGGTCCCTGGGGCCTCAATGAGGCTCTGGGAAGGGGCAATGTGCCCCCACCCCTTTGTAATTCATGGTGGACCCCAGCCGCCATTCCTTTTTTTGCTATGACGCGGTCCCACCCATGGAAGTCCTGCGGGACACCTGCGGGATCGTGGTGTTTTAAAAAAATAAATATATTTTGGCCCCGTGGGAGCCCATCTGGGATCCCCCTCACATGCCCTAGGGGGGTGGGTTCAAGTACCTATAATTGATTACCTAAAGTAACTATAAACCGTGCCCCCGCCATGCACAGTTTTGTGCTCAATGATATCATTTCAAATGTTGCAGTGATGTTATCAATGATTTCATAGAACATGTCATGAGTGATGTAATATGTAAGGTCATAAGCAGTACATGGCGAGGGCCTGAGTTATAGTTAGTTTAGGTCACAAGTTATAGTTACTTGAGATAACCATAACTGGTGAATTTCAGTGGTTTTGTTAGTTTAAAACAGTATCTTTTTAACTGACATTTTCACATAACTATAAAATTACCCTAATCTTTGTTTCGTCAGTGAATTTCTGTTTTTTCTTTTTAATTCAAAGCAAGATATAATTACAATTCGAAACTATAACCTACCTGTAACCTTTGCTTTTATTCTGAATTTCTAGTTTTTTTTTTAATGTAAAGCATTATTTTATTACCATTCATAAAGCCAAAACCCTGCAGTTCCCGGCCTTCGGCTGTGCACAGTGTGGGGTTTCGTCCAACCCCTCCACGGACAGCCAACCTCCCGCCAAGCACGGCCTTTGGCGGTGCTCCACAGGGGGTTGGCCGCAAGTGTTGGCCAACCCTTCACAGGTTCAATTCATATTTCTTTTTATTATATTGAGGAGGGGGGGCATGGCCTCCCTCCCCATGCCTTTAGGACCCCATTCCCCAGAGCCATTTTATTTGATTGAGCATACGTGGGCCACAGCCTTCCTCCCTCCCTGAGCCTCTTTGGGCTCTAGAGACCCCATCCCTGGAGCCTTTTTTTGTATTTTAAGGGGATGGGGTGTGCAGCCCCCTTCCCGAGCAAATAGTGGCCACGGGGACCCCATCCCCAGAGCTTAAACGTATAGTTAAAGGAGAGGGGGCCCGTGGCTCATCACTGAGCCAATAGTAGGCCTGGGAACCCCATCACCTGGGGCTTAAACATATATTTGATGGGGAGGGGGGCGTGGCTCCCCTCCGCAAGCCAATAGTGGCCCCGGGGACCTTATCTCATGGGGCCAAAACATACATTTGTAGGGGGGGCATGAGTCCCCTCTCCCTGAGCCTCTTGGGGCCCTGGGCACCCCATGGCCATTTTTTCATTTAGGGGAATGGTGCACACAACCCCCTCCCGAGCCAATAGTGGTCTCGGGGACACTATCCTACAAGGCCTAACGTGGGTGCCCCCATGTCCACCCGAGCACTCACACCACACACTCTTGGGGATGTGGGAGGGCACAACAGGGCCCCCGTGGCCCCGCTGGCTCCCCAAGCGCACCCATTCCGGATGCATCGGGAGCTGGTCTTACTCTCGCCTGGAGGGAGCAGCTGTTTTTGCTTGCTCCCTCCGAACGGGAGCAATTTGAATTTCTCTGCACGTATGAGCACATGCATTGAAGCAAAAGGCTGCTCCCACCTGGCGGGATCTCTTATAAAACTCCCGCCGGTTGGAATTAGACATGCCCTCCCTGCCCGTGCTTCTGCAAGATAAACTCATGGATAGATACTTTTAGTAGCAAAGTAGATATTACAATGCATCTTCAAAAGAGTGCCTTAGTGCCTTGAATGCAACCAGCAATTAAAATGACTCCCACAGAAAACAAATACACAGAAACCAAGGCACCATCAAAGAAAAGAGCTGAAGGCACATCAATCCACGAAATGCCGGGACAAGGTTGAAATTTAGGACCTCAGAGTAGCAAAAAACCATCCTCTCAGCACACCCACCAGATCTTATACACCTCGTTTGCTCACCTCGGTGCATATAGATAGATCAAAAACATAAAAAGTTCACCTCCTAAATAAGGGAGACATCTGAAGGTCAATAAGAGAAGTCGTTCAAACTCCTTGCCTGGCCATTGTAGATCAGATTTTTCTCTTCAGCTCTTGCAGTCATAGCATAGGGACTAGGTTGACAGGCATTTGGGCTTCCCTCCTTTGATGAAGACCTCGAGACCATGTCATCTGCTGTGTTTCTTCTATGCTGTTCTGGTCAATGTTCGGTTGAGGAACAAGGGAGGAAGATCCATTTTTCACCAGGATGGTTATCTCTTGTCTCATCAGATATCCTAGTGCTTGTCTCCTCCTTATGCTCTGTGACATCGATAGAGAGGAAGGAGTTGCCAAGTTGCCTGGGTGCTGGTGATGGGTGGAGACCAGGTTTGCAATCAAGACAGAGAGTGCAACAGATCCCTGAGAAAAGCCACTTCCTTCGGGCCATGTTTGGGTCTCTTGGGTTACTGCCATAGCCACCAGCTGAGATCCTGATAGCTTTCTGGTCCCTCTGACTGCTGGGACTGTGAGGGTTGCACCATGACTGAGAGGGATGCTGCATCTGTAACTCTGTCATGCTCACACCAAACTACACATCCACAGGTTAGACACAATTCATAAAATGATAAATCAATATCTAGCAGGAATATGTATGTGGGAACCTCAAAAACCCTCTTGGGACAATTCATATTTCACAGACGTATATTGCATGTAGGCATCACTTCCACATGGAAGAAGCAGCATCAATACATGGAACTTCCCAGATACCTATCAACAGTATCAGGATCTTTAATTTTTCAATATGTGGAGGACACAACAGCGGAACATCTGGTAGATCTTCGTGTTTGTTCACCATCCTATGTACAGTTGTGGGAAATAGGATGTTCGATGCAGTGTGGGGAAAGCAAATGTCAATACCCAAAAAGTTCTCACTCTGTGGGGACTCACACACATTGAACTGACTTATGCGCACTAAATGCACTTCCAAACTCACACTTCCAAAAGTAAGTGGAAGTGGTACAGGTAGTGTGAGGAAGATCATCAAATACTCTATTTTTAGCAGGTGTGAGGTAAAGGATTTCTTTACATGAAATAAAATCTTGTTCTTGTGAATGAAAAAAGTTGGGAAATGTGCTATGGCCTCTAAATATTTGCAATCATAAGGTTAGGAATAGCAGGCATGCGCCTGGGAAACTATGATAGCTGTAGGTTTACCTTCATTGCACATGTCAGATTTGTGAATTTCGAAAAATGTGTTAATCTGCTCAGATCATGCAAGTGCCTGTGTGCCTTTCTATTTTTTTATGAATCAGGCACTTAGGTATTCATAAGTAACTTAGGGCCAGATTTATCAAGGTTTTGCATCACCATTGTGCCACACAAGGGGGCGAAAGGGCGACACAAAACTTAACTGAGATTTATCAATCCACACAAGGCCACCAGTACATAAGAGACACCAAACGGACCTTCATAAAGGACAAAATCCAGGCCAGCGCGACCAACGCCAAGGAACTGTTCAGCGTCATACAACAGCTCACAAAGCCACCCAGCGAAGCCACTGACGTCACACCCTCCCAGCAACTCTGCGACAAACTCAGCAAATACTTCCACCGTAAGATCAAGGACCTCTACGACAACTTCAACGAACCGACTAGAGACAGCACCCTCCCCCCCATCGCGGCCGATCAGCCAACGATTTCGACCTGGAAACCCGCGACCGTCGAACACATCACCGCGACTATGCATAAAACCCACTCAGGAGCCCCCACGGACCCCTGACCACCGCACATATTCCACAAGGCCGCAGCCACCATCGCACCCGAACTTGGACGGACCATCAACACCTCCCTCACGTCCGGCATCTTCCCAGACGACTGGAAGCGGGCGGAGGTTCAACCCCTCCTCAAGAAGCCCACAGCCGACCCAACGGACCTGAAGAACTATCGGCCTATCTCTCTCCTCCCGTTCGCTGCCAAAGTCATCGAAAGACTCGTGAACGCTCAACTGACCGACTTCATCGAAGAGAACTCCATCCTAGACGCCTCCCAGTCCGGATTCCGCAGTAACCACAGCACCGAGACCGCTCTCCTCGCCGCCACAGACGACATCCGCATGCTACTCGACCAGGGACACACCGAGGCCCTCATCCTTCTCGACCTCTCCGCAGCCTTCGACACCGTCTCTCATCGCACCCTTGCAGCCAGACTCCACATCGCTGGGATACAAGGAGCCACCCTCGACTGGATCCGATCCTTTCTCTCCGGCAGAACCCAGAGGATCAGACTCCCTCCCTTCCTCTCCAAGCCCACTGACATCAACTGCGGAGTGCCCCAGGGCTCATCTCTCAGCCCCACGCTCTTCAACATCTACATGGCCCCCCTCGCCGCCATCGTCAGACAGCATGGACTCAGCATCGTCTCCTACGCAGACGACACCCAGCTCATCCTCTCACTCACGAAGAACCCAGACGACACCAGACTCTGCTTCCAGGAGGGAATGAAGAACATAGCAACCTGGATGAAGGACAGCTGCCTCAAGCTTAACTCGGAGAAGACCGAGGTCCTCATCCTCGGACCCTGCAACTCAGCCTGGGACAACTCCTGGTGGTCCCCCGCCCTCGGGAACCCACCCACGCCTACAGACCACGCACGCAACCTCGGCATCATCCTCGACTCTTCCCTCTCCATGAACCGCCAGATCAACGCCGTCGCTTCCATGAGCTTCAACTGCCTGCGCATACTCCGCAAGACCTTCAAATGGATCCCCCCCCGACTGCAGAAAGACCGTCACCCATGCGCTCATAACCAGCAGACTGGACTACGGCAACGCCCTATACACCGGAATCAACAGATTCCTCCTTCACAGACTCCAAACCATCCAGAATGCCGCCGCCAGACTCGTCCTCGGACTCCACGCCACGAACACATGACTCAACACCTACGAGATCTTCACTGGCTCCCGGTCGAAAAGAGGGTTACCTTCAAGCTCCTAACCCACGCCTACAAATCCCTCAACAACATCGGACCCAAATACCTCAACGAGAGACTATCCTTCAACGTACCCAAGAGGAACCTCCGCTCCGCTGACCTCGCCCTGGCAGAGGTCCCCCAGATACGCAAGAACAGAACAGGCGGGAGAGCTTTCTCCCACATCGCAGCCAAGACCTGGAACATACTCCCCGTGAACATCAGACGCTCCCCAACCCTACAAACTTTCAGGAAGGACCTCAAGACCTGGCTCTTCGACTGATCTGGAGCTCCCCTCCCCCCCCACAGCCCCTTGAGACCCTCACGGGTGAGTAGTGCGCTTTACAAACCCCTGATTGATTGATTGATTGACCTTGCAGGGCCCTGCATGCCTTGATAAATCTAGAGGAGCGCACCGCAGCGCAAGTCGCTGTCTTGTGCTACTCTGCCCCAGTGAGGTGTTCCATGGGTCTTCCCATGCATCCACCCATGGATGTTGGCACATTCCCAGATTTACCATTAGTGGTTGACCTGTTAATGCGACAAAATGCTACGCCTCCCCAGGTGAGGGGTAACCAGGAGATATATCTTTATTTCTCCTCATAGTTTCCTCTTTCTATGGGGCATATTCACAAGGACTTATCTCCGAGTTATCGCCACCTTAACGCATCAAAAGTGGAGATAGATTTAACGCCCCATTCACAAGCGGGTGCAAACTGCAGACATCGCCAGTATTCCCGCGATAACTGCCGCAAAATTTACCTCCACGGGTGACACCACCAACTAACCCTAATGAGATGCAGTGTAGGCGTTCCCGGGCAAAAACACACGAAAACACCACTACACCACATTCACAACGAACTGCCAGATCTGCGATGCGAACCAAAAACAGGGGATAAGCCACGGTAGCAACAGGGATTTAACACCTGCCTTCTGCTGGTGTTAAGCAGGATGACTACCTGCAGTATGAAAGGGAGCCCAGCCCAGAGCCACATCTGAAGACCCACAGATGCCATGGAGACAATGATCATGCAGCTCGGAGACCCATGAGGGCCACAACACCCACCGCCACCACTCCCAGGCCCCCCCCCCCCAGACCCTCCCCGGACAAATACATACCGTGCACGACACAAGAGCCACAAAAAGCGCATGATGTCGCACAATGACAACAAGAAACACACGTGTGGTCAGAAGAACGAGAAACAGTCACTCATCATTGAAGGAACAACCAAAAACTTTATTGAAATACAACACAAAACACCAATGCGGAAGACTCCTGTCGGGTCCGTCCGGGACAATCTTGATGTCACAGCCTGGAAAATAAAGCACAAAATCAGAACGTGTGTCATGCGCACATCAAAGGAGCGAGACACAGAGAATGAAAGAAAGGCAGAGAGAGAGAGAGAGAGAAAGAGAGAGAGAAAGAGAGAGGGAAAGAAAGAAAGGGAGAGAGAGAGAGAAGGAAAGGAAGGGAGAGCGAGAGAGAAGGAAAGGAAGGGAGAGAGAGAGAGAAGGAAAGGAAGGGAGAGAGAGAGAGAGAGAGAGAGAGAGAGAGAAGGAGGGATACTGCCGCCCCGCGCACCCAGGCACCACTGCTCACCTGCTGCCACCGGTGTGTCTCCAACCACGTGCCGGTATACACTGCAAGCCACCAGGTCTGCAATCTGTAAACGAGGCCAGAGTCAATCATGGCAGAGTCCATCTCACTGCACACGGCAACAACGCCTGTCCATCCCTGCTCACACATGCAGCCGCACCCTACCCCCTCCCGCCGGCCAGCGCTGGCTGTCCGCACTTGCGCACCCAGGCCCCACTGCTCAACTGCCGCCAACGGTGTGTCCACCAGTGGGCACACCATGTGCCCGTGCAAGCTCCAGGCCCAGGTTTCGCCACCATGGCATGCTCCACATCAAACGGACCCGCAGCGCAGCCCAGCAGGTCCCACACATGACGCTGAGTCCTGAGGCATCAATGGCAGAGACCACATCAGTGCACACGTCATCATCGCAGGCTGCACACCCGCTCAGCAATTTCGGTGCCACTAACCCTGTTCAACCCCAGTCAGTGCCACGTGGTGGTAGGCTCATGACGGCCGCAAGGCTTCGGGTGCCACTAACCCTGTGCAACCCCAGTCAGCGCCACGTGGTGGTAGGCCTGTGACGGCCGCAAGGCTTCGGGTGCCACTAACCCTGTGCGCAACAACTCATGGGCCCTTTATGTTTGAGAATCGTGGAACGTCCGTCATCCAGTCACCACTGGCAGTGGGAAATGTGACGTTGTCGGCCCCTTATATTGGCGGGGTCACATGGCCTGTGACGCCTGTGCCGGATGGGTGTGGTGTGTGTGCAAACCTGCCCTCAGGGAGTGGCCGTGACATGCTGACAACGAGACCAGCGACCTGCAGACCACTAGCGTGTAAACCTGCGACTTGTAGCTATGTGGCCCCCCCTCGGAGCGTAAGCGGAGTGGTCTGGCCTGGCGTACGCCGGACCAGCGCAGGGCTTGCAACAATGACTCGGGGCTCTGGGCGTGGTTCAGTCCATGTCCGGACTTGGAAGTGACTAATGCGTGTGTCCCTGTTGTAGTGTCTACGGCACCCGGAACGCAATCGACAATGTAGCACACTGTGACTGGAATCCCACTAGATGAGCATCATTGACGTTATGGGGAATCACTGACCCTACATTCATCCACACATTCATACCTGAATGATGAAAGACATGACACAGCAGTGCGTTTCTGAATGTTTAATGCACATCCAGTGGAGTTTTGCAGCTGGAGCAGTACAGGGCCATGCCAACCCCACTTCACAATATGGGCCCTTGGAGGGCCAGCCAGAGTCCATCAGGGAATGACAAGTACAGCGGAAGAGGAAGGGTACAGTCCGCAGTCTGGTCGCTGTGTCATTGGCCACCAAACAGGATATGGCAGTCCATGTCGCGGTCCAAGGTGAGTGCAGCAGAGTGTATCGGGGGTCAGTGGAAGGTCATGGGGCCATGTGCGGCACCAAGCAGCAACAGGCCAGGTGGCGGACATGAATGCTAGTGCCTCCTTCTGATCTCAAGCCCATCCACGTCCTCGTCCTCGGATGTGTGCTCTGCCCCACTTGTGGGTGGTGCAGTTCCGGCTGCTGCACTGTGTGCCACTGACACATCAGGGGCCGGAGGTGGATTGTCGGCCGCACTGTGTAGCAGTGACACATCAGGTGCCGGAGTGGAAATGCCTGCCGCACTGTGAGGCACCGACACACCAGGGGGCGGAGATGTGGATGTTGTAGGAGCAGCAGCATTCATCTGTGCCACGCCTTGTGGCAGCAATGCCATGATGAGGATACACAGGGCATGGTAGATCCCAGCTACATTTTGCTGATGTGCAGCGGTGGCTGCCATCCTTTCCGCATCCATCCGCACCATGCCCTCCATGAGCCTCCGCATGTGTGCCAGCTCACGGCTGAGATCGCTGGAGCCACTCTGAGCGGACAGGTGTTCTTGTCTCCGAGTCATGACTCCAGCGATGTCAGCCAGGGGTAGTTGGAGACCATGGAGCGGCCTGTGGGTGTCCGTTAGGGACTGGAGGTGGTCCCTGATGGGACTCAGACACCCATGGATGGTGTCAAGTTTGGTATCCATGAGGTCGAACCCCACCCGCACCTGCTCAGCCATCTCCCTCTGGCCCCCCAACACACGGCGTTGGAAGGCCATGTGTTGTTCGGGGGGGTCTTGGGAGACAGCCGGGGTTGTGGGTGCCTCCTGCTGGGTGGTTTGTGGCGTGGGTGGGGTCTCCTCGATGCAGCTGGGCTGCCCTGGTCCTGGAGGTGATTGGCGGATGAGTTCAATGATGTCTTGGAGGGCTTGGGTGTCGATGCTGGTGGTGTCCTCCTTGTCATCAGTGAAGAGTGGCTGGGACTCCTCTGCAGGAGGTGTTGACGGTGCCCCTGCAATGTGAAGGGGAAATGCTGTGTTACAATGTGTCCACATGTATGTAGCCGCATGGTACATGTTCACATTCAGACAGCATGGCAATGTACATTGTGACAGTCTGTAGATCAGGGCCATGATCCAGAGTCATTGTGGGTGTGCACTGTGCTCTGCTTGATTGTGCATGTTTGCCATTGTGGCCATCTCCCCCGTCCACCCAGTACCTGGTGGTTACTCACCCTGTTGCTGTTGTGTTGTGTCATGTCGAGCAGTGTCCGGTGCCCCGACTCCTGCCACGGTCTCCACACTGATGACTGTCGACACCAGCTCCTCCATGTCATCCAGCTCCAGCTGTGGCGCTGGGCTCCCACCTCCAGTCTGCATTGCTGCCTTCTGGTTGCCTGCGAGTTTCTCCTTGGTTTTGCGCTTGATGTCAATCCATCGCCTCTTGACCTCATCCATTGACCTCTTGTGCTCTTTGACAGCATTCACCTTGTCCACGATGGACCGCCATATTCCATTTTTGGTGCCCAATGACACATTGGAGGTGACGAACAGTTGTTGATGGTGTTCTATCACCTCTGTGACCAGGATCCTATTCTCCTGCGGACTGAACTTCGTCTTCCTCTTCTTCTTGTCCTTGCCCTTCCCTATCCCCGAGCTCCCAGGCTGGTCGACCGGGGTGCTTGTGGGGTTCCGCTCGTCCTCTGCGCCTGCTCCGGCTGCCTCCATGGTGCTTCGGTTTTGGTCATTTTGTGTTGGTGTGTTTTTTCTACTTTTGTAGTGATTTTCCCGCCTGCAGTGTGTATAGCAGGCCTGGCGCTGCTTATCGCTGATTTCCTCATCGCGGTTTGGCCCATCGCATGTTTTTTGGCGTTGGGGTTTGGGTTTTTATCACGGTCGTGGTTGTTGTATCGCGGACATTGTCCGCGTTTTCGGGGGACTATCGCATGGTACCGCCGTGTTGTGAATTCCACGTTAACACGGGGTTGTTTTCCCGCGATGGACTGCGATGTGTAAAGTTGTGTTAACATTTTTTGGAGATGTTTAGCGCACGTTCTTGTGAATATCCCCCTATGTGTGCTGTATTCTGCAGCTCACATAGAAGGAGGAAAATTCCTCTCAGGATTGTTTTTGTGCAGGAAGGCCTGTCTTCCTATACAAAAACAATCCTGCCTACAACGCAGGCACCCTTGCACCATGACGCAAGGGTGCCTGCATTGGCGCTAGGCAGCCAAAAGTACGCCAGCACTAGGAAAGGGCAGGAATGCGCTGTATAATGTTAAATACAGCACATTCCTGCCCTTTCCTTTTCATGCAGCACAGCAAGGTGGCTTGCTGCGCTGAGCAAAAATACGATCAATATGTACCGGAGTGTCTAATTTAAGGTTTGGCAGAGTGGAAGGAATGCTGTAACCCAGTCGTCCCACTGCCCCTCTAAAACTCTAATTTCCCACTCTATTTACTATTGGTAGAGCCTCTGCTGACTCCGCCGACAGTAACCTTTGACTCACGGTCAGTCCGCTACAGGACCTCTGGGCCGCAGTGAAAGCCGCTTTGCCCTATTGGGAACGTGACGAGCGTCACTCATTCTTTCTGCCCATACCTGCTACGAATTGTAATGGGCAAGGAAACAGTTAAATGGCCCCTATGTGCAGGGGATATTTTCTTTCTGTTCATAAATAAACAAATTGCTGTTTTTGGAGTTTGTTTTTTGTAAACAAATGTTTGCAGATCAAGCGCTTTAAACAAGGTGCCGTTCAGCAAACTTCACAGCTCTGAAGGGAGCTGCCAGGGCAAAATGAAGGTACTCCAGTTAAGACATTCTTGTTCAACATGCCCACTTCCAGAGGACTTCTGGCCCTCATCTTATTTATTTATTTATTTATTTAAAGGTTTTATATAGTGCTAGCTACACCCGGAGGTATAAGAGCGCTTTACAGAATTGAGAGCAAGGCAATAATCAGTCACTGAGCAAATGACGTGCAACAATCATAGGTTCAAGTATACATAAAAAATATACATTGGAAAAATAGTTAGGCAGAGCGGCAACAGTATACAAAATATATACATAGAAAATCGTTTGGCCATAAGGGTGGATTACTGAATTGTGGTCAATTCGAAAATTTAGAGTCCATGGAGAGAAAGACATCCAAGACAATAGGGGCAAACACTAAAAAAGAAAACGGCCAACTGATCAACGGAGTCTGAACTGAGGTCCATCCGGCCTGCTGCTGCTTCGGTAGTAAAAAATCTAGGGGTTTTCCTTGAGCCGTAGCTCTTACTAGAAGGGCAGGTCAAGCAACTGGTTTATGACCTTCTTCTTCCTTTCAAAGATACCCAGGAAGATTCTGGGCCTGATTTAGATCTCAGCAGCCGGGTTACTCCATCACAGCGGTGACGGACATCCTGTCCGCCGAAATATAAATCCCATTATATCCTGTGGGATTTATATTTCAGCAGATGGGATATCCGTCACCGTTGTGACGGAGTAACCCATCCGCCGAGATCTAAATCAGGCTCTCTGTCTTTTCTGCCTAAGAAATTTCACTGTGTGGTGGCCCAGGCTATTGGGCTGAGTTGCCTGGACTACTACAACTGCCTTTCCTAGGGTATGGACTCTGGTTTGATCAAAAGAAATCACAAATGGTTCAAAATGTGGCTTCTATTTTGCCTCTGGGGCTTTCACGCCTCTCCTTTGATTCACTGGCTTTGAGGACTTCACCTTGGCTTCCAGTAGATAAAAGAATTGTTTTTAAATCTCTGTGTTATGTGTTCAAAGCAGTTCACCACTGGGGCCCCGCTACGCTGTCTTCGATCCTCAGGGGCCTCACTGGTTACTTTATTAATTATTTAATGAGGCGGGCCCTCTCGGGCGGCAGAGCCTTTTCGGTTAGGGCAGTTAACCTCTGGTGTGTGCTTCCCTGTTCTCTTCAAAGCGCTCCTTTATTACTCCATTTCAGGAAAGCCTCGAAGACCTGTTTTTTAGGGAAGTAAGTTTCCTTTCATGGAACTCTGTGCCCTGCTCCAGCGGCAGGGCACTTTTCGAGGAATTTGTTGCTTGAAATCATATATAAGATTAGATAACATAACATAATATAATATTACATTACATATAACATAACCAGTGGCGGCTCCCCGAGGAAGTGCTGCGGGGAGGTGGGGCGGGGAGGGGGATGGGCAGGGTGGGGGTTAGTAAACTCCGGCATACGGCTGTATGGAGTTTAATTAATAAATAAATAAATAAATCAATTTACATTGCGCGCGCTGCAACGCCAACTCGGCGATGCAGCTCGCGGAATGTAAATTTATTTATTTATTTATTTATTTATTTACTTGACTCCGTACAGCCGTATGCCGGAGTTTACTACTCCCCACCCTGCACCTCCCCGCCCCGCCCCACCGCCCCGCAGCACTCCCTCGGGGAGCCGCCACTGAACATAACATTTGCAGTATTTGTGGCAGGTTGTCAGTGCAGCCAGAGGTAGAGGCATACTGCAAGCACTGCAAAGTTTTTAGTGTGAGCAGACACACAGACACACCATACCATAGATAGTATTTGTCCCAGGCTCTCAGTGCAGCCAGACACAGAGACATTGCACTGTTGCGTCATGTCCTCACTATTATGAGACTGACTATAACATCTGCAGCACTTACACCTGGCCCAGTGCAGCCAGACATACGCAGGAATACTTTAAACACTGCACTGTTTGTATCACGTGCTTAGTGTCAGGCAGAGTGAGCCATTTGCAGTATTAGTACGAGGTGTTCAATGCAGCCAAGCGTACAGGCAGACTGAGCCATCTGATATAATAGTACCAGATGTTTAATGCAGTCATGCGTACAGGCAAACTGAGCAATCTGTAGTATTAGTGCCAGGTGTTCAATGCAGCCAAGAGTACAGACAGAGTCAGCCATCTGTAGTATCAGAGCAGGTGTTCAATGCAGCCAAGAGTACAGGCAGATTGAGCCATCTGTAGTAGTAGTACCAGGTGTTCAATGCATCCTAGCGTACAGGCAGACTGAGCCATCTGTAGTATTAGTGCCAGGTGTTCAATGCAGCCACGAGTACGGGCAGACTGAGCCATCTGTAGTAGTAGTACCAGGTGTTCAATGCAGTCATGCGTACAGGCAGACTGAGCCATCTGTAGTAGTAGTACCAGGTGTTCAATGCAGCCAAGAGTACAGGCAGACTGAGCCATCTGTAGTATCAGTACCAGGTGCTCAATGCAGCCGAGCGTACAGGCAGAGTGAGCCATCTGTAGTATCAGTACCAGGTGTTCAATGCAGCCAAGAGTACAGGCAGACTGAGCCATCTGTAGTAGTAGTACCAGGTGTTCAATGCAGTCATGCGTACAGGCAGACTGAGCCATCTGTAGTAGTAGTACTAGGTGTTCAATGCAGCCAAGAGTACAGGCAGACTGAGCCATCTGTAGTATTAGTACCAGGAGTTTAATGCAGCTACGCAATCTGTAGTATCAGCACTAGGTGTTCAATGCAGCCAAGTGTACAGGCAGAGTGGGCCATCTGTATTATTAGTACCAGGTGTTCAATGCAGCCAAGTGTACAGGCTGACTGAGCAATCTGTAGTATTAGTACCAGGTGTTCAATGCAGCCAAGCGTACAGGCAGACTGAGCCATCTGTAGTATTAGTGCCAGGTGTTCAATGCAGCCAAGCGTACAGGCAGACTGAGCCATCTGATATAATAGTACCAGATGTTTAATGCAGCCAAGCGTACAGGCAGACTGAGCCATCTGTAGCAGTAGTACCAGGAGTTTAATGCAGCTACGCAATCTGTAGTATCAGTACCAGGTGTTCAATGCAGCCAAGCGTACAGACAGAGTCAGCCATCTGTAGTATCAGTACCAGGTGTTCAATGCAGCCAAGAGTACAGGCAGACTGAGCCATCTGTAGTAGTAGTACCAGGTGTTCAATGCATCCAAGCGTACAGGCAGACTGAGCCATCTGTAGTATTAGTGCCAGGTGTTCAATGCAGCCAAGCATACAGGCAGACTGAGCCATCTGATATAATAGTACCAGATGTTTAATGCAGCCAAGCGTACAGGCAGACTGAGCCATCTGTAGTAGTAGTACCAGGTGTTCAATGCAGTCATGCGTACAGGCAGACTGAGCAATCTGTAGTATTAGTGCCAGGTGTTCAATGCAGCCAAGAGTACAGGCAGACTGAGCCATCTGTAGTATCAGTACCAGGTGTTCAATGCAGCCAAGCGTACAGACAGAGTCAGCCATCTGTAGTATCAGTACCAGGTGTTCAATGCAGCCAAGAGTACAGGCAGACTGAACCATCTGTAGAAGTAGTACCAGGTGTTCAATGCATCCAAGCGTACAGGCAGACTGAGCCATCTGTAGTATTAGTGCCAGGTGTTCAATGCTGCCAAGAGTACAGGCAGACTGAGCCATCTGTAGTAGTAGTACCAGGTGTTCAATGCAGTCATGCGTACAGGCAGACTGAGCCATCTGTAGTAGTAGTACCAGGTGTTCAATGCAGCCAAGAGTACAGGCAGACTGAGCCATCTGTAGTATCAGTACCAGGTGTTCAATGCATCCAAGCGTACAGGCAGACTGAGCCATCTGTAGTAGTAGTACCAGGTGTTCAATGCAGTCATGCGTACAGGCAGACTGAGCCATCTGTAGTAGTAGTACCAGGTGTTCAATGCAGCCAAGAGTACAGGCAGACTGAGCCATCTGTAGTATTGGTACCAGGAGTTTAATGCAGCTACGCAATCTGTAGTATCAGCACTAGGTGTTCAATGCAGCCAAGTGTACAGGCAGAGTGGGCCATCTGTATTATTAGTAGCAGGTGTTCAATGCAGCCAAGTGTACTGGCTGACTGAGCAATCTGTAGTATTAGTACCAGGTGTTCAATGCAGCCAAGCGTACAGGCAGACTGAGCCATCTGATATAATAGTACCAGATGTTTAATGCAGCCAAGCGTACAGGCAGACTGAGCCATCTGTAGTAGTAGTACCAGGTGTTCAATGCAGTCATGCGTACAGGCAGACTGAGCAATCTGTAGTATTAGTGCCAGGTGTTCAATGCAGCCAAGAGTACAGTCAGACTGAGCCATCTGTAGTATCAGTACCAGGTGTTCAATGCAGCCAAGCGTACAGACAGAGTCAGCCATCTGTAGTATCAGTACCAGGTGTTCAATGCAGCCAAGAGTACAGGCAGACTGAGCCATCTGTAGTAGTAGTACCAGGTGTTCAATGCATCCAAGCGTACAGGCAGACTGAGCCATCTGATATAATAGTACCAGATGTTTAATGCAGCCAAGCGTACAGGCAGACTGAGCCATCTGTAGTAGTAGTGCCAGGTGTTCAATGCAGCCAAGAGTACAGGCAGACTGAGCCATCTGTAGTATTAGTGCCAGGTGTTCAATGCAGCCAAGAGTACAGGCAGACTGAGCCATCTGTAGTAGTAGTACCAGGTGTTCAATGCAGCCAAGAGTACAGGCAGACTGAGCCATCTGTAGTATTAGTACCAGGAGTTTAATGCAGCTACGCAATCTGTAGTATCAGCACTAGGTGTTCAAAGCAGCCAAGTGTTCAATGCAGTAAAGCGTGCAGGCAGACTGTACACATTGCACCCTTAGTAACATGTACTTAGTGTAGAAAGTCAAGCAGGCAGACCCTCTCAGGTGCAGATCTTGAATATCGACTCCAGAATATCGCAAGTGCTTAATACCGTGGTAAGAATACTGTGGCTACAATATTATTGAGGAAGGGAATATCAATTGTAAGCACATTGTTTTTTACAATGATTTGCGATTTAAAATATTGATTACTAAAATATCTCAATTTTTAATACAGCATGCCATTGGATGCGATGCAAACACTCGAGGGCGCCTCCATTCTAATACTTGACAATAGTAAAGTCAAGAAATCCCATTTAAAAACTGTCCTCTACTATGATACTCAGAACTGCAGCCAGTCTGGAGTGCTTGTACCAGCTGCTCAGCGCAACCAAACGTCCTTCAGTGCTTGCAGCATGTGCTTTGTGTAAGCAGGCAGCAGGGAGACCGGACAATCCGTTGTTTTTTTCCAGGTGTTCAGTGCAGCCAGATATACAGGCAGATGATAAACATTGCACAATTGCAATCGATTTGTGAAGAAAACAGTTTGAAAGGTACATAGGTTGGGTTTTTTGTTCATAAATAAAACTATTCGAAAATGTGTGATGTGTAATGTAAAGTACTGATTGAAAAAGTAGAAACTGTCTACAATATATATTAGAGACTGAACTAGAGATTACAACTCTCTCCTGCCCTGCCATGCCTGATTAACATTGCAGCGAAATAAATCACTGCACGGAAGCCACGCCTCCAACCTCCTCTGCAACTCTCCACAGCAGTTTCCAAAGCATCCTATTGAGGCTGAGTAACAAAGCGCCTTGTGCGCCTAAGAGGAAATTGGGGGCATATTTACTTAGAATTCATGCAAAGGAGGGCAGCAAGGCACGTAGCTGCGCTGCATGGGCAGCAAGGCACGTAGCTGCGCTGCGCTGCATGGGCAGCAAGGCACGTAGCTGCGCTGCGTTGCATGAACGGGAGAGAAGTGAAAAGCACCATATCTGCTAAGAAATGGCACTCTTCAGCTCTCTCCAGTGGCGTAACAAAAACCGCTGCAGCCCCCGCGGTGTGGGGGTCCCCTGAGCTCCAGGGGGCCCCCTCAGCAAAGGTGGTAAATGGTGGGCCGGGGAGGGGGCCCCCACTTTGTACTTTGCTGGGGGGGGGGGTCAGGGCCGGACTGGCTACCGGGCGTTTTGGCATGCTGCCGAGCTGGGGGCTGATGTCACTGCGGTGGGGGCTAATTTCGTTGATGGAGACCTGCGTGTGCTTCGAAATAAACAAAGCAAAACGAATTTCGTTCAGCACACGCAGGTCCCCATCAACGAAATCAGCCCCCAGCTCGGCAGCCAGTCCGGCCCTGGGGGTGTTCCCCTCAAGTTTAATTACGCCACTGGGTCTCTCCCTACGCTGGTGCACTAGAGACTGCCAAATTTCAATGCAGGCACTCTTGCTGCAAGAGTGCCTGCGTTATGGGCAGGATTGTTTTTGTGCAGCAAGTGATATCTTACTGCACAGAACCAATCCTTAGAGGCGTATTTTCCTTCTGTGTGTGCTGCAAAATGCAGCACACGTGGCAAGAGGAAATAACAAGGAGAAATAAAGATAATTCTCCTCGTTGTGCCTTACCGGGGAAAAAATAGCATTTTGATGCATTTCCATGTTTATTAGCTTGAGAAAATGTGGGAATGCGTCATAATTAAGGCTCCCTGTTTTCCATTTTTACAGATAAATACAGGTAGAAAACCATTTATTTTCTTAACTGTATTTATATTTAAATGTGGATAAAAACGGAAATCGGGTTGCTTTTTGAGTGATTCTAAATACTGTCTGCCATTACTTGAAGGCCAATAGCTGTGTGGATTGATATGTAAGGGGGTTAAAAAGAAAATAATTTTAGTAAAGAGGCTGAAATAGCAGTAGATATGCACACGGTTGATACTGAAATTTGCCTTTTTTCCAAATAAGTGCATTGATCAGTAGCGGCCCGTGGTGGGAGTGCTGCCGGGCGGTGACGTGGGGCGGGGGGTAGTAAACTACGGAATACGGCCGAATAGAGGTAAGTAAACATATAAATAAATAAAACGAATTCCGTTGTGCGCGCTGCATCGCATTTGGCGATGCAGCGTGTGCAACGAAATTCGTTTTATTTATTTATATGTCTACTTACCTCTATTCGGCCGTATTCCATAGTTTACTACCCCCCCACCCTGCCCCTCCCCCACCTCACGTCACCGCCCGGCAGCACTCCCACCTCGGGTCGCTACTGGCATTGATTTGACTTCTGTGGGTGCTCATAGCATTGAAACCGGGCAGGCATTCAAGCATGAGTGCATAATTCTCTTTTAAATAAATGTGGAACTATACTAATTTCAGCTTAATGTTCTTACAAAACCCAAAATAAATATGGACAAATACAGATAAAAGTAGCAAAAAATTAATATGGATAAATACAGATAAAAGTAGCAAAAAATAAATATGGATAAATACAGACGGAAATGCCCAAAAAATAAATACCATAATACCGGGAGCCCTCATCATAATCCAGAGGTGGATGCATGGGAATGCCCATGCTCCACCCATGTAACACCTTCCCAATACAAGGTAACTCAAGATAGTGCTATTAGCTGCCTTGCATAAATTTGTATTTACTAAACTACGCAAAGTAATTTTGCATGGCATAGTAAATACCCAAAAAGATTTTGCGTTGGGGCTGTGCCACAAAGATGACATAACTCTTACACAAAATCACTGTAAATCTGCCCCTAGATGTGCAAAAACACTTTTTCCAATTGTTTATTCAACACTGTAATTCAGAAAATGTGAGCTTGCGTTTATAAATCACAAATCATAAATCTCCAGTCGTCACAGGCCAGAGCTGCTCGGGTTCAGGGCCTTTAACATCCGGTATGGCCCTCAGCAGCGGGCTATATGGATATAGTAAGCAATGCTATCGCACATCAAGTGCTCAGAGAATTCAATATGAGTTGCTGTCTTTGTCTTAAGATACTTCGGCCTGGTTCAGAAAGGTAAACTTACATGCTTGTATACGTTTTCGTAATTTCAGTATTCACAAAACTGCATTTTAATAGTAAGTTTACGAGTGCAAAGAATTACGCACATAAAAAGATAGGTCTGACTTATCTCTTTATATGCGGAGTTCCAACTGAGGACAACTCCACAGATTTCATGCTGGTGTGATCTGAAAACATAGTTGTGGCATTTCCATTCTCATTGGAGAACCCAAAAACTTGCATGTATCCCTGAAATATCTGCTACACTCAGATGCCAGATTCGTCTCTGAATTAAAAAACATGTGATCACATAACTTTGGTGTTTAAAAATACTCAGGGGCATATTTACGTTTTCTGGCGCATCCCTGCATATCAGCAGGGATGCGCCAGGGAAAATGCGTCACGCAAGCTTACTCCTTGCGCCACGTCCGATGCGCCGCATTTACAATGCGGCGCATCGTGGCGCAAGGATAAGCAGATGCGTGACGCATCTGCCGGCGGAAGGTTGGCGCAGTGCTGAAGCTGTGTCGCAAGCGCGACGCAACTCCAGCACTGTTCCAACCTTCCCTATCCCTAACATGGTGCGTCAATCCTTACGCCTGCTTGAAGCAGGCGTAAGGATTTGACGCACCAGCGTCGGAAAAGTGACTGCGTGAAATCTTGTAGATTTCACTACGTCACTTTTCCGAGGCGTTCCTGCGCCGGAACGCCCCCTGCGCCAGTACGCCCACATGAAACCTGACGCAGGTTTCATGTGGCGCAGGGGTTTACTACGTGACGCATCTCCCTAGATGCGTCACGTTGTAAATATAGCGCAACGGCGGCGCAAAAGTGGCGCAAGGGGCTTGTAAATATGCCCCTCAATGTCTATCCTTGGAGACTAGAATAAACTCCAAACATGCTTACCTGACTTTCAAAGCTCTTAGACATCAACCAGCATATCTACGTTCTACAGTAAATTTATCCAGAGGTATCAATAACCTCAAAAGCAAATAAGTTAATTGACTAGAAGTTAGAGATTCAAATCTCTCTCAGCTGTGACAAAATCCTTCTCTGGACCATTTCATCATTGTGTAGCTTTCTCCATCAGAATTTGAGATGCCCAATGTCCGTTTCTGAAAGCAACTGAAAACACTTTTTTACAGTTGGAATCCCAATGTTTAGCTCTTTCTTTGCTCCATCCACCTATATCCATCTTACATGTGACATTGTGCTCACCCTCTACTCTTTCCCTTTTCTTCCTCTCTGATCTCTTATTTCTTGCAACATTTATTGGAAGTTTTTTTAATCTCCCACGCTGTTTTGCTATTTTTACATCTACTTTGGGCTCCTATGTCTTTACATTCCTTGGTAAATTTAAAGTGCACTGACACAAAGAAGGGTGAGTGTAATGCTATATAAAAACAATAAATAAATAAATAATCTATACATGACAGAACAGCAACAATACGCATCTATTTAGAATAAAATAAATATCTGTTTTTTTTAATTAGATTGGATGTAATTTCAGAACTCCACACAGTTGCATTATCACTGAAGATAATTTGAATTATAAACTGTGCAATCTCTTTTATTTTAATTTGGCTACTTGAAGTCTCAGGAAATCCCAGGACATTATTTAGGACAACACCCATGATAGATTTGCAGCCCCTATGATCTAATCTCTCAAACTGGTGATATTTTTTACTAGTAAGCTGCATGCCCTTAACATAGGCTACTTTGACGAGCTTTTTGTTAAAGACTCGTTAAATTTCAATTGAGGGCGTTTACAATAGACATGCCATGAGGGTCAAGGGTTGTGTGATTTCACTTCCTGTGATGTAGTTGGGAGTTAAAGGAAACGTGAAATAGTTCTTCCTATTCAATATTATCAGTTAGATGATGCCATTGAGCAAATCATTTCTGAGCGTGTTTCTGGAGCCTCTTACAGAGTTAGCAAGTGTCGCAGACTGGACGTGGCGCGGTCCTTTGCTGTTCCGCCCGCGCTCTACCGTAAGCATTGTAGAAAGTAGAGCAAATGTGCAGACATGCTGACCAGCTTTAAGATATGAATTTTGGTTTAAAACATAAATGCTGCTAAGCTAATATAAAGGGCGCAGACTGGCAGATTTCTCCATAGAAGTCGAAACTCCTCAGCAGTCCCAGAGTGGTATATGTCCATCTTTTGAGGTTGAAACTCCAGTGTTTGTTTCGCTTCCCTTCGATTACCCTTCCAGTTATTTTTAGACGGCGTAACCATCCTATAGGTACAAGGTTGTCTTTTTCTTAACGGCATGCAGATTCACAAGTTCCACGACACTATTCAGCGAATGCGTAAGTCACCAGCTCCCAGCACACCGTGAAATGACATTTATATATAAATATTGTTAATAGCACTAACGTGTTAAGTCAGTTTTTACAAGGCTCCCTCATACACCTTCCAGATTTATTAGCTATCGGATTTTAAGTAAATTTTTATTAGACCAAGTTAAACCCAGACACCAATTGCCTGGCCATGCCCCCCCCCTCTTTTACTGCGTTCCTTCCCCCCTCTTGGTTGCTGCTCTTCCCTCAAACTGAAACCTTCTCGGATAAATCTCACCCAATGAAATATTTATTCATTTTGCTAACCAATGTTGATCTCATAAATTACCAGGACTTTTTCACGAAACGGTTATTAACATCCATGGCTGCATGTTAATGGTTTATTGACCAAATATGGGCTAATTGGGCCCTGGGAGCAGTGGCCAGCCTGATCTATGGCTAGGAAGGGCAGCCTTTATTATGCAGACGACCTATTTAATATTGGGCTATGCTTTTAAGGTAAAAGCTTGCAGACATGGTGTCAGAAATTACAGCGCTCTGCCTAGCCGTATTTTATGAAGTAATATGCGGTAAGCCTGGCAGCCGAAGTATTAAAAAAGACATTGTGCAAAAAATTAACAATGCAAACTAATTAAAACCGTCCTCACAGCAGACCTGCAAAATATTTTTAATATGTAATAGCCGCTTTGTTCTTTCCAATGTTAGGATTGTTTTTCAAAACACGTCCTTGATTTGTTCTACTTTTATTTTCCTTTTTTGTTTGCCCTTTCTATTTCTTTTTTTGTTCATAATCCAGCACAAATGGTAGGAAAATTAAATGCTTTTTACACGTTTCTTGCTTTTGCTGAGTTTTTTTGTGTTGTGTTTTAGTTGTGCTTGTTTAATTTTATATGAAATACATTCGCAAATAATTGAGTAAAAGAAAGTCTTGATTTTGTGGCTTTGGTGCACCGTGCTATGCGATGTTGAGAAATTATGCTCACTCAAAAAATAAACATTTCAGTTTCGGCTGCTTTTGTGAATTTGTACGGTTTAGACGTGGAACACGAACATAGGTTTTCATGCTCCCAAGGTTGCTGCGTCCTGCTCCCTTTTCTAAAGGCTGGAATGACAGAACCGGAAGAAGAACACGTTTGTTGTGTGCGACGTTGTGGTCTGATGTGTCGAGAGACGACCCTCCTAGAGCCCCAGACGCCGAGAACACATCCGTCTCCAACGCGAGCGACTCCACCACTTCCGTCTTAATTCGGGCACACAGACACGGGAGAGCGTATCTGAGCGCGCAGGTAACAATATTTAATTGTGCCAGAAATTTACAACATTCGACATTTTTCTGCAAAGTAAAAACTGGTCGCACCGCGCACAGCGTCTAAAATGTGATGCAAAACAGGCGCCTCGAGACGTTCGATATTTTAGAAAGTAAAAACGAAGAGAAATACCATCCACTGAGCCGTGAAGCAAGAAGACGCACGTCGAGGCCATTAGCACCACCAGATCAACACTGGGAGCAACGGCATCAGTGCAACTACACCACAGTGCAACACACCACATCAAGACTGGGAGCAACGGCATCAGTGCAACTACACCACAGTGGAACACACCACATCAAGACTGGGAGCAACGGCATCAGTGCAACTACACCACAGTGGAACACACCACATCAAGACTGGGAGCAAAGGCATCAGTGCAACTACACCACAGTGGAACACACCAGATCAAGACTGGGAGCAACGGCATCAGTGCAACTACACCACAGTGGAACACACCAGATCAAGACTGGGAGCAACGGCATCAGTGCAACTACACCACAGTGTAACACACCAGATCAACACTGGGAGCAACGGCATCAGTGCAACTACACCACAGTGTAACAAACCACATCAAGACTGCTACACACCAGATCAACACTGGGAGCAACGGCATCAGTGCAACTACACCACAGTGTAACAAACCACATCAAGACTGCTACACACCAGATCAACAGTGGGAGCAACGGCATCAGTGCAACTACACCACAGTGGAACACACCAGATCAACACTGGGAGCAACGGCATCAGTGCAACTACACCACAGTGTAACACACCAGATCAACACTGGGAGCAACGGCATCAGTGCAACTACACCACAGTGTAACACACCACATCAAGACTGCTACACACCAGATCAACACTGGGAGCAACGGCATCAGTGCAACTACACCACAGTGTAACACACCACATCAAGACTGCTACACACCAGATCAAAACTGGGAGCAACGGCATCAGTGCAACTACACCACAGTGTTACAAACCACATCAAGACTGCTACACACCACATCAAAACTGGGAGCAACGGCATCAGTGCAACTACACCACAGTGTAACAAACCACATCAAGACTGCTACACACCACATCAAAACTGGGAGCAACGGCATCAGTGCAACTACACCACAGTGTAACAAACCACATCAAGACTGCTACACACCACATCAAAACTGGGAGCAACGGCATCAGTGCAACTACACCACAGGGTAACAAACCACATCAAGACTGCTACACACCAGATCAACACTGGGAGCAACGGAGTCAGTGCAACTACACCACAGTGTAACACACCACATCAAGACTGCTACACACCAGATCAACACTGGGAGCAACGGCATCAGTGCAACTACACCACAGTGTAACAAACCACATCAAGACTGCTACACACCAGATCAACACTGGGAGCAACGGCATCAGTGCAACTACACCACAGTGTAACAAACCACATCAAGACTGCTACACACCAGATCAACACTGGGAGCAACGGCATCAGTGCAACTACACCACAGTGTAACAAACCACATCAAGACTGCTACACACCAGATCAACACTGGGAGCAACGGCATCAGTGCAACTACACCACAGTGTAACAAACCACATCAAGACTGCTACACACCAGATCAACACTGGGAGCAACGGCATCAGTGCAACTACACCACAGTGTAACAAACCACATCAAGACTGCTACACACCAGATCAACACTGGGAGCAACGGCATCAGTGCAACTACACCACAGTGTAACAAACCACATCAAGACTGCTACACACCACATCAAAACTGGGAGCAACGGCATCAGTGCAACTACACCACAGTGTAACAAACCACATCAAGACTGCTACACACCACATCAAAACTGGGAGCAACGGCATCAGTGCAACTACACCACAGTGTAACACACCACATCAAGACTGCTACACACCAGATCAACACTGGGAGCAACGGCATCAGTGCAACTACACCACAGTGTAACAACCCACATCAAGACTGCTACACACCACATCAAAACTGGGAGCAACGGCATTAGTGCAACTACACCACAGTGTAACAACCCACATCAAGACTGCTACACACCACATCAAAACTGGGAGCAACGGCATCAGTGCAACTACACCACAGTGTAACAAACCACATCAAGACTGCTACACACCACATCAAAATTGGGAGCAACGGCATCAGTGCAACTACACCACAGTGTAACAAACCACATCAAGACTGCTACACACCACATCAAAACTGGGAGCAACGGCATCAGTGCAACTACACCACAGTGTAACAAACCACATCAAGACTGCTACACACCAGATCAACACTGGGAGCAACGGCATCAGTGCAACTACACCACAGGGTAACACACCACATCAAGACTGCTACACACCAGATCAACACTGGGAGCAACGGCATCAGTGCAACTACACCACAGTGTAACACACCACATCAAGACTGCTACACACCACATCAAGACTGGGAGCAACGGCATCAGAGCAACTACACCACAGCGTAACAAACCACATCAAGACTGCTACACACCACATCAAAACTGGGAGCAACGGCATCAGTGCAACTACACCACAGTGTAACACACCAGATCAACACTGGGAGCAACGGCATCAGTGCAACTACACCACAGTGTAACACACCAGATCAACACTGGGAGCAACGGCATCGGTGCAACTACACCACAGTGTAACACACCAGATCAACACTGGGAGCAACGGCATTAGTGCAACTACACCACAGTGTAAAACACCACATCAACACTGCTACACACCAGATCAACACTGGGAGAAACGGCATCAGTGCAACTACACCACAGTGTAACAAACCACATCAAGACTGCTACACACCAGATCAACACTGGGAGCAACGACATCAGTGCAACTACACCACAGTGTAACACACCACATCAAGACTGCTACACACCACATCAACACTGGGAGCAACGGCATCAGTGCAACTACACCACAGTGTAACAAACCACATCAAGACTGCTACACACCAGATCAACACTGGGAGCAACGGCATCAGTGCAACTACACCACAGTGTAACAAACCACATCAAGACTGCTACACACCAGATCAACACTGGGAGCAACGGCATCAGTGCAACTACACCACAGTGTAACACACCACATCAACACTGCTACACACCAGATCAACACTGGGAGCAACGGCATCAGTGCAACTACACCACAGTGTAACACACCACATCAAGACTGCTACACACCAGATCAACACTGGGAGCAACGGCATCAGTGCAACTACACCACAGTGTAACACACACACACCAGATCAACACTGGGAGCAACGGCATCAGTGCAACTACACCACAGTGTAACACACCAGATCAAACTGGGAGCAACGGCATCAGTGCAACGACACCACAGTGTAACACACCAGATCAACACTGGGAGCAACGGCATCAGTGAAACTACACCACAGTGTAACACACCACATCAACACTGCTACACACCAGATCAACACTGGGAGCAACGGCATCAGTGCAACTACACCACAGTGTAACACACCACATCAAGACTGCTACACACCAGATCAACAATGGGAGCAACGGCATCAGTGCAACTACACCACAGTGTAACAAACCACATCAAGACTGCTACACACCAGATCAACACTGGGAGCAACGGCATCAGTGCAATTACACCACAGTGTAACACACCACATCAACACTGCTACACACCAGATCAACACTGGGAGCAATGGCATCAGTGCAACTACACCACAGTGTAACACACCACATCAAGACTGCTACACACCAGATCAACACTGGGAGAAACGGCATCAGTGCAACTACACCACAGTGTAACAAACCACATCAAGACTGCTACACACCAGATCAACACTGGGAGCAACGGCATCAGTGCAACTACACCACAGTGTAACACACCACATCAAGACTGCTACACACCACATCAACACTGGGAGCAACGGCATCAGTGCAACTACACCACAGTGTAACAAACCACATCAAGACTGCTACACACCAGATCAACACTGGGAGCAACGGCATCAGTGCAACTACACCACAGTGTAACAAACCACATCAAGACTGCTACACACCAGATCAACACTGGGAGCAACGGCATCAGTGCAACTACACCACAGTGTAACACACCACATCAAGACTGCTACACACCAGATCAACACTGGGAGCAACGGCATCAGTGCAACTACACCACAGTGTAACACACCACATCAAGACTGCTACACACCAGATCAACACTGGGAGCAACGGCATCAGTGCAACTACACCACAGTGTAACACACCACATCAAGACTGCTACACACCAGATCAACACTGGGAGCAACGGCATCAGTGCAACTACACCACAGTGTAACACACCACATCAAGACTGCTACACACCAGATCAACACTGGGAGCAACGGCATCAGTGCAACTACACCACAGTGTAACACACCACATCAAGACTGCTACACACCAGATCAACACTGGGAGCAACGGCATCAGTGCAACTACACCACAGTGTAACAAACCACATCAAGACTGCTACACACCAGATCAACACTGGGAGCAACGGCATCAGTGCAACTACACCACAGTGTAACACACCACATCAACACTGCTACACACCAGATCAACACTGGGAGCAACGGCATCAGTGCAACTACACCACAGTGTAACAAACCACATCAAGACTGCTACACACCAGATCAACACTGGGAGCAACGGCATCAGGGCAACTGCACCACAGTGTAACACACCACATCAAGACTGCTACACACCAGATCAACACTGGGAGAAACGGCATCAGTGCAACTACACCACAGTGTAACACACCACATCAACACTGCTACACACCACATCAAAACTGCTGCACAACGCATCTACTCTACATCACATGAAGGCTACAGCACACAACATCAAAACTGCTGCACAAGGCATCTACTCTACATCACATGAAGGCTACAGCACACCACATCAAAACTGCTGCACAAAGCATCTACTCTACATCACATGAAGGCTACAGCACACCACATCAAAACTGCTGCACAAAGCATCTACTCTACATCACATTAAGGCTACAGCACACCACATCAAAACTGCTGCATAAGGCATCTACTCTACATCACATGAAGGCTACAGCACACCACATCAAAACTGCTGCACAAGGCATCTACTCTACATCACATGACGGCTACAGCACACCACATCAAAACTGCTGCACAAAGCATCTACTCTACATCACATGACGGCTACAGCACACCACATCAAAACTACTGCACAAGGCATCTACTCTACATCACATGAAGGCTACAGCACACCACATCAAAACTACTGCACAAGGCATCTACTCTACATCACATGACGGCTACAGCACACCACATCAAAACTGCTGCACAAAGCATCTACTCTACATCACATGAAGGCTACAGCACACCACATCAAAACTGCTGCACAAGGCATCTACTCTACATCACATGAAGGCTACAGCACATCACATCAAAACTGCTGCACAACGCATCTACTCTACATCACATGACGGCTACAGCACACCACATCCAAACTGCTGCACAAAGCATCTACTCTACATCACATGAAGGCTACAGCACACCACATCAAAACTACTGCACAACGCATCTACTCTACATCACATGACGGCTACAGCACACCACATCAAAACTACTGCACAAGGCATCTACTCTACATCACATGTAGGCTACAGCACACCACATCAAAACTGCTGCACAACGCATCTACTCTACATCACATGAAGGCTACAGCACACCACATCAACACTACTGCCCTAGGCATCTACTCTACATCACATGACGGCTACAGCACACCACATCAAAACTACTACACAAGGCATCTACTCTACATCACATGAAGGTTACAGCACACCACATCAAAACTGCTGCCCAAGGCATCTACTCTACATCACATGACGGCTACAGCACACCACATCAAAACTGCTGCACAAGGCATCTACTCTACATCACATGAAGGCTACAGCACACCACATCAAAACTGCTGCCCAAGGCATCTACTCTACATCACATGACGGCTACAGCACACCACATCAAAACTGCTGCACAAAGCATCTACTCTACATCACATGAAGGCTACAGCACACCACATCAAAACTACTGCACAAGGCATCTACTCTACATCACATGAAGGCTACAGCACACCACATCGAAACTACTGCACAAGGCATCTACTCTACATCACATGAAGGCTACAGCACACCACCTCGAAACTACTGCACAAGGCATCTACTATACATCACATGAAGGCTACAGCACACAACATCGAAACTACTGCACAAGGCATCTACTCTACATCACATGAAGGCTACAGCACACCACATCAAAACTGCTGCACAAGGCATCTACTCTACATCACATGACGGCTACAGCACACCACATCAAAACTGCTGCACAAAGCATCTACTCTACATCACATGAAGGCTACAGCACACCACATCTAAACTACTGCACAAGGCATCTACTCTACATCACATGAAGCCTACAGCACACCACATCAAAACTACTGCACAAGGCATCTACTATACATCACATGAAGGCTACAGCACACCACATCAAAACTACTGCACAAGGCATCTACTATACATCACATGAAGGCTACAGCACACCGCATCAAAACTACTGCACAACGCATCTACTCTACATCACATGAAGGCTACAGCACACCACATCAAAGCTGCAGCAAAGCACTTCTACACAGCTACACACTCCTTCAGCAATATTATACATTCTAATATAGGTAGAGCACACAGAGCAACAAACCACATCAACACTACTTACTACACACAACATCAACACAAGTGCGCCATGCATCTAACTACACATCAGATCACGGTGCAGCAAAAGCAAAGCATATCTTCACAGCTACACCCTCCATCAGCAATATTACACATTCTAATATCTGTAGTGCACACAGTGCAACAAACCACATCTATAATACACATTAACACTATTACTGTACTGTACAGTAACAAGTCTACACTATCAAACACATGAACAACACCAGAGATTGTAGCTACACTTGTATTCGCAATATCAACACTACTATGCAACAAATCAACACTACTATACATCACATGTTATGTTATGTTAGAGTGCTCGTATACCTGGAGGTGTCTTGGCGCTAGCAATTGCTCGAACGCAACTGGACTGTGACCCTAGTTATTAAACAAACACGTTTTCAGCTCCTCTCTAAAGGTAAGGCCCTGATATGTGATGGAAGAAGATTCCAAATCTTAGCCGCAGCTGTAATGACGCTTCTTCCGCCCCAATTCGTCGCCTTGAATCTAGGGACTACTGTTTTCTTGGCCCAAGAGGATCGATCGCAGATTTCTGCTGGGTTCGTACCAGTCGAACGCCTGTCTCAGAAACTCAGGGCTATTGTGCAGTGCCTTATAGGCTATGCAGAGAGCCTTAAATTTGATGCGATTCTAGACTGGCTGGCATCACACAACACATCTATACTAATACACCCTGGATCCAACTCACTATACCAAACTGCATTACTACAAAGGACATCTTAACTGCTACACTTAACATCAGCGATATTATGCACCACATCTCCTCTTCTACACACCACATCTACACTACTACAAACAACACCAACACTACTCACACCACGCATACACTGACCACCACATCAAGGCTGCTATCTACTACAGTGCCACTTGTACCTTCTCATACATATTAATGACTTGTGCTTGTGTCATGATTGGGGTTGTGAAAATTTGACAAAGCGTAATAATACACTTACAGGTCTATGACCGAATATTATAACAAATTCAGAGTTTTATATGTCGTATTCAATAATATAAAATTACAGCTAGCTTTTAATAAATTAAATAATTTGCTGGATTCTCGCTTGGTAATCCTTCTACACTGGAGAAGGAAGGCTCTGTTTTGTGCATAGCGATAAGTGTTGTGCGTCAACATTTAATCACTAAGCCCTCATTTCGTCAGTGAGTTTCTTCACACAACTTTTCAGTGGCTATTTTAAAAGAAGCAAAATAATGATTTCCTGTTGTGTACACATATTATAGATTTATGTTTTTGTAAATACACACGCATTCTGAAAATGCAGATACTATATTTTGCCAGCCTTTGCTTGTACACTTCCGTTTTTGTGTACTGTGGTCTTTTAGGGAACACAAACAGGCATGTATTTTTAATGTGCAATAAGAACATTTGATTTAAATGGAATTAATAACTGATGTCAGCCAATTAATTTTTTCTGCAACGCGTGAGAAATGTTAGTCAATTACATCCACAATTATGTCCACCTATGATATAGTGTTAGCCTGTTCCTTTTGTGTGAACCGTGACTGCTCTCTGTGGACTGGGTTTCATATTTAAATGCATGTGAAGGGGGCATAAAGAAAGCTAAAAATTCCTAGCATCTCCAAGTTCTTTAGTAAGCACCATCAATATTTGGAATATTGGCCAATAGCAGATATGCATTTATTTACAATATGAGAGACTCCACATTTGCCTCATCGGTTTACCTGTTTCTGGATACTGTCAATAACTAAAGCTTGTACCCTTCTTTGGGATGTGGTATAAGACCTAAATCATACTGTGCATGTAAACTTGCCTGGCCATCCCAAGATGAGCCCTCCCTTACTTGGTCATGTTATACTGCCAATCCCAAAATGGCGACCAAACCCCAAACTTGATTCAAGGTAGAGTACAGCACAGTTACTACAAGCATTTTGATTTCTGTTTGGTGGTGTAGTGACCAAACACAATGTATTTCTGCAGTGTCCTGTAGTCCAGCACCCTCTTCGCATCTGTTGCACTGATGTTCTGAGGCATAGGCATTTTAACTTTCATTGCAGCAAAAGCTACAATGTTCCCTGTGTTTGCTTGAATCTTGGTCTAACTGGATGTGTTCCCTCTGACCTGCATGCCAAGCTGTACCAAGTTTTTGTACTTTACCACTGGTTAGAAGTAAAGTGTGCAGAGCCCTATGGCCAACAAAAACAGGTTCAGTTAAAGAAGGCAAACATCTGGGGGAATACCACACAAGCAATGGTCATTTCCAATACCTTCTCGTCTCTCCGTCATGATTCGCTTTTCACTGTGCTCTGGCCAGCAACACCTCATTTTTGGCCAAGCATGCCCTCGTTTAGCATTGCTTTCACTGTAGCTGCGCCTCGTTCTTTCATGTTTTTCTCAGCCCTGGTCTCACTGACTCTTATTTTATGGTCCTATTTTTAACTATCCTAGTGCTGTTAATATCTCCTTTAACGGTCCTGCATTGTCTTGTTGTGTATGAATCTCAATTTAACTGCAACTCAACTAGTCGTGCACTTATACTCCCAACACAAGTTAAGTTGCGAGTCCAATACCCTAACCGCTTGCCTCATTTTTCTCTGTGTCACATAAAACACTATTATTCCGAAATTGAATTTCCCCTTGCTTCACATTGCCGCATAATATGAGTCATGTTCAATCGGCTAAGCATGGAGCCACTGCCTGGGTGAAATTATTACGATTCTATTTAAACATCTGGTGAATTTTGATCAGCAATAGTGGTGAAGTTAATTGTGAATGGTCTTAATCCCGGCACTGGAACTTGACCAAAAGTCATGTGATTCTGGGCAAATCACTTTATTTCCCTATGCCTTAATTTGTTAATATCTGTAACTATGATGTAAATGTATGTGATTTTGAAATGTGTAAATGCATGTGATGAAAATAAGGAAAGTGTACTGTCTCGTTCTGTCCCACTTGCAAGTCCCTAGCACATTCTGGTTTCTGTAACCAAATTTCAGGCAGATGAAACACACACCGGATTGTTCTGTGTATAACATTGTGGGTGTCACACACACCTGCTTCAATAAATCATGTTATTTGTAACCTGCCCCACTGCTCCGTGGAAATAGTTTCACGCGTTATCAACTGCCTAAAAAAGTAAAATCAATTAAAGGACCTCAGGGCATGATTCTTTGGTTTTTCAGTTACATTTTCACATTTACCATTGCAAAATTAAGGAATGCTTGTGCACAGAAGGGCTTTCTCCACCGCAAACACAGTTCAAGGGATAGTGGCTTGGATAGTGTAAACATGGTGTGAGTACCTCAAGGAAAAGACACAACTTCAAACCCCTATCTGTTAGAAAAGATCACGTCTGACGCATACATGTGAAAAAGTATGAACATAGACTCACTGAACATGCATAACATTCCCCAAACGGGCACTAGCCAAAGGAAATGATCTCATCACTGCCCACAAACTCTGAGGTTTCACTCACCAATCACCTGTGCACCAGTGTCTAAATGTCTGTTGGTGAGCGATGACGTCAATCAATCAGCACCCTGAGACGAGATCACTACACCAGAAAAAACCCTTTCCAGAGGCAGGAAACACAGCGAGTTTAATACTTCCACCAGAACTTATTGCATAATCAGTGCTTAATTTGAGCCAGTGGTTGCAGGTGGCGCCCATCAGCACTCCTTTTCGGGGACCGCCACTTATTTTTCCTCATCAGACATTGAGCCAGAGCAAGAGAAAGAAAAACACAAAAGGTGGAATGAAGGAGGAAGAGAAAGACGGGAAAACTGTGACGAAAGGGAGAAAGCGGGGATGAAAACGAAGTTGCAAGTGTAGGATAAAGTGACAGGGAGTGTCTGGTGGTGGCTAAGAAGGCATGAGGTGGAAGCAAGACCACACAGCCTTGATATCCACCACCCGACCTTTGATAGGGTTGCCTCAGTGCTTCTGAGCAAAGGTCTGGGCCCCGGCACTTATTCTTTTACAAATGAATCACTGTGTCGAATCCTTTGATTACGCCTAGTCACATCTAGCAGAGGAGGAGAGCTTAAGCAAGACCCAATCAATGAAGGATTCCATAGCGCATTTAGTATGAGTATGTTTATGAGTCACTAAAAACCATAAACATTAGTAAAATATACAATCAACATCACAAATAAATTAATTTAAAGTAAAGAGAAAAGACAATCAATCAACAGGTACATCAAAACATCATAACATGACATATAGCCTTCATTATTGTGGGGTCAGGGTGCCTACTGTACTATAGAATACCAGAGAGCATTCCTCCCGAGAACTGACAGTCATCGCCCCAGGATACCATAACGCTTAAAAAGTTCCGCCGTGTTTGTATGGGCTTTTAGCATAGTTGGGGCCCTCTAAGTAAAGCAGATATTGAGGGGGTTCTATGGACACACAGAGCTAGAGAATCTAGCAATTGATCATGTTACCATTACATGGCTGATGAAACCCTACACAAAGCTGCAAAATTATGCATGAAGTGTGACAGTGCATGTGTTCGTTCATCGTAAGAACAGGGCCCAGTGTGGCGGGATAGGGAGCCGATGAGCTCTGGTTCTCTCTAGAAGCCCGCCATGGCAGTGCAAGTATTCGATGATGCTGGAAGCTTTTCATGGTTGACAAAACCCTACGCATGTGTGCAACATTACGCATTAAGTGCGACAGTGCAAGTGTTTGATCATAGTAGGATCAGTACCCAATGTGGCGGGAAAGGGAGCCGATGAGTCCTAGCTCTCCCTAGCAGCCAGCCATGACAGTGCAATTGGTCGATGTTGCTGAAACCGATATCCAAAGTAGTGGGATAGAGAGCTGATGATGCCTGGTTCTTCCTAGCAGCCCACCATAACATTGGTGGTTTACACAGACTCTTGGGGGAGCCCCTCTTGGCCAACATCCTTGGCCCTCAGCGAGACATGGGAATTCTCCTTAACAAGGGCCTTAGGTTAAAACTGATACATTATAAAGTCCTACACCGATTATATTACACGCCCGCCAGGCTGTATGGGCTCCATTTGAGGGACGACAACAGGTGTGCACGTTGTAGGCAGGAAAAGGCTGGATTTCTACACCTGGCCTGGGAATGTCTGCCCGTCAATGAATATTGGCAACAGGTGTTTGGGGCCCTGGAACAAATGGTGGGCTCTCCCCTGAAGCCTTCCCCGATCACGGCCATACTGGGATATTCAGTCGAGGCTGATACTCCGCACAAGAAGCTTCTAGCATTAAGTCTACTGATTGCGAAACGCGAAGTTGCCTGTAAGTGGGGCAGGGGTAGAGCCCCTAAATTCAAAGATTGGCTTTTAGACATGACAACATGGCAGGAACAAGCCCTCATATATGCAGAATTGCTTCCACCCACGCCAAAACCCAAAGACATATGGGAACCCCTTAAAACCTATCTTCTCTCCATTCCAGATACCATATTGGACACTTCAGAGAGGCAGGAGACGGAAGGACAGCAAGGGATACAATTAAGGGTGCAGGCAGACCAAAACTCCGCAGGGCCACTGTAGAGGTTGAGTCCTGCTTGGACTTAGCAATAGTAGATAGAGTGGACGCGGGGTGCTGTTTGACTACGCTATAGGTAGCCTCACAGGGATATTATGTACCTACAACTACCGTACAAAGTGTTGACCTTTACATAAATAACCAAGATACGCTCAACAAACAAGGTTGTTGCTTATGCTATATATTTATTTCTCATCTGCTCCTTTCCCTTATGATGACAATGTAACGCACCTATGCTAACATGCACTGAATGTAAGATGTAATGCAAAGACTGTGAAGTAACTTCTCTTTATATTATGTTATCACTTGATGCATCGGTTTCGATTTAAGATGTACTGATCATATGAAAATTCTGACAAATAAAGTTTAAAAAAAAAAAAAAGACAAGGGCCTTGAAAATGTCCAAAAATTGCACCAAACGGATGATAAGCATTATATTCCTTGGGTCTAGTGACTCTATTACTGCAGACCTGCGGGTCCTAATCCCTGATGCATTGAACTCCTTCCGCAACAGGGATCTCCGCTGGTGCCCTAGTGCGGGGCAAATGCACAGGACATGCTGCAGCGTTTCTTCTGTCTGGTGATACAAACAACATTTCCTGTCCCCCCTTTGACCTTCTTCCTGCCACTTTTGTGTAAAGTCCAGAGTCAGGATTTCTCCAAGTCTGAGCCACAGTAGTTTGTGCTTGATCTTCAAGGAGTAGGTGGAGCCAGAGGAGCTCCTTTTTATCCTAATAAGATGGCAGCACCAGCCACCCATGTGACCTTTTGACCACTTCTCCTTTATCCTCCAGCCAGCTTTGCAGCTTAATGGATTTGTTTAACACCTTCCTGAATACTTGGGTGGAAGTGTCTAGACTCCATAATTCACCCAACCCAAGTTTTTGTATGCTTTCTTCAAGGTATTTTTTTATATTCACCCTTTCCTCTTTGGAGGTTGGTTGTGGACCAGACTAAGCTAGCCAATGCACCTTCGTTGGCAGTTTTCAATTTGTGGCAACATTTGTCAAATGCTTCAGGCCTAGCAAGAGTCTGCTTTATCAATGAAAACTCCAGCCTGACGTGGGCTGGCGATGCAGATCTCGGCAGCCGAAATACTTGCTTATAGGTTCTTGTCACAACTTTATCCTGGAGTCGAGCCTCTGTGCCCATCACAATTTCCCCTCAGTATGACAGGGTAGGTGTCAGTTTTGTCTTCATTACTGCAGACAGTGACTGAAGGTTGTGCCCCTGGAGAGATTTTGCTAATGTTGAAAAAGCAAAATTAAAGGCTAGCGATTTTTCTTTGATTGCCTCCCAAGGAGGTGCAAACAAGGCCTTTGAGTCTATCTTAACTCCCAAATAGACGTAGGCAGGTGTCTCATCAATTGTAGATCCGTTGAGGTGCCATTTACGTTGGTTTAGAATGTTGCGGTTTAGTGAGATAACTTTTGTCTTCCTACGGTCAATCTCCAACCCACTGGCCTCTGCATATGTTCCTAGACAGTCAGGTAACCTCAGCAAGCCTATTCTGGTGTTGCTAAGCAATAGCAGATCATCCGCATACAAGATGTTCGATAGTGAATGGCCGCTGAGACTCGGAGCATGCGATACCTGCTCATCTAATGCTGGGAAAAAATAGGAGGGGAGCAAGGAGGCACCCCTGCTTTAGGCCAGTCACAGTTCTCACTTCTCTTAAGAAATGTGTGCCATCCCCGATCTTGATTTTGACCCAGGTGTCCAAGTAAAGCAGCCTAATAGCCATTAGTAAATTTGGCGGGATTCGCTACTGCTGGAGTTTTGCCCATAGCTTGCCACGGGGACACAGTTGAATGCCGCCTTAAAATCAACGATGCACAAGTATATCGGTGTATACTGGGGGCCTTTGCTCTGCTGAGGATGAGACCTACTGGTATAAGGCTCATTAACGTGCCTTGCTTCTTTGTATACCCTGTCCGGTTTAGCGGGATCCTGCTTGTATCTGATGCCCATGCATCTAGGTCTTAAAGCAACAAGGTTGAAAAGTATTTAGGGTCTACATATAGTAGGGCTATTAGGCGATAGTTACTTGGTGATGAAGCAGCTTTCCCTTTGAAGACGGGTGGATAATTGAGTCTTTCAAACTTCCCGGGATAGACCCTTCCACCAGGATGGTGTTAAACATTCCAGCTAAGAAGCTAGCCCACCGTGAGTTGGAGAGTTTAAGAAGAGCTTGCAGGATTCTATTTGGACCAGGGGTGCAGTCAGACTGAGATTTCTCAATGATTTTGGTTATTGCTGTAGTTATGTACTCTAGTTGGTCAATGGCGTCATAGCATATGAATATAAACATTTTGTATAAAAATATACTAAACATATAGCCCAATAAAACTATCCCAAGAACAAGTCTCAAAAGATCACAATAACAGCACTTAGGATATTTTATTTATATGCAAGGAGATGGGAAAAGAAATAGTAAGGGGGTCTGCCACGGACAAAAATAAAGCCCCCTCTGCTACATAAAGCATTTAGTAAAGGTGCATGGGTGCCGTGAGTGCTATTGAAATTAATTTGTCCCCAAGTTTGTTAAGATCATGATGGTGTTTACTATTAGAAAACAGCGTTATATGTTGTACATAAAATGTCACAACAGAAGGTTCTCTACTAATTTGCCACCACATTTGCTAGTCGTGATCTGTGTACGCTGCCATCATGTTGGATCAGCACGCTCATGCAGTATGATTTAAATTGGTGACCATCAAAGACACGTTCGAAGGGTGGTTCATTGCAGAATGGTACAGGGCTTCTGCAGGGTAGGGTAGTTTATTGAAATCTGGATCCAGAGTAATTGAGGAAAGTGACTCAGGACAGAAGCTTTTAGTCTTTGTAGAGTTAATAGCCCCCAGTATGGCAGCTCAGATGCTAGGATTGGAGCCCTCCTGGGACCAGCTATTGTGAAGAAGCTGCTTGACTTTTACATGAGGACCAAGAAGATGGCTGGAGGACCACTTTAGGGACAATGCTCAAGAGATGCAGAATACATTAGATCTCGGATGACCTGTTCAACACCGCCTGATCTGGGATCTAAAGAAGAAAAATCACTTAAATGGGAATCCATAGCTATGAAATTCGGTGATCTGTGAATCAGAGATTGGAAGCCAATACATTTTGCTAGATTTATTGTGATTATTGATGTATTGATTATTGGAATCTGTAGAACATTGGATAATTTTGTTTTTTGTAGATCAAAAGACGTAAGGTGTTGTTGCATTCTATATATATAAATGCCAATATCAGTGTAGTTTTTATAAAAAAACAAATGTGTTTGAAGAGTGATATGCTCATATAGTTTTGTATTTATTTAGCCGCGTCAACATTGCTAACCGAGATACTGTACAGAGTAAATAGGACAATACCAGTAAGAGATAGTATATTCAGAGGTATGGTTGAGTCATTGAATAAAGACACTGACCGCACGTACAAGAGGTGTAATGTATATGCACAGCTAGAAGCTTTTCTTAAAAATTGGGACATAACAAGCAGGGATGTGTGAAGATGCAAAGCTGTCGAATAGCAACTTTGTGAATCGCTAAAGCTGCCTTTTGCAGCAGTGGACACCATTCCAAGAGCTCTGGAAAGCCAGGAGTCGACCTGCATTGCTTGAGAGCCGTACCCCAGTCTCAATCTCCCTGCATGGCATGCCTGACTACTGAATAGGCCTGAGCGGAATTTCGATTATGCTGGAGTAATTCAAGTAATTCTGCGTTACTTTTTGTTGTGGAATTAGCCATAATTATGCGATTACTCCTCCTTGTGTAATTAAAAGTCATTTGGGATAAAAAATCCTAACGCGAGAGCATAAATGTGGATTCAGAACACAAATAGCTAGTGAGAGTGGATTCTCGCACTTGCTAAATAAGTGCGAGAATCCACTCTCACTAGCTATTTGTGTTCTGAATCCACTCTCACTAGCTATTTGTGTTCTGAATCCTCTCTCACTAGCTATTTGTGTTCTGATTCCACTCTCACTCGCTATTTGTGTTCTGCTGCATTTAGCGCTGTTTCTTAGCACAAAATGTATCCTTGCATCCATTTTGAATATGAGGGTGCATTTTGCGCTCTGAAAATAGCACTTAACGTTGGTAGTAGGTTGGGGAATCTCCTACCCCAACAGCAAATTTAGCGAGCATGAGCAACCACTCTCACTCCCTATTTGTGTTCTGTTGCATTTAGCGCTATTTTTTTTTGTTTTGTTTACATTTGTTTATTCATTTTTTGGTATGAACAAAGGGAAAAAAAATAAAAGTACAGGGACATTACACGTGTGCACAAATCAACAGAATATATAGTCAGATCACATCCACATTTTAAATTGAAATGAGGTAAAGAGACAATACATATAGTATCTACAGTGATTGTCTGATTATTATGTGAGTTGAAGCGTTTATCGTTCCGCGGTGCGCCCGACAAGGATGACACTACATTCTGGTGCCAGTAACTTTATGCCTACGTGAAACATGTGTGGTATAAGCAAGGGAGGGTAGGTGGGGGGGGGTGAAAGGTCAAAGGGAAAGGAGGCGGGGTAGAGAGGTGAAGAATATTAACTTTTGCCCAACTTGGTTTTCTATCGTTCCCTTGCTCTTGTAGCTCATTCTAGTGATCAGATCAAGCTTATGTCCCTCCTTATATCATCAGATGTTGTGCCTTCGGGATGCATATGTGTAATGTTAAGGTGCCGGGCTCTGTAATGGGTCATCCATGGAGTCACATTTATGCTACTACTGAGTAACATGGCTTATGGTGGCTGGTGTATCACCATTGTCTATGCTGAGCGCCTGGTGTTCTGTTATTGTTTGCCAGGCAGTTCGGAAATCTAGGAGAATTGTGTTCCATGCCGTCGCCATCAGGTGTTTACGAATCCCCATGGTGTCTTCGCGATGGAGAGCAACGATCTCCGCCTGTGCCCAAGTGGTCAATGAGTGAAACCAGGCTATCTTGGGGTGGTTCCGGGCGCTTCCAGCATTTGGTTAATTTAGCGCTATTTGTTAGCGCAAAATGCATCCTGGTGTCCATTTTGAATTCAAGGGGGTATTTTTGTACTAAGAAATAGCTCTAAATGCAGAATTACTCTTCTCGCCAAATTCAAACACAATCTTGCTGAATTTTTGGGTAATTCGGTGTGATTATGCTACATTGAATTACGCGAGTTTCACCCACCCTTACTCCTAAATCCCTTTACTCCCACGCACCTTTGTCCCACCCAGCTACCTTTGCCTCATTTGCTTTGCAGAACCCCCTTCTCCCACCTACTTTGTCTCCTTCACCCCCCCCCTGTGCACCACACTGCCATCTTGTATCCGCAGAGCAGTGCCAGAAGGATGGCAGGATCACCTGCAGTGAGATTCCCTTCTGCAGGATGTTTCCCCTATGGAATACGTTGCTGCTGCCATACCAGTGATGCAAAATTGACTCGTGTGATGTCAGATGAAGCTGCAAAACTTTGCTTAACTACATCAAGCACATACTACTTCACTAGTTAAGTAATCATGAGGGACACCTAAATTTGGCATAGTGGGTACTGCGCTATAATCAGCAAGGGTCCAGTCCTGCCCACTCCACGGTTCCTCCACCTGATTTAGAAACAGGAAACATCCTAATATCCAATGGCAGAACCTCAGCTGGTGGACCATCTCCTATCGGGTCACATGGATGTATACATTGGAAAACTAGTCCTATTTAGGGTGGACATTCTGATGCACATTTTTTGCCTGGGACCGCCATGCATGCATGATGGACTCAGGCAGTTGATATAATCAACGGCTCACACTTTTGGTGAAGAAGTCCTGCTACACAAGCGGACTTCTTTAAATACGGTGGGAGGTCTGCTGTGAGACCGGCAGAAGTAGGGTCCTCCGTGATTCATGCAGGAGGGTGGACCGGCTACTCGAGTCTAAATGACCCATCCCATTCCACACACTCCTAAAACCAAGACGGTATAACGATTCACATTGGAACCGCATAAGGGCTAGATCTGTGCATTCATGTTGCAAATAGAAGTCAGAATAATGCAGCACTCAAGCGAAGTCTGAGCTAAGACTTTGTTACCCTCTAAGAAGTAAGCCAAGTAAGTGCTGAAGAATGCACGTCGTTTTGATGTCTTGAATGCATGAGGCCTGTGCGTGCTGTGCAAGTGCTGCACTGATAGCTGTCGCCCACTGCGCTTGACCCACCGAGGACAGCAAGAGACCGTTGACTGGTAGCAAACATGGCGGTCTGGATCTAGCTCAATTTTTAGGTTGAGCTTACCACAAAGCAGAGCTGTCTGGTTGTAGAAGACATATTCTGGGCTTATCGAATAGCACTCGTTACATCGTATAGAAATACCACGCATGCCTTTACAGCGCGGGTATTGCTACGCGATGTCAATTACAACGAGTACCATTACAACGCAAACTTTTACCACGACTATACCTTTACCATGCATGCCATTTCAACGCCAAGGCATGCGTGGTAAAGGTATACTCATGATAAACGTTTGCACAACCCCCCGACACTACACTAATTCCCCGACCCTCCCCCGACCCCCAGTCCTCTCCCTACAATAACACTACACTACCCTGCACAACCCCCAGACACTACACTAATTCCTAAAACACTACCCTACACTACACAAACACCACAACACTACCCTAAACCCTAAAACTCTACTCCCTGCACAACACTCCCCCTACCCCCAGTCCTGTCCCTACACTCTAACACTACCCTGCATGACCCTCCAACACTACACTAATTCCTAAAACACTACCCTACACTACACAAACACCACAACACTACCCTAAACCCTAAAACTCTACCCCCTGCACGACCCTCCCCCCGTCCTGTCCCTACACTCTAACACTCCCCTGCACGACCCCCTCGACACTACCCTAAACCCAAAAACACTTCCCTACACATACTCAAACACCACAACACTACCCTAAACCCTAAAACACTACCCCCAGCACGACCCTCCCCCTACACACAACCCTACACTACACAAACATTACTACACTACTTCGACACTACCCTAAACCCTTAAAAAGTAACCCCCACCCCAAGCACAATCCCCCTTACCTCTCTCTCCTCGTGGTTCCTCTCTCCTGGTTCCAGCGTCGACAGAGGGGCGGTGCACGTCGTTGTGAGGAAACGGAACAGCCCAGTTTTCTCACAACGATGTGGATAACCATTACATCGCATGCGTTTTAAAAGCGCATGCAATATAATGGTTTGCGTTGTAATGGTAGTCGTTGTTACATCGCATGCATTGTTACGCATGCGATGTAACAACTTGCGTGGTAACAGCCTCGTAATGGCTGTTTACCGGGCTTATCAAGAACATACAGGCTTGCTTTCTCGCCCCTTGTTTCTTCTCCCCACCCTCACGCGATGTATTGCTTCCATCCCCCGCTTCTTCTACATTACTTCCCCTCAACTGCGCCCTCGTTCTCGGTCGCCTTTGCTTTCCTCCCACCCCCGCTTTGCTCCCTCTAGGCAGACAGTCGCTCCCGAACCCGCTGCCTCCGTGTTGCTCTCCCCACCTGCACTTTTAATAAAAAAACACTTCCAGACAATATATTTTTTTTATTTGTTGATTCATTTCGGATCAGCAAATTAAAAAAAGTGCATCATTTTGTAGGCATGCGCAGGCATGGGTGCGTGTGCCTACTAAATGACATGACCGGCCATATCATAGGCCTTTTTTTTCTTATTTAGCCATGCTGCACAACATCAGGGATGCATTATTGCGTGGCTAAAAACCGCTGATAAAGCCAATAGGTCTTAAGGCCAATACTATTGGCTCTGCCAATGCTGGTTAAGTTTTACTGCCCCACTTAGGACACAATGATTCACGCCTCCGTAGTTATCAATGTAGGAATCTAATCACCAGCTCAGTATTTGCTCAAAAGCTGATATGAGGCTGATCCAATTTAATTTGAAACAAATCTGCTATTGCAAAGACAGCGCGCATGTGTTTTATGAGCGCCGCAATGTATTTGGCTTACAAGCCAAACTATTATATGTGCAAATATATTTCATGCAAACCAGCGCCGAATCCAATATGCCTTATGTACATCTGATGTAAAGTGTCTGCCATCCCTTTACAGCAATCTGTTCTAGAGGCAAATGCATTAAAGCCCATCAGTCCTAAATCCATATGTTTTATTCTCAAAACAATATATCTGGCATGCATTGCAAAGACTGTGGCTGATACAACTCAATAGCCTTCTCACAGGCCGTTAACCGATATGCTGCTTACGCAGGCTAATACATTTTGCAGTTGGCGCACAAGCCAACTTGGCGTTTGCAATATTTTATAATTTGCACCCGGCATGCTAAGTATTGTCTGGCAGAAGTATGAAGGCGAGTAAAATTCTGTTTCAGAAGGGGCCTTTGGGATGTGCAGGGGAAGAGATGAGGTGGTTAAAGAGGAACGAAACAGAAAAATATTGGTGCAAAAAAGTGCTTTTGTAATTTAAGTTATTTCCAAGTCCCACTCTGAAAATGCTTCTACTTTTGCCCTTGGCAATAAATTTGGTAGCCTTTTTAGGCTGGGACGCTGCCTGGAAATTTTTGGGATATACCTACAAACTTGTGAGTTAGTTTTTAATTTCACCAACTTTTAGAGGTGTGTAACAGCACCAACACCCCAAGGAGCCCAAGTAAAACCAGAACAACTAAATCCACATAAAGTGCGTCAGCCTGGCTTTGCTTAGAATCTTCAGCACCAAAGCACAGGCGCAAACAATGAACAAAAGAAAAATTGTGTAATACTTTCATGTAGAATGTATGTAATTTTCATGAAACTACACATATTGCACTATACATCCTTTGGTGGTTGTTTTGTAGTGGTGGGAGTGCCTTAATTCCAATCTCCTGCTAGACACTGCGGGCCTCATTTACTACAAAATGACGCAGCGCAGCGCCACAAGCCATTTTGCTGCGCTGATCTGCGTCATCTTAAAAGCATAGGGATGCATCGTATAAACAACAATACAACGCATCTGTGTGCTTTCCCTTGTGCTGGAGCACAATTGGCAGTCATGCACCAGAGCTGGCACCCTAGCGTCATGTTGCAAGGGTGCCTGCGTTGCAGGGATGTCTTCCTGCACAAAAACAATCATTGATGGCATTTTTTTGTCTCTTTCTATGATGCAGCATGCATAGAAAGAGAAAAAAATTAGGAGAAATAAAACAATTTCTCCTTGCTGTGCCACTCAAGGTGTAGGATTCTGACACATTCCCAGCTTCACAAAACGTTGTAAATCTGGGAATGTGTCAGGCTCCATGGATGTTGCGCGGGAACACCCACAGCAACACCCACAGCAACACCCATAGAACGCCCCTTTCACGCAGATATGGGCCCATTTCACGTAAAATGGGCCCATATTTACAAGGCCATGAAAAGTCACGCAGGGTGACTTTACGTGGCCTTGTAAATATGGGCAAGCCCATTGCGCTGCTGGTGCGTAAAAAAAAGTGACGTGCTGGCGGCGCAATGACCTGCTTGTTTACCTTAGCGCTGTAAAACAATGTTAAATCGTGGTTAGTGTAACACAAATGCAGCAAGTTTAGCTCGAATCAAGCTGATGATATTATCGGTGCATATCAAAGAGGAGAAGATTTATTATTTTTAGGAATCAATCATTTTTATTACGTGGTAGAAGAGCCATAATACACAGCTTAGCTGCCTACATCAGGACGCCGGCAGAGCATACTCTTAAAAACAGTACACAGCGTTCAGGTCTACACCCCAGGGGCCGACCCCGCGATAATATGCAGTCTTTAACCCGATGATAAGGCACTTATCTGAGATACCACTTTTAGAGAACAAATGGTAACCAAAAAAAGAAAAACACAAACAACCCTACCTCCCTCCGCCCTAACCCCCCATACCCCCCCTCCCGCATCAGTTCAGGACCTATTGTTCTTCCTCTTCCTAACTATCAATCCCCGGCTAGTATCCTTTGCATTACTTAGTAGAGGAACCTGGCGGCGTCAGTGGAATGAGTTGTAGTATTTGTAGATATTTCGGGCATGTCACCTCCCTCATGTCTTTGGTAAGAAGCTGCAAGAATGGGGCCCATATTTCGGCATATTCCGATCCTTTCCCCTCTACATGGAGCGAAATACGCTCCATCGCTAAAAGATGCCAAAGCCTCCGGATCCAATCACTCGGATCCGGCATTGATGTGGATCCCCACTTCGCCAACAGCACCTGCCGTGCTGCCAGCAAAGCCAAGGCTATTTGCTTACCCCTCAGCGAGCGCAAGGGGAAGGCCCCTGTGTGGGGAAGTCCCAGTAGTGTGTGCTCAGGCTTTCTCGGAAATGTAATCTGAAACGCTGCGTCAAGGTCATCAAGAATTGCTGTCCAGTACTGCACTAGTTTCGGGCAATGCCACAGCAAATGCACCAAGGAGCCAGTAAGGCCACACCCCCGCCAGCAGAGGTCTGACTTAGTTCTATCCCATGTTTTGATGCGCTCTGGAGTATAGTACCAATAAGTAACCACTTTATACGCAGATTCCGCCCCCGCGGTATTGGAAGCTGTGTGATGCGCCCGGTAAAAAATGTGTTCCCATTCTTTCTGTGTTAGAGGTCGACCTAACTCAGTCTCCCATCGGACCTGTGCTCTTGTGCATTGTGCCTGGGGACGTGCAATGATCATAGCGTAGAGTTCAGAAATAAGTTTACGGTCATCCTTCTTATAGACCAGCCACTTTTCAAATGTCGTCAAGGGGCGGGACATGTGTGCGAAGTGCGAGGGCTGCGTCACCCAGTGTGCAAGCTGTGAGTAGTGGAAAGCATCTGATTCAGGTAGATCATAGTGCTCTGCGCGCAATTGGTGAAAGGGGATCAAGCCCTCCAGGTCAAAGAGCGAGCCCACCCGTTTACATCCTTCCTCCCTCCAACGGTGAAAGACTGGCGATGCACAGCCTGGTGGGAAATCAGGATTATCCACGATAGGAGTCATAGGGGAGGGGAACGTAGTCCACCCCCTTTGGCGCGCCAACTGATCCCACACCTTAAGTGTCGGCGATGTAACCGGAGAAGAGTATCGGCCCCAGGCCCTGTGTTTACGCGGGAGCCACAGCTCACGCCAGATGTTACATCCAGCCACGGTTTGATCCATGAAGTTCCAGTGCTTACTGGACAAGGGCCTATTCCATTCCGTGATATAGCGAAGGCAGGATGCCTGATAGTATGCACTTACCAGAGGGAAGCCGAGTCCACCGCTAGCTTTCGGAGAGGTTACTAGGGATAGCGCAAGTCGCAGCTTTTTATGATCCCACAGAAATTTGGTTAGGAGCCCTTGTAATTTTCGAAGGGTGCCCGGAGGGGGGGTTACCGGGAGCATCTGAAATAAATATAGGATGCGTGGGAGCACCGTCATTTTCACTGCCGCTAATCTCCCGTACCATGTCAAATTAAGACGAGACCAGGCAGACAGTGCCTTGGTCGTTTGTTCCAACAATAACTTGTAGTTAAGGGCCGTGGTTTTGGTAATGGCTGAGGTCAAGCGAACACCCAGATACGTTATGTCGTTGGGGGCCCAGTGGAAGGTAAAATCTTGCTGTAGATCCTGGATCTCAGCTTCGGGGATCGACACATTAAGAATTTGCGATTTAGAGAAATTAACTTTGAATCCCGCCACCTCTCCAAAAGCGTGGAGCTCTCTCGACAAATGTCTTAGGGTCGACTTGGGCTGCACGAGTGTGAGGATAACATCGTCAGCGTACAAACTAATCTTATGTGTGTCAGCGCCAAATTTGATACCCACCACGTCGGGATTAGATCGTATGCGTTGAGCAAAGGGCTCCATGTAGAGCGCGAATAACAGTGGAGACAGGGGACATCCCTGCCGCGTGCCCCTGGCGATGGGGAACAGGGCCGATTTACACCCGTTCACTCACACTGCAGCCTTAGGGGAGGCATATAGGCACTGTACCCACCGGACAAAGTTATCGCCAAATCTGAAAGCCCGTAGGACTTCAAACAAATAGTTCCAGTCGACTCGGTCGAAGGCCTTCTCCGCATCAATAGAAAGGAAGAAGGCCTGCGTACGCGACCGGTGGATGTAGTCTAGGAGATGGAGAAGTCGTTTGGTGTTATCCCCTCCTTGCCGCGTCGGGATAAAACCGGCTTGATCCGGATCAATCAGGCCGTCCATCAAGGGACCGAGCCGCGCTGCCAGTATGCTCGCGAATAGCTTCGGGTCGACGTTAAGGAGGGAGATGGGCCGGTATGACCCGCACTCCTTAGGATCCTTTCCCGGTTTAAGGATGACAGAAATAACCGCTTCCGACATAGTGGGCGTCACTTCCTTGGTTTCAAGGAAAGAGTTAAAAAGCCTCGTTAAAAGGGGAGCCAGCTCCACACAGAATGTTTTATAAAACAGTGCGGAAAAGCCATCGGGGCCTGGTGATTTGGCCGGTTTTAAGCGAGCAATCGCCGAGATGACTTCCTCTATTCGAATAACAGAGTCCAATGTGTCTGCTGATGACTTAACCAGAGGCGTAATATCGCAGGAGGTCAAGTATTCCCCAATGTTATGGGAACTAGTGGACCCCTTAGTATAAAGGCTTTGATAAAACTGGCGAAAGGTGTCAGCAATGAGGGTGTTTGTGGTATTCTCCACCGTGTCCCGGTCTCGAATCGCCTGTATCGCGGTCATCTGTGTACGCGCTCTCAATCTGTGCGCTAGCATTTTCCCTCCCTTGTCCCCACTGAGATAGAATTTATGTCGCAATCGCAGAAGGGCATATTCTGCCCTGTCTAAATCTAGATGTTTTAGCATACGCCGCCGTGTTTCCAATTCCCTCCAGACTCTGGGGGCTCCAGTCCTCTTATGGACTGCTTCTAAGTCTCCCACCTCCTTCTCCAGTTCTGCACGCTTTTCCCTGCGTAGCCGCGCAAAGGAGGCGGCAATCGCAATAAATTCGCCCCGCACCACTAGTTTCAAGGCTTCCCAAATTGCCACAAGAGGAGTGCCCAGGAGATCATTGTCAGCCAGTTAGTGCACAATAGCGGTCCGGACTCTATTAGTGACCTCCTCGGAGTGTAGAAGGGAGTCGCGAAGACGCCAACCCGACGGTGAGGAGCGCGCACCATGAGAGGTTAATTGTACTGAAATGAGGGCGTGATCCGAAAGGGAACGGGGAGTGATCTCCGCCGTGGGCAAGGCAGAGCGCAGTGCGGAAGAGGCTAAAAAGTGATCTAATCGTGCATAGGTTTTGTGCGCTGCAGAGTAGTAAGTGTAGTCCCGTGTATTCGGGTGTATTGTACGCCAGACATCGCTCAGCCCACAGTCAGACAACCACTGCCTCCCTCCCTGAGACAGTGCTCCCGTTTGCTGCGCCCTTTGTTCTGATCTGTCCATCGCGGAGTCCATTACCACGTTCAGGTCACCTCCCACCAAGAGTGCTGCATCCGGCGAGGCAAGTACCTCAGAGAGTGCGAGTCGTAGGAAGGGTTCTTGCCGTTCGTTTGGGGCATAGAGCGACCCTATTGTCATGTGCATGTCTCCCCATTGAACTCGGACTGCTAAAAACCTGCCCTTGATGTCTGCTACTGTGGAAATGACTTTGCATTGTGACCGTGCGCTAAAGAGGATCGCCACCCCATTTTTCTTAGCAGCCCCCGAGGACCACATTTGCAAAGGGAAGCGTTTATCTTGCATGCGCTTAGTGTCCTTGGGCAACAGATGAGTTTCCTGCAGTAAACATATATCCCCCTCAGCATTTTCTAAGAGAGAAAGTATTGCAGCGCGTTTGACTGGGTTGTTCAATCCACGGACGTTTAAGCTCACAATTTTCAAATCTCTACCCATCGAATCTAACTAGATGAAACGGGGAAGCGTTGCATAGCCTACCTGCGCCTGGCCACACGCGCTGCACTCAGTTTAAGCTAAACACCTGCCAAACCTGCCGGAGAGAAAATGCAAATTCCCCCAGGACCCACGGCCTGGGCTGTTGCTTCTTGCCTATGAACTGATGCGGAGCCCCAAAAACAATCCCATAAACCCCAACTCCCAAAAGTTGCTGAAACAACAAAAGAAAGAAGCAAAATAGCAAAACTGTAAGAACCAATAAGGTGACTTATGTCCGTCAGAGAAGACAAATGTTCCAGGGGACGTGGCATCCCCCCAGATTGGGTCGTGTCTTACAGGGGAAGACGTGGTCGGGGTCCAGAACTCTCGCAGATCACCGTGCTCAGCACACCGATGTCTAGGGTGCAGGAGCACTACGTTTCATCGAAGGACCGCCTCCCTCCGGCGCCGACTAGAGTGCCCTTGTGGACGCCAATTGAAGAACCTCAGGGTGTTATGGGGTTGTCAGTTACTCGCGTGACTGATGAGAGGGCTTCCTCCCTCTCAAGCTTACTTGTAGCTGTGTCTGGTGCAGCACCCGGCTGCGGCCCCCCCGCTCGCTGCCATCCCGAAGAGCGTCTACGCCCGTGGCGAAGTGGATGTTCCTCCATTGTTCCAGCAGATGGCCTTTCTAAGCTTAGCTTCTCATATGCGTCCTCTAGAGAGCGTATCTGCAATAGTTTGCCCTGATATTTGAAGATAAGGCGGAAGGGGTGACCCCAGGAGTAAGGAATCTGTTGCTCTCTGAGATGGTTGGTGATAGGCTTAAAGTCTCTCCGTTTCATTAACGTAGAAGCTGCTAGGTCTTGATAGAGAACTGGGCAATGATCTCGGAAGCGGATCGGATTAAGGTCTCTAGCTCTTCGAAGGATACGTTCCTTGAGCTGGAAATTATGGATGCAGACCAGAATGTCAGGAGGAGGGGCCTTCGGACCCCGTGGCAGCCCCACTCGGTGGACACGGTCCATTTGAACCTCAGGTGTTTCCTCATCCTCCAAGATCTGCAGGAACAGAGCATTGACATATTCACGGAGGTCATCACCTTCTCCCTTCCATGTTACTGCTCGGATCCGTATATTATTCCGCCGAGAGCGGTTTTCAAGGTCCTCCGTGTGGGCCTGTAGATCTATGTTTTGGTCCCGGAGACACAGCATTTCCTGCTGCAGCTGGTGCATATCGTCCTCTCTACTTAGGTCATGCTCCTCTAGGGTCGCCACCCTCTCTCCAATGCCATCCACGTCTCGCCGCACCTCTCGGAGATCCGCCGACAGCTGCGAACGAAGCTCTTGTATGTCCTCTTTGATGGTGGAAAAGAGCTCCACCATAAAAGCTTTTGTTGCTGGGGCATCCTCTCCGTCCAAGAGCGCTGCTCCCGTCGTGGTCTGCGCTGCGGGATTCTCCGAGGTCTTCCGTAGTAGGTCCTTCAGAGATTTGTCCCTTCTCCCCTTGGCGGAAGACATCGTGAGGACGTACGCCCGTCAAGTGACTGCCCCAGACCAAGCCCAGGCCCTTCGCTACCGCTCCGGGGGCTCAGACCAAAGCTCCACTCCTACCGGCTCCCTTCCTCCGCTGCAACACCCCGCAGCCAGCCGCTTGCAGTGCTGCAGTGGTTCAGGCGCAATCCTTAGTATGCCCATTCACCAGCATGGCTACTTCCCCGCTTGTTGAAGCTCCTGCCAATGCTCACCTTGATATGCCCAGACCTGGTAGCAGAGGATGAGTGCGGGAGTTAGGTGGATGCAAGGAGGTAATGTTAGCAGGGGGAGCCAATGTCCGCCAGGGGCAGAGGCGCACGAGGGTCCCCTCTCCCCTCCGTGCAGCTTAGCAGGCGACTCCGGTAAGACAGGGGGGCCCCCCAGGCACTCACCGCCAGTCACGCTGCAATCGTAGGTCTCTATGCCATCCGCCGCTACAGACACCAACGTGAGCCCCCAGGGTCAAGCAGGACACCACTCCGTCTGCCGATCTGCAGACCGCGCTCACACACCCGTCACTCTCACTGCTCCTCACCTGCGGCGTTCAGCGTATGGCACAGCCTCCGCAGATGGCCCCGTGGCTCTCCGCTGCACCGAATCAAGGCCTTACCAGCAGGGCCCACCACCACCTCCGATAAGGGTCCGTCTCCGGGTCCCTGCTCACGCAGCTACGCCAGGAACCCAGTCCGCAGGGGACCCAACAAGCACACCGCCTCCACGGGCACCCCGAGGGGCATAGCCGACCACTACAGCTTTCTTTCTGTCCTCACTAGCCCTCTCCCCGCCGGGCCGCAGCAAGGCCGGGGCCGGATGGGGCCGGGCAGCGGGACAAGTCGCTCCGTGGGTGGTGGTGCGACGGTGTCGGCAGACGCCGGGCCCCTCGCGATGGCAGCTACTAATCCGGCAGACCGCAGCACAGCCCCACGTTACTCCGCATTCACCGCTCCCAGCCTCCGGGGACTATCAGGGCACACCGCCGTCCGCCGATCTGCGGACCGAGCTCTCTCCGGCCACTCGAACGCTGCCTTCCTATGCCCGCGTCTCTTCGCCTGTAATGTCTGCTGGGCAGCGCCTCACTGGCACAGGACGTAGCCCTCAGCCACCGCGCTAGAGCAGGACCCGCCGGGCACCGGGAGGCCCCGACCCACTCACCACCCCACAGATCTTTCAGGTCCGGGTAGGCCTCGCTGCATTCCACCAAAATGGCGCCGTCTCCGTGTCGTGGCTCCACGGCCCCGTCTCAATCCGGGCCGCCGGGAATTCAGTGCCGTCGGGGGCAGTGCGTTTCCACAACACACTCTTGGCAGGTCGCCCAAGGCAGCCCCGCAGCTCACATCGGTGCTCGGCTCTCCACACGGCCGCGTCTCTCCCGCCGGGCCGCAGCAAGGCCGGGGCCGGAAGGGATCACACAGCGGAGCAGAGCGCACCGATCACCGAGCGGGGCCCACCATCGGGTCCAGGACAGTTCCGCAATACCGCTCACCCGTCTGCAGGGTCAGATGGGCGCCAGCTAGGGCGATAGTACAATGCTGAGTATTAACGGCGCCGGAGGGATAAGGACCCACGTCCTATCTCGCCGCCATCTTGGCCACGCCCCCCTGATTTATTATTTTTGACACCATGCAGTGCAGCATCCAAAGTTGTTGTGCTGCATTTCACAAGGGATAGAAAGCAATGCAGAGCTAGAATTGTTAAAAATGGCCTGCTGCTGCTCACATCCCCTGCGCTGGAGTGTGTAGAAGCACACACAGCCTTTGCAGCATGATGCAGAAGTGTGTGTGTGTGTGTGTGTGTGTACGCGAGCATCGGTTTACCCTTCCAATAGAGAATACTATCCCTAGACAAGTTGTTAAACAACCTACACATTGGATGTCTGCGGTACAATGCTGCATACATGCAATGTGTAGAATGTTTGAGAAACAAAATAAATGACCTAAGTTATCACCTGCTTCAAGGAGGTGTTATTTTTGACATAAAGCCCAGCCTATCTTAGTACATCGGGCTTTGTGTCTAAATCTCTGGGCGCTTGCTCTGATCTGCCCAGGTTCTACCCATGAAAAAACCTCCTTAATGCACAGTGGTGCAACGCTTTGGAAAGCACTATGTGCACTGAATAAGGGGACCTTTCCATCCCACATAACTTTTGTTTGCGTTGGGGAGTAAATACTCTAGCGAGACTTTGTGCTGCTTTGCATAATTTTTCATGCTTTAGCCCCAGTGCAAAGGTAGTAAATCTGCCCCAAAGTAAATAAGATGCTTTGCATTAATTTGCAAAGGTAAATCTGTGCCTGGGTGTTAAGCAAACCACAATTATTTAGATGATTTCTTGTGCCCATTTGTTGATGCAGATCATATTTATTTTTTAGCTGAAACATGTTGCGCTCATATAGGTTACTAAAGGCAATAGGACATGAAAGGTTGGGCTCTCTAATGCAGTACAGAAAATCTAATGCGTTGTTGTCAAAGTATTTGGGACGTTAGTTCACCTGGGTTGAAACGGTATTGGTCACCACTCTTTATCCTTCTGCGATGGCCGAAGAGTTGTTGACATTCACTATATAGCCACTCTCATGTTGCTTCCAATATCACAAAGAATACTCTAAAAAGGCAACAGAGCACATTACAACACTGCACACACACACACGCACGCGGGTACACACACACACGCACGCGCGTACGCGCACACACACACACATACACACACACACGTACGCACACACACACACAGAGACACACACACACATACACACATGCACGCATGCGCGTACGCACACACACAGACACACACGCACGCGCGTACGCACACACACAGACACACACATACACACACACGTACGCACGCGCGTACGCACACACACACACAGACACACACATAAACACACGCACGCATGCGCGTACGCACGCACACACACACACACACAGACACACACACGCGCGTACGCACACAAACACACACACACACAAACACACAAAATACAATGCAGAGAGGTCATATGTATGGTTATCATGTTGCTCTCAACAGAATTAACAGCCATGGAATGACACACAGAGCACACAGAATACAATAGAACACATTAGGCTTCTTACATGCATCCAACACAGCACAAATAAAAGGTAACTATTATCTTGCCTCAACAGCAGAAAACATCTTGCAAACAGGCTTACATTTCTCACATGGGTGCACCTCACACAGATGTAACAAAACGCAGCGGAAAAACTACCCAGCCTTTCCGAACAAAGCACTGACATACCATACTATCAGCTAACATGTCACTCCCAAAAGCAGTAGCTATCACCTATGAAGCGCAGAAACACATCATAATTATAAAAGGGTTCTTAATTTCCATGCAGATGAAAACATTACAATATTTGATATACTTCCCACACTGAAGAGATATGCAAAGGTGTGAACACCAATAACAGACATTTGAACATCGAAATCATAAGCACAGTAATACACAATAAACAAAACATAACACACACTTTCAGATGCGCCTATAACTTGCGCCCCACCATGCACCGTGCTGTCATCAATGATGTAAACTTAGATGTTGCATTGATGTTATTAATGATGTCATAAAAATTGCCATGAGAGATATAATTTGTGAGATCAGAAGCAGTGCATGGCGAGGGCGGGCACAAGTTATAGTTACTTCAGTTGACTGTAACCGGTGAATTTCAGTGGTGTTTTTAGGTTAAAATGTTATGTTTTTTTCTGACATTTTCATCTACCTATAAAGTCACTGTAACCATTGTTTTTTTCATAGAATTTCTGAGGTTTAAAAAAATGTAAAGTAAGATATCACCTTAACCAAACTATAACGCCAATTTAACCTTTGTTTTTTTTGTGAATTTTAGGTTTTTTAGCGTAAAGTAACAGTATAAATGGTGTCATTTTAAGTAGGCACAACTACTGGCTTCGTCAAAGGGTCAGAAGACGAAAATATAAAAGGCAGGCCTATTGGTTTCATCTTGGAGTCAGAATATCAACATATATAAAGCAGACCAATTTGGTTTGTCAAAAGGTCACCAATAACTATAATCTGATAGATTCACACATTTCAATGTTTAACAGAACTGCCTGGGCAGGAGCAAAGATGCGTTCCCTGCCCGGGACACTGAAATCAAGCTCTGGGGATGGGGTCCCCAGAGCTGAACTTGAGACTTGGGGGCCCCACGCACACTCCCACAGAAATATACACTTGCCCCAGAGGATGGGATGCCCGGGGCCTCTTGAGTCTCGGGGAAGGTGGCCGCACACCCCCATCCTCTAATGGGAAAAACGGCCCTAGGAATGGGTTGCCCGAGGCCTCATTGAGGTTTGGGAAGCAAGGCTGTGCGTCCCCCTCCCCAAATTATAAAGAAACGGCCCCTGAGGAGGGCCCCCCTGGGCCCAATATGGCTCAGGGAGTGGGGCTGTGTGTCCCCTCCCGTTTGTTTTAAAAAGCCTCCCTGAGAATGGGGTGCCGGGGCCTAATAAAGCTCAAGTAGGAAGGCTGTAGGCCCTCTCCCAATCTAAAATAAAGCAGTCCTGGGAAATAGGGCCCTGGGCCCTAAAGAAGGTTCGGGGAGGGGGTCCCATGACCCCTTTCCTTAAAAAAACTAAATGATGACCCCCGGGCCCTGGCCCACCTGGGGTAATAATTTTTTTTTTTTAATTGCTGCCACCATTTTGTATATTTTTACAACGATCCAGCAGGAGAACCATGGGATTGCAGCAAAACTTTTTAGCAGCAGGAGGAGTACCTCTGGGATCCCCCCTACCCCCAAGGGCTGAGGGGAAGGGTATCCCTACCCTGCCCCCTTATATCGTTTAAAAAAAAACACTTAGGACAGGGGACCAAGTTCCTTACTCCTATAATGGATGCTGCAATATTTCTTTTCATCTTGCTGCCAGCCAATGAGAACGCAAGCTCCCGCTGGAGCCTTTACTCCCACAAGAATGAAGTGGCCGATGGGGAAAAAAAGTCCCCTCAGCCAATCAGACTCCTTTAATATTTGAGGTTGCATGATCACTGGACTTTTGCGGGAGTTCCACGACCCCAACCATCCAGATATACAAAGTTTTTGAAACTTAATATCTGAAAAACTACTGAACGGATTTACATCAAATCACAAAAAGCACGCTTTTTGGACTAACATTTCTACCAAATTTGGTGTAATTCTGTTCAGCCGTTTTTGCGGTATTACTGTTCAATTTTCCTATGGAAAATTGCATGCGGAAATTATCAGAAGCTGTGCACAGGGGGTAGTTGGGTGCCTGCGGGGGGGTTGGGTGAAGGCAATGGCCGCAGGCGAGTTATAGTTACTTTAGGGCACGATTTATAGTTACTTGAGATAACTCCGTACATAACATGCTCCCATATGTTTTTTCACACATATTTACAGGACAGGACACTGAGTCCCCGAGTCCTAACATGACTGCCATCACATCTTTGTTGATGTGGTGACAGCCAATCAGATCTTATCTCAAGATCTGTTGGCTCTGCGGATCCTCAGCAGCATGAAATATCTATATTTTTTTTGCCTTAATTTCTCAAAAACTACTGAACAAATTTACAGCAAATCACAAGCATTTGCAATGCAATAGGTCTTGCATTTATCGGAGATAGAGCTATTGGCGTTGTAAATGACAATGTCTTTTATCTATGTGTTTTGGTTTAGAGTGTAGTGGATGTATGAACAGAGACACAGCTGCAGCACTGCCTAGAGGACTTAGAATGAGGAATTACCACTAGGACTAGAGAAGCAGCTGCAGCACTGCCTAGAGGACTAAGAATGAGGAATTACCACTGGGAAGAGTGACACAGCAGCAGCAATGCCTAGTGGATTAAAAATGTGGGAATTTCCGACGGGACCAGAGTAGCAACTAGCAGCACTGCCTGGAAGACTTAGAAAGAGGATTTATAACCCTGTGCGGTTAACTTCGCTCCGCGGGTGGAGTTCACGAAGTTTCTGCCACTCCGTGCTCCGCTTCGAGCACGGAGTTCAACAGAAACTCTGCCTCCCCCATGTAGCGCAGTTTACCAGCGCTCCCACCCACTTACAACAACACAAAGACGGCAATAGCCGTTGGTTGCTAGATGGTAGGCAGCCGAGGACAGGCACTAGGACAGCCCCTGCTATTGGTCGGAGTTGGGCAGCACGAGGAATAAGAATTTTTCCTAATGGTGGCAGGAAGGGAAGTGGGCCGGTCTGAGCTCAGCGGTGCGCTGGCATTGGCCGTTCACCATGACGCGTTGTAACCACTGGTTTTTAGCCTTTGGGAGGTTCTACAGTCCTGGCCCTTTTCTCTTTAGCTCTGCGTGCTCTTGCACATCAGACGCTGCAGAGCACAGGCCGCACGTGCAACTCCACAAGCACCCTGACCCCACGACACTCAGAAACCCTCAGCGCCGAGTCTATCCCAAATGTCATCATGCTAGCGACTTTCATAGCAGTGAAACCTGCTCCCCCTCCACAGCATCCCTGCCTCCCCCGTCAGCCTCCGGGATGAAGATGGACTTGGAGCAACTAAAGGACCTGAAAGCATGGCGAACTGTGCTGCGCGGCAGCGGAATCCCTTGGCTTCAAGGACGAGAGGCGTCCCCTGGAGTTTTCCCAAGACCCAGCAGCTGTTTGGCAATGTACTGGTGCTCCCCCGTCTGCCTCAGAGTGTTGTCCTTGCATGCAGTGCCCTGGCTAGAGAACTGCACAAAGGAGCGGAGATGGAGCAGAAGGCTGGGAAAAGGAAAGACGGTGTTGGTGTTCCGTAGTCCGTATCTCAGCCCCCCTTCAAGTGACAGTGTGATGAAAATTGGCAGCTCTCTGCGCGGAGGCTGTCGGTTCGACGCGTAGCTGGCTGCAGAATTGTATATCTGCTTATCTAATGTCAGGTTTCCTTTCCACCTCTGCTGATTAACACTTTAAAAGTAAGACCGGGAGGGACTCCGCTGCATGCGGAACTCAGCGGAATTCCATGGAGCTTGAATGCAACTCCGCGGAATTCTACATAGTGCCACTCCGCGAGCTCCGCTCACCCCTGAGGAATTACCGACGGGACCAGAGTAGCAGCAAGCAGCACTGTCTAGATGACTTAGAATGAGGAATTGCTACTGGAACCAGAGTAGCAGCTAGCAGCACTGCCTAGAGGATTTAGAATGGGGGAGTTACTGACGGGACCAGAGAAGCAGCTAGCAGCACTGTCTCGAGGACTAAGAATGAGGAATTACCAATGGGACCAGAGAAGCAGATAGCAGCACTGCCTAGAGGACTAAGAATGAGGAATTACCACTGGGAACAGTGACACAGCAGCAGCACTGCCTAGAGGATTAAAATGTGTGAATTTCCGACTGGACCAGAGTAGGAGCTAGCAGCACTGGCTGGAAGACTTAGAAAGTGGAATTACCAATGGGACCAGAGAAGCAGATAGCAGCACTGCCTAGAGGTCTAAGAATGAGGAATTACCACTGGGAACAGTGACACAGCAGCAGCACTGCCTAGAGGATTAAAATGTGTGAATTTCCGACTGGACCAGAGTAGGAGCTAGCAGCACTGGCTGGAAGACTTAGAAAGTGGAATTACCAATGGGACCAGAGTAGCAGCTAGCAGCACTGCCTAAAAGACTTAGAATAAGGAATTATAACTGGGACCATAGAAGCAACTAAAAGCATTGTCTAGAGGACTACGAATGAGGAATTACCACTGGGAACAGAGATGCAGCTGCAGCACTGCCTAGATGACTAAGAATGGGAAATTACCACTGGGAACAGAGACACAGCTGCAGCACTGTCTAGAGGACTACGAATGAGGAATTACATCTGGGGCAAGAAAACCAGCTATCAGCACTGTCTAGAGGACTTAGAATGGAGGAATTACTGACAGGACCAAAGGGGCAGCTGCAGCACTGTCTAGAGGACTTAGAGTGAGGAATTACTGATAAGACCAGAGAAGAATCTAGCAGATCTGTCTAGAGGACTTACAATGAGGAATTACCGATGGGACCAGAGTATCAGCTAGCAGCACTGCCTAGAGGACTTAGAATGAGGAATTACCAACTGGACCAGAGAAGCAGCTAGCAACACTGGCTAGAGGACTAAGAATGAGGATTTACCACTGGGACCAGAGAAGCAGCTAGCAGCACTGGCTAAAGGACTGAGAATGGGAAATTACCACTGGGAACAGAGACGCAGCTGCAGCACTGTCTAGCGGACTTAGAATGGAGGAATTACTGACAGGACCAAAGGAGCAGCTGTAGCACTGCCTAGAGGACTTAGAATGAGGAATTACCAACTGGACCAGAGAAGCAGCTAGCAACACTGGCTAGAGGACTAAAAATGAGGATTTACCACTGGGACCAGAGAAGCAGCTAGCAGCACTGGCTAATGGACTAAGAATGAGGAATTACCACTGGGAACTGAGACGCAGCTGCAGCACTGCCTAGAGGATTTAGAATGAGCGATTACCACTATGACTGGAGACACAGCTGCAGTGCTGCCTAGTGGACTTAGAATGAGGAATTACTGACGGGACCAGAGTATCAACTAGCAGCACTGCCTAGAGAACTTAGAATGAGGAATTACCGACAGGACGAGAGAAGCAGATAGAAGCACTTCCTAGAGGACTAAGAATGAGGAATTACCACTGGGACCAGAGAAGCAGCTGTAGCAGTCTAGAGGACTTGGAATGAGGAATTACCACAGGGACCAGAGAAGCACATGCAGCACTTTCTAGAGGACTGAGAATGAGGAACTACCTCTGTGATCAGAGAAGCAGCTAGCAGCACTGGCTAGAGGACTAAGAATGAAGAATTACCACTGGGAAAAGAGATGCAGCTGCAGCCCTGCCTAGAGAACTAAGAATGGGGAATTACCACTGGGAACAGAGACACAGCTGCAGCACTGTCTAGAGGACTTAGAATGGAGGAATTACTGACAGGACCAATGGTAATAAATAGCTTATTATACTCTGTGCATCTGCATATAGGGTTTATGCCATGCTTTTAGTTATAAAACACGGAATTTAAGCAGAACCAGAGCATGGCCTCATTGCAAAGGATCACAATGTGCAGATCCCGGCTGATCCCAAGGTCCAGAACATGGAGCTGTTCTATGGTCACTGCAATTGACCTTCGCACCACAGTAATACATGCCTGACTGGACAGCGAGACAGACAGACAAACAGATACAGAGTCAGACTGCCTGCAAGAGTGCTCCAGAATCCAGTCTCCACATGGGCAGAGTTTAGCCCCTTACAGAACCACCCTTGGGTGGTCAGGTGCAAGGGTCAGTATTCGGTTGGCACTAATTTCAGGGTCCAGTTCTTCATTCACAGTGCTAAGACGTAATTTATTGAGCATTTTAATGCTCTCTTAAAATGCACTCACTCTATGCATTTGTTCACTGATGTCATATATTGTTTATTTTTGGTCAAAGATACTCGTAAACTAGCTCTGGTGGAATATCATGTCCAATCGTTCAAGAGTTCTGCTAATTTATTTTTAATATTTTATAAAATATAGCTGCTAGTGAGTAGCACTGGCCTGTTTAAGTTTTATTCCGCACTCACTGGAAATAGGCGTTCCGCATAAGCTCCTGCAGTGTTTCTGAAACCATCCACCACTCTAAAATCCTATAATCTTAAATTTTGAAAATCGTTATATTGATCATTGTCAGTTGTCATGTCCAATTTCTTTCGTTGGACGATTTAATAGGTTTCCAGGGAAACCTGTAAGTTTGCTCTTTACTCTAACTGGTCACGGAAAAAATAAGAGCTTTCATCTCCCCTTAACCATGAAGGAATCATTGCATGCCCTCTGGCAGTGGAAAAGTTATAGTGAGTCTGTCTGGGAGTGGGAGTGCTCATGGCTGGAGGTGGGCTATTTGGAAAATTAAAGCCAAGCCGGCTGACATTCTGTCAGCTGAAACAAACCGCGCGACCGTGCGAGCTGATGGGTCCTGACCGGGCTCTAAATACATGCCGCTTGCCTATTGGCCAGTTCTAGGTCTGCATGGATGAACGCAGCATCCCTACTTATGCTTGCTGAAGAGTATGCAAATTTATGGCAAAGTGCAGGCCCATAGTTTGATAGTTAGCTATGGGCCCATCTCATTGGGAAGCTAGCAGTCACCATCATGCTATCATGCTCTGCGTGCAAGCCCAGGGATCAGGGCTTCCAGCAGCCCTTGCTTCCAAAGAGGACTTTTAGAAGTGTTGAAGCCAGGTGGAGCCAGAATTGCCAGCCTGATGACTAATATTTTATTGGCTCAAGTCACACTTGCACATGCAAAAAGCTCTGTGAAGCAAGACCAACAAGTTTGTTTTTTGAGAACCTGTAGGTGGTTATATTAAAATTCTTTGCTGAAAATGAGCTTTTTGATATAATATGCCGTAAATCTGAACGATTTGTGTTTGAGATATGCTAAATCAAATGTTGCACAAAAAAAGCTTTGAAATGCCCATTTTATTTGCAAATTGGCAGATGTGTAAGTTCCCTTTTATTCTTGTGTTTGTTGTGATACTAGGGGGCATATTTACATGAAATTGGCGCAGCGCAGTGCCGCAAGCAATTTTGCTGCACCGAGCTGCGACATTTAAAAAACGCAGGTGTATTTATAAGAATACTGCAAACCCCTGTGCTGGCGCTAAAACACCAGCCGTGCTCCAACGCAGGCACCCTTGCACTAGTGTGCAAGGGTGCTTGAGTTGTAGGGATGATTGTGTTTGTGTAGGAAGGTACATCTTCCTGCACAAAACCAATCATTAATGACATTTTGCTCCTTCTATGTGTGCCGCAGAATGCAGCACACATAGAGCAAAAAACGAGGAAAAATAAAAAGTATTTCTTCTCGTTGCGCCACATGAACACCTCAAAGAATTTCAAAGAAAGGCATTCGTTTTTGGCGCTGCCACAGATTTACAGATCCTTGTAAATCTGGAGCAGTGTCAAGAAGTAATGGGGGCCGCTGGGAACGCCCACACTGCATGCCCCTTTGCTGCAGAAAACTGCGTTGCTGAGGGCCATATTTGCAAGGCTGTGTAAAGCCCCGCAGAGTGGCTTAGCGCGGCCTTGTAAATATGGGCTTGCATAGAGCGCCACGGGAGAGTCAAAAAATGTGCCGCTCCGGTGGCGCTAGGGGCTTGTAAATATGCCCCCAGGTGCTGGTGTATTCTCCGAACTCTGCACAGGAGTGCAGGGTAAAGGAGGTACTCTCACTATTTGATACATTTCCTGCAGGCACAGGAAGGCCTCCTGCTGTCTGAGGCTAAAGAGCCCAGATTTGCAGAGAGGCTTGAAAGGAGAGGAAGCTGAGGTAATGGAGATGGGACAAGGAAGGGTGAGTGTAAGCCATGTATTTCTCTGAAGAGGGGCACCAGGGGACGAGACATAGGCCATCATTTGGTTGCTAAGCGACAGGCTGTGGACAGCAAGGCCTAGACTGTCCTAGCTGTCACCCTGACCAGAGGCTGCAGCCCAATCAAGATTGTGCAGGAATAGGGATATGTGGGGGGCATGGTACAGGGCTCAGGGCACTTGACCCTGCCTGTTTCATACCAGGATGTTTGAGGGGAGAGAGATGCCAAATGCAGCTAACAGCCCTTTCCCAGTGCTTGGGCTGCTGATGCATGTTTTGCCAATAACATCACAACGTTAATCCCAGGTGTCACCATTCAACCCTCCAAAACCTTCTGTTTGCTGCTAGGACTAGCTGAATGGCAAGGTGTGGAAACCACAGAAGGGAACAAGGTTTTTAGACCTCTGTTTACTTTCTCTTACTGCCTCTGCCTTTTTGACCCTTCTGATCAGAGGTGGTAAGAAATGTCAGGGGTACAAAAGCACAAAGACTCTGCCTATCCTTACCTGACATCCATGCTTTCACTGTGAAAGGGGTTACTCTTGTCTCCATGCTTCACCACAATGCTTTTCTTCCCAGCTCTGATACCGTCCCTGTCCTCTCTGACTTCCCACAGGCTCCATCACCACAGGAACCCCCGGATTATCCAGCTCGGACTCAGAAGGTGTGCTCAGCCCTCATTGGAAGCCCATTTCTATGGAGACCTTCTCTGTCTCTTCTACTAGGGAGCTCTTCTACACTTCCAGTGGCCACAGCTCCCAGTTTGGAGAATTGCAGTGGGCAGGAAAATGTGCTTTGCCCTCCTGCCAAACATGTACTGCTTCTGAACCAAGTAATAAGGTTTTAGTATCCACGAACCTCCAGATGGGCTGAGTTGGTGGACTATAGATGGATTTTTGTGTTGATATAGAGATTTCTATGTGAGTCAATTTTCTTTTAGAGAAAGACAGTATAGTTCTTTTAGAACTGGGGTGAATACTGCTTTCAGTGCATCAAAGGTGGTTAGAGAGAGACCAACATAGAGCGTGGACTGAAACTCCTACTGGGTCATAATTAGAGCTTTCCTCCAACATTGATGGATCCATGTTGCAAGAATGTTACCTTGGCCACAAAGAGAGGTAAAGACAAACAACAGGGATAATATGTGTCATTCACAGGTTGAGGTGGACCAAAGACTCCACAGCATACACTTAGGGCCCGATTCACGAAGGGACTTACGACTTGTAAAGTTACCAGTGTGGAGTCTCTGCACTCGGGGTGGAGTGTCCGCACTTGTGATGGAATCTCTGCACTTGTGGTGGAGTGTCCGCACTTGTGGTGGAGTCTCTGCACTTGGGGTGGAGTGTCCGCACTTGTGGTGGAGTCTCTGCACTCGGGGTGGAGTGTCCACATTTGTAGTGGAGTCTCTGCACTCGGGGTGGAGTGTCCGCACTTGAGGTGGAGTCTCTGCACTCGTGGTGGAGTGTCCGCACTTGTGGTGGAATCTCTGCACTTGTGGTGGAGTGTCCGCACTTGTGGTGGAATCTCTGCACTCGGGGTGGAGTGTTTGCACTTGTGGTGGAATCTCTGCACTTGTGGTGGACTCTCCCCACTGAGCACTGCGGTGCTGAGATTCCACCCGAGTTTGAAGAATCCGCCCCGAGTGCTGAGAATCCTCACTCGTAACTTTACGAGTCGTAAGCCCCTTTGTGGATCGGGCCCTTAGTTTCCACTTTGGGTTGCTTGGGTGAGTTAAAGATGTGACCCATGACTCCAGGTAAGGTGATGCCTTCAGTGGCAGAGAATCAAAGTCCATATTTATTGAAGTTATCTCACACTCACGGTGCAGACAGTGGTTCAGTCACATGATACCCATCAACCAACAGTATGCAGGACCTCATCAAAAGAATGAAGTCCTGTCTGAAAATGCAGTTGACAACTGCAGACCTTGCTAGAGTTGGTGGGAGACAGAGCAGTCACCAGGCTCAACGTCATTTACTCGAGAGGTAGATGACAAGGTCAAGTCAAAACCTAATGTGAAATAGTAAAAGGACAGTAAGCAGATAATGTTTTATAAGTGATAATATGTAAAATCTGAATGAATGAAGATCTGATTATTTTAATGCTTAGTTGATGATACATTATGCTAAAGGTCATTGTTAGTGGAGCATGTAAGTCTTTGAAAACTCTTCTAAGTGTCCCTGTCGATCTATTTAACAGGGTCAGGATAGGGCAAGGACAGACAGCTTTGGGTCCTCTTGGCCTGTAGATAAAGACCTATTGGAAAATATTAAATTAAGGCTTTTATTGAGCTCAGTTTGCTCAAGAGCACACTGCTAGTGATGTCAGAAGTGGGTTCCACTGGCTCGTGGCAGCTTATCAGGATCCCTCGCTGGAGTAGACTTGAGGTGAGGATAAAGCCCCAGCCAGGTTCATAATATACCATAAACAACATCCTCTCATAAGTGTGTTTATAACCTTGCCAAAGGTATCCATAATAAACTAATTAACCAAACTATAACTGGAGAAACCTGCAGGCAATTTTAAGCAGAGGTCCTGCAATAATAAGAGCTCCGCTTATAAATTGCGTCAAGCCCACTCACTCACATTAGCCTTAGTGGGTCGGGATCCAATGACGAAGCATGCCACTGGTGGTACTAGTGGGTGAGGATCCTTTTATGTAATTTATGGGATTCCAGGGTCCTGTCCCCTACCACCTGAATCCTCTCGGGACAGAAAAACACAGGCGAGCCCTCTCATTTTGATAGAACTGATGCAGACTGGGAAGCCGAGGGTATCCCGAGCTATTGCTTCTCACTCCCTCTATTGGTAAATTGGTTAGAAATATTTTGCCAAATGTTCGAAAGGTTTTAGTCACTATGCTGAAGAGATGGGCAACCGGTGTATTATTCAACTCCCTTAGTCATAAGAGTGGGTCTTCCAATTGTTTTAGTTAGGGAAAAAACTGGCAGATGAAAGCTATGTGCTGATTTAAGGTCACTAAACAGATGGATTCTTGGGTACTGCCACCCAATTTCCAAATTTCATGGGATTTTTGTCTCAGTGGGGAGGCCACATACTTTTCTACTCTTGAGCTGCACGCGCTACCATCAGATTGAGCTATCCGAGGATTGTCGCCACATGACTACTTTTGTAATCCCTGATGGTGCATACACTTACTTACACATGCCATTAGGTAAGGCTTTCGCAAAATCCATATTCCAAAGATTGATGGATAATCTTCTTGAGATCATGGTGGGTATTGCAGCATTTCAAGATGACGCTGTGATTTGTTCATATTCCCTCTAACAGCATATCAGTATACGTAACATTTAATCTAAGTTACAGGACATTTGTAGGGTTCCTCAAATAGACAAATGGATTTTCTTGTGTAAAGAAGTTGAGTATTAAGGTCATTGCATCTCTGGTGATGTAATTAAACCAAAGCCATCAGAGACGCTTTTGTATACAAGAATAGAGAGCAACAGGTGTTATTTTGGGGTCCCTGAGAATGCTATGCTCGTTGTGAAGATCTATTTTAATTACTTTTTTTAAGTGGACTCAAGGCATGTCTGAAAACTGTTAAAGGATGAAAACCAAGATAAGGGAGATGCCTGCTTTAACTCCTTTTGTTGAGCATTCTGAATGCACTCTTGCTGTAGATGTCTGTAACATAGGTCCTGGGGCTGTGTTTATACAGCAGATCAGAGGCAAACCTGTACCATAGCTAGAATATTATCTGAAGGAGAACAGAGGCATTCAGCTATTGAAAGAGGGTCACTCAGTTGCATTTTGGTGGTACAACATTTTAAGGCTTTGTTGTGCAGCAGACATTTTATACTCACGGCAGATCATAAACCATTGCCTTTTCTGCATTAAGGGAATTATGCTGGTAAGGTGTGTCTTCCAGAATAGTGAAATTCTGTGCAAACTTTATGAGTTCAATTTCAGTACAGACCACATTGCTTTTTAAGTTTCAATCGCTGTCTAGATTGCCCATTCCCAGTGAGAAAGTCTGAATATCTTTGAGTGACAAGGATTGTGCTGTTGCTTCTGTGTTTGATGCAGTTTATGCGGGTAAAAAGCTCATTCGGGAGAATGACTGAGTGAAGGTTGGGTTTAGTGAGAATATGGCTGTTTACAATGCATGCGATTAGATCGCATGCCATTACAACGCACTCGTTACAACGACCTCGTTCTTAGTACGCATACCATTACATCACAAGTCATTACAATGACTTGCTAGTCCTTGGCAACATCTGGACTTCTTGGAACTCTACCATGTTCTGGGTTCGGAGTCTAGATATTTGATTGTATTAGTAGATTATTTTTCTAACTGGGTAGAATGAATATTTATTAGAACATTGGAATGTGGAGCACTCCATTGAATACAATAGAGTGCTACAAGCTTCTACGGGCCGGTAAAAGCCCGCAAAGCAACATTTCAATGTTGTTTTACAAAGGCCTCTTGGAGCCCGAGGGGATTTAAACCCCAGCGGGCTCCGAGAGGCCTTTGTTTTATTTGTTAGAACATTCTGCCCTCTAGTGGCAGAATGTTCTAATAGCCTTATAGCCCTTCGTAGCTGGGCTATACCAGCTATTAAAGTCCCGCTCCCTTGTTAAAGGCCCTCGCCTTCGGCTCGGGCCTTTAACGCTGGAGCGGGCCTTTAATAGCTGGTATAGCCCGCTACGGCGGGCTATAAGGCTATATTAGAACATTAGAATGTTGAGCACTTCATTGAAAACAATGGAGTGCTCCGATCTTCTAATGGCCGGTAGAAGTCCGGAGCATCAACATTCCAATATTCGTTCACAGCTACAGCTGTGAACAAAGGCCTCACGGAGCCCGAGGGGATTTCAACCCCCTCAGGCTCTGTGAGGCCTTTGTTTTACAAATTAGAACATTCTGACCTTTAGAGGCAGAACGTTCTAATAGCCTTAGAGCCCTCCGTAGTGGGCTCTACCGCCCATTGAAGGCACGCTGCCTTGTTAAAGGCTCTCGCCGAACACTCGAACGGGCCTTTAATGGCCGTTAGAGACCGCTACAGTGGGCTCTATGGCTATATTAAACAACCCAGTACAAAGAGAGTATTGGAATTTCTGTAGGAGTGCTCTTGGCAGAGGGATTTCACTTCTTTATCACCATGAATAATGGTGTTCAAACGACCTTGGTCAGAATGTCTATGGTATTACAATGTGGGGAACATTGTTCACAAAGGTATTCCTTTTTGTTCTCCCAACAGTAGCTGTCAAGAACACATGCAACAACTAACCTGTACTCCGGCTCCTGGCAGGAGACGTGAATTCCACTCACACCCTGGTACCTGATCACCTTTCGGCTCTGTAAGCACTGAAGCAAAGCCTGCCTCTGATTTCAGATGTCGCAGTTTACTTCACATCGCAATTCTGGAAACATAATTGCCAGTTTACCACTTTTACTTTATTTTACCTTGTTCAACATCAGTTCACCAAGAGACCATCATTATCTACATTTTCTACAAAAAGTTCTGAAACTATGTTCTCAAATTGCTCTCACTGTTACCTCATAGTTTAAATGTCTGTTGTCTTGCTTTCTCAAGATATTGTCTTCACATTCTGTTAGCCATCCATTTGTTTTAGTCTCAGCAGTCACTAACAAACACTTGATATTATATTTAATGTCTTTTCCTGTTCTTTAACTTTTCATGGAGTTCCTTCCAAACTCCAAGAACTCTTTCACCCTCACAGGTAAAAGTCTATTTGGCCTTATTCACAAAGGGCCTCCGCAACTAGTGCGGAGGCCCCGCAGTCGTGGGGGAGTCTCCGTACTCGTGGCGGAATCTCCACTATCAGAGTTCTCATTGCGGGGCCTCCGTTGCGAGTGCCAAGGCCCTTTGTGAATCAGGCCCTACTGTCTTCTCAACAGATTGATCATTCTCCTATATGTTATAATTTGGGTTGCTTTCAAAAGTACTCTTACCGCTTTCATTCTTTTCCCTACAAGGTACCAGGGCGGCATCAACGTGAAGTGTACGACGCTTGTGACTAGGTGCACTCTGAGAAGCACCACTGTGTTCACTCAGGTGAACATTGTCCAAGTTCACTCTTTGGAGTTTTGTTGTGTTTTCAATGGAACACTGAACATCAGCAAATGTCTCCATGATGCTGTCTCTTCAAGATCTCTGTAGAACTGTCTGAGATGACTCTACTGAGCGTGGTCTTAATAGAAAGGTCACCCAAGATGGCTGCCAGTCTGGAAGTCTTGTGTGAAAAAGTTCAAGACTCCAAACTTCACATACAAGTGGAATTTCTTTAGCATACTGGCGTTTTTACTGTACGTGCTTTGGGGAGGGCAATCTCTGGTTGTGTACATGATGCTTGGTGATTTTAACTGAAGTTGTGGGTAATGGACCTTTTTTTCCGTGGGAAAAAGCCCAGTAGCACAAGCCACTGTCAGCAGCATAAGTCATTGGCGGATTCATGACAATAATAGTCTTGCTGAGAGAGTTAAGAGAATCTTTGAGGAGGGAATTGAAATGGCTATAGCTAAAGGGTGTTGCTTTAAAATTTTTATCCTAGAGAAAATGTTGGTATATCATCGCGAAGCACATTCACCTACAGGGTTCTTATCTTTTGAGATGTTGAAAAATCACATCACTCATTTAGATTTGTGCCTCATGTGGCAGACACCGTTCTGATCATCCTGAACGGATCCCAATATATGCAAAAAAAGCAATGAAAAATGTTTCTGCCAAGCAAGGGAAGAGTAAGTCTTGGCTTGATTCCAGGGGACTGCTTACAAAATTTACCATTGCTGGATGCTGGAGGAGATTGGGTTAAATTAAACAAACAAGACATGTTATCAAAGGTTTGTGGAAGTATTCTTCCTCTCTGAGATTGATTTTGGTGGGAAGATCTTTGATCCAGCTTGGTGAAAGGAGTGGGTGGAATCTTGGTGGTGAAAATTAATGATCAAGTAGGGGATATTCATACCTTGTCAGCAAACATGTACGATGACCACTATCTAATAGATCTGAATTATGTTTGTTGTAAATTTATAAAACCTGTTATTACAAATGCTGCAAATATGAGAGCATCGGTCACATGTCACTGCCAGTGGATCGGTCCCAGAAAAGACAAGTTATTAATGACAAAAACTGTGCCCTACCACCAATAGAGGAAGGTTAGCAGGATTCAAGAGCTGTATGTCGCAGAACCATTAAATCTTGTGCTTCCTAAACAATGTAGTGACTATGTTTGATTTATTTTGTACTGTTTCTATGTAGAATTCGTGGTTACCTAGTTTATTGATATGTTTTAAGAGGAAAATGTGTAGTAATTACTGTAAATACTTTTGATCTTTTCAACCATTTTGTCGTTCACGCCCCTGTCTCGACCCGCTTCCTTCATCTTATGCGTTTTCCCTCATACTCTCCCTCATGCCTTTCTTTCTTAGAAGTTTTGGGCGGGGATGTCTTGGGGGAACAGTTGTAGCAGCCGTTGAAAGTACATCGCTTCTGGTGACGTCTGCTGGGGGATTTTATCTTCACTAAAGTTTTCAAACTGCTTACTGGCTTAGACTTCTTCACATAATTGAGTTATGGGTGCCATGGAGATGTCAACTCTCTGGCGAGAACATGGTACTGAAAAGAGAAATAGAGATTTCAACTCTCAGGCTAGACAAGTAGGCACTAACAAATGACAATCACCATAGAGATGTGGCTAGACAACAAGGTTATTCCAGTACGATATAGCTGTCACTGGCCGGAAAACAATGTACTGAATAGTGCCACTGGAAAAATAAAGGTTGGGTGGGCAAAGGAAAGACTTTCCCTAGTGAGATCAAGCATATTTGGGAAAGTTTGTCTTAGTGAAAGTGGGTGAAGTTTTGCTTTCTTCACACCCCTTCACGGAGGAGGAGAGTTGCCCATCTGTGGGGTTCAGTGGCCTAGTTTCCACCCTGCTAGATGTAGGCAGGGGTTGTGTGAACGAACCATGCATACGTTTACAACGCATGCCGGTTCCATCAAGTCTTAACTACGCATAAGCCTTTATCACACATGCCTTTACAACAAAAAATGCGTTGTTATGGCATATATGGCAAAGACATACGGTTGGTTAAGACTTATCAGTTATGTCTTACCCCCCACCCGACCTGAGACATAAAACTACCCCCTTCCCTCCTGAAAACCAACCCCCTCCGCAGACCCATAAAAACGTACCTGACCCCAGCCCTAAAAACTACCCCGCCCCATTGCTAAAAACTAAGCCAAACCTCCGAGCCCTAAAAACTACCCTGCCCCCACCAGCCCTAAAAGGTATCCCGGTCCCTTGCCCCTGCCCTAAAACAGCCCCCTAAACACCCGCCCTGAGACCTATAACTACCCTCTCCCTCCTGAAAATGAACCCCCCTCGAACCCTAAAAACGTCCCTGACCCCCAAGCCCTAAAAACTACCCACCTTCCCCTAAGCCCTAAAAACTACCCCAACACCCCCCTGAGCCTTAAAAATGTCCCTGACCCCCCAGCCCTGAAAGCAACCCAGACCCCCCAGCCCTGAAAACTACTCCCCACCACCAAAAACCCGGCCCCAGCCCCACTCACCTCATTGAGTCCTCTACCGATCCTTCCTGCTTCGCCCATCAGCAGCTAGACCACGCACTGCCTTAACCATGCATATGCGTGGTTAAGGCATATACGTGGTTATGGCAAGCGTTGTAGCGCTTGCGTTGTTGGAACACGCGTGGCTCTGCGTTGCGTTGTTCCGACTGTTTCCCATGGGCAGGATATACTGCAGATTCTAAAACAAGAGTGATGGCAGAGATGAGAACCGGGCAGGTGTTGGGGAATGGGGGAGTCGAGACCTACGGGAAGGTGCGTGGAGGGGGGGGCGCAGACAATGGAAGGGAGAGGAGAGAGGCTCATTAACTAGGAAAGGGGCATGCATGCGCTCAGGCTGGTGAGCCCCCTAAATATTGAAGACAGAATATTGTGGTACGGAAATCTCAACAACAGAATATTGTGGTTAAGGACATAATATCAAAACTGAAATATCAAAAGATAAGTATAGATTTTATATACATAACAACAAATATGTACTTTGATGAAATATGTATCATCAAGGTATGTAGATGTGGAGTTAGGAATAGTGCATTAATAGTTCCTCTAAATGCACTTACCTTTCAATATTTCATCCACAATATTCTTATATCACAATATTTCTATGTCCGCTATTTAGTGGCACATACTCAGGCTCCAATGGGGACTGCTTCCAAGTGGCCACAGTTCACCATCTGCTATTTGTGCCCCCTCGTGACACTTTGAACAATTTCCTACCACTACAATGAGACCCTGAAGATGTTTTTTTATCCCTTTTATTTTGTTGGTTTTGTACATTGCGAATAGTGCAAAGTTTTTTTTAAATCTGCAGTTTCAAGATAGAGTATTTCCCAATTTTGCACACTGCTGGTCTGTACTGTGCCACCTTTAATACAGACAGTGCAATGAATGTGATTTGTTAGGTGGTCACTACACACACGCTACAGACTCCCTGATCTCTCTCTCACACAGACACAGACAAACACACACACCCACACATACGCTCCCTGGGTCTGTTTCGTGATCAAATGCACTGGCTCAGCTCATTTCACACTTAAGAGTGGGCAAACCACTCCTCCCCTGCCCTGCTCCAAGAGCAGGGCTGCCCCGCCCACCCACCCGCCCGCAAAGAAGCAGGAAACATAAAGTGATAATAACTCAAAGTTATCATCATTTTATGTTTCCTTTACTTTGCAGTGCACTGCTTAAAAGCAGTGGGGCGACGCTCCTCCGCCATAGAGGAGAAGCCGCCTATGTGTGTAACACACGTTAGAGCATTATTTTAGGCAGCACAGCTCAGAAACAGAGCAGGGCAAACCCTGCTCATTATTTCCGAGGTGTACTGTCTGAAAATCAAGCCCTAACTTGGAGAAATATCTGGGAAAAGAATTCAGTTTACACAATGCAGGTGAATAAAAACAGGTACTCAGCTCTGCACTAAGCCAACAAAGCCCATCATGATACGGCCCCTGAAATCTCTCTCTCTTTTTCACACACACACACACACACAGACTCCCTGCTCTCACTCTCACTCCAGCTCTCTCTCTCTCAAACACACACACACACGTATTTCCTGCGTTCTCTCACCCTCTTTCCCTTACATAAAGACACACACAGACTCCCTGCACTTACTCTCTCACCCTCTTTCTTTCTCTCACTCACTCACACACACACTCACACCCAACCCAGGGTCCCTATTAATATCTCTCACATGCACAGAATCCTTCTGTCTCCCTCTATCTCTCTCTCCCACACACAGACACACAAACACAACTCCTTGATAGCTCCCTGTCTCCCACACACACGCACAAATGTACACTCTCAGACTCCCTGCTTTCGCTCTCTCACCTTCGTGGTCTCGCACAAACACACACACACACACACACAGACCCCTTGCTCTTTTTCTCACACACTCACACATGCAGACTTCCTGCTCTCTATCTCACTCAGGCTTCACGGATCTAACTCTCTCTCTTACATAAACACACACACACACAGACACATACATACTCAAACAGACTTCCATGTTCTCACTGTCTCACACACACAGACTCCCTGGTTGCTCTCTCTCAGACACACACACACACATGGATGCACACCTACACACACACACACACATTCTTCCCTGATCTCACTCTCTCTCTTCTCCACACACACACACACACACGCACAAATGTACACTCTCAGACTCCCTGCTTTCGCTCTCTCACCTTCGTGGTCTCGCACAAACACACACACACACACACACAGACCCCTTGCTCTTTTTCTCACACACTCACACATGCAGACTTCCTGCTCTCTATCTCACTCAGGCTTCACGGATCTAACTCTCTCTCTTACATAAACACACACACACACAGACACATACATACTCAAACAGACTTCCATGTTCTCACTGTCTCACACACACAGACTCCCTGGTTGCTCACTCTCAGACACACACACACACACATGGATGCACACCTACACACACATTCTTCCCTGATCTCACTCTCTCTCTTCTCCACACACACACACACACACACACAAATGCCTTGTATATAAATAATGTAATATCACCCAGGCACCAGACTTGGTTTTACTTATAAGCAGTATGGCAATACTCCCATCAAACAGCTTTGAAAAGCCAAAAACTTTATTATGTTAAGGATTTTATAGAGATTCTACTTTTAATTTGAGGTTACCAAGGTTTAATTAAAATACATTTATAAGGTATGATTTTTGCTTTAGCTGATAAGTGTTTTATTTGGCGCGGGGAACTGCGAAATGTGAGCATGCACTTGGTGAGCGTGTTTTATTTGTTCTACCTATGTTTGTGCTGGAGATTTATGCCAAAATATTATGAGTAGAGTTAATTAAAGTATGACACATTCCACAAACATCTGTCTGATCGAGAGTGCTAATCAAACACATTATGGTTTTGTTATTGCTTGTTTTAGCTTTAATGCAGCTCATGTGCCATAGAAAATATCTGTGCCGTGAGGAGGAAGCGGACAGGACTAGCCCCAAAACAGATGATCATTCTCATCATTCATATTTTTAGGGCTAATTGCATCGCCCCACATTATATTTTATAGACCAGAGCTGATTCTGTATGTATGTATGCGGTATTTCTATAGAGCAAACCGAGCCAAAAGGCAGCGTAGCGCTGTACAGGGTCAAAGACAAGCATAGAGTCAATGAGCAGTAGGAGAGGATCGGGTTTGTAGACGGTTAATGCACTGCGATGTTTTGCTCTCTAAAGAGGTGAGCCTTTAACTCTTCTGGAAAACGGAGCAGCGTTGATGGATACAGGGATGTTTTTCTAGATTCTGGGTGCATAGATTGAAAGGCCTGCTGCCTTGTTTTTTGTATTTTTACACTTAGCCTGCAGTCTCATGGTGTCATCACTGTGGGTGTGCTGAGAAGCCCCAATAATGGTGAGCTTGTCTGCAAGAAAAGTGGGGGTGCTGGTTGTGATGGCTCTGTAATTGATACAGCTGGTTTTGAAGATAGTGCAGAACAGCAAGGGTAGCTAATTGAGTTTCATCAGGATGGGGGTGATGTGATCATATTTCTTCCAGGCCTGGACAAGATGTGCTGCATGCTGCAGGATACTCATTAGGGGTGTCAGTGTGGTGTTTTGGAGGTCATGCAGCAGAGCGTTACCACCGTCCACATGCGAGAGTACAAGGGCTTCTATATAATGCCCATAAAAATCTGATGGCTATCTCTAAGCTTCTTTAGACCAAACAACCAAACTGGTCATCATAAATAAAATGTCTTGCACCTATTGTTTACCAATAGGATGGTAGCAAGATCTAGGTTGAATGTGGTCTATTGGCCGAATTGTTGACTTTACAACCAGATGATTTTGGTTCTTATCCCAGCGTCTCTCCTTGACCAAATTGGGTGATCTTGGAATTACTGTATGTCTCTATGATGAAGACAAGTTCTCCTTTCTACCAAAAGTGATATCATTTAGAACCTAGCGTCCTATCCTTCTGTTGACAGGTGCTTCTTTCCTCCTCTCCTTTTCATTTCTTCCTTGACTCTGTACGTCTTTTTTCAATTTTTAGGTTGTATGATGTGGAATGAGTAGCAGAGGTAACTTTGCATTTGTGTCAGTGTTACTTCCACATTGCATGGTTTATAGTTCTAACTCTGTTGTCTTTTTTTAATCTGTATGGATTTCCTCTTTAAGGTACCAGTATCCCCCCTCATTCATTTATTGGCCTAGTCTGTCCCAATTTAATACACACCTCGTTTTTTCTTTCTAACTTTACTGTTCTCTGACCTCGTAGAGCTTTGGACCAGAAAGGATTTGATTCATTTTTATGTTGTACTCAGGGGTTAGACTCTTTTTAATTGCTCACGTTTTTGGGACATGTAACTCAAACACAAAGATAAGTGGATGTTCCGATATTCACAAAATGAAAGGTTGACCTATGGAATGACAACATACATAGGGAATTTATTAGCCACTGTTTGAGTTTGGCTGTGAACGGTGGACTACCATGAAGAGACGTTTATGGGTTCTTGTAGACTCACTTGGTTATTAAACAGTGCACAATACAGGGGTTGAGCTTGTTTCTGAACACTCATTTTGGCAGAATTTGAAACAGAAGCCTTGGGAGATAAGTCTCTTTGTCCAGGATCATGCAGTTGGGTGAGTAGGGAGAGCCGGGATTAGATCTCTTGCTTCCTGGTTTCATGTTGGTAGATTGAGCTACAAGGTTATGAGCCTGACATAAGCTGGGTGCTGATGGAACAGTAGCCTGATTCCCGAAGAAAATGCTAATTTCAACAGTGAATTCATCAGTGGCATCTCCCCAGGTATACTATATTTCTGGTGGAGGAAATGTTGCTAGTCAATTCTACTCCAGATTTAGCTCCTCTTGTAACAATTGGAAGATTGGTCCTTACCCAGCTCTAAATCAGGCCCTGTACCTCCTAAATAGATAACTTGCCCTACCTTTAGGATATGAAGCACAATATACGCTTACAACATCTTCATGGACAGTCCAACATAGGTCCAGGGGTGTCAGATTTGTGTCTGACCTTCAGGATAACCGCCACCAGTGCTTTAAATGTAAACATAGAAGTGCTGACACTCACTATCCAGAGCACCTGTTTGCTCCTGTGAAGTGCTGGTGCTCGCCCATTAAATGCATTGCAGCAGTTCAGAGAAGTGCAGGTATTCTCCCATTAAATGTATTGCAGCAGTGCAGAGAAGTGCCAGTGCTCTCCCATTAAATGCATTGCAGCAGTTCAGAGAAGTGCAGGTATTCTCCCATTAAATGTATTGCAGCAGTGCAGAGAAGTGCCAGTGCTCTCCCATTAAATGCATTGCAGCAGTTCAGAGAAGTGCAGGTATTCTCCCATTAAATGTATTGCAGCAGTGCAGAGAAGTGCCAGTGCTCTCCCATTAAATGCATTGCAGCAGTTCAGAGAAGTGCAGGTATTCTCCCATGAAATGTACTGCAACAGTTCAGAGAAGTGCAGGTATTCTCCCATTAAATGTATTGCAGCAGTGCAGAGAAGTGCAGGTATTCTCCCATTAAATGTATTGCAGCAGTGCAGAGAAGTGCCAGTACTCTCCCATTAAATGCATTGCAGCAGTTCAGAGAAGTGCAGGTATTCTCCCATTAAATGCATTGCGGCAGTTCAGAGAAGTGCATGTACTCTCCCATTAAATGCAAGGCAGCAGTTCAGAGAAGTGCAGGTATTTTCCCATTAAATGTATTGCAGCAGTGCAGAGAAGTGCCAGTACTCTCCCATTAAATGCATTGCAGCAGTTCAGAGAAGTGCAGGTATTCTTCCATGAAATGTACTGCAGCAGTTCAGAGAAGTGCAGGTATTCTCCCATTAAATGTATTGCAGCAGGGCAGAGAAGTGCAGGTATTCTCCAATTAAATGTATTGCAGCAGTGCAGAGAAGTGCCAGTACACTCCCATTAAATGCATTGCAGCAGTTCAGAGAAGTGCAGGTATTCTCCCATTAAATGCATTGCAGCAGTTCAGAGAAGTGCATGTACTCTCCCATTAAATGCATTGCAGCAGTTCAGAGAAGTGCAGGTATTTTCCCATTAAATGTATTGCAGCAGTGCAGAGAAGTGCCAGTACTCTCCCATTAAATGCATTGCAGCAGATCAGAGAAGTGCAGGTATTCTCCCATTAAATGCATTGCAGCAGTTCAGAGAAGTGCAGATATTCTCACATTAAATGTATTGCAGCAGTGCAGAGAAGTGCCAGTACTCTAGCATTAAATGCATTGCAGCAGTGCAGAGACGTGCACGTACTCTCCCGTTAAATGCATTGCAACTGTGGAGAGACGTGCCAGTACTCTCCCATTAAATGCATTGCAGCTGTGCAGAGAAGTGCAGCTACTCTCCCATTAAATGTATTGCAGCGGTGTAGAGAAGTGCAGGTACTCTCCCATTAAATGTATTGCAGCAGTGCAGAGACTGTTCCTTTCAAATTAAAAAAGTGCAGGTACTCAGTACCGGATAGTACCTGTTTATTTAAAGAACTAACCACTAGCTATCATACATGACAACATTTCAGAGCACCAAAGTGGGGGATTTGGAAGAAAATGCATTACCGTGGAGGACGTTTTAGACAGGACAATGCTAAAATAGCAACATGTTTAGCGTAAGAGATCGGCATTGTCCTGCTTAAATTGGAAGTGTTGGCAAGTATGGACTACGTAAATGATTGCCATTTAGGTTCATTATAGGTAAATTTGCTTTATGTGAGTATCCTGAAAATCCGGCACATATCTGGCCCTCCTGGGCCAAAGCTGGGCACCCGGACTACTATGTATGCAGCGTGTGGCCTGAAAGAGTACAGCAGAGAGTACACTGCAGTATTAGATGCCCCACGTTCATCTAATAGACTATATCATCGAAGGCAGATTAAATAAACATGTCCGGCTGCCACAGACACACTTAGATACAAGCGTATGTCTGGAATTGAAAATAAAACAGAAAAGAGACGGGAGGACACATTTACACGCCTCCCTTGATTGCTGCAACCCTGTATCCCTAATAAGGCCATAATTCTTAATTTGTTAGCATTTCTGGGTCTGTCGCGAATCGCGCCCGACCGCGCTCGCAAATGGCAGACCCGACCATCATGGAGCGGCGTCAGGAGACCCCGCGGACAGGGAAGGCCTTCTTCCGAAATGGCTTCAGAAAGAGTCCGATTATTGCGTTTATTAGCATTCTGCAAATGTGTGCCGCCCACGTGACAAATAAGGTGATGGTTTCAGATTTCATTAGGCAGCCCCGAGGCACCGCGCGCCGTCCCAGCTACAAATGAGCGCGCGCCGCTGTCATGGCCGCCCTCGCGGCCGCTCGCGCGTCACTTGTAATGAACAAGCCAAGTGCACTTGTTATTTCCCTTAACCCTTGCCCGGCATCACATAAACAATGAAACAGACGCCCGCGGGGCACGGTCTTGCTTTATTTTTATATTCCTTGTTCCTATGATTTAAGTCCTGATGGGTTGCAATGTGTTTTCCCATTTATTTCTAACGAGGTGAGCTAGAAAATGGAGGGGCCTGGAAATCATGCTGGGGGCCCGCCCTGGCAACCAATAGCTGGGAGTTCTGGAGAAGATTCTGGCCCCTCGAAGAGATCTCACTTCAAACGATAACTTCCGAAGTTATTTTAGGATCACTTCCAGCGCTTTACAAAATACATAAATAAATAAATGCCTGATTTTTATGGGGGTGATACCAACTGAATTCTAGGTGCAGAAAGCTGGCCCAGGGGTGGTTATCAAGGTATATTGTGTTCTAGAGCTACCATGTTTCCAGCACCCTGCATCCTGCCAGCAGTCTGTAGTTTTGCCCCTTCTCCTGAAGGATCACCTTGCAAAAGCGTGCACTAAAGCAAGGTGGAGTGCACAGAGCAACAAGTGCGAAAATATTTTCCCAAATTGATGGAAAATACAATTTTTGCAATGTCAATGGAAATGTAGTATTTGCACTTTTGAGTTATGCAAGAGTTGTTTCTGCACTGGTTACTCAATGCATATGTGGGCACCAGTCGCTCAGCTCTGGTGCGATGGTGTGTAGCAAGATGTGCAGGAAAGAGCCGCGTAGAGTCAGACTGTGTCCTCCAGACCTCTTCATTGACATCCTCGGACAAAAGGTAGCCAGATGGGAAAGCCTTGGTAGAGAGAGCCGTGATCTTTGATGAACACGCATGTGCTGGTCGTAGGCATCTGATTGAGTGGTAAAATACCATGGTGACAGGATCCCTGTGTAACTATGTACATGATGGTTGCCACCTAGGCACAGGTCAGTCTGAAGAGATGAACCAAAATCTCTGTCCAGGTGAGGAAGAAGCCTTCTGCTCTCATCTGTTGCTTTAAAGTAGCAATTAGCCTTGAAGGATAGGAAAGATAAGGGAAGTGAGGCAAACAATGAAAGGGAAGATAAGGGAAGTGAGGCAAACAATGAAAGGGAAGATAAGGGAAGTGAGGCAGACAATGAAAGGAAAGATAAGGGAAGTGAGGCAAACAATGAAAGGGAAGATAAGGGAAGTGAGGCAGACAATGAAAGGAAAGATAAGGGAAATGAGGCAGACAATGAAAGGGAAGATAAGGGAAGTGAGGCAGACAATGAAAGGAAAGATAAGGGAAGTGAGGCAAACAATGAAAGGGAAGATGAGGGATGTGGGAACAATGAAAGGAAAGATAAGGGAAGTGAGGCAAACAATGAAAGGGAAGATAAGGGAAGTGAGGCAAACAATGAAAGGGAAGATGAGGGATGTGAGAACAATGAAAGGAAAGATAATGGAAGTGAGGCAAACAATGAAAGGGAAGATAAGGGAAGTGAGGCAAACAATGAAAGGGAAGATAAGGGAAGTGAGGCAGACAATAAAGGAAAGATAAGGGAAGTGAGGCAAACAATGAAAAGAGAGATAAGGGAAATGAGGCAAACAATGAAAGGAAAGATAAGGGAAGTGAGGTAAACAATGAAAAGAAAGATAAGGGATGTGAGAACAATGAAAGGAAAGATAAGGGAAGTGAGGCAAACAATGAAAAGAGGGATAAGGGATGTGAGAACAATGAAAGGAAAAATAAGGGAAGTGAGGCAAACAATGAAAAGAGAGATAAGGGAAGTGAGGCAAACAATGAAAGGAAAGATAAGGGAAGTGAGGCAAACAATGAAAGGAAAGATAATGAAAGGAAAGATAAGGGAAGTGAGGCAAACAATGAAAAGAGAGATAAGGGAAGTGAGGCAAACAATGAAAGGAAAGATAAGGGAAGTGAGGCAAACAATGAAAGGAAAGATAATGGAAGTGAGGCAAACAATAAAAGGAAAGATAAGGGAAGTGAGGCAAACAATGAAAGGAAAGATAATGGAAGGAAAGATAAGGGAAGTGAGGCAAACAATGAAAGGAAAGATAAGGGAAGTGAGGCAAACAATGAAAGGGAAGATGAGGGATGTGGGAACAATGAAAGGAAAGATAAGGGAAGTGAGGCAGACAATGAAAGGAAAGATAAGGGAAGTGAGGCAAACAATGAAAGGGAAGATGAGGGATGTGAGAACATTGAAAGGAAAGATAAGGGAAGTGAGGCAAACAATGAAAAGAGATAAGGGAAATGAGGCAAACAATGAAAGGAAAGATAAGGGAAGTGAGGTAAACAATGAAAAGAAAGATAAGTGATGTGAGAACAATGAAAGGAAAGATAAGGGAAGTGAGGCAAACAATGAAAAGAGGGATAAGGGATGTGAGAACAATGAAAGGAAAGATAAGGGAAGTGAGGCAAACAATGAAAAGAGAGATAAGGGAAGTGAGGCAAACAATGAAAGGAAAGATAAGGGAAGTGAGGCAAACAATGAAAGGAAAGATAATGAAAGGAAAGATAAGGGAAGTGAGGCAAACAATGAAAAGAGAGATAAGGGAAGTGAGGCAAACAATGAAAGGAAAGATAAGGGAAGTGAGGCAAACAATGAAAGGAAAGATAATGGAAGTGAGGCAAACAATAAAAGGAAAGATAAGGGAAGTGAGGCAAACAATGAAAGGAAAGATAATGGAAGGAAAGATAAGGGAAGTGAGGCAAACAATGAAAGGAAAGATAAGGGAAGTGAGGTAAACAATGAAAGGCAAGATAAGGGAAGTGAGGCAAACAATGAAAGGAAAGATAAGGGAAGTGAGGCAAACAATAAAAGGAAAGATAAGGGATGTGAGAACAATGAAAGGCAAGATGAGGGAAGTGAGGCAATCAAGGATGAGTGCTACATAAATCACTTGCAGTAAGACAAAATAAAAAATAGTAATTATCATGATAATAATAGTTTTCCTACTGTGACTAATAAAATTAACTACATGAATATTCAATAAAACAAATTGTGTATTATTGGCGATCACATTTTCTTTCATCAAATATTCACTAGTCCTTTGAATTAGCAAATCTTGATAAGAACGCGTACTCCGTAGGGGGAGGTATACACACACATGGATTGATTTTTTAACAGTGAGAGGAAAAATTAGAGAAATTATGTAAGCCTCACAGATAATTTATGGGGTCGTGGGATAGGGATTTCAGCTTAGTGAACAACAGCGTTCCCTAGTCGATGGATAGTGAACATAGCTCCTTGAAAGCATTGGCTCTGGCCACAGTGTGTACAGCACAACATTGAAGCATAAAATGCCATTTTCAGAGAGAAGCTTTTCATTGGACCCCTTACAGTGCGGGTGAAATCTAGCTTCCTCTGGGGCTCTTCAAGATGTTTCAAGTAGTGGGTGATAAGAATCCCCTCCCTTATGATTGTTTAGGCTTTCGAGTCACTCATGTTTTACTCACCACAGATTGCACATATTGGACCTTAAAGTCCACAGTTGTTTCACGCCAGCTCCAGCACCTTGCCTACCCTTTAAGCATCCTCACAGAGACTCCTCAATGTGCCCCCAACTCTGGCCGCTGTGCCCCACGCTTCTTCTGCCTCCCAGCACCCACGCAGAGTACTCTTTACATGACGTGACCTACCTGCCCCTCAAAGGCGCCTCTCCATGAACACCGGTCTTAAAGGGAGGCCCAAACCTAAAGACCCGCTCATCTGAGGGCTGCCGCTGTCTCCAGAGCTAACGTGGAATCGTTAGCACCTGGCCAGATGGCTGATGCTCTTCAGCGGAACCAAGAAAGCTCATGTCTCGGACATGGCCATAGCGTCTTGTTTAATCTAATTATAGACTTTTCCTGGAGATCAAGAACCACCTCGATAGACCATTCTTCTGGGCCGCCAACTTGGATGAAGGATGCGTAGATGGTCTTGGTGGCCCACAGCGGTTATCTCATCCCATTACAGTGTTTTAATGTTACCCTCAAAGTCCTTTGTTCGATTATATGGGTGTAATAATGGATTTAAAGGGCAGAAAGATGATTGGGCAACAATGTGCACGATGCTATAGTCTTGTACGATGTTACACATTGTATGCCGTAGACTAAAAGGGGCTGCTTCAGTACAACAGCCACATTGGAGCGGTGAAGAGATCCTCTGTGACAATGAGTTCATGTTTTTTGCTAAATATAAAAAGAAATCACCCAAAGAATTCTTTTGATGAGGGTGGACAAAAAATACAAAATATTCCCAATTTTGATTTGCAATAAAAATTGCTAAATAAAAGCATGTCAGGAGCACTGCTAATGCAAACATAATTTTTTCAAGTAATATGTGTTCTGAGAGCAGAACTCTTCAAAGACATCAAGGACACAAAATGAGCAAAACACCATGACATGAGGCTCCGGTAATAAAGTGCCTTGTGGCTTATTTCATTTTGAACCGTTTTGCAAATGTACCTCCTATTGCCACCCAGCTCCATGAGCACTGATATATATATATATATATATATATATATATATATATTTATTTTTAATGTGTTGCTCTGCCTTCAGGCACACGGCATCGTACGCCACCGCGTTGGCCCCAGCTCTGAAAAAACCAGGTCCCCGCCATCATTTCTTAGTGGTCACTTCACCTCAATAATAATGAGCAAGTCAAGCAAGGCTGTTATTTCCTTTAATCTCTCTCCTCATATTAAAAAAAAATACAGCCAGCCACATCATTATTGCGGCAGGCCCAGAGGAGTGTTTCCAAGTCATTACTCCGCTTCGTTTGAGGGCCTCTGGGTCCTAAAGGGGTTGGCTTTGCAGGCAATAAGGCACACGTCTGCGACAGCTCCCCAGAGCGCTAGGTGTTAATGAGAAAGATTTTCCGCGAGGCTGTTAACACTATGCGGCTTAGCATTCTCTGTCAACGTATATTTGTGTTTTTATTTCTTTGGCCTCCTGGCCTAATTTATTTTACGACGCATGGAACCCTGGACCCTTCCCCCACCTTTAATTTCGAATCTTCAGCATCCAGACCACATTAAAGTGGTCTCTTTTTTTCAGCAGCCAGCAGAATTCGTGGGCAGTTTTTAACAGATGTATGCTGTGTTATTTCTATTTATTTTACACCGTGGCCGCATTATATTCATCGGCTTTTCCATTTTTGATTTTTTTCCAGGGGTGCGCGTAAGGACACGATTTTGCAGCCTTCAACTTCGCGGTGCATGGCTTCCCTTTGATACAGTCCTGGGGTAATAATCAGTATTTAAACTTCATAGCAGGCTGTGCGGCAGCAGTTTTCTAAATGTGTACTCCTTCGGCCTGGCTGCCCCACGGACTGACTATCAAGGAATCACAGTGTTGAGGATCTAGAGGGAAAGCCTCCGGTCTGGCTTTGATAAAACAGAATATAAACATTGGCAAAGCCAATAGGTCTATCTTTTGCTACCAGCTTCTGTCTTGGTGAATGCTCGTTTTGATTTGACTTGGTTTTTATATGACTTCACTGTTAGTGGATATTGCTGTGCCAGCCCACACCAATATATATATTGGTGTATATATATATACCAGTATATATATATATATATATATATATATATATATATATATATATATATATATATATATATATATATATATATATATATATATATATATATATATATATATATATCACCAACTCCACAGCTGAGCAGCAGCAACTTCTCCTCGCCACCTCCACAGCAAGCACGGACACGGACCAGCAGATAAGTGCAAAAATTATTTATTCGCTATATGCCGCCATAACGTTTCGGCTCGTCCGAGCCTTGTTCACATGACAATGTGATAGTGGCAGATCACAGCTTTTAAAGTGACAGTGCATTGTTCAAATTCCACCACGTGACAATAGTTACAATGGAAATGGTAAAAATATTGCGGCCATATATATTCATTGAGCATAAAGGTTTCCACATTCTTGTACTACATATCTCAATATTTGCTGGATAAAGTCCATATATATATATATATATATATATATGGCTAAAACTAAAAACATGGATTTGGTTTCAGAAAGAACACATTACCATAGTAGTTTCTGGCATTGAAGGGCAATCTTTTGTGTGTGAAAGTGTTGCTCGTGATAGGGCAGAATGCCGTCGCTCACAGTGAAGTTTTCCAATGGCTGAAGTGGGCTGACCCATTGCCCAGACTGTATTGGATGAAGAACAAGGTGGATGTGACAAGAACAGACCAATGGATGAAGAGGGCTGGCCGAAAGCTCCTAGAAGTAAGTATCACATATGTAGAATTTTAGTGAATTCAAATGGTTTTGGCTTACACCAGACCTAAAAATACCAGGCGAGCTGGTGACATAGTCAGGCTTGTGACCCAGAAGTCACATTTGGGTGTCTGAATCATGAACTGTGAAGGCACAAAGAGGCACATTTGTAGGACGGATCACGGAGACCCCTCTGTCTGGTGAGCACACAGATCCTGAAGGGGTAAACAGTGTTAAGGTTTTTAAAGTAACGTTAAGTCAACGCGTCATTTCACAGACAGTGATGTCATAATGATAGATTATTTATTATTCGATTTTTTCAAATGTGTTTAAATACTTCTACCCTCTAGAAGGCTGACAGAGAACTCTACATGTTTACAAATGGTCGAATTGTTAGGATTAAAAATCAGGACAACATTTGGTAAATTCCACAGACGAGAAAAAGTAAAAAAAGGAAATAAGCAATAAAACAAAAATGAAAAGGCAAAAAAAGCAGGAAATCAAACTATAGTAAAGATTAGATAGGTTGTTTGGAAACCTTACCTAAAAAGGTGTGAGTTTGTAATGTTTGCATAAATGAAAGGATGGCCGCGAGCAACTGACATTTAAACAGGAAGATGCTGTGCAGATAGGAGAGGAAGCTGAACTGCTGGGACAGAGAAAGGTGGAATATGTGATGCATGTAATATTTAACAGTTACGGAATGAGTTATTAAATGTGTAAAAAGAATATGGGGTCGTCGCCCAGCAGGAGGTACGAGTTCTAATCCCGACTTTGATAGTTAACATGAAAAATTGGGCAAATCTCTGTGCCTCCCAGTGACTCCATCAGTCTATATATGTGTAATCGTGAGTATGTGAAATACAAATGTACAGTGTGCTGTTTAGCACTATTACATTTATATGTTCTTAACCCCTTTACTTCCTGATATCAGAAGCGATGGAAACCCAAACCTAATGCAGTTTTATGCACAGTGCTGCATTGACCAGGTCCCCTGCTACAGTAAAGGTGTGCTCTGAAGAGTGCCCCATCTCTCCTTGGAGATGGGTCATGGGAGATCCTACAGGAGTAAATGAGGTGGAAAGGCGCAATCAGCCCTGCGGTTATTCCTTTGTATACCTCCACGGAAAAATATTCTTTCTCGTCGAGAAATGTCTTCACCTAAGAGCCGATGAAATATGGGGATGTCCCGGCTTCTTTCAATCCCTTTAAAATATGGGGTGCCACAGCGACTTGCAGACCATCACTTACTCCTGTTATTCATAGGAGTAGATTTGCCTGCCAGGGTGGAAAACTACCTGCAAAGTATTTGTGAATACTGACCTGTTTAGTGGTGTGCACTGCATGTTGCACGGCCCTGACCCCTGCAACGCCCAAATCCCCATCCATTCTCCTGTATTTACCTCCATGGAAAACACAATATATTGATGTGATTTCGGTTTTTGAAAGTGCAATTTACACATGTAAAATTCCACCAACCCTGATCCTGCAAATTAGAATTTAGAATTTTTTCCTCAGAAATTAATTTTTTTGGTCCACCTAAGTGGAATCTGTGCTCAGAGATGTTTGTGCATCTGATTCAGTCTGAGCCCCATATTAGACCCCGTTTTTGCTGGCCATCACAGTGAGCACAGCTAATTAAGGGTTAAGCGTTAGACTCCTCCTGCCCCCACGGGTATAATCAAGGAATCAATAGCCTTTTTTTCTGTATAGTTATCAATGCCGCTTTGTATCAAATTGGTGCAAATAATCCGACTTTTAAAAAAGTATCCGGTGATGAAATTGGCTTGTTAGGCAGAGTTTTAACCTGGCATCTTTGAATGGGGGGCCAGAGGGCACTGAGTAAACTGTACCTTATTGCAGGGGTCTTCAATCTCGGGGGCGTGATCGGTAAGGGGGGGGTGGGGGGCGCCAGGCTCTGGCCAAAAGAAGCATTATGCTGATAACAGTTCTTTTTTTCAGGGGGTGGGGGCTCCAAATATTCTTCAAACCTCCCACCCCCCTTTCTAATACTTACAGTGTGGATACATTCACACGTTAGTAAGGCCTACCTGACCAGAATAGCATGTTTGGCAATCATGTATTTAAGTGCATGTTTACAACGTTACAGGTACTTAACTGCAATGTTTCAATTAGTATAACCTATTTAAACACTGGCAGTTTAGTAGAATAATTGTGAAAAATTTTGAGGGGGGCCCCAAATATTTTTTTCCCATGGGGATGAGGCATTAAAGAGTTTGAAGACCCTTGCCTTATTGCTTTTGTGCTGTGCAAGAGTTTAGTTTAGTATAGGATAGTTCCAATTTATTTATATAGCGCATGTATGCTGAAAAACAGCTTCAAAGTGCAAACAGAGAATATAGACAAAATCAAAAGATAGTAATTATAAATAACACAATAAATAACAGAGTAAAAAAAATAGAGAGTAGCAGAGTGAAATGCAGGGATTTTCGTGGTGCTGTGCATCAGAACAGGGGTACAGTATACCGTGAGCCAGGTTACCCCTGATTTACAGCACTCCGCCATAACGAATAAAGAAACAATTAAGAATGTAGAGTTGGGACACACCGAGCACATAAAGTCACACATAATGGAGCTTCCGAGGACACATTTATGGGCTCTTTGGGGTGCCCATTGCCCAACGCTGTAGTTCAAACCTTTCTCAAATGGGGAGCATAAAAACTATGCTGAGAGCAGTCTTTACTCTGAAAAGTGCCGAGGCCAATTTACATCACTGACGAACCATGCTCAAGTGTTTCAAGATGAAAAGTACACCTACCATCTGCTGAGCTGTAATTCACATTAATATTAATATTGTGAATAGGAATTCTGTAGATGCCCTATTTCATTATATGGTCTTTATGGGATGATTTATTTCTTGATCTATAATCAGCCAGCTTGGATTGGTCATAATTGGTGTTGCCATCTTGGCACTACTACTGTCCCTTTATTGAACTACAACTCCCGTGATAAACAATCAACCAACTGTAATGGCATCAGTTCACCACAGTGCGGCGCTAGACTAAACTGACACTGTGCATGTCTCAGCATGAACTACCACTCCCATGATAAACATTTAATCAAATGTAATAGCATCAGTTGACCACAGAGTGGCGCTAGACTAAACTGACACTGTGCATGTGTCAGCATGAACTACCACTCCCCTGATAAACAATTAATCAAGTGTAATAGCATCAGTTCACCACAGTGCGGCACTAGACTAAACTGACACTGTGCATGGCCTAGCATGAACTACCACTCCCATGATAAACAATTAAGCAAATGTAAGTGCAGCAGTTGACCACAGAGTGGCGCTAGACTAAACGGACACTGTGCATGTCAGCATGACCTATCACTCCCATGATAAACAACTACCCAACTGTAATGGCATCAGTTCACCACAGAGAGGCGCTGGTTAACACTTTTGGAAGCAGTCGAAAGACAGGTAGTGCTTTTCTAGGAAGCATAACTTCCAGCGGCAAGATTGCAAATGCAACTTGCGGTTTCTTGGTTGCAGCATGCACTTGAAAGGGGAGAGGGCAATGTCATATTTTAATATGTTTTCTTTTGGGGGGATGCTAAATTCTTTACAGTACAGACTTTTTATGAAGTCTAGTGCAATCATGGTCCATGGTATGAGGTTTACAGGTGGCTCGGGCAGTCCTGCTGATCTGCCCCTGGTGACCGATGGGAAGGAGGAACAAGAGGGACACGTGGCAGCAATGGAAGCATCTGCAGGCAGTTACACTCCGAAAACATTATGCAAACCTTGTGTCAATCCAGTCACAGATCCTGAGTCTTGGTCCAAATATTGAACAAAGGGGTGTGGAGTGTATAACATCCTAACAGGTTTTGCGTCCAGAGGCAGAGTGAGGCAGAAGGAATTTCCACAAAGTGCAGTGTCCAACAAAGGTTATTTGGACCTGCAGGTGCACAAAGCATAAGGAAGTCTTTGGCATTGGTGCAGAACATAGCATAGGGCCTTGAGCCAAGGTGCAAAGAACAGCTGACCACATGTGGCACAGGAACAGAGCAGGTCTGTGGACACATTAGATGACACAGTGCATCAGCAGGTCTGTTCATCTATGCCACTCCACATCTGTCCAGCTGAGACACACACCCAACCACTAGCGACCACCACAAGGCAATTAACATTGAAAAGAGCCAAACCCTTAGGCATGGCTGGCCACTACCAGGTATGTGTTATCGACCTACTAAGGATATCTTAATGACAACTAGGGGTGAGCATAATGTTTAGTTTTGCCCACGGATTTAGTGGAATTTTGGTCACTCCGCATTACTCTTTAACGTGGAGTTCCGACCAAATTCTGCCAATTGCTGCATCATGGAATATCTCTCCACCGAGATTTCAGAAAATGCGAGCTGGCAAGCATGAGCGAGATTTGGTGTTCCCTAGTGTGATTTACTAACACAGATGGTCGTGAGTGGTCGCAGTTAGAGGGCTGCCCCTCAAGTAGATTTGCTGCTGCTCAGGTATATTTTCTACTCGAGCTGCAGCAAAATCAACTTGAATGGCCGCGTGATCTTGCGCAACGCATGGTGCCGTTCGCACTGATTTTTTTGCGCTGCTCACGCTACCGGCATTGAATTTTCTGCCTATTGGCCAAACTCTTAGGAATCTTACAGACCTTTTAATGTAACTCAGTGGAATGCTGCGTAGTGAAACTCCGCAAGTTCCGCCCTCCCCTAAGTACAACGTTACCCTGTAATGCCTCAAAATTTACAAAATTAGGCAGGACCTGTAGGCCCAGCGCTTGAAGCCCCTCCGTCCACCTGACCATGTATTCTTGTATTGTGTTGTGGCTTTGTCATTTATGGAAGTGAACCTAGTGTTGAGCAAACCAACCGCAGAACTATTGCATTGGATCAATTAGACACCATTTCCAAGTTGTGCAGTGCACGGTGGGATGCTTTGGGATTATATAGTTTTGTTTTTTCTCAGAAATTTAGAGCCATTATTCATATACATCGCTTGTGTTCTTTACTCACAGGTGAAAATCCTGATGGTTCCAAAGATTATTTCTTGCATTGAATAAATCTCAACCCTGCAAGCCTGCCCCGAACTTCCTTAGCAGATCTTATGATCCACTAGGCAGAAAAGCTGAATTCTTCCTACTGTCTGCCCTGGCTTAGCTCTGGTGCCTGTCCTGCAGCCGCTGCCTGTGCAGGTAAGAGCGGTGGGGCTGGGTTGGGGGGGATTCGACAGACGACCACAAGGGAAAAGTAAATAAATAATTAATTTTCCCTTGTCTTACCTGCACGGGCTGCGACTGCTGTCCTGTACCATTTCATGTCCTGCAACCACTTCCTGTCCTTCACCACTGGCTTCCCCACACCACTGCTAGTCCTCTTCAGGAACCTGCCTCATTTCTTACATCTTCTGGCCCCTTTACACAGCCTGTATTACACTACTTCCGGTCCTGCATCACTTCCTGTTTGAATCCCAGATCCAGCAACACCGCACCATTGAGAGACTCATTCCCCTGCTGCGTCCTAGATCACATGGCCCCACATCAGTACATGCCATCTACCACTGCCTGTTCTGTATCCCACATTAGCTAGAGCACTGACACTGCCCACCATTACCTGTCCTTTTTCACTGATTTTGCCACACCCCAGGTCTCGTGCCCCCATACCACTGTCTGCTAGGTCCATGTCTTATTATTATAGTTGCAGCATTAATATACTTTACATTCCTGTTTTTACACTGACTCTCAACATTTCTTTTCTATTTGGTGTGACAGTTTTGTAGACATGGAGATTTCTTCCCCTCTATGTGCCCGATTTCGATGTCGGACGGACCTGAGTCCGTCCGACATCGATTCGGTACTGGGACCGACCGACCTCCTGTCCCAACCCAGCAATTAGGATGCGACCGAACACTGTTCGTTCGAGCTCCTATTCTTAACAATGGGAGCATGCATTCTGACCAGAATGCATGCTCTAGTTGTAAAGAGAAGAGGTGCAGTTCATCCCTGCACCCCGTGGCAGGCACCTCAAGGTGCCTGCCACGGGATGCAGGGATTAACAGGGGGGCACCATAGGTGCCCCCTCTGCCTCCAACCAGAGGCCATGCACCCATGGGGGCCCTGCTGCGGGCCCCCAAAGTTGCCTTCCGACAGCCTTTCTGTGTCGGAAAGGCCGGCACAGAAAGGCTGTCGGAATCCGACATTGTAATCCCTCGGGCGGAAAGAGCCGCCCTTGGGATTACTGGAGGCTTTCCGAATTAACTGTTGGAAGCCATTCGGAATCCTTTCCGGCCGACTCCATCCAAATGGGTCGGTTGGAAATGAATCCGAACAGCTGATTACGATGCCGTAGGAACGGCTCCAACTGAGGGTCGGAGCCGTTTACTACGGCATCGTAATCGGCCCCTATATCTTTTTAATGGATAATCCACATCTTTCCTTCTCTTTTCTAATCTTTTTATTTTCTCAGTTGTGTTTTTCATTTTACATTTATCTCTCTTTTCTCCTTGTTTATTTTATTTGTTTGCGTTTTGTAATTCTGCATGCAATACCATTTCGCAACTAAACAACGACAGACATCACACTCCATTTCTTGCTTCAGTGCATATTGAACCTGACTTCCTCAGATCACTAATAAAATATTGTGGTCATAATATTGTTGACATAAATATCGTGTCAAAATATTGATTACCACAATATCATGACCCTATAGCTGTAATTGTAAGTACACAAATATCGCAAAAAAATATCGTTGACACTTCTCTCGTCCAAAAATAGACAAAATATCGATTTTTTAATGTAAATACAGTTTAAAGTAGTAAATGTAAAATATGTTAATATATATTTTTAATATAATGTAAATTAAATATATTCCACTAATATTTAATACTATATATATATATATATACTTAGATAAACACAAAAACACATATATATGTGTTTATATTTATATAAACATATATATAAATACATAAATATATATGACGAGGCTGGAACGTCAAAGGGGACTCGAGGAAGCCCTATGACAGATCTTCAAACAAGGACTTTTTATTTGGACACTCCGCACCTTTTTGTTTAACAACACATGCTCACAGGAACTTACAACGATCGGGCTCTCCCCAGGCAACACTTACCCGATAACACTGCATTCTGGGAGCTGTAGTTTTGTTGTAAGCTACAGTGGAGTTGCGACCATGTGACCTGAGGTCAAGCGGACTACCGCCAATGGGAGAGAGCCTAGATATTTAAAGGTGGGGGTGGAGCAGTACCTTGTAATCAGCGGCATCCGAAGAAGGCCGTAAGGACGAAATGCATTATGCCCGAGCTGTCCTATTAAAGGTCTTCCAGCGTGTCACCTGAGTGGCCTCTACTTCTTCTGAATGGAGTGGTGTGTTTTGGATATATATATATATATATATATACAAAATTCAGTCCACAGTTCGAGGAAAGAGGCGGCACACCATTCCACGGTCGAATACTTTATTCGCCAACAACAACGCGTTTCAGCCGTAAAACGGCCTTTGTCAAGTCACGGCTGAAACGCGTTGTTGTTGGCGAATAAAGTATTCGACCGTGGAATGGTGTGCCACCTCTTTCCTCGAACTGTGGACTGAATTTTGTATGTATTGTGGCTGACTGCCGCCACGGCTGGCACCAACGTTTAATTGGCAGGTGAACTGCGTTTTTGGCAGACTTTGGTGAATTGATATATATATTTATATATACATATTCACTTAAAAAACCATAGGTTTCAGGCACGTTATAGTTAGAAATTAGCATTTAAAAAACCTTTGAAATTCACTGAAAAAACCATAGGTATCAGACACGTTATAGTTAGAAATTAGCATTTAAAAACCTTTGAAATTCACTGAAAAAACCATAGGTTTTAGGGACAGTTATAGTTAGTTGGACATTTCACTCGTACAAAACCATAGAAATTCCCCGTTATAGTTAGTTCAGCTAACTATAACTCTCGCCCGCAATGCACTGCTGATGACGTCACATATTACATCACTCATGACATGGTCAGTGACGTCACTGATGACATCACTGATGACATCATCCATGTGATAATTTCATGCATCTTCTCACACCCTAATATAACTTTTGATACACCCACTCTAAATTACAGACTGCCATTCTCAAAACCATACACACTCCAATACCAATAACTACATACCCACTCACTGATTCTTAGGTCTACACACACACATCTACTCACTCACCCGTACAGTCACTCATACTTACAGTCACTCAGTACAGGACTATCATATGCACTCATACACCTATATAAACACTCACACACCGCCACTCATCCATAGAGGTACTCACACACCTAGTCAGTCATGCAAAAAATTAATCACACACCCATTTACTCACCTATACAGTTATACACACACCAGCTCACTTACTCATACAAATACTAGCACATTCTTACGCTCTTACACAATAACTGATACAAGCACACACGCATCCATACAGCCACTCTCACAATCACACACTCTTACTTATAGCCATTTAAATACTCTAACACACATATATACTGCCTTTTACATATGTAGTTACTCGCACACGTACCACTGAGATATACATTCACTCACTAACACACCCATACACACACTGACCCACCCAAGCAGTCCATCACAGATGCACTCTTGAAATCATGCACCCAGTGAATCACCCACTCACACATCTATGTACAGAGTCACACACACCCCACCCACACAAACACTCAGGCACCCATACAGATACTCAGAGAACCAATCAATAACCCATATAGACACTCATGTAGCTATTCGCAAATCCATGCATCCACTTACACACCAACAGACAGACGGATACAGACATTCACACAGTTTAGTCACTAACCCATGCATTCAGTAAGATACGTTTAATCACTCACTTGTATAGTCAGTCACGCACATACTAAATCATCCATTCAGACACTTATACATCCACTCATTCTTCAATACACCTTTCCCTATATATATTAAACATATTTAAACTTTACAGAAACACACAGTCACTGGATGATGTCATCAGGGATGTCATCAGTGATGTCATTTGAGATGTCATCAGTGATGTCATCAGTGATGTCACTGACCATGTCATGAGTGATGTAATATGTGACGTCATCAGCAGTGCATTGCGGGGCGCGAGTTATAGTTAGCTGAACTAACTATAACGGGGGAATTTCTATGGTTTTGTACGAGTGAAATGTCCAACTAACTATAACTGTCCCTAAAACCTATGGTTTTTTCAGTGAATTTCAAAGGTTTTTTAAATGCTAATTTCTAACTATAACGTGTCTGAAACCTATGGTTTTTTCAGTGAATTTCAAAGGTTTTTTAAATGCTAATTTCTAACTATAACGTGCCTGAAACCTATGGTTTTTAAGTGAATTTCAAAGGTTTTTTAAATGCTAGTTTCTAACTATGCCTACAGAGGTAGGACGTGAAGAAAGAAGAAAAAACGCACAGAAAGAAGCAAAAGAAATGCAGAAAGAAGCAACAGAAGTCCACAAAGACGAAGAAAAGTGCAGGAAGAAGCAAAAGATGTGTAGAAAGAACCAACAGAGGACCAGAAAGAGGCCTTGTTGCAAAATCATCCTGTGCCCACAACTTTTTCAGACGGGTACTGGTGGTAACTGACTCTGACTAACCAGAGCCAGTGCTATGCTAAAAGACACTTAGAATACAGTGAAAACACCTACATACACTAGGGAACACTATGCGTTGGGGTACCCCTGTGATTAGCATGACCTCCTCTGTAAGTCCCTAGTACATAATAGGGCAGGGGGATTAAAACTTCCTCTTAAAACGCGCTACGGGGCGCGTTTGCACAGTGGTGAAGGGAGGGGGGGCCTGAGGTGACATGTGTGCAAACGCGCCCCATGGCGCGTTTTAAGTTGCGGGATTAAGTCCCCTTGAATCCTGAGGGTCCCTGGGGCCCAACTAGCCCACCAGGTACCTACAGTTAGCACCACAGAGCTGAGTTGCAGAGAGGCGTTCCGACGCCACGCACCTTTTTTCACCTCTCTGCAACGCAACTCTGTTGTGCTTACTGAAGGTACCTGGTGGGCTAGTTGGCCCCTCAGGATTCAAGGGGAATTAATTCCCCAACTTGAAACGCACCACAGGGCGTGTTTGCGCACATGTCCCTTGAGGCCCCGCCCCCTCCCTTCACCACTGTGCAAACTGCCCCGTGGCGCGTTTTAAGTTGGGGGATTAGGTCACCTTGAATCGTGAGGTCCCTGGGCCCCAACTAGCCCACCAGGTACTTCCAGTAAGCACCACAGGCCTGCGTTGCAGAGAGGTGGTCCGAGGCCACGCCCCTTTTTACACCTCTCTGCAACGCAGCTCTGTGGCGCTTACTGGAGGTACCTGGTGGGCTAGTTGGACCCCAGGGACCCTCAGGATTCAAGGGGACTTAATCCCCCAACTTAAAACACGCCACAGGGCGTGTTTGCACACATGTCACCTCAGGCCCCGCCCCCTCCCTTCACCACTGTGCAAACGCGCCCCGTGGCGCGTTTTAAGTTGGGGGATTAGGTCACCTTGAATCCTGAGGGTCCCTGGGGCCCAACTAGCCCACCAGGTACTTCCAGTAAGCGCCACAGGCCTGCGTTGCAGAGAGGTGGTCCGAGGCCACGCCCCTTTTTACACCTCTCTGCAACGCAGCTCTGTGGCGCTTACTGGAGTTACCTGGTGGGCTAGTTGGACCCCAGGGACCCTCAGGATTCAAGGGGACTTAATCCCCAACTTAAAACATGCCACAGGGCGTGTTTGCACACATGTCACCTCAGGCCCCCCCCTCCCTGCACCACTGTGCAAACGCGTCCCGTGGCGCGTTGTAAATTGCGGGATTAATTCCCTTTGAGTCCTGAGGGTCCCTGGGGCCAACTAGCCCACCAGGTACCTCCAGTAAGCGCCACAGAGCTGCGTTGCAGAGAGGTGTAAAAGGGGCGTGGCCTGGACCACCTCTCTGCAACTCAGCCCTGTGGTGCTTACTGGAGGTACCTGGTGGGCTAGTTGGCCCGCAGGGACCCCCAGTATTGAATGGGAATTAATTCCCCAATTTAAAACAGGCACAATCGCGTCATTTTTAAAAAATTTTTTAGAAGGGGGGCTCTGTGGCCCCCCTTCTTTTTCCTTTTTTGGGCCCTGGGGACCCCATCCCCCAGGGCCTGACCCCTTTTTAACAAAAAAAAGAAATGTGAACGGGAAGGGGGCCGCGTGGTCCCCCCCTCCCGTGGCCAATTCCCTCGGGGCATGGCCACCTATTTTTATTATTTGTAAAGGATGGGGGCTGCGTGGCCCCCCTCCTGAGGCCTCTATTGGCCCCGGGGACCCCATCCCCCGGGGCCGGCCTTTATTTATTTATTAATTTTTTTGGGAAGGTGGGCCGCGTGGCCCCCCCTCCCGGGCCACTTCCAGCCCCGGGGACCCCATCCCCTGGGGCCTGGCCTCTCGTTGGGGACCGTGGGGGGAGCCCCAATGCCCCCACGGTCCCGCCGGCTCCCCGCGTCCTGTGGAGGCCGGCATTGCTTTTCCACATGGGGAGCTGCTAACATGCAGCTCCCCATGTGGAAAAGCAATCTGCTTTGCTTCATTGAAGCGAGAGCAGGTTTCCCTGCTCTCGCTTCAATGAAGCAAAGCAGTTTGCAATGACAGGGTGGGAGCCGCGAGGCTCCCGCCCTGTCATTGCAAACAGCAGTGTCCCGGGGGTGGGCACCCCTGGACACTGCAGGAGCTGGCCCTGGGGGTGGCGGTCCCCAGGGCCATCACAGGCTCCAGGAGGGGCCGTGCGGCCCCCCTCCCATCGTGTGCACAGCCCCGGGGAGGTGGTGGTCCCCGGGCTCGGGGTCCGTAACGGACCCCCAAATTTACATTTTTAGTGCCTCGGGGAGGTGGCGGTCCCCGTGGCTTGTGGGGGGGCCTGAGCCCCCCCACACAGGTTTATTTTTTTTTAAAAAGAAGCCCCGGTGGGTGGCGGTCCCCGGGGCTGCGGGGGGTTCGTGTGCCCCCTGCAAATAATTAATGAAAGCCCCGGGGGGTGGCGGTCCCCGGGGCTTGGGGGGGCCTTGGAGGCCCCCCACACATTTAAAAATTAGCCCCAGGGGGTGGCGGTCCCCGGGGCTGCGGGGGGGCTGCGTGCCCCCCCGCAACTCATAAATCAAGCCCCGGGGAGGTGGCGGTCCCCGAGGCAATGTGGTGGGGATTGGGGCCACCCCCACACATTTTTTCAGTGCCCCCGGGACTTGGCCCACCCGGGGGCTTTTTGAATATGAAGCGCAGGAGCCCGCACGTCGTTTTTTTTAAATTTTCGGCCGAAATTCGCGCTAGGTGCGCGAATCTCGGCGATTTTTTTTTTTTTTAAATGCTTTTTTTGGCCCTGGGGGTCCTTGTGGGACCCCCTAAGCAGGCCTAGGGGGTCAGGGTGTTTCTACCCTGCCCCCTTTTGCATTTTGCGCACTTGTTTCTCTGATTTATTTATTTGAGTTTTATATAGCGCTGGCTAGACCCGGAGGTATCAGAGCGCTTTACATAAGGTTCCACAAAATTACAAAGTTACATCAGTTACAAGTTACATCCGTTACTAGGAAAACGTTTCAAGAGCGTAGAAGACTAAATAAATGGAGTTTAGAAGGGTAAAGGGGTAGGAGGTAGATAGGATGGAGAGAAGGAGAGTCTGCCCAAAGTCCGGCTGGGTAGGTGACGGCCGAGGGGAAGTCCACAGCCCATCTCCTCTATAGCTATCAGGTAGCTCCACCGGGCATCAGCCAAACAGCTAGGTCTCAACGGGAAAACAATTAAAGAGTAAAGAGGAGGGATAAATGGAGCGTAAAGGGGGTGGAGTAAAGGGGTAGGAGGGAGAATACAACGGAGAGACGCAGTAAGGTCTGCCCAAAGTCCGGCTGGGTAGGTGACGGCCGAGGGGTAGTCCACCGCCCATCTCCTCTTTAGCTATCAAGTAGCTCCACCGGGCATCGGCCAAAAAGCTAGGTCTCCATGGTCAGAGATAGGTTCACAGATTCAGTATCCTGATGGGTAGGCCGGAAGGGGGATGTGTTCGAGGTCTGGTTGATGTCCACTGTCGTGGTCGAGGTAGGGACCACTGTGGCAGCCATCTTGAGGTCAGGCAAGGGATTCTGACCTTGGAGTTAAAATCAGCCGGTTCCCATTTTAGTCTGTCGCTCGGGGGGGGTGTTTGTTGTGCAATGCAGATGCGAGGAGTTCTCTGGCCCCACTGCTTGCTGGGGCATCCAGGCCAGGTATCTATGACTAATGGCGCTTCCTCGCCGGGTTCTTTGCTGTGCACAATCGGGCTTCACTTCATCTTATCTTGCACTCCTGTCCTCAAGGCATGTATTGTGACCCTTTGGAGGCCGCTTCCGCTCCCCAGTATTAATCTGTGTTAAACCCAGTATTAATCCTCGGTTCTACTGAGGCACAAGATGGCTGCCAACACTTCCTGGTTTGAAGTGTTGACAGCCAATTAGCATACAGCTCGTGATCGGGAGGGTGCGCGGATCCTCCGCGGCCATAGATATATATGTGTTTTTACTTTTGATTTTCTCAGCAACTACTGAACGGATTTACACCATTTAACAAAAAGGGTTCTTTATGAACCAAGAACTACCTCTTTGCCAAATTTGGTGTAATTCCATTCAGCAGTTCGGGCTGTAGCCGTGTCTAAAGTTTCCTATGGAAAATTGCATGGGAAAACCCATTTTGGGACCCCCCTTTTTTCTCGGCCCTTGCTTGCCGAATCACCCCGAAACTTTGAGGATAGGAGCGGACCGGAGCTCCCCATGAGTTTTGAAAATTTCGCGAAGATTCGTCAACCGGCACCAAAGTTATTGGAAATAGAATGTTGTGAATTTCCTATGGAAAATAGGTCCTAACTATAACTATCTACTGGCGACCGCCAGTAGATAATATATATATATATATCTCAAGTGCCATAATTAATAAAAAATATTTGTTTAACATTGTATTCATTTTTAAAATATTTTAAATTTATAACTATGAAATTATATATGTATATATTTAATAAAAATATTTATTTTACACAATATTAGTTTTCATATTTTAAATGTATTAATATGACACTCTATATCTAGGTATAATCATACTAAGAAATTAAAAATATTATTAAAAATTGAAAAACCCCAAAAACACATTTACACACAATACTATAAACTTTCAAATAAATGTACAAATAAAAATAAATAATGTAAAAATATAGCAATTAATGCTATCAACTCTATTTAGCCAATATTATAAAAACTATTGGAGTCTAAGAATATTAAATATACTATTCCCATTTTAGTTTAAGCAACTGTAGGGAAAGTGTTGGACTTCGGAGAGATAAAATGTACTATTTCCTCTCTAAACACAGTAGGGATAGTGTTGAACTCCAAATAGGTCAACAGTAAGGAAAGCATTAGATTTCAGAGGGGTAAGATTTACTAGTCCGACTCCAGTCTGTGCAACAGTAGAGAATGCATTGGATTTCTGATTAGTGAGATTTACTATTCCCTCTCCAAACAGCACAACAGTAGGGAAAGAGTTGAATTACAAAGAGGTTAATTTTACCATTCATACTGCAGCCTAAAGTACTTCACTTCGAGCACATTACATTTATAAGTAACACAATTAATGTAGAAAAAATATTAAACTCAATATAAAAATGATTAAATAACATAAATATATATATGTAATGAAAAATAAAAAAAGAATTAATAAATGTACATAATTACTACTTAATAAAATAAATAATTATCTACTAAAAAATAATGATGACATTTTTAATTAACTTCACACCCTATACCCTTACAAACCTAGCAACCCACACTTTAAATATAATTAAAAAAATAAGTATTCCATAATTTACATAGTTAAAATCAATTAAATAATGAATTAACAATTACATTTTAAATAATTATTACTTAATTAACTTCCCAGCCTAGACCCCTACAAACCTAGCAGTCCACAACTAAAATAAAATTAAAATAAATAAGTATTCCATAATTTAAATATTAAAAATTAAATTAGATAATTAATTTGAAAATAATAATTAATAATTCATTAATGATTACTTCATTAACTTCCCACACTGTACCCTTACAAACCCATCAGCCTGCAACTAAAATATAAGTAAACTAGATAAGTATTCCATAAATTACATAATTAAAATCAGTTAAATAATGAATTAAAATTAATAATTAATTGTCAAATAATTATTTCTTATTTAACTTCCCACCCTATACCTTTTCAAACCTAACTGCCTGCAAATAATATGTAACAAAAATAAATAAATATTACATCATTTACATAAATATCAATCATATAACTAAATAAAATTGATGAAATAATTCATAATTATTATTAACTAATTAACTTCCCACTGTATCCCCCTATAAACCCCACAACCCGCTATGGTACTATACATTGATATAAAAAATTCTATATCACTTAAAATTACAATCTATATTTAAAAAAAAAATCATATATGAACCAAAACACATTCAAATCATTAAAAAACTATGGGGCATATTATCTAAGAGATGCGATAATTATCGCAAATCGCGCTTAGCACGATTTACTCTATCGCTGGATTACATCACCGTGTTAGCGACGTATCATCAACGTTTTGCTAACAGGCGATGTAATTCCAGCGATAGAGGCCGCTTCTCAGGAATAGCGCGTGAAATCCAGCGATAATTTCACAGCGCTAAGGAGAAGCTTGCTGATAGGGGAGTGTGGACCTAACCTGGCAATCCACCTCCCATTATCAGTATGCCTAAGTCACTTTCAAAGCAGGCGTTACATTCCTGCGATAACCGCGGTTAGCGCGGTTATTATTATCGCTTCGCGGGTCTGCTGCATGGCTTGCTAATATCGCGAAGCCGTGTTAGCGAGGATTCCCATGTTGTTTTACAAAGGAACGCCTACTTTGCATGTCATTAGCGATATTGATCGCTGACATGCAAAGTCGAAAGGAAACAGGCGCTAACGCTTGTTAGCGTGTCCTTGATGATATTGAGATAAAAAAATCGCTGCTTTTTCGGCGCTATGTGCTGAAAAAGCGGCGATATCGCTCTTGATAATATGCCCCTATATTTTTAACCACTATATTATTGAAAACAATATTAATAACATCAATATTATTTAAAACAATATTACTTACTCCAAAAAACGATATTCTTGTAAACGATTTTGTGAATTACAATATTAGTGTATTACAATATTTGTTTTTCGATATTTCTGCCTCCAGATATTTGTTAATTGATATTTTGTCCAAACACCGACTCCCTCAGCTCCAACATTTCTGCCTGTCCTACTCCACTACCCGCCATGCATGCCTAGTACTCCTCTAACCATACTTGTTTTCCATCTGTGGTTGATCTGGCATTGACGTACTCTGCCAATGCTGGAGCTCTATTTTTAGGAGCTGCCCTCCATTTAGGCGACTGGCACTTGCACTCACATGAAATTGCGATATCCTTTGAAATGGACAAGTGAGTCTTGTTTCTTTCTCTTCAGAACCTAGCCATCTCACACTTCTCCCTTCCATAACGAAATCCATTCCCCTATATAAACCCCTGAAAAAGAAGAATTAAAATGCAATTTCCTTAAACCAAAAATCTAATTTGTCTCAGTTACACATGAAAGAATACAATAATGTGACCACAGAAAATGCATATACACATTCAACTTTTAATCTAGTCTTTTAGATAAAGAAGAAGTTTGCGTTTCCCTGAACTTTTCCTGCATTGTCCACTTTGTTCTACATCCATGAAATCATTAGGTCTTACATTCATAGATTGTCCTGCAGGTTTATTCATGTTTGCCTCATGCTGGGAGTGCACCACTTGATTACGGTTCCAAATCCTGCCATCATCTGTCCTGACAGCATTTTTAAACAGTTGTGCTACTTTTTCGATAACCAAGTAGTTCAACTCAGCACCCCTCAAGCATCTCGAAGCACAAGCAATAAATTGTGTACCTTGCCACCCCTCATTTAACAAGCTCTGCTCCCAGTCCCTTACTATCAGTGTCCGTGATTATTCAAGTATCTTCACCCGGAATGAATGCCTGCAAATTGGGGGCATTGGCAAGATCCTTCTTTACTTGTATAAATTCTTCCCTACAAGCTTCATTCCAAACAAACTCTACCTTCTTGCTTAACAACTCTCTGAGATGAGAGGTCTTAGCTACAAAAGATTTCACAAATTTACTTTAAAATTCAGCCATTCCAAGAAAAGATGTAAATTCTTCCTTAGAACAAGGTTCCTTCAAGTTCACTATGGTTTCAACGAATTCTTCCTTTGGTTTAATGCCACTTCCCGAAATGTGATGCCCTAAATAGTTAACTTCTGTAACACAAAATTTGCACTTGTCTCTCCATAAAGTCAAACCTGCTATTAATAACCTCTCCAATACCTTCTCAACCCTAACATCATGTTTCTCTTTAGTTTTCCCAAAAATAAGTGCGTCATCCTGATAACAACGAACTCCATGGATTCCTCTCAAAATAGTGACCATGACCCTCTGGAAAACTGAGGCTGCTGACACTAGATAAACAGCATATGTAGGACCTTGAAAGCCCCCCTGGGGGTAATGAAAGCCGTTAGTTCTTGAGAAGGTTCATCTAGTGACACCTGATGATAGGCGGAAGCTAGGTCCAAGGTAGTGAAATATCTTGTACCAGGGATGGTCGACACCATCTTATCAATGTTGGGAAGTGGAAATCTATCCACTATAACTTATCTATTGAGTGCCCTGAGATCGACACACAAACACCTCTCAATGTTGTACTTCTTCGCTATGACAATGGGAGGCAACCATTATGTGGCCTTTACAGTCTCTATAACTCCCATTTCAATGAGACTCATGATCTCCCGCTGAACCCCTTCTTAGACATTAATGCCTGTCTTTCTTACTTTAGCTACAACAGGCTTGGCACCCACCCTCAACTTAATGCGATGCTTGTAATCTTGCAGACAACCTAGTTCATCCCTGAACAAATCTTTGAACATAGTTTCATACTTGTTCCCATCTTCTATTACTTCTTGTACCTGAATGGGTGATGATGCATTGGGATTAAGTGTAACTCCTAACCCTCCCTGATGTGGCCTACTTAGTAAATTGTCACCTTTGTCTGACACATATATCTTAGCCTCTACAAATCGCCCATTGTATTCCAAACACCCTATAAAGTATCCATACATCTTTATAGGTGACCCACAATACCCTGTGGGTTTCACATTTGACATATATAATTTCACCATGCCTGTAAAGTTGTTATCGTACACTTGTTTGGACATTAATGTCAACTGCAAACACGAATCAAATTTCATTTTGATTTTAGGATTCTCAACATTGACCCTTTCCGAAGGATGTTCATTCTCACATTCATTCACTTGAAACACAATTTTGTTTACCTAAAGTTTCGTTCTTTCTTGTTTCTCCCTCTGCAACACTTTGAGAAGTGACCTTATATATCACACCGGTTGCACAAAACATGAATTGCAGGACAAAAACCTGCATTGGCATTATGTCCAGACCTCCCACACCTGAAACAGGTGCCTTGAAATTCTAAACTTACTTTTGGTTCAACCATACTACCTTTGTTTTCTAAAGTGTTGAACTTCTGCTTGACAAATCACTTCTGTGACATTGTCTGTATTGGCTTTCTGCTTGTTCTCCTTGCTCAATTCACCCACACATTTCACCATATGCTCAACACGCTTGGCCATAGCAATAGCTTCTTCTAGTGGTGGTTCGTACTTTAACCATAGTTCCTCTCTTATCTTTCCATTGAAACATTTTAACACAAATTGGTCCCTTATCCTTTCCTCAGTAACAGTCCAAAATGTACAACTTGATGCCAATTTCCTAAGTGCCGTAGCAAAATCCTCTACTGACTCATCCTTCCTTTGTCCCCTAATACCAAAGTAATAACGTTCCATAATAGTGCTGACTTAATGTAAATAGTGACGATCTAGCTTCATAATGCAAATTTCATATTCATTCAAGTTCCTTTGTTCTACATTGCTTAAGTCTGGCAGATCTTCAAAAATGTCCTGTCCTTCCCCACCTAAACAATGAAGCAAAAGCGCATTCTTACGCTCTGTAGTAAGATTTGTGTCACAAACTCTTGCATAATTCGTAAAACTTTTCTTCCACTTCTGCCATTTGACAGGTGGCTCTCCTGGACTTGCAATAAAAATGGAGGAGGGGTGACATTCTGCATTACTGCCCCTCTCTGTCACCTTAAACCACATAACCCATGGTATATTAACAGTACAGCACTACACACGCTTCCCACAGCACACAATGCAACAACTGTTTAGTTTAAACGGGAATCAGAATATACTATGGAAGGTGTTTTCAATACATGTTATTGACAAAATCCCACTGCACTTCAATGTAACCCCATTATACCACAGTGAAACATAAGTAGAACAATATCAGGTGTGCTTATCACTAGAATTCAGATGTGCAGTGTACATATTTGTGGAAAGAGTTTTATATAAATCCCACATCAACACAAAGTAAATACAGTAATCACAGCCTTACACAAATAAAAAATATATCAGGTGGCTCACAGCAAATCAATGTAGCTACAGTATTCTCAGATTTGCTTAAGTGAAAACTAAACCAGGTGTGCCTGTCACCGTATTTAATTCAGGTGTGCTTGTCACCGTGTTTCCTCCTGATGGACAAGCAATATAGAAGGTGTTCTTGTCACCGTCTTGTAGACAAGCAGCAATTTAACCAGTGTGCTTGTCACCGTGTATCAGACAAGCGCAGGTGTGCCTGTCACCGCTCCTCAAAACCCTCTTCAAATACCGAGCACTTCCGATAATAGGTGCTGACCACACTCCTCGTGAATGCAGCCCCAAACAAACAATGTGGCTGCCAATGTGCTGATGTATGGTATGTTCTGCTTCTGTCGGGGCAGCAGAGCTTGTTGCGCTCTATTCCTGATGTGTCAGTGAGCCGCAGCTGCAGGACACGCCCCTCGAGCGTGTCACTGGGCCAACAAAAAGAACACTCTATCGGAGGCACCTCAGCCTGTAGTCTGCCTATTCCTGGTAATGTTGGAACGCAGCAATGCATTTCACCAGCAGGACCTATGCCCACGCCCAGAATCTCCACATTAGATGAAGGCGATCCGCTGATAGCTCCTTTGACAGCTCCTCTGACTTGCTCATTCAGTTTCACCTAGGGATACCAACCAGCTTTTCCACCACCAACTCGACAGTATACGTCCCAATCCTTCAACAGCGCGCTCGCGCTGAAGTCCTCCGTCACGGCAATGGACCAAACAAACTCCTGAACCAATGTTGAGGTGACAAAAGTCTTTTGTCCCACGCTCGTTGCCAAATGTGACATTGTAAATCACCACAAGAGACGCCAGGTTCAAAGGGAAGGTAAGTCCTTTACTTTCACCTCAACCATTCAGTTCGCTCTTGCAACAGACACTCTCTTTCAAACACTCACATTCTCTACCACCATGAGATTCCACATTCACATTCCACCTCAACATTTTACATCAGTGTAGGGTTCTCTTCAGAACCTAGCCATCTCACTAATCACACATGTTCAGCACTGAAAACTCTCTGCTGGAGGGGAAGCTTCCTGAACTTTCCTTGATCCTTATTTAAAGGGACACTACTTATCTAGATAACTGGCTGCGGATCTATAGGATCTTGTACTCCAGCAAACATGCAACAGGCACTACAGTCTCACCATGGCCTTGCAGCAGACACATACATGCACACGTCATCTAAAGTAACAATATGCTTTGAATCGGGCTAGAATTCAAAGACTGTCTGCCTGGTTCACTTGAGTGTGCACGCTCGGAGGAAACTAGAGTATGACTACTGATGTGCCAAGAATATGGACGGGATTCACTGCATTATAACATTGGTAGTCTAGAATGAGTAGCTACAATCAGCAATTGAAGCAAGCCTTGTACTGAGTAGAACTTTGATACTTGTGTTTAGCAAAAACAGAGCAATTACGGACCACCGCTTCTGATGGGAAAGGGAAATTCAGCTCATCAGAAGTATCACTGAAGACTTTCGTGACCTGAGGGTTCTACGTAAGGAACCTGCTTTCCAAAGGAGGCTCTCGTCCTAAGAATCTGATTGGCTTATTGTGGTACCTGCATCCTGAGTCACGCTTGTGAGACAGCATGGATTTCTCCCAAACCCAAAATTGTAGTGTGCAAGTACGGTCTGAATTGTGGCTACTGGTATATATCCATGCAATTAAATAATATCTTTAGCAGTTGAGCAGAGAGTTATTTGCAGCTTTGACATTTCAGCCCCCCCTTTCCTTCCAGCCCCTTTCACTCTTGTCTTGTGTTCATGAACATGTTCATCCCTAGGGTATAAAGGTCGGACATGGATGTCTACGGTTCAACCTTCTTTTTGACACACATCTAACCTTCACTTCCCTCGATTCTCCCCTTTGAACCTCAGTATTGTTTGATTACTCTGAGTCAGTTCTGTAGAAGGTGGTGTCTGACAATCAAACTGCTGTCCAGGAAATCGTCACATTAACATGACTCCAGTGTCTGCTTGCAATGCCTAGGCGGAATCACTTCCTGACATGATTCCATGCCTGTCCCGCATCTCAGACCTCACGGCCCTGCATCCTCCCCGACTCCCCCCGTCCTCTTCTGAATCTAGAGTCGCCATCTCTCCTGCCGCTGGACGGCTTGTCTAGCTCACCTGACTGCCCCACTTCAGTGACTGTCTCACTCTACTGCCTGCACCCCTTCATTGTCTGACCACTCTATCGCCTATCACTCTGCTGCTTGTTTAACAATTCTGCCTGCCTGTCTCACACTACTGTTTGTGTTACTACTGTTTGTCTCACCCTACTGCTTGTCTCACTCTACTGCCTGTCTCTCCCTACTGCTTGTGCTACTACTGTTTGTGTAACTCTACTGCCAGTATCACCATCCAGCTTGTGTCACTCTACTGCCAGTATCACCCTCCAGCTTGTGTCACTCTACTTTCTGTCTCACCCTCCTGCTTGTGTCGCTCTACTTTCTGTCTCACCCTCCTGCTTGTGTCGCTCTACTTTCTGTCTCACCCTCCTGCTTGTGTCGATCTACTTTCTGTCTCGCCCTCCTGCTTGTGTCTCTCTACTGTCTGTCTCACCCTCCCGCTTGTGTCACTCGCCGGCCAGTATCGCCCTCCTGCTTGTGTCACTCGACTGACTGTCTCCCCCTACTGCTTGTGGCTCCCTACTGTCTGTCTCACTCTACTGCCTTTTGCACCCTACTGCTTGTGTCACTCTACTGTCTGTCTCACCCTCCTGCTTGTGTCACTCTACTGTCTGTCTCACCCTCCAGCTTGTGTCACTTTACTGTCTGTCTCACCCTCCCGCTTGTGTCACTCGACTGCCTGTCTCACCCTATTGCTTGTGTCACTCTACTGCCTGTCTCATCCTACTGCTTGTGCTACTACTGTTTGTCTCACCCTACTGCTTCTATCACTCTACTGCCAGTATCACACTCCTGCTTGTGTCACTCTACTGCCTCTCACTCTACTGCTTGTGTCGCCATACTGTCTGTCTCACTCTACTGCCTGTTTCACCCTACTGCTTGTGTCACTCTGCTGCCTGTCTCAATCAATCAATCAATCAGAGCCTTGAGACCCTCAAGGCGTGCTACTCACCCATGAGGGTCTCAAGGCGCTGGGAGGGGGGGGTGCAGCTCCGGATCAGTCGAAGAGCCAGGTCTTGAGGTTCTTCCTGAAGGTGTGCAGAGTGGGGGAGCGTCTAAAGTTGACTGGGAGCTCGTTCCAGGTCTTTGCTGCGACGTAGGAGAAGGCTCTTCCGCCTGCTCTGGTTCTGCGGATGCGTGGGGTCTCTGCTAAGGCGAGGTCGGCGGAGCTGAGGTCCCTTTTGGGTACGTCTAAGGAGACTCTTTCGTTGAGGTATTTTGGCCCGATGTTTTGGAGGGATTTGTAGGAGTGGGTGAGTAGCTTGAAGGTTACTCTCTTCTCGATGGGGAGCCAGTGGAGGTCTTGTAGGTGCGGGGTCATGTGCTTGTGTCGTGGGGTTCCGAGGACGAGTCTGGCTGCGGTGTTCTGGATGGTTTGGAGCTTGTGTAGCAGGGTTTTGTTGATTCCGGCGTAGAGGGCGTTACCGTAGTCCAATCTGCTAGTTATGAGAGTGTGGGTGATGGTCTTTCTGCATTCGTGGGGGATCCACTTGAAGGTCTTGCAGGGGATGCGGAGGGAGTTGAAGCAGGTCGAGGCGACGGCGTTGATATGGTGGGTCATGTTGAGGGAGGAGTCTAGGATGATGCAGAGGTTCCGGGTGTGGTCCGTCGGGGTGGGTGGGTTTCTGAGGGCAGAGGGCCACCAGGAGCTGTCCCACGCCGTGGGAGAGGGACCGAGGACGAGGACCTCGGTCTTCTCCGAGTTCAGTTTTAGGCAGCTGTCGCTCATCCAGGCTGCGACGTCTTTCATTCCTTCTTGAAAGCTGAGTCTGGTGTCTTCAGGGTTCTTCGTGAGAGAGAGGATGAGCTGGGTGTCATCGGCGTAAGATACTATGCTGAGCCCGAGCTGTCTGACGATTGCGGCGAGGGGGCCATTTAGATGTTGAAGAGCGTGGGGCTGAGCGAGGATCCTTGGGGTACTCCGCAGTTGATCTCTGTGGGTTCGGAGAGGAAGGGTGGGAGTCTGATCCTTTGGGTTCTGCCGGTGAGGAAGGATCGGATCCAGTCGAGGGTGGTTCCCTGTATGCTGGCATCGTGGAGTCTGGCGGCGAGAGTGCAGTGGGAGATGGTGTCGAAGGCTGCGGAGAGGTCTAGTAGGATGAGGGCCGCAGTGTGGACCTGGTCGAGTAGCATGCGGATGTCATCGGTGGTGGCGAGGAGGGCGGTCTCAGTGCTGTGGTTGCTGCGGAATCCAGACTGGGAGGAGTCGAGGATGGCGTTCTCTTCGATGAAGGTGGTCAGTTGGGTGTTGAGGAATCTCTCTGTGACTTTGGCTGCGAAGGGAAGGAGGGAGATGGGCCGGTAGTTCTTCAGGTCCGTCGGGTCTGCCGAGGGTTTCTTGAGGAGGGGCTTGACTTCTGCCCACTTCCAGTCGTCGGGGAAGATGCCGGATTCGCGGGAGGCGTTGATGGTCCGGCCTAGTTCGGGGGCTATGGCGGTGGTGGCTCTGTGGTAGATGTGGGGTGGGCAGGGGTCCGTGGGGGCTCCTGAGTGGGTGTTCTTCATGGTCTTGGTGGTGTCTTCAGTGGTAGCAGGTTTCCAGGTGGTGATGGTCGGCCGGTTGTCGGTGGTGGAGAGGGGGGTGGTGTCCGGAGTCTGTCCGCTGAAGTTGTCGTAGAGGGCCTTGATTTTCAGGTGGAAGTAGGAGCTGAGCTTGTTGCAGAGGTCCTGGGATCGAGAGATGTCCGAGGCTTCGCTGGGGGGTTTTGTGAACTGCTGTATGACGTTGAAGAGTTCCTTTGAGTTACTTGAGTTGGAGTGGATTTTGTTCTTGATAAAGGTCCTCTTGGTGGCTCTTATGCGCTGATGGTATTCGTTCATGGCGTTCCTGTAGTTGTTCAGGTCTTCTGTGGTTTTCTTGTTCCGCCAGAGTTTCTCGAGGCGCCTGCAGGAGCGTCTGGCTTCTTGGAGGTCGGTGGTGAACCAGGCGGCCTTCATGGGGCGTTGATTGACGGGGTGGCGGAGGGGTGCGAGCTTGTCAGCACAGCTGGAGATCCATCGGTGTAGTTCTTTGGCCGCGAAGTTGGCGTTGGTCGTGGCGGAGGGGGGGTCGTGGAGGAGGGTGATATTGAGGTGATCCTCTGTAATCTTGCTCCAGTTTCTTTGGGGCGGGCGCGGGGCGGGTTTGGGTGCGATGGTTGTGTTGAAGGTGAAGTGGTGGTCTGTCCAGAGGGGCTGCGTGGTGTGGCTGAAGTGGATGTTAGTCCCTCCTGCGAAGATGGGGTCGAGGGTGTGTCCGGCTCTGTGGGTGGGGGTGGTGACGAGCTGCTTCAGTCCGAGGTTGGCGAGGTTGTCAAGGAGGGTGGTGGAGTCGGGGTCTCACCTTACGGCTTGTGTTACTACTGTTTGTCTCACCCTACTGCTTGTGGCACTCTGCTGTCTGCTTCATCCTCCTGCTTGTGTTACTACAGTCTGTCTCAACCTCCTGCTTATGTTACTACTGTCTGTCTCACCCTCCTGCTTGTGTCACTATATTGTCTGTCTCACCCTCCTGCTTCTGTCACTCTACTGTCTGTCTCACCCTCCTGCTTGTGTTGCTCTACTGTCTGTCTCATCCTCCTGCGTGTGTCACTCTACTGTCTGTCTCACCCTCCTGCTTGTGTCACTCTACTGTCTGCCGCACCCTCCTGTTTGTGTCACTTTACTGTCTGTCTCACCCTCCCACTTGTGTCACTCGCCTGCCTGTCTCACCCTACTGCTTGTGCCACTCTACTGCCTGTCTCACCCTCTGCTTGTGTCATTCTACTGCCTGTTTCACCCTACTGCTTGTGCTACTACTGTTTGTCTCACCCTACTGCTTGTCACTTTACTGCCAGTATCACCCTCCTGCTTGTGTCACTCTACTGCCTGTCTCACCCTACTGCTTGTGTTACTACTGTTTGTCTCACCCTACTGCTTATGGCACTCTGCTGTCTGCTTCACCCTCCTGCTTGTGTTACTACTGTCTGTCTCACCCTCCTGCTTGTGTTACTACTGTCTGTCTCACCCTCCTGCTTGTGTCACTCTACTGTCTGTCTAGCCCTCCTGCTAGTGTCAGTCTAGTATTTGTCTCACCCTACTGCTTGCGTCACTCTATTGTCTGTCTCACCCTCCTGCCTTTGTCACTCTACTGTCTGTCTCACCCTCCTGCTTGTGTCACTCTACTGTCTGTGTCACCCTCCAGTTAGTGTCACTTTACTGTCGGTCTCACCCTCCCACTTGTGTCACTGTACTGCCTGTCTCACTCTACTGCTTGTGCTACTACTGTTTGTCTTACCCTACTGCTTCTGTCACTCTACTGCCAGTATCACACTCCTGCATGTGTCACTCTACTGCCTCTCACCCTACTACTTCTGTCGTCCTACTGTCTGTCTCACTCTACTGCCTGTTTCACCCTACTGCTTGAGTCACTCTACTGCCTGTCTCACTGTACGGCTTGTGTTACTACTGTTTGTCTCACCCTACTGCTTGTGGCACTCTGCTGTCTGCTTCATCCTCCTGCTTGTGTTACTACTGTCTGTCTTACCCTCCTGCTTGTGTTACTACTGTCTGTCTCACCCTCCTGCTTGTGTCACTATATTGTCTGTCTCACCCTCATGCTTGTGTCGCTGTACTGTCTGTCTCACCCTCCTGCTTATGCCACTATATTGTCTGTCACACCCTCCTGCTTGTGTCACTCTACTGTCTGTCTCTCCCTCCAGCTTGTGTCACTCTACTATCTGTCTCACCCTCCTGCTTGTGTCACTCGCCTGCCTGTCTCACCCTACTGCTTGTGTCACTCTACTGCCTGTCTCACCCTACTGCCTGTGTCGCTCTACTGCCTGTTTCACCGTACTGCTTGTTCTACTACAGTTTGTCTCACCCTACTGTTTGTGTCACTTTACTGCCAGTATCACCCTCCAGCTTATGTCACTCTGCTGTCTGTCTCACCCTCCCGCTTGTATCATTCGCCTGCCAGTATCACCCTCCTCCTTGTGTCATTCTACTGCCTGTCTCACCGTACTGCTTGTGTTGCCATACTGTCTGTCTCACTCTACTGCCTGTTTCACTCTACTGCTTGTCTCACTCTACTGCTTGTCTCGCCCTACTGCTTGTGTTACTACTGTTTGTCTCACCCTCCTGCTTGTGTCACTCTACTGTCTGTCTCACCCTCCAGCTTGTGTCACTCTACTGTCTGTCTCACCCTCCTTCTTGTGTCACTCGCCTGCCTGTCTCAAACTACTGCTTGTGTCACTCAACTGCCTGTCTCACCCTATTGCTTGTGCCACTCTACTGCCTGTCTCACCCTACTGCTTGTGCCACTGTACCGCCTGTCTCCCCTACTGCTTGTGCTACTACTGTTTGTCTCACCTTACTGTTTGTGTCACTCTACTGCCAGTATCACACTCCTGCAGGTGTCACTCTACTGCCTCTCATCCTACTGCTTGTGTCGCCCTACTGTCTGTCTCACTCTACTGCCTGTTTCACCCTACTGCTTGTGTCACTCTACTGCCTGTCTCACCCTACTGCTTGTGTTACTACTGTTTGTCTCACCCTACTGCTTGTGGCACTCTGCTGTCTGCTTCATCCTCCTGCTTGTGTTACTACTGTCTGTCTCACCCTCCTGCTTGTGTTACTATTGTCTGTCTCACCTTCCTGCTTGTGTCACTATATTGTCTGTCTCACCCTCCTGCTTGTGTCACTTTACTGTCTGTCTCACCCTCCCGCTTGTGTCACTCACCTGCCTGTCTCACCTTACTGCTTGTGTCACCCTACTGCTTGTGTCACATTACTGTCTGTCTCACCCTCCCGCTTGTGTCACTCACTTGCCTGTCTCACCCTACTGCTTATGTCACTCTACTGCCTGTCTCACCCTCCTGCTTGTGTCACTCTTCTGTCTGTCTCACCCTACTGCTTGTGTCACTCACCTGCCTGTCTCACCTTACTGCTTGTGTCACTCTACTGTCTGTCTCACCCTACTGCTTGTGTCAATCTACTGCCTGTTTCACCCTACTGCTTGTGCTACTACTGTTTGTCTCACCCTACTGCTTGTGTCACTTTACTGCCATTATCACCCTCCAGCTTGTGTCACTTGCCTGCAAGTATCACCCTCCTGCTTGTGTCACTCTACTGTCTGTCTCACCCTCCCGCTTGTGTCACTCACCTGCCAGTGTCACCCTCCTGCTTGTGTCACTCTACTGCCTGTCTCACCCTACTGCTTGTGTTGCCCTACTGTCTGTCTCACTCTACTGCCTGTTTCACCCTACTACTTGTGCCACTCTACTGCCTGTCTCACACTACGGCTTGTGTTACTCTACTGCCTGTCTCACTCTACTGCTTGTGTTACTGCTGTTTGTCTCACCGTACTGCTTGTGGCACTCTGCTGTCTGCTTCACCCTCCTGCTTGTGTTACTACTGTCTGTCTCACCCTCCTGCTTGTGTTAGTACTGTCTGTCTCACCCTCCTGCTTGTGTCACTCTATCGTCTGCCTCTCCCTCCTGCTTGTGTCACTCTACTGCCAGTATCACACTCCTGCTTGTGTCACTCTACTGCCTCTCACCCTACTGCTTGTGGCACTTTGCTGTCTGCTTCACCCTCCTGCTTGTGTTACTACTGTCTGTCACCCTCCTGCTTGTGTTAGTACTGTCTGTCTCACCCCCTGCTTGTGTCACTCTACTGTCAGTCTCACCCTCCTGCTTGTGTTAGTACTGTCTGTCTCACCCTCCTGCTTGTGTCACTCTACTGTCTGTCTCACCCTCCTGCTTGTGTCGCTCTATTGTCTGCCTCTCCCTCCTGCTTGTGTCACTCTACTGTCTGTCTCACCCTCCAGCTTGTGTCACTCTACTGCTGAATGTCTCGCCCTCTCGCTTGTGTCACTCGCCTAACTGTCTTAACCTACGGCTTGTGTCACTCGACTGCCTGTCTCACCCTACTGCTTGTGTCTCTGTACTGCATGTCTCACCCTACTGCTTGTGCCACGGTACCGCCTGTCTCACCCTACTGCTTGTGCTACTACTGTTTGTCTCACCCTACTGGTTGTGTCACTCTACTGCCAGTATAACACTCCTGCTTGTGTCATTCTACTGCCTGTCTCACCCTCCTCCTTGTGTCACTCGCCTGCCTGTCTCACCCTACTGCTTGTGTCACTCTACTGCCTGTCTCACCCTACTGCCTGTGTCGCTCTACTGCCTGTTTCACCGTACTGCTTGTTCTACTACAGTTTGTCTCACTCTATTGTCTGTCTCTCCCTCCAGCTTGTGTCACTCTACTGTCTGTCTCACCCTCCTGCTTGTGTCACTCGCCTGCCTGTCTCACCCTACTGCTTGTGTCACTCTACTGCCTGTCTCACCCTACTGCCTGTGTCGCTCTACTGCCTGTTTCACCGTACTGCTTGTTCTACTACAGTTTGTCTCACCCTACTGTTTGTGTCACTTTACTGCCAGTATCACCCTCCGGCTTATGTCACTCTGCTGTCTGTCTCACCCTCCCGCTTGTATCATTGGCCTGCCAGTATCACCCTCCTCCTTGTGTCATTCTACTGCCTGTCTCACCGTACTGCTTGTGTTGCAATACTGTCTGTCTCACTCTACTGCCTGTTTCACTCTACTGCTTGTGTCACTCTACTGCCTGTCTCGCCCTACTGCTTGTGTTACTACTGTTTGTCTCACCCTCCTGCTTGTGTCACTCTACTGTCTGTCTCACCCTCCAGCTTGTGTCACTCTACTGTCTGTCTCACCCTCCTTCTTGTGTCACTCGCCTGCCTGTCTCAAACTACTGCTTGTGTCACTCAACTGCCTGTCTCACCCTATTGCTTGTGCCACTCTACTGCCTGTCTCACCCTACTGCTTGTGCCACTGTACCGCCTGTCTCCCCTACTGCTTGTGCTATTACTGTTTGTCTCACCTTACTGTTTGTGTCACTCTACTGCCAGTATCACACTCCTGCAGGTGTCACTCTACTGCCTCTCACCCTACTGCTTGTGTCGCCCTACTGCCTGTCTCACTCTACTGCCTGTTTCACCCTACTGCTTGTGTCACTCTACTGCCTGTCTCACCCTACTACTTGTGTTACTACTGTCTGTCTCACCCCCTGCTTGTGTCACTCTACTGTCTGTCTCACCCTCCTGCTTGTGTTAGTACTGTCTGTCTCACCCTCCTGCTTTTGTCACTCTACTGTCTGTCTCACCCTCCTGCTTGTGTCGCTCTATTGTCTGCCTCTCCCTCCTGCTTGTGTCACTCTACTGTCTGTCTCACCCTCCAGCTTGTGTCACTATACTGTCTGTCTCACCCTCCTTTTGTGTCACTCGCCTAACTGTCTCAACCTACGGCTTGTGTCACTCGACTGCCTGTCTCACCCTACTGCTTGTGTCACTGTACTGCATGTCTCACCCTACTGCTTGTGCCACAGTACCGCCTGTCTCACCCTACTGCTTGTGCAACTACTGTTTGTCTCACCCTACTGCTTGTGTCACTCTACTGCCAGTATAACACTCCTGCTTGTGTCACTCTACTGCCTGTCTCACCCTCCTCCTTGTGTCACTCTACTGCCTCTCACCCTACTGCTTGTGTCACCATACTGTCTGTCTCACTCTACTGCCTGTTTCACTCTACTGCTTGTGTCACTCTACTGCCTGTCTCAACCTACGGCTTGTGTTACTACTGTTTGTCTCACCCATCTGCTTGTGGCACTCTGCTGTCTGCTTCATCCTCCTGCTTGTGTTACTACAGTCTGTCTCACCCTCCTGCTTGTGTTACTACTGTCTGTCTCACCCTCCTGCTTGTGTCACTCTACTGTCTGTCCCACCCTACTGCTTGGGTCGCTCTATTTTCTGTCTAGCCCTGCTGCTTGTGTCAGTCTAGTGTTTGTCTCACCCTACTGCTTGTGTCACTCTAGTGTCTGCCTCACCCTCCTGCTTGTGTCAGTCTACAGTCTGTCTCACCCTCCTGCTTGTGTCACTCGCCTGCCTGTCTCACTCTACTGCTTGTGTCACTGTACTGTCTGTCTCACCCTCCAGCTTGTATCACTCATCTGTCTCACCCTCACGCTTGTGTCACTCACCTGCCTATCTCACCCTACTGCTTGTGTCACTACTGCCTGTCTCACCCTAATGCTTGTGTCACTCTATTGTCTGTCTCATCCTCCTGCTTGTGTAACTCTATTGTCTGTCTCACCCTTCTGTTTTTGTCACTATATTGTCTGTCTCACCCTCCTGCTTGTGTCCCTCTATTGTCTGTCTCACCCTCCTGCTTGTGTCACTCTACTGTCTGTCTCACCCTCCAGCTTGTGTCACTCTACTGTCTGTCTCACCCTACTGCTTCTGTCACCCTACTGCTTATGTCACTCTACTGCCTGTTTCACTCTACTGCTCCTGCTACTACTGTTTGTCTCACCCTCCTGCTTGTGTCACTTGCCTGCAAGTATCACCCTCCTCCTTGTGTCACTCTACTGCCTGTCTCACCCTACTACTTGTGTTGCCCTACTGTCTGTCTCACTCTACTGCCTGTTTCACCCTACTGCTTGTGCCACTCTACTGCCTGTCTCACCCTACTGCTTGTGTTACTACTGTTTGTCTCACCCTACTGCTTGTGGCACTCTGCTGTCTGCTTCATCCTTCTGCTTGTGTTACTACTGTCTGTCTCACCCTCCTGCTTGTGTTACTACTGTCTGTCTCACCCTCCTGCTTGTGTCACTATATTGTCTGTCTCACCCTCCTGCTTGTGTCACTTTACTGTCTGTCTCACCCTCCCGCTTGTGTCACTCACCTGCCTGTCTCACCTTACTGCTTGTGTCACCCTACCGCTTGTGTCACATTACTGTCTGTCTCACCCTCCCGCTTTTGTCACTCGCCTGCCTGTCTCACCCTACTGCTTATGTCACTCTACTGCCTGTCTCACCCTCCTGCTTGTGTCACTCTTCTGTCTGTCTCACCCTACTGCTTGTGTCACTCTACTGCCAGTATAACACTCCTGCTTGTGTCACTCTACTGCCTGTCTCACCCTCCTCCTTGTGTCACTCGCCTGCCTGTCTTACCCTACTGCTTGTGTCACTCTACTGCCTGTCTCACCCTACTGCCTGTGTCGCTCTACTGCCTGTTTCACCGTACTGCTTGTTCTACTACAGTTTGTCTCACTCTACTGTCTGTCTCTCCCTCCAGCTTGTGTCACTCTACTGTCTGTCTCACCCTTCTGCTTGTGTCACTCACCTGCCTGTCTCACCCTACTGCTTGTGTCACTCTACTGCCTGTCTCACCCTACTGCCTGTGTCGCTCTACTGCCTGTTTCACCGTACTGCTTGTTCTACTACAGATTGTCTCACCCTACTGTTTGTGTCACTTTACTGCCAGTATCACCCTCCAGCTTATGTCACTCTGCTGTCTGTCTCACCCTCCCGCTTGTATCATTCGCCTGCCAGTATCACCCTCCTCCTTGTGTCATTCTACTGCCTGTCTCACCGTACTGCTTGTGTTGCCATACTGTCTGTCTCACTCTACTGCCTGTTTCACTCTACTGCTTGTCTCTCCCTCCTGCTTGTGTCACTCTACTGTCTGTCTCACCCTCCAGCTTGTGTCACTATACTGTCTGTCTCACCCTCCTTCTTGTGTCACTCTACTGCTGAATGTCTCGCCCTCTCGCTTGTGTCACTCGCCTAACTGTCTCAACCTACGGCTTGTGTCACTCGACTGCCTGTCTCACCCTACTGCTTGTGTCACTGTACTGCATGTCTCACCCTACTGCTTGTGCCACGGTACCGCCTGTCTCACCCTACTGTTTGTGCTACTACTGTTTGTCTCGCCCTACTGCTTGTGTCACTCTACTGCCAGTATAACACTCCTGCTTGTGTCACTCTACTGCCTGTCTCACCCTCCTCCTTGTGTCACTCTACTGCCTCTCACCCTACTGCTTGTGTCACCATACTGTCTGTCTCACTCTACTGCCTGTTTCACCCTCCAGCTTGTGTCACTATACTGTCTGTCTCACCCTCCAGCTTGTGTCACTCTACTGCTGAATGTCTCGCCCTCTCGCTTGTGTCACTCGCCTGCCTGTCTCAACCTACGGCTTGTGTCACTCGACTGCCGGTCTCACCCTACTGCTTGTGTCACTGTACTGCATGTCTCACCCTACTGCTTGTGCCACAGTACCGCCTTTCTCACCCTACTGCTTGTGCTACTACTGTTTGTCTCACCCTACTGCTTGTGTCACTCTACTGCCAGTATAACACTCCTGCTTGTGTCACTCCACTGCCTGTCTCACCCTCCTCCTTGTGTCACTCTACTGCCTCTCACCCTACTGCTTGTGTCACCATACTGTCTGTCTCACTCTACTGCCTGTTTCACTCTACTGCTTGTGTCTCTCTTCTGCCTGTCTCAACCTATGGCTTGTGTTACTACTGTTTGTCTCACCCATCTGCTTGTGGCACTCTGCTGTCTGCTTCATCCTCCTGCTTGTGTTACTACAGTCTGTCTCACCCTCCTGCTTGTGTTACTACTGTCTGTCTCACCCTCCTGCTTGTGTCACTCTACTGTCTGTCCCACCCTACTGCTTGGGTCGCTCTATTTTCTGTCTAGCCCTCCTGCTTGTGTCAGTCTAGTGTTTGTCTCACCCTACTGCTTGTGTCACTCTAGTGTCTGCCTCACCCTCCTGCTTGTGTCAGTCTACATTCTGTCTCACCCTCCTGCTTGTGTCACTCGCCTGCCTGTCTCACTCTACTGCTTGTCTGTCTGTCTTACCCTCCAGCTTGTATCACTCGTCTGTCTCGCCCTCACGCTTGTGTCACTCGCCTGCCTGTCTCACCCTACTGCTTGTGTCACTACTGCCTGTCTCACCCTACTGCTTCTGTCACTCTATTGTCTGTCTCACCCTTCTGCTTGTGTCACTCTATTGTCTGTCTCACCCTCCTGCTTTTGCCACTATATTGTCTGTCTCACCCTCCTGCTTGTGTCCCTCTATTGTCTGTTTCACCCTCCTGCTTGTGTCACTCTACTGTCTGTCTCACCCTCCAGCTTGTGTCACTCTACTGTCTGTCTCACCCCACTGCTTCTGTCACCCTACTGCTTATGTCACTCTACTGCCTGTTTCACTCTACTGCTCGTGCTACTACTGTTTGTCTCACCCTCCTGCTTGTGTCACTTGCCTGCAAGTATCACCCTCCTCCTTGTGTCACTCTACTGCCTGTCTCACCCTACTACTTGTGTTGCCCTACTGTCTGTCTCACTCTACTGCCTGTTTCACCCTACTGCTTGTCTGTTATGTTATGTTAATGCTATTTTTATAGCGCACGTATCACCCGGGGGCATCTTGGCGCTGTTGAGGAACCTGAACAGGAGGACAACCAGAAAAATTTATACAGATAGGCTTTTAGTTGTTTTCTGAATTTTCTGTAGATAGGAATCTCACGGAGAGCTATGGGTAACTTATTCCAGTACCCTGGGGCAAGATAAGAAAAGGCCTTGCCCCCAGTGCGAGTTTGACGTATTCGGGGCACACACAAAAGAGCTTGGGAGCTTGATCTGAGATTTCGGCAAGGTGTGTAAGTTGTAAGTTTTCTTTGAAGATAGCGTGGACCTTTGCCTCTCAAGGCGTTATAAGAGAGGCAGCAAATTCTAAAATAGGACCGCTTCTTCACAGGTAGCCAGTGCAGTTCCCTCAGCAGAGGCATGGAAGGGGTACCTGCGGGACGATTCAAGATTAGTCTTGCCGCAGTATTCTGGACCACCTGTAACTTAGCAAGCAGAGTCTCACCCACTTCGGCCAGCAGAGCATTCCCATAGTCCAGTCTACTGATCACCATAGCCTGGACAAGGGTTCTGCGGGAGTTAGTGGGGAGAAAGGGAAAGATTCTGCTCAGAAGGCGCTAGTTATAATAACAGGAGCTGGTAGTAGCAGCGATATGGTCTTTCATTGTTAAAGTATGGTCAAGTTTTATCCCTAAGTTTTTTACACTTTGTCTGGGCACGGGAACTGCTCCCAGTTGATGGGGCCACCACTCGTCCGACCAAAGGGTTGGGGCTTTCCCCATTAGCATGATCTCCGTTTTTTCTGGGTTCAGCTGGAGGCAATTCTCAGTCATCCAGTTGGATATTGCAAGCATTCCGGCGGAGAAACGCATTTTCTCTAATTCTAAATTAGGGCCAATAGTAAATATAAGCTGGGTATCGTCAGCGTATGAAATTATCTCAAAGCCAAACTGCTCTACAATCTTTGCTAACGGAGCCATATATATACTGAAGAGCGTCGGGCTTAGACAAGATCCCTGGGGTACGCCCTTATCCAACTGCATTTTGTCTGAGGAATAAGGCCCTAATATGATCGTCTGTTGTCTATCTGATAGGAAATGCTGCAGCCATTTTAATGCTGTTCCCTGGATACCACAAGCCTGCAATCTTTTCATAAGCTTTGGGTGTGAAATGGTATTGAAGGCCGCGGACAGATCCAATAGTATCAGTACGATCGAACCTCCTGCATCCATCACCTGTCTAAGAGAGTCAGTCACAGCCAGGAGTGCAGTCTCTGTGCTGAAACCCGGTCGGAAGCCCGATTGCGAGGGATCCAGAATTTTATTGGTTTCAAGATATGACCCCAGCTGCCTATTTATTAGGCTTTCCAGTTGCTTACCCAACAGAGGTAGCAGAGATATTGGACGATAATTGCTAAGTACTTGCGGGTCGGATGTGGCTTTTTTCAATATAGGTCGTACATATGCTTCCTTCCACGCCGTGGGGATAATTCCTGTTTGTAGAGAGCAATTGAAAATATTTTGAATCGTGGGGGCACAGCAAGTGGCTAGGAGAGCCATCATCTTAGGGGAACAAGAATCATGGGGTGAGCCGGATTTAGATGTAACCAAGGAATTGAGTACTTCCTTTAGCGTGGCCGTCTGAAAACAATCCAGAGTACTATGGGTTACTTTTCCTAGCTCCTCTGATTCAATGCTGGTCTCCGAGTCCTGCAAAGCAGCAACTGGGAATTTGGCATAGATATTAGAAATTTTTTCCTGAAAGTAGACAGCTAGTGAGTCACAAAACTCCTGGGATTCCACCGGGGATTGGGTGCATACTTGCGGGGAGACGAAATCCCGTAGTATATTGAAGAGGGCCTTTGAGGAGTTACTAGCTTGTTCTATTTGATTTATGATAAAAGTTCGTCTAGCCGTTTTTATATTCTGATGGTATTGGGACAAAGCCTGTTTGTAAAGATCCCTATCTTGGGTGTCTTTCCTTCTCCGCCAGAGTCTCTCCAAGGTTTTACATTTGGATTTTTCTACTTTTAAGTCTGGCGTCTACCATGGGGCTGACGGTCGTCGCTGTGAGGGGCCGTGATTTTTAAAAGGAATTGTTGCATCCAGTGCCGTCGTGAAGGCAAAATTAAAACCTTCCAGCAGCTTAGATACTTCAAGATCGCTATTTGGAGGTTTGGGGTGAAAAGCCTCACTAAAGGATTCAAGAGTGAGTTTGTGCCATGGTCTACGCGCTTCTTGTCGCCGCCCTTTGTTCACTGCGGGGCCCACAGGGCGCGGTGTTTGGATAGCGAACGTGATCATAAAGTGGTCTGTCCACGTTAGGGGAATTGGAGGTTTGCAGACAGAGTAGTCTATGTTGGAAAAAAATTAAATCCAACGAATGACCCGCCAAGTGTGTTGGGCCTTTAACTTTTGGGTGAGTCCTAGTAATTCTAGATTAAGTAGAAGTTTATTAACTTCGGGTTAGTATATTCTTCCCCATGGAAGTTAAAGTCGCCAAGCAGAAGAAATTGATTTGATGCTAGGACATACATAGGTATTTGTTCTATCAATTGATCACAGAAGTTAGCCCTGGGTCCTGGCGGACGATAGATCAGAGCTCCATTCCAGCTATCTGTCGCGGATATGTTTATCTTAAAGATCCCTAATTCCATACAGCTGTTGCTTATGGTAGAGATCCAGTTCACATTGAAGGAGTTTTTAAAGGCAATGGCAATGCCACCGCCTGTTTTTCCTTCCCTGTCAAGATGAATAAATTTATAACTCTCCGGGATGGCTAAATTGATCGATGGATGATTTGCAGAGTTTAGCCATGATTCTGTAAAGAAACAGATATCTGGGGAGTGTGAGGTGATCATATCCCATATTTCAATAGGGTGCTTCGCTAAAGATCTAACATTACAGAGTAAGCTATTTAGACCGTATGTTTTTAAATCGTGGCTACTTCCTGGATCTGATGATGAGATCAGTTCCAGGTCACATTGGAAATGACAGTTTCCACAGGCTACCGGGCCCTCTAAAAAGTGCGGAAATTTTTTGGGACAGATTACATGAGGTGAGTGCTTTACATATTCCTGTGTTCTAATCAAATGCAGGCAGTCGGCAGAGTATAACAGACGCCTAGGATTTAGGGTAGTTATCTCTGTTTAGCCAGCGTTCCTAGCCTCTGGGCTCGGTCGTGCGCGGACGGGCGCAGATGGGCTTGCCTTTGGCGCGCCGGCGGTGCGGTCGCGTTAGCGCATCCATATGTAGTGTCAGGGGTGGAAGACTAGCCCGCTGACCTACACTACCCCCAAAATGGTGGTCCCGCTCCGAAACAATCACGGAGAGCACCGAGGTCTTTGCCCCCAAGCAGCAGTCTCAAATTCACAACAGTATGGCAGCAGCGAGTTCAAATTGATTTGTAGATAATTAAAACAGTTAAAATGAAAGCTTTAAAATCCGAGCAGTTTAAATGTGCAAAAACGCTATGGTCCTCTCCCGGCTCAAGCCTCAGGAGTCTATGATGCTGCGGGGTCGCGTTAGCGCGTCCATATGTAGTGTCAGGAGTGGAAGACTAGCCCGCTGACCTACACTACCCCCAAAATGGTGGTCCCGCTCCGAAACAATCACGGAGAGCACCGAGGTCTTTGCCCCCAAGCAGCAGTCTCAAATTCACAACAGTATGGCAGCAGCGAGTTCAAATTGATTTGTAGATAATTAAAACAGTTAAAATGAAAGCTTTAAAATGCTTTAAAATACGAGCAGTTTAAATGTGCAAAAACGCTATGGTCTCACTCTACTGCCTGTCTCGACCTACTGCTTGTTTTACTACTGTTTGTCTCAACCTACTGCTTGTGTTACTACTGTCTATCTCACCCTTCTGCTTGTGTCAATATATTGTCTGTCTCACCCTCCTGCTTGTGTCACTCTACTGTCTGTCTCACCCTCCAGCTTGTGTCACTCTACTGTCTGTCTCACCCTCCCGCTTGTGTCACTCACCTGCCTGTCTAACCCTACTGCTTGGGTCACTCTACTGCGTCTCTCACCCTACTGCTTGTGTCACTCTACTGCCTGTCTCACCCTACTGCTTGTGTCACTCTACTGTCTGTCTCACCCTCCTGCTTGTGTCGCCCTAATGTCTGTCCCACCCTACTGCTTGTGTCGCTCTACTTTCTTTCTCACCCTCCTGCTTGTGTCACTCTACTGTCTGTCTCACCCTCCTGCATGTTTTGCCCTACTGTCTGTCTAACCCTCCTGCTTGTGTCGCCCTACTGTCTGTCTCACCATCGTGCTTGTGTCACCCTGCTGTCTGTCTCACCCTACTCCTTGTGTTGCTCTACTGTCTGTACCACCCTACTGCTTGTGTTGCTCTACAGTCTGTCTCACCCTCCAGCTTGTGTCACTCTACAGCCTGTGTCACCCTACTGCTAGTGTCGCTCTACCGTCTGTCCCACCCTCCTGCTTGTGTTGCTCTACTGTCTGTCTCATCCTCCTGCGTGTGTCACTCTACTGTCTGTCTCACCCTCCTGTTTGTGTCACTCTACTGTCTGCCGCACCCTCCTGTTTGTGTCACTTTACTGTCTGTCTCACCCTCCCGCTTGTGTCACTCGCCTGCCTGTCTCACCCTATTGCTTGTGCCACTCTACTGCCTGTCTCACCCTCTGCTTGTGTCATTCTACTGCCTGTTTCACCCTACTGCTTGTGCTACAACTGTTTGTCTCACCCTACTGCTTGTCACTTTACTGCCAGTATCACCCTCCTGCTTGTGTCACTCTACTGCCTGTCTCACCCTACTGCTTGTGTTACTACTGTTTGTCTCACCCTACTGCTTATGGCACTCTGCTGTCTGCTTCACCCTCCTGCTTGTGTTACTACTGTCTGTCTCACCCTCCTGCTTGTGTTACTACTGTCTGTCTCACCCTCCTGCTTGTGTCACTCTACTGTCTGTCTAGCCCTCCTGCTAGTGTCAGTCTAGTATTTGTCTCACCCTACTGCTTGCGTCACTCTACTGTCTGTCTCACCCTCCTGCTTGTGTCACTCTACTGTCTGTGTCACCCTCCAGTTAGTGTCACTTTACTGTCGGTCTCACCCCCCCACTTGTGTCACTCGACTGCCTGTCTCAACCTATTGCTTGTGTCACTCTACTGCTTGTGCCACAGTACCGCCTGTCTCACCCTACTGCTTGTGCTACTACTGTTTGTCTTACCCTACTGCTTCTGTCACTCTACTGCCAGTATCACACTCCTGCATGTGTCACTCTACTGCCTCTCACCCTACTACTTCTGTCGTCCTACTGTCTGTCTCACTCTACTGCCTGTTTCACCCTACTGCTTGAGTCACTCTACTGCCTGTCTCACCGTACGGCTTGTGTTACTACTGTTTGTCTCACCCTACTGCTTGTGGCACTCTGCTGTCTGCTTCATCCTCCTGCTTGTGTTACTACTGTCTGTCTTACCCTCCTGCTTGTGTTAGTACTGTCTGTCTCACCCTCCTGCTTGTGTCACTATATTGTCTGTCTCACCCTCATGCTTGTGTCGCTGTACTGTCTGTCTCACCCTCCAGCTTATGTCACTATATTGTCTGTCACACCCTCCTGCTTGTGTCACTCTACTGTCTGTCTCTCCCTCCAGCTTGTGTCACTCTACTGTCTGTCTCACCCTCCTGCTTGTGTCACTCGCCTGCCTGTCTCACCCTACTGCTTGTGTCACTCTACTGCCAGTCTCACCCTACTGCCTGTGTCGCTCTACTGCCTGTTTCACCGTACTGCTTGTTCTACTACAGTTTGTCTCACCCTACTGTTTGTGTCACTTTACTGCCAGTATCACCCTCCAGCTTATGTCACTCTGCTGTCTGTCTCACCCTCCCGCTTGTATCATTCGCCTGCCAGTATCACCCCCTCCTTGTGTCATTCTACTGCCTGTCTCACCGTACTGCTTGTGTTGCCATACTGTCTGTCTCACTCTACTGCCTGTTTCACTCTACTGCTTGTCTCACTCTATTGCCTGTCTCGCCCTACTGCTTGTGTTACTACTGTTTGTCTCACCCTCCTGCTTGAGCCACTCTACTGTCTGTCTCACCCTCCAGCTTGTGTCACTATACTGTCTGTCTCACCCTCCTTCTTGTGTCACTCGCCTGCCTGTCTCAAACTACTGCTTGTGTCACTCAACTGCCTGTCTCACCCTATTGCTTGTGCCACTCTACTGCCTGTCTCACCCTACTGCTTGTGCCACTGTACCGCCTGTCTCCCCCTACTGCTTGTACTACTACTGTTTGTCTCACCTTACTGTTTGTGTCACTCTACTGCCAGTATCACACTCCTGCAGGTGTCACTCTACTGCCTCTCACCCTACTGCTTGTGTCGCCCTTCTGTCTGTCTCACTCTACTGCCTGTTTCACCCTACTGCTTGTGTCACTCTACTGCCTGTCTCACCCTACTGCTTGTGTTACTACTGTTTGTCTCACCCTACTGCTTGTGGCACTCTGCTGTCTGCTTCATCCTCCTGCTTGTGTTACTACTGTCTGTCTCACCTTCCTGCTTGTGTCACTATATTGTCTGTCTCACCCTCCTGCTTCTGTCACTTTACTGTCTGTCTCAGCCTCCCGCTTGTGTCACTCACCTGCCTGTCTCACCTTACTGCTTGTGTCACCCTACTGCTTGTGTCACATTACTGTCTGTCTCACCCTCCCGCTTGTGTCACTCACCTGCCTGTCTCACCCTACTGCTTATGTCACTCTACTGCCTGACTCACCCTCCTGCTTGTGTCACTCTTCTGTCTGTCTCACCCTACTGCTTGTGTCACTCGCCTGCCTGTCTCACCTTACTGCTTGTGTCACTCTACTGTCTGTCTCACCCTACTGCTTGTGTCAATCTACTGCCTGTTTCACCCTACTGCTTGTGTCACTTTACTGCCATTATCACCCTCCAGCTTGTGTCACTTGCCTGCAAGTATCACCCTCCTCCTTGTGTCACTCTACTGTCTGTCTCACCCTCCCGCTTGTGTCACTCACCTGCCAGTGTTACCCTCCTGCTTGTGTCGCTCTACTGCCTGTCTCACCCTACTGCTTGTGTTGCCCTACTGTCTGTCTCACTCTACTGCCTGTTTCACCCTACTACTTGTGTCACTCTACTGCCTGTCTCACACTACGGCTTGTGTTACTCTACTGCCTGTCTCACTCTACTACTTGTGTTACTACTGTTTGTCTCACTGTACTACTTGTGTCACTCTACTGCCTGTCTCACACTACGGCTTGTGTTACTCTACTACCTCTCTCACCCTCCTGCTTGTCTTACTACTGTCTGTCTCACCCTCCTGCTTGTGTTAGTACTGTCTGTCTCACCCTCCTGCTTGTGTCACTCTATCGTCTGCCTCTCCCTCCTGCTTGTGTCGCTCTACTGCCAGTATCACACTCCTGCTTGTGTCACTCTACTGCCTCTCACCCTACTGCTTGTGGCACTTTGCTGTCTGCTTCACCCTCCTGCTTGTGTTACTACTGTCTGTCACCCTCCTGCTTGTGTTAGTACTGTCTGTCTCACCCCCTGCTTGTGTCACTCTACTGTCTGTCTCACCCTCCTGCTTGTGTTAGTACTGTCTGTCTCACCCTCCTGCTTGTGTCACTCTACTGTCTGTCTCACCCTCCTGCTTGTGTCGCTCTATTGTCTGCCTCTCCCTCCTGCTTGTGTCACTCTACTGTCTGTCTCACCCTCCAGCTTGTGTCACTCTACTGCTGAATGTCTCGCCCTCTCGCTTGTGTCACTCGCCTAACTGTCTCAACCTACGGCTTGTGTCACTCGACTGCCTGTCTCACCCTACTGCTTGTGTCACTGTACTGCATGTCTCACCCTACTGCTTGTGCCACGGTACCACCTGTCTCACCCTACTGCTTGTGCTACTACTGTTTGTCTCACCCTACTGCTTGTGTCACTCTACTGCCAGTATAACACTCCTGCTTGTGTCACTCTACTGCCTGTCTCACCCTCCTCCTTGTGTCACTCTACTGCCTCTCACCCTACTGCTTGCATCACCATACTGTCTGTCTCACTCTACTGCCTGTCTCAACCTACGGCTTGTGTTACTACTGTTTGTCTCACCCATCTGCTTGTGGCACTCTGCTGTCTGCTTCATCCTCCTGTTTGTGTTACTACAGTCTGTCTCACCCTCCTGCTTGTGTTACTACTGTCTGTCCCATCCTACTGCTTGGGTCGCTCTATTTTCTGTCTAGCCCTCCTGCTTGTGTCAGTCTAGTGTTTGTCTCATCCTACTGCTTGTGTCACTCTAGTGTCTGCCTCACCCTCCTGCTTGTGTCAGTCTACAGTCTGTCTCACCCTCCTGCTTGTGTCACTCGCCTGCCTGTCTCACTCTACTGCTTGTGTCACTGTACTGTCTGTCTCACCCTCCAGCTTGTATCACTCATCTGTCTCACCCTCACGCTTGTGTCACTTGCCTGCCTGTCTCACCCTACTGCTTGTGCCACTACTGCCTGTCTCACCCTACTGCTTGTGTCACTCTATTGTCTGCCTCATCCTACTACTTGTGTAATTCTTATTTCTGTCTCACCCTTCTGCTTTTGTCACTATATTGTCTGTCTCACCCTCCTGCTTGTGTCCCTCTATTGTCTGTCTCACCCTCCTGCTTGTGTCACTCTACTGTCTGTCTCACCCTCCAGCTTGTGTCACTCTACTGTCTGTCTCACCCTACTGCTTCTGTCACCCTACTGCTTATGTCACTCTACTGCCTGTTTCACTCTACTGCTCGTGCTACTACTGTTTGTCTCACCCTCCTGCTTGTGTCACTTGCCTGCAAGTATCACCCTCCTCCTTGTGTCACTCTACTGCCTGTCTCACCCTACTACTTGTGTTGCCCTACTGTCTGTCTCACTCTACTGCCTGTTTCACCCTACTGCTTGTCTCACTCTACTGCCTGTCTCACCCTACTGCTTGTGTTACTACTGTTTGTCTCACCCTACTGCTTGTGGCACTCTGCTGTCTGCTTCATCCTTCTGCTTGTGTTACTACTGTCTGTTTCACTCTCCTGCTTGTGTTACTACTGTCTGTCTCACCCTCCTGCTTGTGTCACTATATTGTCTGTCTCACCCTCCTGCTTGTGTCACTTTACTGTCTGTCTCACCCTCCCGCTTGTGTCACTCACCTGGCTGTCTCACCTTACTGCTTGTGTCACCCTACCGCTTGTGTCACATTACTGTCTGTCTCAGCATCCCGCTTTTGTCACTCGCCTGCCTGTCTCACCCTACTGCTTATGTCACTCTACTGGCTGTCTCACCCTCCTGCTTGTGTCACTCTTCTGTCTGTCTCACCCTACTGCTTGTGTCACTCGCCTGCCTGTCTCACCTTACTGCTTGTGTCACTCTACTGCCTGTCTCACCCTACTGCTTGTGTCAATCTACTGCCTGTTTCACCCTACTGCTTGTGCTACTACTGTTTGTCTCACCTTACTGCTTGTGTCACTTTACTGCCATTATCACCCTCCAGCTTGTGTCACTTACCTGCAAGTATCACCCTCCTCCTTGTGTCACTCTACTGTCTGTCTCACCCTCCCGCTTGTGTCACTCGCCTGCCAGTGTCACCCTCCTGCTTGTGTCGCTTTACTGCCTGTCTCACCCTACTGCTTGTGTTGCCCTACTGTCTGTCTCACTCTACTGCCTGTTTCACCCTACTACTTGTGTCACTCTACTGCCTGTCTCACACTACGGCTTGTATTACTCTACTGCCTGTCTCACTCTACTGCTTGTGTTACTACTGTCTGTCTCACCCTCCTGCTTGTGTTAGTACTGTCTGTCTCACCCTCCTGCTTGTGTCACTCTATTGTCTGCCTCTCCATCCTGCTTGTGTCGCTCTACTGCCAGTATCACACTCCTGCTTGTGTCACTCTACTGCCTCTCACCCTACTGCTTGTAGCACTCTGCTGTCTGCTTCACCCTCCTGCTTGTGTTACTACTATCTGTCTTACCCTCCTGCTTGTGTTAGTACTGTCTGTCTCACCACCCTGCTTGTGTCACTCTACTGTCTGTCTCACCCTCCTGCTTTTGTTAGTACTGTCTGCCTCTCCCTTCTGCTTGTGTCACTCTACTGTCTGTCTCACCCTCCAGCTTGTGTCACTCTACTGCTGAATGTCTCGCCCTCTCGCTTGTGTCACTCGCCTGCCTGTCTCAACCTACGGCTTGTGTCACTTGACTACCTGTCTCACCCTACTGCTTGTGCCACGGTACCGCCTTTCTCACCCTACTGCTTGTGCTACTACTGTTTGTCTCACCCTACTGCTTGTGTCACTCTACTGCCAGTATAACACTCCTGCTTGTGTCACTCCACTGCCTGTCTCACCCTCCTCCTTGTGTCACTCTACTGCCTCTCACCATACTGCTTGTGTCGCCATACTGTCTGTCTCACTCTACTGCCTGTTTCACTCTACTGCTTGTGTCTCTCTTCTGCCTGTCTCAACCTATGGCTTGTGTTACTACTGTTTGTCTCACCCATCTGCTTGTGGCACTCTGCTGTCTGCTTCATCCTCCTGCTTGTGTTACTACTGTCTGTCTCACCCTCCTGCTTGTGTCACTCTACTGTCTGTCCCACCCTACTGCTTGGGTCGCTCTATTTTCTGTCTAGCCCTCCTGCTTGTGTCAGTCTAGTGTTTGTCTCACCCTACTGCTTGTGTCACTCTAGTGTCTGCCTCACCCTCCTGCTTGTGTCAGTCTACATTCTGTCTCACCCTCCTGCTTGTGTCACTCGCCTGCCTGTCTCACTCTACTGCTTGTGTCACTGTACTGTCTGTCTTACCCTCCAGCTTGTATCACTCGTCTGTCTCGCCCTCACGCTTGTGTAACTCGCTTGCCTGTCTCACCCTACTGCTTGAGTCACTACTGCCTGTCTCACCCTACTGCTTGTGTCACTCTATTGTCTGTCTCACCCTCCTGCTTGTGTCACTCTATTGTCTGTCTCACCCTCCTGCTTTTGCCACTATATTGTCTGTCTCACCCTCCTGCTTGTGTCCCTCTATTGTCTGTCTCACCCTCCTGCTTGTGTCACTCTACTGTCTGTCTCACCCTCCAGCTTGTGTCACTCTACTGTCTGTCTCACCCCACTGCTTCTGTCACCCTACTGCTTATGTCACTCTACTGCCTGTTTCACTCTACTGCTCGTGCTACTACTGTTTGTCTCACCCTCCTGCTTGTGTCACTTGCCTGCAAGTATCACCCTCCTCCTTGTGTCACTCTACTGCCTGTCTCACCCTACTACTTGTGTTGCCCTACTGTCTGTCTCACTCTACTGCCTGTTTCACCCTACTGCTTGTCTGCTATGTTATGTTATGTTAATGCTATTTTTATAGCGCACATATCACCCGGGGGCATCTCGGCGCTGTTGAGGAACCAGAACAGGAGGACAACCAGAAAAATTAATACAGATATGTTTTTAGTTGTTTTCTGAATTTGCTGTAGATAGGAATCTCACGGAGAGCTATGGGTAACTTATTCCAGTACCCTGGGGCAAGATAAGAAAAGGCCTTGCCCCCAGTGCGAGTTTGACGTATTCGGGGCACACACAAAAGAGCTTGGGAGCTTGATCTGAGATTTCGGCAAGGTGTGTAAGTTGTAAGTTTTCTTTGAAGATAGCGTGGACCTTTGCCTCTCAAGACGTTATAAGAGAGGCAGCAAATTCTAAAATAGGACCGCTTCTTCACAGGTAGCCAGTGCAGTTCCCTCAGCAGAGGCATGGAAGGGGTACCTGCGGTACGGTTCAAGATTAGTCTTGCCGCAGTATTCTGGACCACCTGTAATTTAGCAAGCAGAGTCTCACCCACTTCGGCCAGCAGAGCATTCCCATAGTCCAGTCTACTGATCACCATAGCCTGGACAAGGGTTCTGCGGGAGTTAGTGGGGAGAAAGGGAAAGATTCTGCGCAGAAGGCGCTAGTTATAATAACAGGAGCTGGTAGTAGCACCGATATGGTCTTTCATTGTTAAAGTATGGTCAAGTTTTATCCCTAAGTTTTTTACACTATGTTTGGGCACGGGTACTGTTCCCAGTTGATGGGGCCACCACTCGTCCGACCAAAGGGTTGGGGCTTTCCCCATTACCATGATCTCCGTTTTTTCTGGGTTCAGCTGGAGGCAATTCTCAGTCATCCAGTTGGATATTGCAAGCATTCCGGCGGAGAAACGCATTTTCTCTAATTCTAAATTAGGGCTAATAGTATACATAAGCTGGGTATCGTCAGCGTATGAAATGATCTCAAAGCCAAACTGCTCTACAATCTTTGCTAACGGAGCCATATATATATACTGAAGAGCGTCGGGCTTAGACAAGATCCCTGGGGTACGCCCTTATCCAACTGCATTTTGTCTGAGGAATAAGGCCCTAATATGATCGTCTGTTGTCTATCTGATAGGAAATGCTGCAGCCATTTTAATGCTGTTCCCTGGATACCACAAGCCTGCAATCTTTTCATAAGCTTTGGGTGTGAAATGGTATTGAAGGCCGCGGACAGATCCAATAGTATCAGTACGATCGAACCTCCTGCATCCATTACCTGTCTAAGAGAGTCAGTCACAGCCAGGAGTGCAGTCTCTGTGCTGAAACCCGGTCGGAAGCCCGATTGCGAGGGATCCAGAATTTAATTGGTTTCAAGATATGATCCCAGCTGCCTATTTATTAGGCTTTCCAGTTGCTTACCCAACAGAGGTAGCAGAGATATTGGACGATAATTGCTAAGTACTTGCGGGTCGGATGTGGCTTTTTTCAATATAGGCCGTACATATGCTTCCTTCCACGCCGTGGGGATAATTCCTGTTTGTAGAGAGCAATTGAAAATATTTTGAATTGTGGGGGCACAGCAAGTGGCTAGGAGAGCCATCATCTTAGGGGAACAAGAATCATGGGGTGAGCCGGATTTAGCTGTAACCAAGGAATTGAGCACTTCCTTTAGCGTGGCCGTCTGAAAACAATCCAGAGTACTATGGGTTACTTTTCCTAGCTCCTCTGATTCAATGCTGGTCTCCGAGTCCTGCAAAGCAGCAACTGGAAATTTGGCATAGATATTAGAAATTGTTTCCTGAAAGTAGACAGCTAGTGAGTCACAAAACTCCTGGGATTCCACCGGGGATTGGGTGCATACTTGCGGGGAGACGAAATCCCGTAGTATATTGAAGAGGGCCTTTGAGGAGTTACTAGCTTGTCCTATTTGATTTATGATAAAAGTTCGTCTAGCCGTTTTTATATTCTGATGGTATTGGGACAAAGCCTGTTTGTAAAGATCCCTATCTTGGGTGTCTTTCCTTCTCCGCCAGAGTCTCTCCAAGGTTTTACATTTGGATTTTTCTACTTTTAAGTCCGGCGTCTACCATGGGGCTGACGGTCGTCGCTGTGAGGGGCTGTGATTTTTAAAAGGAATTGTTGCATCCAGTGCCGTCGTGAAGGCAAAATTAAAACCTTCCAGCAGCTTAGATACTTCAAGATCGCTATTTGGAGGTTTGGGGTGAAAAGCCTCACTAAAGGATTCAAGAGTGAGTTTGTGCCATGGTCTACGCGCTTCTTGTCGCCGCCCTTTGTTCACTGCGGGGCCCACAGGGCGCGGTGTTTGGATAGCGAACGTGATCATAAAGTGGTCTGTCCACGTTAGGGAGATTGGAGGTTTGCAGACAGAGTGGTCTATGTTGGAAAAAATTAAATCCAACGAATGACCCGCCAAGTGTGTTGGGCCTTTAACTCTTTGGGTGAGTCCTAGTAATTCTAGATTAAGTAGAAGTTTATTAACTTCGGGGTTAGTATATTCTTCCCCATGGAAGTTAAAGTCGCCAAGCAGAAGAAATTGATTTGATGCTAGGACATACATAGGTATTTGTTCTATCAATTGATCACAGAAGTTAGCCCTGGGTCCTGGCGGACGATAGATCAGAGCTCCATTCCAGCTATCTGTCGCGGATATGTTTATCTTAAAGATCCCTAATTCCATAAAGCTGTTGCTTATGGTAGAGATCCAGTTCACATTGAAGGAGTTTTTAAAGGCAATGGCAATGCCACCGCCTGTTTTTCCTTCCCTGTCAAGATGAATACATTTATAACTCTCCGGGATGGCTAAATTGATCGATGGATGATTTGCAGAGTTTAGCCATGATTCTGTAAAGAAACAGATATCTGGGGAGTGTGAGGTGATCATATCCCATATTTCAATAGGGTGCTTCGCTAAAGATCTAACGTTACAGAGTAAGCTATTTAGACCGAATGTTTTTAAATCGTGGCTACTTCCTGGATCTGATGATGAGATCAGTTCCAGGTCACATTGGAAATGACAGTTTCCACAGGCTACCGGGCCTTCTAAAAAGTGCGGAAATTTTTTGGGACAGATTACATGAGGTGAGTGCTTTACATATTCCTGTGTTCTAATCAAATGCAGGCAGTCGGCAGAGTATAACAGACGCCTAGGATTTAGGGTAGTTACCTCTGTTTAGCCAGCGTTCCTAGCCTCTGGGCTAGGTCGTGCGCGGACGGGCGCAGATGGGCTTGCCTTTGGCGCGCCTTCGGCGCGCCGGCGGTGCGTTCGCGTTAGCGCGTCCATATGTAGTGTCAGGGGTGGAAGACTAGCCCGCTGACCTACACTACCCCCCAAAATGGTGGTCCCGCTCCAAAACAATCACGGAGAGCACCGAGGTCTTTGCCCCCCAAGCAGCAGTCTCAAATTCACAACAGTATAGCAGCTGTGAGTTCAAATTGATTTGTAGATAATTAAAACAGTTAAAATGAAAGCTTTAAAATGCTTTAAAATCCGAGCAGTTTAAATGTGCAAAAACACTATGGTCCTCTCCCGGCTCAAGCCTCAGGAGTCTATGATGCTGCGCGGTCGCGTTAGCGCGTCCATATGTAGTGTCAGGAGTGGAAGACTAGCCCGCTGACCTACACTACCCCCAAAATGGTGGTCCCGCTCCGAAACAATCACGGAGAGCACCGAGGTCTTTGCCCCCAAGCAGCAGTCTCAAATTCACAACAGTATGGCAGCAGCGAGTTCAAATTGATTTGTAGATAATTAAAACAGTTAAAATGAAAGCTTTAAAATGCTTTAAAATCCGAGCAGTTTAAATGTGCAAAAACACTATGGTCCTCTCCCGGCTCAAGCCTCAGGAGTCTATGATGCTGCGCGGTCGCGTTAGCGCGTCCATATGTAGTGTCAGGAGTGGAAGACTAGCCCGCTGACCTACACTACCCCCAAAATGGTGGTCCCGCTCCGAAACAATCACGGAGAGCACCGAGGTCTTTGCCCCCCAAGCAGCAGTCTCAAATTCACAACAGTATGGCAGCAGCGAGTTCAAATTGATTTGTAGATAATTAAAACAGTTAAAATGAAAGCTTTAAAATGCTTTAAAATCCGAGCAGTTTAAATGTGCAAAAACGCTATGGTCTCACTCTACTGCCTGTCTCGCCCTACTGCTTGTTTTACTACTGTTTGTCTCAACCTACTGCTTGTGTTACTACTGTCTATCTCACCCTTCTGCTTGTGTCAATATATTGTCTGTCTCACCCTCCTGCTTGTGTCACTCTACTGTCTGTCTCACCCTCCAGCTTGTGTCACTCTACTGTCTGTCTCACCCTCCCGCTTGTGTCACTCACCTGCCTGTCTAACCCTACTGCTTGGGTCACTCTACTGCCTCTCTCACCCTACTGCTTGTGTCACTCTACTGCCTGTCTCACCCTACTGCTTGTGTCACTCTACTGTCTGTCACACCCTCCTGCTTGTGTCGCCCTAATGTCTGTCCCACCCTACTGCTTGTGTCGCTCTACTTTCTTTCTCACCCTCCTGCTTGTGTCACTCTACTGTCTGCCTCACCCTCCTGCATGTTTTACCCTACTGTCTGTCTAACCCTCCTGCTTGTGTCGCCCTACTGTCTGTCTCACCATCGTGCTTGTGTCACCCTGCTGTCTGTCTCACCCTACTCCTTGTGTTGCTCTACTGTCTGTCCTACCCTACTGCTTGTGTTGCTCTACAGTCTGTCTCACCCTCCAGCTTGTGTCACTCTACAGCCTGTGTCACCCTACTGCTAGTGTCGCTCTACCGTCTGTCCCACCCTCCTGCTTGTGTTGCTCTACTGTCTGTCTCACCCTCCTGCTTGTGTCACTCTACTGTCTGCCGCACCCTCCTGTTTGTGTCACTTTACTGTCTGTCTCACCCTCCCGCTTGTGTCACTCGCCTGCCTGTCTCACCCTACTGCTTGTGCCACTCTACTGCCTGTCTCACCCTCTGCTTGTGTCATTCTACTGCCTGTTTCACCCTACTGCTTGTGCTACTACTGTTTGTCTCACCCTACTGCTTGTCACTTTACTGCCAGTATCACCCTCCTGCTTGTGTCACTCTACTGCCTGTCTCACCCTACTGCTTGTGTTACTACTGTTTGTCTCACCCTACTGCTTATGGCACTCTGCTGTCTGCTTCACCCTCCTGCTTGTGTTACTACTGTCTGTCTCACCCTCCTGCTTGTGTTACTACTGTCTGTCTCACCCTCCTGCTTGTGTCACTCTACTGTCTGTCTAGCCCTCCTGCTAGTGTCAGTCTAGTATTTGCCTCACCCTACTGCTTGCGTCACTCTATTGTCTGTCTCACCCTCCTGCCTTTGTCACTCTACTGTCTGTCTCACCCTCCTGCTTGTGTCACTCTACTGTCTGTGTCACCCTCCAGTTAGTGTCACTTTACTGTCGGTCTCACCCTCCCACTTGTGTCACTCGACTGCCTGTCTCAACCTATTGCTTGTGTCACTCTACTGCTTGTGCCACTGTACCGCCTGTCTCACCCTACTGCTTGTGCTACTACTGTTTGTCTTACCCTACTGCTTCTCTCACTCTACTGCCAGTATCACACTCCTGCATGTGTCACTCTACTGCCTCTCACCCTACTACTTCTGTCGTCCTACTGTCTGTCTCACTCTAATGCCTGTTTCACCCTACTGCTTGAGTCACTCTACTGTCTGTCTCACCCTCCAGCTTGTGTCACTATACTGTCTGTCTCACCCTCCTTCTTGTGTCACTCGCCTGCCTGTCTCAAACTACTGCTTGTGTCACTCAACTGCCTGTCTCACCCTATTGCTTGTGCCACTCTACTGCCTGTCTCACCCTACTGCTTGTGCCACTGTACCGCCTGTCTCCCCCTACTGCTTGTACTACTACTGTTTGTCTCACCTTACTGTTTGTGTCACTCTACTGCCAGTATCACACTCCTGCAGGTGTCACTCTACTGCCTCTCACCCTACTGCTTGTGTCGCCCTTCTGTCTGTCTCACTCTACTGCCTGTTTCACCCTACTGCTTGTGTCACTCTACTACCTGTCTCACCCTACTGCTTGTGTTACTACTGTTTGTCTCACCCTACTGCTTGTGGCACTCTGCTGTCTGCTTCATCCTCCTGCTTGTGTTACTACTGTCTGTCTCACCTTCCTGCTTGTGTCACTATATTGTCTGTCTCACCCTCCTGCTTCTGTCACTTTACTGTCTGTCTCAGCCTCCCGCTTGTGTCACTCACCTGCCTGTCTCACCTTACTGCTTGTGTCACCCTACTGCTTGTGTCACATTACTGTCTGTCTCACCCTCCCGCTTGTGTCACTCACCTGCCTGTCTCACCCTACTGCTTATGTCACTCTACTGCCTGACTCACCCTCCTGCTTGTGTCACTCTTCTGTCTGTCTCACCCTACTGCTTGTGTCACTCGCCTGCCTGTCTCACCTTACTGCTTGTGTCACTCTACTGTCTGTCTCACCCTACTGCTTGTGTCAATCTACTGCCTGTTTCACCCTACTGCTTGTGTCACTTTACTGCCATTATCACCCTCCAGCTTGTGTCACTTGCCTGCAAGTATCACCCTCCTCCTTGTGTCACTCTACTGTCTGTCTCACCCTCCCGCTTGTGTCACTCACCTGCCAGTGTTACCCTCCTGCTTGTGTCGCTCTACTGCCTGTCTCACCCTACTGCTTGTGTTGCCCTACTGTCTGTCTCACTCTACTGCCTGTTTCACCCTACTACTTGTGTCACTCTACTGCCTGTCTCACACTACGGCTTGTGTTACTCTACTGCCTGTCTCACTCTACTACTTGTGTTACTACTGTTTGTCTCACTGTACTACTTGTGTCACTCTACTGCCTGTCTCACACTACGGCTTGTGTTACTCTACTACCTCTCTCACCCTCCTGCTTGTCTTACTACTGTCTGTCTCACCCTCCTGCTTGTGTTAGTACTGTCTGTCTCACCCTCCTGCTTGTGTCACTCTATCGTCTGCCTCTCCCTCCTGCTTGTGTCGCTCTACTGCCAGTATCACACTCCTGCTTGTGTCACTCTACTGCCTCTCACCCTACTGCTTGTGGCACTTTGCTGTCTGCTTCACCCTCCTGCTTGTGTTACTACTGTCTGTCACCCTCCTGCTTGTGTTAGTACTGTCTGTCTCACCCCTGCTTGTGTCACTCTACTGTCTGTCTCACCCTCCTGCTTGTGTTAGTACTGTCTGTCTCACCCTCCTGCTTGTGTCACTCTACTGTCTGTCTCACCCTCCTGCTTGTGTCGCTCTATTGTCTGCCTCTCCCTCCTGCTTGTGTCACTCTACTGTCTGTCTCACCCTCCAGCTTGTGTCACTCTACTGCTGAATGTCTCGCCCTCTCGCTTGTGTCACTCGCCTAACTGTCTCAACCTACGGCTTGTGTCACTCGACTGCCTGTCTCACCCTACTGCTTGTGTCACTGTACTGCATGTCTCACCCTACTGCTTGTGCCACGGTACCGCCTGTCTCACCCTACTGCTTGTGCTACTACTGTTTGTCTCACCCTACTGCTTGTGTCACTCTACTGCCAGTATAACACTCCTGCTTGTGTCACTCTACTGCCTGTCTCACCCTCCTCCTTGTGTCACTCTACTGCCTCTCACCCTACTGCTTGCATCACCATACTGTCTGTCTCACTCTACTGCCTGTCTCAACCTACGGCTTGTGTTACTACTGTTTGTCTCACCCATCTGCTTGTGGCACTCTGCTGTCTGCTTCATCCTCCTGTTTGTGTTACTACAGTCTGTCTCACCCTCCTGCTTGTGTTACTACTGTCTGTCCCATCCTACTGCTTGGGTCGCTCTATTTTCTGTCTAGCCCTCCTGCTTGTGTCAGTCTAGTGTTTGTCTCATCCTACTGCTTGTGTCACTCTAGTGTCTGCCTCACCCTCCTGCTTGTGTCAGTCTACAGTCTGTCTCACCCTCCTGCTTGTGTCACTCGCCTGCCTGTCTCACTCTACTGCTTGTGTCACTGTACTGTCTGTCTCACCCTCCAGCTTGTATCACTCATCTGTCTCACCCTCACGCTTGTGTCACTTGCCTGCCTGTCTCACCCTACTGCTTGTGCCACTACTGCCTGTCTCACCCTACTGCTTGTGTCACTCTATTGTCTGCCTCATCCTACTACTTGTGTAATTCTTATTTCTGTCTCACCCTTCTGCTTTTGTCACTATATTGTCTGTCTCACCCTCCTGCTTGTGTCCCTCTATTGTCTGTCTCACCCTCCTGCTTGTGTCACTCTACTGTCTGTCTCACCCTCCAGCTTGTGTCACTCTACTGTCTGTCTCACCCTACTGCTTCTGTCACCCTACTGCTTATGTCACTCTACTGCCTGTTTCACTCTACTGCTCGTGCTACTACTGTTTGTCTCACCCTCCTGCTTGTGTCACTTGCCTGCAAGTATCACCCTCCTCCTTGTGTCACTCTACTGCCTGTCTCACCCTACTACTTGTGTTGCCCTACTGTCTGTCTCACTCTACTGCCTGTTTCACCCTACTGCTTGTCTCACTCTACTGCCTGTCTCACCCTACTGCTTGTGTTACTACTGTTTGTCTCACCCTACTGCTTGTGGCACTCTGCTGTCTGCTTCATCCTTCTGCTTGTGTTACTACTGTCTGTTTCACTCTCCTGCTTGTGTTACTACTGTCTGTCTCACCCTCCTGCTTGTGTCACTATATTGTCTGTCTCACCCTCCTGCTTGTGTCACTTTACTGTCTGTCTCACCCTCCCGCTTGTGTCACTCACCTGGCTGTCTCACCTTACTGCTTGTGTCACCCTACCGCTTGTGTCACATTACTGTCTGTCTCAGCATCCCGCTTTTGTCACTCGCCTGCCTGTCTCACCCTACTGCTTATGTCACTCTACTGGCTGTCTCACCCTCCTGCTTGTGTCACTCTTCTGTCTGTCTCACCCTACTGCTTGTGTCACTCGCCTGCCTGTCTCACCTTACTGCTTGTGTCACTCTACTGCATGTCTCACCCTACTGCTTGTGTCAATCTACTGCCTGTTTCACCCTACTGCTTGTGCTACTACTGTTTGTCTCACCTTACTGCTTGTGTCACTTTACTGCCATTATCACCCTCCAGCTTGTGTCACTTACCTGCAAGTATCACCCTCCTCCTTGTGTCACTCTACTGTCTGTCTCACCCTCCCGCTTGTGTCACTCGCCTGCCAGTGTCACCCTCCTGCTTGTGTCGCTTTACTGCCTGTCTCACCCTACTGCTTGTGTTGCCCTACTGTCTGTCTCACTCTACTGCCTGTTTCACCCTACTACTTGTGTCACTCTACTGCCTGTCTCACACTACGGCTTGTATTACTCTACTGCCTGTCTCACTCTACTGCTTGTGTTACTACTGTCTGTCTCACCGTACGGCCTGTGTTACTACTGTTTGTCTCACCCTACTGCTTGTGGCACTCTGCTGTCTGCTTCATCCTCCTGCTTGTGTTACTACTGTCTGTCTTACCCTCCTGCTTGTGTTAGTACTGTCTGTCTCACCCTCCTGCTTGTGTCACTATATTGTCTGTCTCACCCTCATGCTTGTGTCGCTGTACTGTCTGTCTCACCCTCCTGCTTATGTCACTATATTGTCTGTCACACCCTCCTGCTTGTGTCACTCTACTGTCTGTCTCTCCCTCCAGCTTGTGTCACTCTACTGTCTGTCTCACCCTCTTGCTTGTGTCACTCGCCTGCCTGTCTCACCCTACTGCTTGTGTCACTCTACTGCCTGTCTCACCCTACTGTCTGTGTCGCTCTACTGCCTGTCTCACCCTACTGCTTGTGTTACTACTGTTTGTCTCACCCTCCCGCTTGTATCATTCGCCTGCCAGTATCACCCTCCTACTTGTGTCATTCTACTGCCTGTCTCACCGTACTGCTTGTGTTGCCATACTGTCTGTCTCACTCTACTGCCTGTTTCACTCTACTGCTTGTCTCACTCTACTGCCTGTCTCGCCCTACTGCTTGTGTTACTACTGTTTGTCTCACCCTCCTGCTTGTGTCACTCTACTGTCTGTCTCACCCTCCAGCTTGTGTCACTCTACTGTCTGTCTCACCCTCCTTCTTGTGTCACTCGCCTGCCTGTCTCAAACTACTGCTTGTGTCACTCAACTGCTTGTCTCACCCTATTGCTTGTGCCACTCTACTGCCTGTCTCACCCTACTGCTTGTGCTACTACTGTTTGTCTTACCCTACTGCTTCTCTCACTCTACTGCCAGTATCACACTCCTGCATGTGTCACTCTACTGCCTCTCACCCTACTACTTCTGTCGTCCTACTGTCTGTCTCACTCTAATGCCTGTTTCACCCTACTGCTTGAGTCACTCTACTGCCTGTCTCACCGTACGGCCTGTGTTACTACTGTTTGTCTCACCCTACTGCTTGTGGCACTCTGCTGTCTGCTTCATCCTCCTGCTTGTGTTACTACTGTCTGTCTTACCCTCCTGCTTGTGTTAGTACTGTCTGTCTCACCCTCCTGCTTGTGTCACTATATTGTCTGTCTCACCCTCATGCTTGTGTCGCTGTACTGTCTGTCTCACCCTCCTGCTTATGTCACTATATTGTCTGTCACACCCTCCTGCTTGTGTCACTCTACTGTCTGTCTCTCCCTCCAGCTTGTGTCACTCTACTGTCTGTCTCACCCTCTTGCTTGTGTCACTCGCCTGCCTGTCTCACCCTACTGCTTGTGTCACTCTACTGCCTGTCTCACCCTCCAGCTTGTGTCACTCTACTGCTGAATGTCTCGCCCTCTCGCTTGTGTCACTCGCCTAACTGTCTCAACCTACGGCTTGTGTCACTCGACTGCCTGTATCACCCTACTGCTTGTGTCACTCTACTGCCTGTCTCACCCTACTGCTTGTGTTACTACTGTTTGTCTCACCCTCCCGCTTGTATCATTCGCCTGCCAGTATCACCCTCCTCCTTGTGTCATTCTACTGCCTGTCTCACCGTACTGCTTGTGTTGCCATACTGTCTGTCTCACTCTACTGCCTGTTTCACTCTACTGCTTGTCTCACTCTACTGCCTGTCTCGCCCTACTGCTTGTGTTACTACTGTTTGTCTCACCCTCCTGCTTGTGTCACTCTACTGTCTGTCTCACCCTCCAGCTTGTGTCACTCTACTGTCTGTCTCACCCTCCTTCTTGTGTCACTCGCCTGCCTGTCTCAAACTACTGCTTGTGTCACTCAACTGCCTGTCTCACCCTATTGCTTGTGCCACTCTACTGCCTGTCTCACCCTACTGCTTGTGCCACTGTACCGCCTGTCTCCCCCTACTGCTTGTGCTACTACTGTTTGTCTCACCTTACTGTTTGTGTCACTCTACTGCCAGTATCACACTCCTGCAGGTGTCACTCTACTGCCTCTCACCCTACTGCTTGTGTCACCCTACTGTCTGTCTCACTCTACTGGCTGTTTCACCCTACTGCTTGTGTCACTCTACTGCCTGTCTCACCCTACTGCTTGTGTTACTACTGTTTGTCTCACCCTACTGCTTATGGCACTCTGCTGTCTGCTTCATCCTGCTGCTTGTGTTACTACTGTCTGTCTCACCCTCCTGCTTCTGTCACTTTACTGTCTGTCTCACCCTCCCGCTTGTGTCACTCACCTGCCTGTCTCACCTTACTGCTTGTGTCACCCTACTGCTTGTGTCACATTACTGTCTGTCTCACCCTCCCGCTTGTGTCACTCACCTGCCTGTCTCACCCTACTGCTTATGTCACTCTACTGCCTGTCTCACCTTACTGCTTGTGTCACTCGCCTGCCTGTCTCACCTTACTGCTTGAGTCAATCTACTGCCTGTTTCACCCTACTGCTTGTGTCAATCTACTACCTGTTTGACCCTACTGCTTGTGCTACTACTCTTTGTCTCACCCTACTGCTTGAGTCACTTTACTGCCATTATCACCCTCCAGTTTGTGTCACTTGCCTGCAAGTATCACCCTCCTCCTTGTGTCACTCTACTGTCTGTCTCACCCTCCCGCTTGTGTCACTGACCTGCCAGTGTCACCCTCCTGCTTGTGTCGCTCTACTGCCTGTCTCACCCTACTGCTTGTGTTGCCCTACTATCTGTCTCACTCTACTGCCTGTTTCACCCCACTACTTGTGTCACTCTACTGCCTGTCTCACACTACGGCTTATGTTACTCTACTGCCTGTCTCACTCTACTGCTTGTGTTACTACTGTTTGTCTCACCGTACTGCTTGTGGCACTCTGCTGTCTGCTTCACCCTCCTGCTTGTGTTACTACTGTCTGTCTCACATTCCTGCTTGTGTTAGTACTGTCTGTCTCACCCTCCTGCTTGTGTCACTCTATCGTCTGCCTCTCCCTCCTGCTTGTGTCACTCTACTGCAGTATCACACTCCTGCTTGTGTCACTCTACTGCCTCTCACCCTACTGCTTGTGGCACTTTGCTGTCTGCTTCACCCTCCTGCTTGTGTTACTACTGTCTGTCACCCTCCTGCTTGTGTTAGTACTGTCTGTCTCACCCCCTGCTTGTGTCACTCTACTGTCTGTCTCACCCTCCTGCTTGTGTTAGTACTGTCTGTCTCACCCTCCTGCTTGTGTCACTCTACTGTCTGTCTCACCCTCCTGCTTGTGTCGCTCTATTGTCTGCCTCTCCCTCCTGCTTGTGTCACTCTACTGTCTGTCTCACCCTCCAGCTTGTGTCACTCTACTGCTGAATGTCTCGCCCTCTCGCTTGTGTCACTCGCCTAACTGTCTCAACCTACGGCTTGTGTCACTCGACTGCCTGTCTCACCCTACTGCTTGTGTCACTGTACTGCATGTCTCACCCTACTGCTTGTGCCACGGTACCGCCTGTCTCACCCTACTGCTTGTGCTACTACTGTTTGTCTCACCCTACTGCTTGTGTCACTCTACTGCCAGTATAACACTCCTGCTTGTGTCACTCTACTGCCTGTCTCACCCTCCTCCTTGTGTCACTCGCCTGCCTGTCTCACCCTACTGCTTGTGTCACTCTACTGCCTGCCTCACCCTACTGCCTGTGTCGCTCTACTGCCTGTTTCACCGTACTGCTTGTTCTACTGCAGTTTGTCTCACTCTACTGTCTGTCTCTCCCTCCAGCTTGTGTCACTCTACTGTCTGTCTCACCCTCCTGCTTGTGTCACTCGCCTGCCTGTCTCACCCTACTGCTTGTGTCACTCTACTGCCTGTCTCACCCTACTGCCTGTGTCGTTCTACTGCCTGTTTCACCGTACTGCTTGTTCTACTACAGTTTGTCTCACCCTACTGTTTGTGTCACTTTACTGCCAGTATCACCCTCCAGCTTATGTCACTCTGCTGTCTGTCTCACCCTCCCGCTTGAATCATTCGCCTGCCAGTATCACACTCCTCCTTGTGTCATTCTACTGCCTGTCTCACCGTACTGCTTGTGTTGCAATACTGTCTGTCTCACTCTGCCTGTTTCACTCTACTGCTTGTCTCACTCTACTGCCTGTCTCGCCCTACTGCTTGTGTCACTGTACTGCATGTCTCACCCTACTGCTTGTGCCACGGTACCGCCTGTCTCACCCTACTGCTTGTGCTACTACTGTTTGTCTCACCCTACTGCTTGTGTCACTCTACTGCCAGTATAACACTCCTGCTTGTGTCACTCTTCTGCCTGTCTCACCCTCCTCCTTGTGTCACTCTACTGCTTCTCACCCTACTGCTTGTGTCACCATACTGTCTGTCTCACTCTACTGCCTGTTTCACTCTACTGCTTGTGTCACTCTACTGCCTGTCTCAACCAATGGCTTGTGTTACTACTGTTTGTCTCACCCATCTGCTTGTGGCACTCTGCTGCCTGCTTCATCCTCCTGCTTGTGTTACTACAGTCTGTCTCACCCTCCTGCTTGTGTTACTACTGTCTGTCTCACCCTCCTGCTTGTGTCACTCTACTGTCTGTCCCACCCTACTGCTTGGGTCGCTCTATTTTCTGTCTCACCCTCCTGCTTGCGTCACTCGCCTGCCTGTCTCACTCTACTGCTTGTGTCACTGTCTTGTCTGTCTCACCCTCCAGCTTGTATCACTCATCTGTCTCACCCTCCCGCTTGTGTCACTGACCTGCCAGTGTCACCCTCCTGCTTGTGTCGCTCTACTGCCTGTCTCACCCTACTACTTGTGTCACTCTACTGCCTGTCTCACACTACGGCTTGTGTTACTCTACTGCCTGTCTCACTCTACTGCTTGTGTTACTACTGTTTGTCTCACCGTACTGCTTGTGGCACTCTGCTGTCTGCTTAACCCTCCTGCTTGTGTTACTACTGTCTGTCTCACATTCCTGCTTGTGTTAGTACTGTCTGTCTCACCCTCCTGCTTGTGTCACTCTATCGTCTGCCTCTCCCTCCTGCTTGTGTCACTCTACTGCAGTATCACACTCCTGCTTGTGTCACTCTACTGCCTCTCACCCTACTGCTTGTGGCACTTTGCTGTCTGCTTCACCCTCCTGCTTGTGTTACTACTGTCTGTCACCCTCCTGCTTGTGTTAGTACTGTCTGTCTCACCCCCTGCTTGTGTCACTCTACTGTCTGTCTCACCCTCCTGCTTGTGTTAGTACTGTCTGTCTCACCCTCCTGCTTGTGTCACTCTACTGTCTGTCTCACCCTCCTGCTTGTGTCGCTCTATTGTCTGCCTCTCCCTCCTGCTTGTGTCACTCTACTGTCTGTCTCACCCTCCAGCTTGTGTCTCTCTACTGCTGAATGTCTCGCCCTTTCGCTTGTGTCACTCGCCTAACTGTCTCAACCTACGGCTTGTGTCACTCGACTGCCTGTCTCACCCTACTGCTTGTGTCACTGTACTGCATGTCTCACCCTACTGCTTGTGCCACGGTACCGCCTGTCTCACCCTACTGCTTGTGCTACTACTGTTTGTCTCACCCTACTGCTTGTGTCACTCTACTGCCAGTATAACACTCCTGCTTGTGTCACTCTACTGCCTGTCTCACCCTCCTCCTTGTGTCACTCGCCTGCCTGTCTCACCCTACTGCTTGTGTCACTCTACTGCCTGTCTCACCCTACTGCCTGTGTCGCTCTACTGCCTGTTTCACCGTACTGCTTGTTCTACTGCAGTTTGTCTCACTCTACTGTCTGTCTCTCCCTCCAGCTTGTGCACTCTACTGTCTGTCTCACCCTCCTGCTTGTGTCACTCGCCTGCCTGTCTCACCCTACTGCTTGTGTCACTCTACTGCCTGTCTCACCCTACTGCCTGTGTCGTTCTACTGCCTGTTTCACCGTACTGCTTGTTCTACTACAGTTTGTCTCACCCTACTGTTTGTGTCACTTTACTGCCAGTATCACCCTCCAGCTTATGTCACTCTGCTGTCTGTCTCACCCTCCCGCTTGAATCATTCGCCTGCCAGTATCACACTCCTCCTTGTGTCATTCTACTGCCTGTCTCACCGTACTGCTTGTGTTGCAATACTGTCTGTCTCACTCTGCCTGTTTCACTCTACTGCTTGTCTCACTCTACTGCCTGTCTCGCCCTCACTGCTTGTGTCACTGTACTGCATGTCTCACCCTACTGCTTGTGCCACGGTACCGCCTGTCTCACCCTACTGCTTGTGCTACTACTGTTTGTCTCACCCTACTGCTTGTGTCACTCTACTGCCAGTATAACACTCCTGCTTGTGTCACTCTTCTGCCTGTCTCACCCTCCTCCTTGTGTCACTCTACTGCTTCTCACCCTACTGCTTGTGTCACCATACTGTCTGTCTCACTCTACTGCCTGTTTCACTCTACTGCTTGTGTCACTCTACTGCCTGTCTCAACCAACGGCTTGTGTTACTACTGTTTGTCTCACCCATCTGCTTGTGGCACTCTGCTGTCTGCTTCATCCTCCTGCTTGTGTTACTACAGTCTGTCTCACCCTCCTGCTTGTGTTACTACTGTCTGTCTCACCCTCCTGCTTGTGTCACTCTACTGTCTGTCCCACCCTACTGCTTGGGTCGCTCTATTTTCTGTCTCACCCTCCTGCTTGCGTCACTCGCCTGCCTGTCTCACTCTACTGCTTGTGTCACTGTCTTGTCTGTCTCACCCTCCAGCTTGTATCACTCATCTGTCTCACCCTCACGCTTGTGTCACTCGCCTGCCTGTCTCACCCTACTGCTTGTGTAACTACTGCCTGTCTCACCCTACTGCATGTGTCACTCTATTGTCTGTCTCATCCTCCTGCTTGTGTAACTCTATTGTCTGTCTCACCCTTCTGTTTTTGTCACTATATTGTCTGTCTCACCCTCCTGCTTGTGTCCCTCTATTGTCTGTCTCACCCTCCTGCTTGTGTCACTCTACTGTCTGTCTCACCCTCCAGCTTGTGTCACTCTACTGTCTGTCTCACCCTACTGCTTCTGTCACCCTACTGCTTATGTCACTCTACTGCCTGTTTCACTCTACTGCTCGTGCTACTACTGTTTGTCTCACCCTCCTGCTTGTGTCACTTGCCTGCAAGTATCACCCTCCTCCTTGTGTCACTCTACTGCCTGTCTCACCCTACTACTTGTGTTGCCCTACTGTCTGTCTCACTCTACTGCCTGTTTCACCCTACTGCTTGTGTCACTCTACTGCCTGTCTCACCCTACTGCTTGTGTTACTACTGCCTGTCTCACCCTACTGCTTGTGGCACTCTGCTGTCTGCTTCATCCTTCTGCTTGTGTTACTACTGTCTGTCTCACCCTCCTGCTTGTGTTACTACTGTCTGTCTCACCCTCCTGCTTGTGTCACTATATTGTCTGTCTCACCCTCCTGCTTGTGTCACTTTACTGTCTGTCTCACCCTCCCGCTTGTGTCACTCACCTGCCTGTCTCACCTTACTGCTTGTGTCACCCTACCGCTTGTGTCACATTACTGTCTGTCTCACCCTCCCGCTTTTGTCACTCTCCTGCCTGTCTCACCCTACTGCTTATGTCACTCTACTGCCTGTCTCACCCTCCTGCTTGTGTCACTCTTCTGTCTGTCTCACCCTCCTCCTTGTGTCACTCGCCTGCCTGTCTCACCCTACTGCTTGTGTCACTCTACTGCCTGTCTCACCCTACTGCCTGTGTCGTTCTACTGCCTGTTTCACCGTACTGCTTGTTCTACTACAGTTTGTCTCACTCTACTGTCTGTCTCTCCTCCAGCTTGTGTCACTCTACTGTCTGTCTCACCCTCCTGCTTGTGTCACTCGCCTGCCTGTCTCACCCTACTGCTTGTGTCACTCTACTGCCTGTCTCACCCTACTGCCTGTGTCGCTCTACTGCCTGTTTCACCGTACTGCTTGTTCTACTACAGATTGTCTCACCCTACTGTTTGTGTCACTTTACTGCCAGTATCACCCTCCAGCTTATGTCACTCTGCTGTTTGTCTCACCCTCCCGCTTGTATCATTCGCCTGCCAGTATCACCCTCCTCCTTGTGTGATTCTACTGCCTGTCTCACTGTACTGCTTGTATTGCCATACTGTCTGTCTCACTCTACTGCCTGTTTCACTGTACTGCTTTTCTCACTCTACTGCCTGTCTCGCCCTACTGCTTGTGTTACTACTGTTTGTCTCACCCTCCTGCTTGTGTCACTCTACTGTCTGTCTCACCCTCCAGCTTGTGTCACTATACTGTCTGTCTCACCCTCCTTCTTGTGTCACTCGCCTGCCTGTCTCAAACTACTGCTTGTGTCGCTCTATTGTCTGCCTCTCCCTCCTGCTTGTGTCACTCTACTGTCTGTCTCACCCTCCAGCTTGTGTCACTCTACTGCTGAATGTCTCGCCCTCTCGCTTGTGTCACTCGCCTAACTGTCTCAACCTACGGCTTGTGTCACTCGACTGCCTGTCTCACCCTACTGCTTGTGTCACTGTACTGCATGTCTCACCCTACTGCTTGTGCCACGGTACCGCCTGTCTCACCCTACTGCTTGTGCTACTACTGTTTGTCTTACCCTACTGCTTGTGTCACTCTACTGCCAGTATAACACTCCTGCTTGTGTCACTCTACTGCCTGTCTCACCCTCCTCCTTGTGTCACTCGCCTGCCTGTCTCACCCTACTGCTTGTGTCACTCTACTGCCTGTCTCACCCTACTGCCTGTGTCGCTCTACTGCCTGTTTCACCGTACTGCTTGTTCTACTGCAGTTTGTCTCACTCTACTGTCTGTCTCTCCCTCCAGCTTGTGTCACTCTACTGTCTGTCTCACCCTCCTGCTTGTGTCACTCGCCTGCCTGTCTCACCCTACTGCTTGTGTCACTCTACTGCCTGTCTCACCCTACTGCCTGTGTCGTTCTACTGCCTGTTTCACCGTACTGCTTGTTCTACTACAGTTTGTCTCACCCTACTGTTTGTGTCACTTTACTGCCAGTATCACCCTCCAGCTTATGTCACTCTGCTGTCTGTCTCACCCTCCCGCTTGAATCATTCGCCTGCCAGTATCACACTCCTCCTTGTGTCATTCTACTGCCTGTCTCACCGTACTGCTTGTGTTGCAATACTGTCTGTCTCACTCTGCCTGTTTCACTCTACTGCTTGTCTCACTCTACTGCCTGTCTCGCCCTACTGCTTGTGTCACTGTACTGCATGTCTCACCCTACTGCTTGTGCCACGGTACCGCCTGTCTCACCCTACTGCTTGTGCTACTACTGTTTGTCTCACCCTACTGCTTGTGTCACTCTACTGCCAGTATAACACTCCTGCTTGTGTCACTCTTCTGCCTGTCTCACCCTCCTCCTTGTGTCACTCTACTGCTTCTCACCCTACTGCTTGTGTCACCATACTGTCTGTCTCACTCTACTGCCTGTTTCACTCTACTGCTTGTGTCACTCTACTGCCTGTCTCAACCAACGGCTTGTGTTACTACTGTTTGTCTCACCCATCTGCTTGTGGCACTCTGCTGTCTGCTTCATCCTCCTGCTTGTGTTACTACAGTCTGTCTCACCCTCCTGCTTGTGTTACTACTGTCTGTCTCACCCTCCTGCTTGTGTCACTCTACTGTCTGTCCCACCCTACTGCTTGGGTCGCTCTATTTTCTGTCTCACCCTCCTGCTTGCGTCACTCGCCTGCCTGTCTCACTCTACTGCTTGTGTCACTGTCTTGTCTGTCTCACCCTCCAGCTTGTATCACTCATCTGTCTCACCCTCCCGCTTGTGTCACTGACCTGCCAGTGTCACCCTCCTGCTTGTGTCGCTCTACTGCCTGTCTCACCCTACTGCTTGTGTTGCCCTACTATCTGTCTCACTCTACTGCCTGTTTCACCCTACTACTTGTGTCACTCTACTGCCTGTCTCACACTATGGCTTGTGTTACTCTACTGCCTGTCTCACTCTACTGCTTGTGTTACTACTGTTTGTCTCACCGTACTGCTTGTGGCACTCTGCTGTCTGCTTCACCCTCCTGCTTGTGTTACTACTGTCTGTCTCACATTCCTGCTTGTGTTAGTACTGTCTGTCTCACCCTCCTGCTTGTGTCACTCTATCGTCTGCCTCTCCCTCCTGCTTGTGTCACTCTATTGCAGTATCACACTCCTGCTTGTGTCACTCTACTGCCTCTCACCCTACTGCTTGTGGCACTTTGCTGTCTGCTTCACCCTCCTGCTTGTGTTACTACTGTCTGTCACCCTCCTGCTTGTGTTAGTACTGTCTGTCTCACCCCTGCTTGTGTCACTCTACTGTCTGTCTCACCCTCCTGATTGTGTTAGTACTGTCTGTCTCACCCTCCTGCTTGTGTCACTCTACTGTCTGTCTCACCCTCCTGCTTGTGTCGCTCTATTGTCTGCCTCTCCCTCCTGCTTGTGTCACTCTACTGTCTGTCTCACCCTCCAGCTTGTGTCACTCTACTGCTGAATGTCTCGCCCTCTCGCTTGTGTCACTCGCCTAACTGTCTCAACCTACGGCTTGTGTCACTCGACTGCCTGTCTCACCCTACTGCTTGTGTCACTGTACTGCATGTCTCACCCTACTGCTTGTGCCACGGTACCGCCTGTCTCACCCTACTGCTTGTGCTACTACTGTTTGTCTCACCCTACTGCTTGTGTCACTCTACTGCCAGTATAACACTCCTGCTTGTGTCACTCTACTGCCTGTCTCACCCTCCTCCTTGTGTCACTTGCCTGCCTGTCTCACCCTACTGCTTGTGTCACTCTACTGCCTGTCTCACCCTACTGCCTGTGTCGCTCTACTGCCTGTTTCACCGTACTGCTTGTTCTACTGCAGTTTGTCTCACTCTACTGTCTGTCTCTCCCTCCAGCTTGTGTCACTCTACTGTCTGTCTCACCCTCCTGCTTGTGTCACTCGCCTGCCTGTCTCACCCTACTGCTTGTGTCACTCTACTGCCTGTCTCACCCTACTGCCTGTGTCGTTCTACTGCCTGTTTCACCGTACTGCTTGTTCTACTACAGTTTGTCTCACCCTACTGTTTGTGTCACTTTACTGCCAGTATCACCCTCCAGCTTATGTCACTCTGCTGTCTGTCTCACCCTCCCGCTTGAATCATTCGCCTATCAGTATCACACTCCTCCTTGTGTCATTCTACTGCCTGTCTCACCGTACTGCTTGTGTTGCAATACTGTCTGTCTCACTCTGCCTGTTTCACTCTACTGCTTGTCTCACTCTACTGCCTGTCTCGCCCTACTGCTTGTGTCACTGTACTGCATGTCTCACCCTACTGCTTGTGCCACGGTACCGCCTGTCTCACCCTACTGCTTGTGCTACTACTGTTTGTCTCACCCTACTGCTTGTGTCACTCTACTGCCAGTATAACACTCCTGCTTGTGTCACTCTTCTGCCTGTCTCACCCTCCTCCTTGTGTCACTCTACTGCTTCTCACCCTACTGCTTGTGTCACCATACTGTCTGTCTCACTCTACTGCCTGTTTCACTCTACTGCTTGTGTCACTCTACTGCCTGTCTCAACCAACGGCTTGTGTTACTACTGTTTGTCTCACCCATCTGCTTGTGGCACTCTGCTGTCTGCTTCATCCTCCTGCTTGTGTTACTACAGTCTGTCTCACCCTCCTGCTTGTGTTACTACTGTCTGTCTCACCCTCCTGCTTGTGTCACTCTACTGTCTGTCCCACCCTACTGCTTGGGTCGCTCTATTTTCTGTCTCACCCTCCTGCTTGCGTCACTCGCCTGCCTGTCTCACTCTACTGCTTGTGTCACTGTCTTGTCTGTCTCACCCTCCAGCTTGTATCACTCATCTGTCTCACCCTCACGCTTGTGTCACTCGCCTGCCTGTCTCACCCTACTGCTTGGGTAACTACTGCCTGTCTCACCCTACTGCATGTGTCACTCTATTGTCTGTCTCATCCTCCTGCTTGTGTAACTCTATTGTCTGTCTCACCCTTCTGTTTTTGTCACTATATTGTCTGTCTCACCCTCCTGCTTGTGTCCCTCTATTGTCTGTCTCACCCTCCTGCTTGTGTCACTCTACTGTCTGTCTCACCCTCCAGCTTGTGTCACTCTACTGTCTGTCTCACCCTACTGCTTCTGTCACCCTACTGCTTATGTCACTCTACTGCCTGTTTCACTCTACTGCTCGTGCTACTACTGTTTGTCTCACCCTCCTGCTTGTGTCACTTGCCTGCAAGTATCACCCTCCTCCTTGTGTCACTCTACTGCCTGTCTCACACTACTACTTGTGTTGCCCTACTGTCTGTCTCACTCTACTGCCTGTTTCACCCTACTGCTTGTGTCACTCTACTGCCTGTCTCACCCTACTGCTTGTGTTACTACTGTTTGTCTCACCCTACTGCTTGTGGCACTCTGCTGTCTGCTTCATCCTTCTGCTTGTGTTACTACTGTCTGTCTCACCCTCCTGCTTGTGTTACTACTGTCTGTCTCACCCTCCTGCTTGTGTCACTATATTGTCTGTCTCACCCTCCTGCTTGTGTCACTTTACTGTCTGTCTCACCCTCCCGCTTGTGTCACTCACCTGCCTGTCTCACCTTACTGCTTGTGTCACCCTACCGCTTGTGTCACATTACTGTCTGTCTCACCCTCCCGCTTTTGTCACTTGCCTGCCTGTCTCACCCTACTGCTTATGTCACTCTACTGCCTGTCTCACCCTCCTGCTTGTGTCACTCTTCTGTCTGTCTCACCCTCCTCCTTGTGTCACTCGCCTGCCTGTCTCACCCTACTGCTTGTGTCACTCTACTGCCTGTCTCACCCTACTGCCTGTGTCGTTCTACTGCCTGTTTCACCGTACTGCTTGTTCTACTACAGTTTGTCTCACTCTACTGTCTGTCTCTCCCTCCAGCTTGTGTCACTCTACTGTCTGTCTCACCCTCCTGCTTGTGTCACTCGCCTGCCTGTCTCACCCTACTGCTTGTGTCACTCTACTGCCTGTCTCACCCTACTGCCTGTGTCGCTCTACTGCCTGTTTCACCGTACTGCTTGTTCTTCTACAGATTGTCTCACCCTACTGTTTGTGTCACTTTACTGCCAGTATCACCCTCCAGCTTATGTCACTCTGCTGTTTGTCTCACCCTCCCGCTTGTATCATTCGCCTGCCAGTATCACCCTCCTCCTTGTGTGATTCTACTGCCTGTCTCACTGTACTGCTTGTATTGCCATACTGTCTGTCTCACTCTACTGCCTGTTTCACTGTACTGCTTTTCTCACTCTACTGCCTGTCTCGCCCTACTGCTTGTGTTACTACTCTTTGTCTCACCCTCCGGCTTGTGTCACTCTACTGTCTGTCTCACCCTCCAGCTTGTGTCACTATACTGTCTGTCTCACCCTCATTCTTGTGTCACTCGCCTGCCTGTCTCAAACTACTGCTTGTGTCACTCAACTGCCTGTCTCACCCTATTGCTTGTGCCACTCTACTGCCTGTCTCACCCTACTGCTTGTGCTACTGTACCGCCTGTCTCCCCCTACTGCTTGTGCTACTACTGTTTGTCTCACCTTACTGTTTGTGTCACTCTACTGCCAGTATCACACTCCTGCAGGTGTCACTCTACTGCCTCTCACCCTACTGCTTGTGTCGCCCTACTGTCTGTCTCACTCTACTGCCTGTTTCACCCTCCTGCTTGTGTCACTCTACTGCCTGTCTCACCCTACTGCTTGTGTTACTACTGTTTGTCTCACCCTACTGCTTGTGGCACTCTGCTGTCTGCTTCATCCTCCTGCTTGTGTTACTACTGTCTGTCTCACCCTCCTGCTTGTGTTACTACTGTCTGTCTCACCTTCCTGCTTGTGTCACTATATTGTCTGTCTCACCCTCCTGCTTCTGTCACTTTACTGTCTGTCTCACCCTCCCGCTTGTGTCACTCACCTGCCTGTCTCACCTTACTGCTTGTGTCACCCTACTGCTTGTGTCACATTACTGTCTGTCTCACCCTCCCGCTTGTGTCACTCACCTGCCTGTCTCACCCTACTGCTTATGTCACTCTACTGCCTGTCTCACCCTCCTGCTTGTGTCACTCCTCTGTCTGTCTCACCCTACTGCTTGTGTCACTCGCCTGCCTGTCTCACCTTACTGCTTGTGTCACTCTACTGTCTGTCTCACCCTACTGCTTGTGTCAATCTACTGCCTGTTTCACCCTACTGCTTGTGCTACTACTGTTTGTCTCACCCTACTGCTTGTGTCACTTTACTGCCATTATCACCCTCCAGCTTGTGTCACTTGCCTGGAAGTATCACCCTCCTCCTTGTGTCACTCTACTGTCTGTCTCACCCTCCCGCTTGTGTCACTCACCTGCCAGTGTTACCCTCCTGCTTGTGTCGCTCTACTGCCTGTCTCACCCTACTGCTTGTGTTGCCCTACTGTCTGTCTCACTCTACTGCCTCTTTCACCCTACTACTGGTGTCACTCTACTGCCTGTCTCACACTACGGCTTGTGTTACTCTAATGCCTGTCTCACTCTACTGCTTGTGTTACTACTGTTTGTCTCACTGTACTGCTTGTGGCACTCTGCTGTCTGCTTCACCCTCCTGCTTGTCTTACTACTGTCTGTCTCACCCTCCTGCTTGTGTTAGTACTGTCTGTCTCACCCTCCTGCTTGTGTCACTCTATCGTCTGCCTCTCCCTCCTGCTTGTGTCGCTCTACTGCCAGTATCACACTCCTGCTTGTGTCACTCTACTGCCTCTCACCCTACTGCTTGTGGCACTTTGCTGTCTGCTTCACCCTCCTGCTTGTGTTACTACTGTCTGTCACCATCCTGCTTGTGTTAGTACTGTCTGTCTCACCCCCTGCTTGTGTCACTCTACTGTCTGTCTCACCCTCCTGCTTGTGTTAGTACTGTCTGTCTCACCCTCCTGCTTGTGTCACTCTACTGTCTGTCTCACCCTCCTGCTTGTGTCGCTCTATTTTCTGCCTCTCCCTCCTGCTTGTGTCACTCTACTGTCTGTCTCACCCTCCAGCTTGTGTCACTCTACTGCTGAATGTCTCGCCCTCTCGCTTGTGTCACTCGCCTAACTGTCTCAACCTACGGCTTGTGTCACTCGACTGCCTGTCTCACCCTACTGCTTGTGTCACTGTACTGCATGTCTCACCCTACTGCTTGTGCCACGGTACTGCCTGTCTCACCCTACTGCTTGTGCTACTACTGTTTGTCTCACCCTACTGCTTGTGTCACTCTACTGCCACTATAACACTCCTCCTTGTGTCACTCTTCTGCCTGTCTCACCCTCCTCCTTGTGTCACTCTACTGCCTCTCACCCTACTGCTTGTGTCACCATACTGTCTGTCTCACTCTACTGCCTGTTTCACTCTACTGCTTGTGTCACTCTACTGCCTGTCTCAACCTACGGCTTGTGTTACTACTGTTTGTCTCACCCATCTGCTTGTGGCACTCTGCTGTCTGCTTCATCCTCCTGCTTGTGTTACTACAGTCTGTCTCACCCTCCTGCTTGTGTTACTACTGTCTGTCTCACCCTCCTGCTTGTGTCACTCTACTGTCTGTCCCACCCTACTGCTTGGGTCGCTCTATTTTCTCTCTAGCCCTCCTGCTTGTGTCAGTCTAGTGTTTGTCTCACCCTACTGCTTGTGTCACTCTAGTGTCTGCCTCACCCTCCTGCTTGTGTCAGTCTACAGTCTGTCTCACCCTCCTGCTTGTGTCACTCGCCTGCCTGTCTCACTCTACTGCTTGTGTCACTGTACTGTCTGTCTCACCCTCCAGCTTGTATCACTCATCTGTCTCACCTCACGCTTGTGTCACTCGCCTGCCTGTCTCACCCTACTGCTTGTGTCACTACTGCCTGTCTCACCCTACTGCTTGTGTCACTCTATTGTCTGTCTCATCCTCCTGCTTGTGTTACTACTGTCTGTCTCACCTTCCTGCTTGTGTCACTATATTGTCTGTCTCACCCTCCTGCTTCTGTCACTTTACTGTCTGTCTCACCCTCCCGCTTGTGTCACTCACCTGCCTGTCTCACCTTACTGCTTGTGTCACCCTACTGCTTGTGTCACATTACTGTCTGTCTCACCCTCCCGCTTGTGTCACTCTTCTGTCTGTCTCACCCTCCTCCTTGTGTCACTCGCCTGCCTGTCTCACCCTACTGCTTGTGTCACTCTACTGCCTGTCTCACCCTACTGCCTGTGTCGTTCTACTGCCTGTTTCACCGTACTGCTTGTTCTACTACAGTTTGTCTCACTCTACTGTCTGTCTCTCCCTCCAGCTTGTGTCACTCTACTGTCTGTCTCACCCTCCTGCTTGTGTCACTCGCCTGCCTGTCTCACCCTACTGCTTGTGTCACTCTACTGCCTGTCTCACCCTACTGCCTGTGTCGCTCTACTGCCTGTTTCACCGTACTGCTTGTTCTACTACAGATTGTCTCACCCTACTGTTTGTGTCACTTTACTGCCAGTATCACCCTCCAGCTTATGTCACTCTGCTGTTTGTCTCACCCTCCCGCTTGTATCATTCGCCTGCCAGTATCACCCTCCTCCTTGTGTGATTCTACTGCCTGTCTCACTGTACTGCTTGTATTGCCATACTGTCTGTCTCACTCTACTGCCTGTTTCACTGTACTGCTTTTCTCACTCTACTGCCTGTCTCGCCCTACTGCTTGTGTTACTACTCTTTGTCTCACCCTCCGGCTTGTGTCACTCTACTGTCTGTCTCACCCTCCAGCTTGTGTCACTATACTGTCTGTCTCACCCTCATTCTTGTGTCACTCGCCTGCCTGTCTCAAACTACTGCTTGTGTCACTCAACTGCCTGTCTCACCCTATTGCTTGTGCCACTCTACTGCCTGTCTCACCCTACTGCTTGTGCTACTGTACCGCCTGTCTCCCCTACTGCTTGTGCTACTACTGTTTGTCTCACCTTACTGTTTGTGTCACTCTACTGCCAGTATCACACTCCTGCAGGTGTCACTCTACTGCCTCTCACCCTACTGCTTGTGTCGCCCTACTGTCTGTCTCACTCTACTGCCTGTTTCACCCTCCTGCTTGTGTCACTCTACTGCCTGTCTCACCCTACTGCTTGTGTTACTACTGTTTGTCTCACCCTACTGCTTGTGGCACTCTGCTGTCTGCTTCATCCTCCTGCTTGTGTTACTACTGTCTGTCTCACCCTCCTGCTTGTGTTACTACTGTCTGTCTCACCTTCCTGCTTGTGTCACTATATTGTCTGTCTCACCCTCCTGCTTCTGTCACTTTACTGTCTGTCTCACCCTCCCGCTTGTGTCACTCACCTGCCTGTCTCACCTTACTGCTTGTGTCACCCTACTGCTTGTGTCACATTACTGTCTGTCTCACCCTCCCGCTTGTGTCACTCACCTGCCTGTCTCACCCTACTGCTTATGTCACTCTACTGCCTGTCTCACCCTCCTGCTTGTGTCACTCTTCTGTCTGTCTCACCCTACTGCTTGTGTCACTCGCCTGCCTGTCTCACCTTACTGCTTGTGTCACTCTACTGTCTGTCTCACCCTACTGCTTGTGTCAATCTACTGCCTGTTTCACCCTACTGCTTGTGCTACTACTGTTTGTCTCACCCTACTGCTTGTGTCACTTTACTGCCATTATCACCCTCCAGCTTGTGTCACTTGCCTGGAAGTATCACCCTCCTTCTTGTGTCACTCTACTGTCTGTCTCACCCTCCCGCTTGTGTCACTCACCTGCCAGTGTTACCCTCCTGCTTGTGTCGCTCTACTGCCTGTCTCACCCTACTGCTTGTGTTGCCCTACTGTCTGTCTCACTCTACTGCCTCTTTCACCCTACTACTGGTGTCACTCTACTGCCTGTCTCACACTACGGCTTGTGTTACTCTAATGCCTGTCTCACTCTACTGCTTGTGTTACTACTGTTTGTCTCACTGTACTGCTTGTGGCACTCTGCTGTCTGCTTCACCCTCCTGCTTGTCTTACTACTGTCTGTCTCACCCTCCTGCTTGTGTTAGTACTGTCTGTCTCACCCTCCTGCTTGTGTCACTCTATCGTCTGCCTCTCCCTCCTGCTTGTGTCGCTCTACTGCCAGTATCACACTCCTGCTTGTGTCACTCTACTGCCTCTCACCCTACTGCTTGTGGCACTTTGCTGTCTGCTTCACCCTCCTGCTTGTGTTACTACTGTCTGTCACCATCCTGCTTGTGTTAGTACTGTCTGTCTCACCCCCTGCTTGTGTCACTCTACTGTCTGTCTCACCCTCCTGCTTGTGTTAGTACTGTCTGTCTCACCCTCCTGCTTGTGTCACTCTACTGTCTGTCTCACCCTCCTGCTTGTGTCGCTCTATTGTCTGCCTCTCCTCCTGCTTGTGTCACTCTACTGTCTGTCTCACCCTCCAGCTTGTGTCACTCTACTGCTGAATGTCTCGCCCTCTCGCTTGTGTCACTCGCCTAACTGTCTCAACCTACGGCTTGTGTCACTCGACTGCCTGTCTCACCCTACTGCTTGTGTCACTGTACTGCATGTCTCACCCTACTGCTTGTGCCACGGTACTGCCTGTCTCACCCTACTGCTTGTGCTACTACTGTTTGTCTCACCCTACTGCTTGTGTCACTCTACTGCCACTATAACACTCCTCCTTGTGTCACTCTTCTGCCTGTCTCACCCTCCTCCTTGTGTCACTCTACTGCCTCTCACCCTACTGCTTGTGTCACCATACTGTCTGTCTCACTCTACTGCCTGTTTCACTCTACTGCTTGTGTCACTCTACTGCCTGTCTCAACCTACGGCTTGTGTTACTACTGTTTGTCTCACCCATCTGCTTGTGGCACTCTGCTGTCTGCTTCATCCTCCTGCTTGTGTTACTACAGTCTGTCTCACCCTCCTGCTTGTGTTACTACTGTCTGTCTCACCCTCCTGCTTGTGTCACTCTACTGTCTGTCCCACCCTACTGCTTGGGTCGCTCTATTTTCTCTCTAGCCCTCCTGCTTGTGTCAGTCTAGTGTTTGTCTCACCCTACTGCTTGTGTCACTCTAGTGTCTGCCTCACCCTCCTGCTTGTGTCAGTCTACAGTCTGTCTCACCCTCCTGCTTGTGTCACTCGCCTGCCTGTCTCACTCTACTGCTTGTGTCACTGTACTGTCTGTCTCACCCTCCAGCTTGTATCACTCATCTGTCTCACCCTCACGCTTGTGTCACTCGCCTGCCTGTCTCACCCTACTGCTTGTGTCACTACTGCCTGTCTCACCCTACTGCTTGTGTCACTCTATTGTCTGTCTCATCCTCCTGCTTGTGTTACTACTGTCTGTCTCACCTTCCTGCTTGTGTCACTATATTGTCTGTCTCACCCTCCTGCTTCTGTCACTTTACTGTCTGTCTCACCCTCCCGCTTGTGTCACTCACCTGCCTGTCTCACCTTACTGCTTGTGTCACCCTACTGCTTGTGTCACATTACTGTCTGTCTCACCCTCCCGCTTGTGTCACTCACCTGCCTGTCTCACCCTACTGCTTATGTCACTCTACTGCCTGTCTCACCCTCCTGCTTGTGTCACTCTTCTGTCTGTCTCACCCTACTGCTTGTGTCACTCGCCTGCCTGTCTCACCTTACTGCTTGTGTCACTCTACTGTCTGTCTCACCCTACTGCTTGTGTCAATCTACTGCCTGTTTCACCCTACTGCTTGTGCTACTACTGTTTGTCTCACCCTACTGCTTGTGTCACTTTACTGCCATTATCACCCTCCAGCTTGTGTCACTTGCCTGGAAGTATCACCCTCCTCCTTGTGTCACTCTACTGTCTGTCTCACCCTCCCGCTTGTGTCACTCACCTGCCAGTGTTACCCTCCTGCTTGTGTCGCTCTACTGCCTGTCTCACCCTACTGCTTGTGTTGCCCTACTGTCTGTCTCACTCTACTGCCTCTTTCACCCTACTACTTGTGTCACTCTACTGCCTGTCTCACACTACGGCTTGTGTTACTCTAATGCCTGTCTCACTCTACTGCTTGTGTTACTACTGTTTGTCTCACTGTACTGCTTGTGGCACTCTGCTGTCTGCTTCACCCTCCTGCTTGTCTTACTACTGTCTGTCTCACCCTCCTGCTTGTGTTAGTACTGTCTGTCTCACCCTCCTGCTTGTGTCACTCTATCGTCTGCCTCTCCCTCCTGCTTGTGTCGCTCTACTGCCAGTATCACACTCCTGCTTGTGTCACTCTACTGCCTCTCACCCTACTGCTTGTGGCACTTTGCTGTCTGCTTCACCCTCCTGCTTGTGTTACTACTGTCTGTCACCCTCCTGCTTGTGTTAGTACTGTCTTTCTCACCCCCTGCTTGTGTCACTCTACTGTCTGTCTCACCCTCCTGCTTGTGTTAGTACTGTCTGTCTCACCCTCCTGCTTGTGTCACTCTACTGTCTGTCTCACCCTCCTGCTTGTGTCGCTCTATTGTCTGCCTCTCCCTCCTGCTTGTGTCACTCTACTGTCTGTCTCACCCTCCAGCTTGTGTCACTCTACTGCTGAATGTCTCGCCCTCTCGCTTGTGTCACTCGCCTAACTGTCTCAACCTACGGCTTGTGTCACTCGACTGCCTGTCTCACCCTACTGCTTGTGTCACTGTACTGCATGTCTCACCCTACTGCTTGTGCCACGGTACTGCCTGTCTCACCCTACTGCTTGTGCTACTACTGTTTGTCTCACCCTACTGCTTGTGTCACTCTACTGCCACTATAACACTCCTGCTTGTGTCACTCTACTGCCTGTCTCACCCTCCTCCTTGTGTCACTCTACTGCCTCTCACCATACTGCTTGTGTCACCATACTGTCTGTCTCACTCTACTGCCTGTTTCACTCTACTGCTTGTGTCACTCTACTGCCTGTCTCAACCTACGGCTTGTGTTACTACTGTTTGTCTCACCCATCTGCTTGTGGCACTCTGCTGTCTGTTTCATCCTCCTGCTTGTGTTACTACAGTCTGTCTCACCCTCCTGCTTGTGTTACTACTGTCTGTCTCACCCTCCTGCTTGTGTCACTCTACTGTCTGTCCCACCCTACTGCTTGGGTCGCTCTATTTTCTGTCTAGCCCTCCTGCTTGTGTCAGTCTAGTGTTTGTCTCACCCTACTGCTTGTGTCACTCTAGTGTCTGCCTCACCCTCCTGCTTGTGTCAGTCTACAGTCTGTCTCACCCTCCTGCTTGTGTCACTCGCCTGCCTGTCTCACTCTACTGCTTGTGTCACTGTACTGTCTGTCTCACCCTCCAGCTTGTATCACTCATCTGTCTCACCCTCACTCTTGTGTCACTCGCCTGCCTGTCTCACCCTACTGCTTGTGTCACTACTGCCTGTCTCACCCTACTGCTTGTGTCATTCTATTGTCTGTCTCATCCTCCTGCTTGTGTAACTCTATTGTCTGTCTCACCATTCTGCTTTTGTCACTATATTGTCTGTCTCACCCTCCTGCTTGTGTCCCTCTATTGTCTGTCTCACCCTCCTGCTTGTGTCACTCTACTGTCTGTCTCACCCTCCAGCTTGTGTCACTCTACTGTCTGTCTCACCCTACTGCTTCTGTCACCCTACTGCTTATGTCACTCTACTGCCTGTTTCACTCTACTGCTCGTGCTACTACTGTTTGTCTCACCCTCCTGCTTGTGTCACTTGCCTGCAAGTATCACCCTCCTCCTTGTGTCACTCTACTGCCTGTCTCACCCTACTACTTGTGTTGCCCTACTGTCTGTCTCACTCTACTGCCTGTTTCACCCTACTGCTTGTCTCACTCTACTGCCTGTCTCACCCTACTGCTTGTGTTACTACTGTTTGTCTCACCCTACTGCTTGTGGCACTCTGCTGTCTGCTTCATCCTTCTGCTTGTGTTACTACTGTCTGTCTCACTCTCCTGCTTGTGTTACTACTGTCTGTCTCACCCTCCTGCTTGTGTCACTATATTGTCTGTCTCACCCTCCTGCTTGTGTCACTTTACTGTCTGTCTCACCCTCCCGCTTGTGTCACTGACCTGCCTGTCTCACCTTACTGCTTATGTCACCCTACCGCTTGTGTCACATTACTGTCTGTCTCACCCTCCCGCTTTTGTCACGCGCCTGCCTGTCTCACCCTACTGCTTATGTCACTCTACTGGCTGTCTCACCCTCCTGCTTGTGTCACTCTTCTGTCTGTCTCACCCTACTGCTTGTGTCACTCGCCTGCCTGTCTCACCTTACTGCTTGTGTCACTCTACTGCCTGTCTCACCCTACTGCTTGTGTCAATCTACTACCTGTTTCACCCTACTGCTTGTGCTACTACTGTTTGTCTCACCTTACTGCTTGTGTCACTTTACTGCCATTATCACCCTCCAGCTTGTGTCACTTGCCTGCAAGTATCACCCTCCTCCTTATGTCACTCTACTGTCTGTCTCACCCTCCCGCTTGTGTCACTCGCCTGCCAGTGTCACCCTCCTGCTTGTGTCGCTCTACTGCCTGTCTCACCCTACTGCTTGTGTTGCCCTACTGTCTGTCTCACTCTACTGCCTGTTTCACCCTACTACTTGTGTCACTCTACTGCCTGTCTCACACTACGGCTTGTGTTACTCTACTGCCTGTCTCACTCAACTGCTTGTGTTACTACTGTTTGTCTCACCCTACTGCTTGTGGCACTCTGCTGTCTGCTTCACCCTCCTGCTTGTGTTACTACTGTCTGTCTCACCCTCCTGCTTGTGTTAGTACTGTCTGTCTCACCCTCCTGCTTGTGTCACTCTATTGTCTGCATCTCCATCCTGCTTGTGTCGCTCTACTGCCAGTATCAGACTCCTGCTTGTGTCACTCTACTGCCTCTCACCCTACTGCTTGTAGCACTCTGCTGTCTGCTTCACCCTCCTGCTTGTGTTACTACTATCTGTCTCACCCTCCTGCTTGTGTTAGTACTGTCTGTCTCACCACCCTGCTTGTGTCACTCTACTGTCTGTCTCACCCTCCTGCTTGTGTCACTCTACTGTCTGTCTCACCCTCCTGCTTGTGTTGCTCTATTGTCTGCCTCTCCCTTCTGCTTGTGTCACTCTACTGTCTGTCTCACCCTCCAGCTTGTGTCACTCTACTGCTGAATGTCTCGCCCTCTCGCTTGTGTCACTCGCCTGCCTGTCTCAACCTACGGCTTGTGTCACTCGACTGCCTGTCTCACCCTACTGCTTGTGTCACTGTACTGCATGTCTCACCCTACTGCTTGTGCCACGGTACCGCCTTTCTCACCCTACTGCTTGTGCTACTACTGTTTGTCTCACCCTACTGCTTGTGTCACTCTACTGCCAGTATAACACTCCTGCTTGTGTCACTCCACTGCCTGTCTCACCCTCCTCCTTGTGTCACTCTACTGCCTCTCACCCTACTGCTTGTGTCGCCATACTGTCTGTCTCACTCTACTGCCTGTTTCATTCTACTGCTTGTGTCTCTCTTCTGCCTGTCTCAACCTATGGCTTGTGTTACTACTGTTTGTCTCACCCATCTGCTTGTGGCACTCTGCTGTCTGCTTCATCCTCCTGCTTGTGTTACTACAGTCTGTCTCACCCTCCTGCTTGTGTTACTACTGTCTGTCTCACCCTCCTGCTTGTGTCACTCTACTGTCTGTCCCACCCTACTGCTTGGGTCGCTCTATTTTCTGTCTAGCCCTCCTGCTTGTGTCAGTCTAGTGTTTGTCTCACCCTACTGCTTGTGTCACTCGCCTGCCTGTCTCACCCTCCTGCTTGTGTCAGTCTACATTCTGTCTCACCCTCCTGCTTGTGTCACTCGCCTGCCTGTCTCACTCTACTGCTTGTGTCACTGTACTGTCTGTCTTACCCTCCAGCTTGAATCACTCGTCTGTCTCGCCCTCACGCTTGTGTCACTCGCCTGCCTGTCTCACCCTACTGCTTGTGTCACTACTGCCTGTCTCACCCTACTGCTTGTGTCACTCTATTGTCTGTCTCACCCTCCTGCTTGTGTCAATCTATTGTCTGTCTCACCCTCCTGCTTTTGACACTATATTGTCTGTCTCACCCTCCTGCTTGTGACCCTCTATTGTCTGTCTCACCCTCCTGCTTGTGTCACTCTACTGTCTGTCTCACCTTCCAGCTTGTGTCACTCTACTGTCTGTCTCACCCCACTGCTTCTGTCACCCTACTGCTTATGTCACTCTACTGCCTGTTTCACTCTACTGCTCGTGCTACTACTGTTTGTCTCACCCTCCTGCTTGTGTCACTTGCCTGCAAGTATCACCCTCCTCCTTGTGTCACTCTACTGCCTGTCTCACCCTACTACTTGTGTTGCCCTACTGTCTGTCTCACTCTACTGCCTGTTTCACCCTACTGCTTGTCTGTTATGTTATGTTATGTTAATGCTATTTTTATAGCGCACGTATCACCCGGGGGCATCTTGGCGCTGTTGAGGAACCTGAACAGGAGGACAACCAGAAAAATTAATACAGATAGGCTTTTAGTTGTTTTCTGAATTTGCTGTAGATAGGAATCTCACGGAGAGCTATGGGTAACTTATTCCAGTACCCTGGGGCAAGATAAGAAAAGGCCTTGCCCCCAGTGTGAGTTTGACGTATTCGGGGCACACACAAAAGAGCTTGGGAGCTTGATCTGAGATTTCGGCAAGGTGTGTAAGTTGTAAGTTTTCTTTGAAGATAGCGTGGACCTTTGCCTCTCAAGGCGTTATAAGAGAGGCAGCAAATTCTAAAATAGGACCGCTTCTTCACAGGTAGCCAGTGCAGTTCCCTCAGCAGAGGCATGGAAGGGGTACCTGCGGGACGGTTCAAGATTAGTCTTGCCGCAGTATTCTGGACCACCTGTAATTTAGCAAGCAGAGTCTCACCCACTTCGGCCAGCAGAGCATTCCCATAGTCCAGTCTACTGATCACCATAGCCTGGACAAGGGTTCTGCGGGAGTTAGTGGGGAGAAAGGGAAAGATTCTGCGCAGAAGGCGCTAGTTATAATAACAGGAGCTGGTAGTAGCAGCGATATGGTCTTTCATTGTTAAAGTATGGTCAAGTTTTATCCCTAAGTTTCTTACACTTTGTTTGGGCACAGGAACTGCTCCCAGTTGATGGGGCCACCACTCGTCCGACCAAAGGGTTGGGGCTTTCCCCATTAGCATGATCTCCGTTTTTTCTGGGTTCAGCTGGAGGCAATTCTCAGTCATCCAGTTGGATATTGCAAGCATTCCGGCGGAGAAACGTATTTTCTCTAATTCTAAATTAGGGCCAATAGTAAACATAAGCTGGGTATCGTCAGCGTATGAAATTATCTCAAAGCCAAACTGCTCTACAATCTTTGCTAACGGAGCCATATATATACTGAAGAGCGTCGGGCTTAGACAAGATCCCTGGGGTACGCCCTTATCCAACTGCATTTTGTCTGAGGAATAAGGCCCTAATATGATCGTCTGTTGTCTATCTGATAGGAAATGCTGCAGCCATTTTAATGCTGTTCCCTGGATACCACAAGCCTGCAATCTTTTCATAAGCTTTGGGTGTGAAATGGTATTGAAGGCCGCGGACAGATCCAATAGTATCAGTACGATCGAACCTCCTGCATCCATCACCTGTCTAAGAGAGTCAGTCACAGCCAGGAGTGCAGTCTCTGTGCTGAAACCCGGTCGGAAGCCCGATTGCGAGGGATCCAGAATTTTATTGGTTTCAAGATATGACCCCAGCTGCCTATTTTTTAGGCTTTCCAGTTGCTTACCCAACAGAGGTAGCAGAGATATTGGACGATAATTGCTAAGTACTTGCGGGTCGGATGTGGCTTTTTTCAATATAGGCCGTACATATGCTTCCTTCCATGCCGTGGGGATAATTCCTGTTTGTAGAGAGCAATTGAAAATATTTTGAATTGTGGGGGCACAGCAAGTGGCTAGGAGAGCCATCATCTTAGGGGAACAAGAATCATGGGGTGAGCCGGATTTAGCTGTAACCAAGGAATTGAGTACTTCCTTTAGCGTGGCCGTCTGAAAACAATCCAGAGTACTATGGGTTACTTTTCCTAGCTCCTCTGATTCAATGCTGGTCTCCGAGTCCTGCAAAGCAGCAACTGGGAATTTGGCATAGATATTAGAAATTGTTTCCTGAAAGTAGACAGCTAGTGAGTCACAAAACTCCTGGGATTCCACCGGGGATTGGGTGCATACTTGCGGGGAGACGAAATCCCGTACTATATTGAAGAGGGCCTTTGAGGAGTTACTAGCTTGTTCTATTTGATTTATGATAAAAGTTCGTCTAGCCGTTTTTATATTCTGATGGTATTGGGACAAAGCCTGTTTGTAAAGATCCCTATCTTGGGTGTCTTTCCTTCTCCGCCAGAGTCTCGCCAAGGTTTTACATTTGGATTTTTCTACTTTTAAGTCTGGCGTCTACCATGGGGCTGACGGTCGTCGCAGTGAGGGGCCGTGATTTTTAAAAGGAATTGTTGCATCCAGTGCCGTCGTGAAGGCAAAATTAAAACCTTCCAGCAGCTTAGATACTTCAAGATCGCTATTTGGAGGTTTGGGGTGAAAAGCCTCACTAAAGGATTCAAGAGTGAGTTTGTGCCATGTTCTACGCGCTTCTTGTCGCCGCCCTTTGTTCACTGCGGAGCCCACAGGGCGCAGTGTTTGGATAGCGAACGTGATCATAAAGTGGTGTGTCCACGTTAGGGGGATTGGAGCTTTGCAGACCAAGTGGTCTATGTTGGAAAAAATTAAATCCAACGAATGACCCGCCAAGTGTGTTGGGCCTTTAACTCTTTGGGTGAGTCCTAGTAATTCTAGATTAAGTAGAAGTTTATTAACTTCGGGGTTAGTATATTCTTCCCCATGGAAGTTAAAGTCGCCAAGCAGAAGAAATTGATTTGATGCTAGGACATACATAGGTATTTGTTCTATCAATTGATCACAGAAGTTAGCCCTGGGTCCTGGCGGACGATAGATCAGAGCTCCATTCCAGCTATCTGTCGTGGATATGTTTATCTTAAAGATCCCTAATTCCATACAGCTGTTGCTTATGGTAGAGATCCAGTTCACATTGAAGGAGTTTTTAAAGGCAATGGCAATGCCACCGCCTGTTTTTCCTTCCCTGTCAAGATGAATAAATTTATAACTCTCCGGGATGGCTAAATTGATCGATGGATGATTTGCAGAGTTTAGCCATGATTCTGTAAAGAAACAGATATCTGGGGAGTGTGAGGTGATCATATCCCATATTTCAATAGGGTGCTTCGCTAAAGATCTAACGTTACAGAGTAAGCTATTTAGACCGTATGTTTTTAAATCGTGGCTACTTCCTGGATCTGATGATGAGATCAGTTCCAGGTCACATTGGAAGTGACAGTTTCCACAGGCTACCGGGCCTTCTAAAAAGTGCGGAAATTTTTGGGACAGATTACATGAGGTGAGTGCTTTACATATTCCTGTGTTCTAATCAAATGCAGGCAGTCGGCAGAGTATAACAGACGCCTAGGATTTAGGGTAGTTACCTCTGTTTAGCCAGCGTTCCTAGCCTCTGGGCTCGGTCGTGCGTAGATGGGCTTGCCTTTGGCGCGCCGGTGGTGCGGTCGCGTTAGCGCGTCCATATGTAGTGTCAGGGGTGGAAGACTAGCCCGCTGACCTACACTACCCCCAAAATGGTGGTCCCGCTCCGAAACAATCACGGAGAGCACCGAGGTCTTTGCCCCCCAAGCAGCAGTCTCAAATTCACAACAGTATAGCAGCTGTGAGTTCAAATTGATTTGTACAAAATTAAAACAGTTAAAATGAAAGCTTTAAAATGCTTTAAAATCCGAGCAGTTTAAATGTGCAAAAACACTATGGTCCTCTCCCGGCTCAAGCCTCAGGAGTCTATGATGCTGCGCGGTCGCATTAGCGCGTCCATATGTAGTGTCTGGGGTGGAAGACTAGCCCGCTGACCTACACTACCCCCAAAATGGTGGTCCCGCTCCGAAACAATCACGGAGAGCTCCGAGGTCTTTGCCCCCCAAGCAGCAGTCTCAAATTCACAACAGTATAGCAGCTGTGAGTTCAAATTGATTTGTAGATAATTAAAACAGTTAAAATTAAAGCTTTAAAATGCTTTAAAATCCGAGCAGTTTAAATGTGCAAAAACACTATGGTCCTCTCCCGGCTCAAGCCTCAGGAGTCTATGATGCTGCGCGGTCGCGTTAGCGCGTCCATATGTAGTGTCAGGAGTGGAAGACTAGCCCGCTGTCCTACACTACCCCCAAAATGGTGGTCCCGCTCCGAAACAATCACGGAGAGCACCGAGGTCTTTGCCCCCCAAGCAGCAGTCTCAAATTCACAACAGTATGGCAGCAGTGAGTTCAAATTGATTTGTAGATAATTAAAACAGTTAAAATGAAAGCTTTAAAATGCTTTAAAATCCGAGCAGTTTAAATGTGCAAAAACGCTATGGTCTCACTCTACTGCCTGTCTCGCCCTACTGCTTGTTTTACTACTGTTTGTCTCAACCTACTGCTTGTGTTACTACTGTCTATCTCACCCTTCTGCTTGTGTCAATATATTGTCTGTCTCACCCTCCTGCTTGTGTCACTCTACTGTCTGTCTCACCCTCCAGCTTGTGTCACTCTACTGTCTGTCTCACCCTCCCGCTTGTGTCACTCACCTGCCTGTCTAACCCTACTGCTTGGGTCACTCTACTGCCTCTCTCACCCTACTGCTTGTGTCACTCTACTGCCTGTCTCACCCTACTGCTTGTGTCACTCTACTGTCTGTCTCACCCTCCAGCTTGTGTCACTCTACAGCCTGTGTCACCCTACTGCTAGTGTCGCTCTACCGTCTGTCCCACCCTACTGCTTGTGTCGCTCTACTTTCTGTCTAGCCCTCCTGCTTGTGTCAGTCTAGTGTTTGTCTCACCCTACTGCTTCTGTCACTCTATTGGCATTCTCACCCTCATGCTTGTGTCGCTCTACATTCTGTCTCGCCCTCCTGCTTGTGTCACACTACTGTCTGTCACACTCTAATGTGTGTATCACTCTACTGACTGTTTCACCCTACTGCTCGTGCTACTACTGTTTGTCTCCCCTTACTGCTTGTGTCACTTTACTGCCAGTATCACCCTCCAGCTTGTGTCACTCTACTGCCTGTCTCACCCTCCCGCTTGTTTCACTTGCCTGCCTGTCTCACTCTACTGCTTATGTCACTGTACTGTCTGTCTCACCCTCCAGCTTGTATCACTCGTCTGTCTCACCCTCACGCTTGTGTCACTCGCCTGCCTGTCTCACCCTACTGCTTGTGTCACTACTGCCTGTCTCACCCTACTGCTTGTGTCACTCTATTGTCTGTCTCACCCTCCTGCTTGTGTCACTCTATTGTCTGTCTCACCCTCCTGCTTTTGTCACTATATTGTCTGTCTCACCCTCCTGCTTGTGTCCCTCTATTGTCTGTCTCACCCTCCTGCTTGTGTCACTCTACTGTCTGTCTCACCCTCCAGCTTGTGTCACTCTACTGTCTGTCTCACCCTACTGCTTCTGTCACCCTACTCCTTATGTCACTCTACTGCCTGTTTCACTCTACTGCTCGTGCTACTACTGTTTGTCTCACCCTCCTGCTTGTGTCACTTGCCTGCAAGTATCACCCTCCTCCTTGTGTCACTCTACTGCCTGTCTCACCCTACTACTTGTGTTGCCCTACTGTCTGTCTCACTCTACTGCCTGTTTCACCCTACTGCTTGTCTCACTCTACTGCCTGTCTCGCCCTACTGCTTGTTTTACTACTGTTTGTCTCAACCTACTGCTTGTGTTACTACTGTCTATCTCACCCTTCTGCCTGTGTCAATATATTGTCTGTCTCACCCTCCTGCTTATGTCACTCTACTGTCTGTCTCACCCTCCAGCTTGTGTCACTCTACTGTCTGTCTCACCCTCCCGCTTGTGTCACTCAACTGCCTGTCTAACCCTACTGCTTGTGTCGCTCTACTTTCTTTCTCACCCTCCTGCTTGTGTCACTCTACTGCCTATCTCACCCTACTGCTTGTGTCACTCTACTGTCTGTCTCACCCTCCTGCTTGTGTCACCCTAATGTCTGTCCCACCCTACTGCTTGTGTCGCTCTACTTTCTTTCTCACCCTCCTGCTTGTGTCACTCTACTGTCTGTCTCACCCTCCTGCATGTTTTGTCCTACTGTCTGTCTAATCCTCCTGCTTGTGTCGCCCCACTGTCTGTCTCACCATTGTGCTTGTGTCACCCTGCTGTCTGTCTCACCCTACTCCTTGTGTTGCTCTACTGTCTGTCCCACCCTACTGCTTGTGTTGCTCTACAGTCTGTCTCACCCTCCAGCTCGTGTCACTCTACAGCCTGTGTCACCCTACTGCTTGTGTCGCTCTACCGTCTGTCCCACCCTACTGCTTGTGTCACTCTACTTTCTGTCTAGCCCTCCTGCTTGTGTCAGTCTAGTGTTTGTCCCACCCTACTGCTTGTGTCGCTCTACTTTCTTTCTCACCCTCCTGCTTGTGTCACTCTACTGTCTGTCTCACCCTCCTGCATGTTTTGTCCTACTGTCTGTCTAATCCTCCTGCTTGTGTCGCCCCACTGTCTGTCTCACCATTGTGCCTGTGTCACCCTGCTGTCTGTCTCACCCTACTCCTTGTGTTGCTCTACTGTCTGTCCCACCCTACTGCTTGTGTTGCTCTACAGTCTGTCTCACCCTCCAGCTTGTGTCACTCTACAGCCTGTGTCACCCTACTGCTAGTGTCGCTCTACCGTCTGTCCCACCCTACTGCTTGTGTCACTCTACTTTCTGTCTAGCCCTCCTGCTTGTGTCAGTCTAGTGTTTGTCCCACCCTACTGCTTCTGTCACTCTATTGTCTTTCTCACCCTCATGCTTGTGTCACTCTACATTCTGTCTCGCCCTCCTGCTTGTGTCACACTACTGTCTGTCACACTGTACTGCATGTGTCACTCTACTGTCTGTTTCACCCTACTGCTTGTGCTACTACTGCTTGTCTCACCCTACTGCTTGTGTCACTTTACTGCCAGTATCACCCTCCAGCTTGTGTCACTCTACTGTCTGTCTCACCCTACTGCTTGTGTCACTCTATTGTCTGTCTCACCCTCGTGATTGTCGCTCTACATTCTGTCTCGCCCTCCTGTTTGTGTCACACTACTGTCTGTCACACTCTACTGCGTGTGTCACTCTACCCTCTGTCTCACCCTCCAGCTTGTGTACTCTACTGTCTGTCTCACCCTCCTGCTTGTGTCACTCTACTGACTGTCACACCCTCCTGCTGGTGTCGCCCTACTATCTGTCTCACCCTACTGCTTGTTTCACTCTACTGCCTGTCTCACTCTACTACTTGTGTCACTGTACTGTCTGTCTCACCCTCCAGCTTGTGTCACTCTACTTTCTGTCTCACCCACCTGCTTGTGTCACTTGCCAGCCAGTATCGCCCTCCTCCTTATGTCACTCTACTGCCTTTCTCACCCTACTGCTTGTGTTGCCCTACTGTCTGTCTCACTCTACTGCCTGTGTCACACTACTGCTTGTCTCACTCTACTGCGTGTCTCGCCCTACTGCTTGTGTTACTACTGTTGTCTCAACATACTGCTTGTGGCACTCTGCTGTATGTCTCACCCTTCTGCCTGTGTTACTACTGTCTATCTCACCCTCCTGCTTGTGTCACTATATTGTACATATCACCCTCCTACTTGTGTCACTAAACTATCTGTCTCACCCTCCTGCTTGTGTCACTCTACTGTCTGTCTCAACCTCCAGCTTGTGTCACTCTACTGTCTGTCTCACCCTCCCGCTTGTGTCAATCGCCTGCCTGTCTAACCCTACTGCTTGTGTCACTCTACTGCCTGTCTCACCCTACTGCCTGTGTCACTCTACTGCCTGTCTCACCCTACTGCCTGTGTCACTCTACTGTCTGTCTCACCCTCCTGCTTATGTCTCCCTACTGTCTGTCTCACCCTCCTGCTTGTGTTGCTCTACTTTCTTTCTTACCCTCCTGCTTGTGTCACTCTACTCTCTGTCTCACCCTCCTGCTTGTGTTGCCCTACTGTCTGTCTCACCCTCCTGCTTGTGTCGTCCTGCTGTCTGTCTCACCCTACTGCTCGTGTCGTTCTACTGTCTGTCCCACCCTACTGCTTGTGTCGCTCTACAGTCTATCTCACCCTCCAGCTTGTGTCGCTCTACCGCCTGTGTCACCCTACTGCTTGTGTCGCTCTACCGTCTGTCCCACCCTACTGCTTATGTCGCTCTACTTTCTGTCTAGCCCTCCTGCTTGTGTCATTCTAGTGTTTGTCTCACCCTACTGCTTGTGGCACTCTGTTGTCTGTCTCACCCTCGTGATTGTGTCGCTCTACATTCTGTCTCGCCCTCCTGCTTGTGTCACACTACTGTCTGCCACACTCTACTGCGTGTGTCACTGTACTGTCTGTCTCACCCTCCAGCTTGTGTACTCTACTGTTTGTCTCACCCTCCTGCTTGTGCCACTCTACTGTCTGTCACACCCTACTGCTGGTGTCACCCTACTTTCTGTCTCACCCTACTACTTGTTTCACTGTACTGCCTGTCTTACTCTACTGCTTGTGTCACTGTACTGTCTGTCTCACCCTCCTGCTTGTGTCGCTCTACTTTCTGTCTCACCCTCCTGCTCGTGTCACTCTACTTTTTGTCTCACCCTCCTGCTTGTGTCGACCTACTTTCTGTCTTGCCCTCCTGCTTGTGTCCCTCTACTGTCTGTCTCGCCCTTCTGCTTGTGTCACTCTACTGCCTGTCTTACCCTCCTGCTTGTGTCACTCTACTGCCTGTCTCACAGTACTGCTTGTGTCATTCTACAGTCTGTCTCACCCTACTGCTTGTGTCGCTCTATTGCCTGTCACACCCTCCTGCTTATGTCGCTCTACTGCCTGTCTCACTCTACTGCCTGTGGTGCTCTACTGTATGTCTCACCCTCCTGCTTGTGTCACTCTACTGTCTGTCTCACCCTCCAGCTTGTGTCACTCTACTGTCTGTCACACCCTCCTGCTTGTGTGACTCACCTGTCTGTCTCACCCTTCAGCTTTTGTCACTCTATTGTCTACCACACTCTCACTGCGTGTGCCCCTCTACTGTCTGTCACACCCTCCTGCTTGTGCTACTACTGCTTGTCTCACCCTACTGCTTGTGTCACTTTACTGCCAGTCTCACCCTCCAGCTTGTGTCACTCTACTGTCTGTCTCACCCTACTGCTTGTGTCACTCTATTGTCTGTCTCACCTCGTGATTGTCGCTCTACATTCTGTCTCGCCCTCCTGTTTGTGTCACACTACTGTCTGTCACACTCTACTGCGTGTGTCACTCTACCCTCTGTCTCACCCTCCAGCTTGTGTACTCTACTGTCTGTCTCATCCTCCTGCTTGTGTCACTCTACTGTCTGTCACACCCTCCTGCTGGTGTCGGCCTACTATCTGTCTCACCCTACTGCTTGTTTCACTCTACTGCCTGTCTCACTCTACTACTTGTGTCACTGTACTGTCTGTCTCACCCTCCAGCTTGTGTCACTCTACTTTCTGTCTCACCCACCTGCTTGTGTCACTCGCCAGCCAGTATCGCCCTCCTCCTTATGTCACTCTACTGCCTTTCTCACCCTACTGCTTGTGTTGCCCTACTGTCTGTCTCACTCTACTGCCTGTGTCACCCTACTGCTTGTCTCACTCTACTGCGTGTCTCGCCCTACTGTTTGTGTTACTACTGTTGTCTCAACATACTGCTTGTGGCACTCTGCTGTCTGTCTCACCCTTCTGCCTGTGTTACTACTGTCTATCTCACCCTCCTGCTTGTGTCACTATATTGTACATATCACCCTCCTACTTGTGTCACTAAACTATCTGTCTCACCCTCCTGCTTGTGTCACTCTACTGTCTGTCTCAACCTCCAGCTTGTGTCACTCTACTGTCTGTCTCACCCTCCCGCTTGTGTCAATCGCCTGCCTGTCTAACCCTACTGCTTGTGTCACTCTACTGCCTGTCTCACCCTACTGCCTGTGTCACTCTACTGCCTGTCTCACCCTACTGCCTGTGTCACTCTACTGTCTGTCTCACCCTCCTGCTTATGTCTCCCTACTGTCTGTCTCACCCTCCTGCTTGTGTTGCTCTACTTTCTTTCTTACCCTCCTGCTTGTGTCACTCTACTCTCTGTCTCACCCTCCTGCTTGTGTTGCCCTACTGTCTGTCTCACCCTCCTGCTTGTGTCGTGCTGCTGTCTGTCTCACCCTACTGCTCGTGTCGTTCTACTGTCTGTCCCACCCTACTGCTTGTGTCGCTCTACAGTCTATCTCACCCTCCAGCTTGTGTCGCTCTACCGCCTGTGCCACCCTACTGCTTGTGTCGCTCTACCGTCTGTCCCACCCTACTGCTTATGTCGCTCTACTTTCTGTCTAGCCCTCCTGCTTGTGTCATTCTAGTGTTTGTCTCACCCTACTGCTTGTGGCACTCTGTTGTCTGTCTCACCCTCGTGATTGTGTCGCTCTACATTCTGTCTCGCCCTCCTGCTTGTGTTACACTACTGTCTGCCACACTCTACTGCGTGTGTCACTGTACTGTCTGTCTCACCCTCCAGCTTGTGTACTCTACTGTTTGTCTCACCCTCCTGCTTGTGCCACTCTACTGTCTGTCACACCCTACTGCTGGTGTCACCCTACTTTCTGTCTCACCCTACTACTTGTTTCACTGTACTGCCTGTCTTACTCTACTGCTTGTGTCACTGTACTGTCTGTCTCACCCTCCTGCTTGTGTCGCTCTACTTTCTGTCTCACCCTCCTGCTTGTGTCACTCTACTTTTGTCTCACCCTCCTGCTTGTGTCGACCTACTTTCTGTCTTGCCCTCCTGCTTGTGTCCCTCTACTGTCTGTCTCGCCCTTCTGCTTGTGTCACTCTACTGCCTGTCTCACCCTCCTGCTTGTGTCACTCTACTGCCTGTCTCAGAGTACTGCTTGTGTCATTCTACAGTCTGTCTCACCCTACTGCTTGTGTCGCTCTATTGCCTGTCACACCCTCCTGCTTATGTCGCTCTACTGCCTGTCTCACTCTACTGCCTGTGGTGCTCTACTGTATGTCTCACCCTCCTGCTTGTGTCACTCTACTGTCTGTCTCACCCTCCAGCTTGTGTCACTCTACTGTCTGTCACACCCTCCTGCTTGTGTGACTCACCTGTCTGTCTCACCCTTCAGCTTTTGTCACTCTATTGTCTACCACACTCTACTGCATGTGCCCCTCTACTGTCTGTCACACCCTCCTGCTTGTGTCACTCTACTATCTGTCTCACCCTCCAGCTTGTGTCACTCTACTCTCTGTCTCACCCTCTTGCTTGTGTCACCCTACTGTCTGTCTCACCTCCTGCTTTTTTCACTCTACTTTCTGTCTCGCCCTCCTGCTTGTGTCACTCTACTTCCTGTCTCTCCCTCCTGCTTGTGTCGCACTACTCTCTGTCTCACCCTCCTGCTTGTGTCGCTCTACTCTCTGTCTCACCCTCCTGCTTGTGTCACCCTACTGTCTGTCTCACCCTCCTGCTTTTTCACTTTACTTTCTGTCTCGCCCTCCTGCTTGTGTCACTCTACTTTCTGTCTCGCCCTCCAGCTTTTGTTGCTCTACTGTCTGTCACGCCCTCCTGCTTGTGTCGCTCTAATGTCTGTCTCGCCCTTCTGCTTGTGTCACTCTACTGTCTGTCTCACCCTCCAGCTTGTGCCACTCTACTGCCTGTCTCACCCTCCTGCCTGTGTCTCTCTCTCTCTTGTCGGCCTCACTCTCCAGCTTGTGTCACTCTACTGTCTGTCTCACGCCCCAGCTTGTGTCACTCTACTCTCTGTCACACCCTCCTACTTGTGTTGTCCCTGTCTCACCCTCTATCTTGTGTCTCTCTACTTTCTGTCTCGCCCTCCTGCTTGTGTTGCACTACTTTCTGTCTCGCTCTACTGCCTGTCTCGCCCCCTGCTTGTGTCGCTCTACTGCCTGTCTCACTCTACTGCTTGTGTCACTCTACTGCCTGTCTCGCCCCCTGCTTGTGTCGCTCTACTATTTGGCAGACGTGAGGTACGGGTAGGTGCAGATGAGCCGGCACCCGGTTTTTTTCCGGTAAGGTACGGGCAACCCACGTCATTAGCCCTAGGAGGACTTCTCCCTCTCATTTTAGGCCTTCAATCAGGAAGCAGTTTCAACTATCTAGTTGTAGCCCACCGGTAGTAGCCATAGGTTTGGGCCTGCCCTGAGCACCCTAGAGGGCGACTATACCCTCTTTGTACATATAATCCTTGAAAATAACTTTTTCTCTATTGTGTGCATCACTTTTTCACCACGTGCACTACACAACACTTTACATACACTCGGTCCTGAAGAAGCACCACGGATCCTATGGGACCCCAGAGGCGCGAAACATGTTGACCTTTTGAGTTACCCAGGGGCATTAAGGTTTAGAGGTAACACTTAACCTAGGGTTTTTTACTTTGACATGGGTACCACCATATTAAAGCATAGACATTTGGTAACCCGTAGTCAATTTTAACCACTGCACGCACCCTGCACACTCCTCACCTAGGACTCCCCTGCACACCCGCATGCACCAAATGGCAGTTCGCAGAAGATCTCCGACAAAGTGACCCTTCGGGGACCCGTAGGGCATTGCAGCGACGGCCCGGCGAGGAGCAACTGCCCGATGATGAAGCATGACATCCTTCGGGGTGTGTGAGGGCAACAAGGAAAAGACGTGTTCTTCCCTTGCACTGTTTGGGTCCAAGGCCTAGTACACCTAGCACCCCTAGCCCCTTTTCTCCCCCTCTCTCCTTTTGCCTCCCTTCCCTTTTAGGAGTGAGCAATACTTTGCATACCTCCTTAGGAACAGTGTCCTCAGCTTTGTGCATTTACCCTTAACGTTGGGAGCACAGGCACTGGACCTTTAACGAGCTCCTGGTCCCCCCTCTCTTTTTTATTGATACAGCCCTACTGTCTGTCTCACCCTCCTGCTTGTGTTGCTCTACTTTCTTTCTCACCCTGCTGCTTGTGTCACTCTACTCTCTGTCTCACCCTCCTGCTTGTGTTGCCATACTGTCTCTCTCATTCTCCTGCTTGTGTCGCCCTACTCTCTGTCTCACGATCGTGCTTGTGTCGCCCTGCTGTCTGTCTCACCCTACTGCTCGTGTCGTTCTACTGTCTGTCCCACCCTACTGCTTGTGTCGCTCTACAGTCTATCTCACCCTCCAGCTTGTGTCGCTCTACCGCCTGTGTCACCCTACTGCTTGTGTCGCTCTACCGTCTGTCCCACCCTACTGCTTGTGTCTCTCTACTTTCTGTCTAGCCCTCCTGCTTGTGTCATTCTAGTGTTTGACTCACCCTCGTGATTGTGTCGCTCTACATTCCGTCTCGCCCTCCTGCGTGTGTCACTCGACTGTCTGTCTCACCCTCCAGCTTGTGTACTCTACTGTTTGTCTCACCCTCCTGCTTGTGCCACTCTACTGTCTGTCACACCCTCCTGCTGGTGTCGCCCTACTTTCTGTCTCACCCTACTGCTTGTTTCACTCTACTGCCTGTCTCACTCTACTGCTTGTGTTACTGTACTATCTGTCTCACCCTCCTGCTTGTGTCGCTCTACTTTCTGTCTCACCCTCCTGCTTGTGTCACTCTACTTTTTGTCTCACCCTCCTCCTTGTGTCGACCTACTTTCTGTCTTGCCCTCCTGCTTGTGTCCCTCTACTGTCTGTCTCGCCCTTCTGCTTGTGTCACTCTACTGCCTGTCTCGCCCTCCTGCTTGTGTCGCTCTACTGCCTGTCTCACAGTACTGCTTGTGTCACTCTACTGCCTTTCTCACCCTACTGCTTGTGTTGCCCTACTGTCTGTCTCACTCTACTGCCTGTGTCACCCTACTGCTTGTCTCACTCTACTGCGTGTCTCGCCCTACTGCTTGTGTGACTACTGTTGTCTCAACATACTGCTTGTGGCACTCTGCTGTCTGTCTCACCCTTCTGCCTGTGTTACTACTGTCTATCTCACCCTCCTGCTTGTGTCACTATATTGTACATATCACCCTCCTACTTGTGTCACTAAACTATCTGTCTCACCCTCCTGCTTGTGTCACTCTACTGTCTGTCTCAACCTCCAGCTTGTGTCACTCTACTGTCTGTCTCACCCTCCCGCTTGTGTCAATCGCCTGCCTGTCTAACCCTACTGCTTGTGTCACTCTACTGCCTGTCTCACCCTACTGCCTGTGTCACTCTACTGCCTGTCTCACCCTACTGCCTGTGTCACTCTACTGTCTGTCTCACCCTCCTGCTTATGTCTCCCTACTGTCTGTCTCACCCTCCTGCTTGTGTTGCTCTACTGTCTGTCTCACCCTCCTGCTTGTGTCGCCCTGCTGTCTGTCTCACCCTACTGCTCGTGTCATTCTACTGTATGTCCCACCCTACTGCTTGTGTCGCTCTACCGTCTGTCCCACCCTACTGCTTGTGTCGCTCTACTTTCTGTCTAGCCCTCCTGCTTGTGTCATTCTAGTGTTTGTCTCACCCTACTGCTTGTGGCACTCTGTTGTCTGTCTCACCCTCGTGATTGTGTCGCTCTACATTCTGTCTCGCCCTCCTGCTTGTGTCACACTACTGTCTGCCACACTCTACTGCGTGTGTCACTGTACTGTCTGTCTCACCCTCCAGCTTGTGTACTCTACTGTTTGTCTCACCCTCCAGCTTGTGCCACTCTACTGTCTATCACACCCTACTGCTGGTGTCACCCTACTTTCTGTCTCACCCTACTACTTGTTTCACTGTACTGCCTCTCTTACTCTACTGCTTGTGTCACTGTACTGTCTGTCTCACCCTCCTGCTTGTGTCGCTCTACTTTTTGTCTCACCCTCCTGCTTGTGTCGACCTACTTTCTGTCTTGTCCTCCTGCTTGTGTCCCTCTACTGTCTGCCTCGCCCTTCTGCTTGTGTCACTCTACTGCCTGTCTCACCCTCCTGCTTGTGTCACTCTACTGCCTGTCTCACAGTACTGCTTGTGTCATTCTACAGTCTGTCTCACCCTACTGCTTGTGTCGCTCTATTGCCTGTCACACCCTCCTGCTTATGTCGCTCTACTGCCTGTCTCACTCTACTGCCTGTGGTGCTCTACTGTATGTCTCACCCTCCTGCTTGTGTCACTCTACTGTCTGTCTCACCCTCCAGCTTGTGTCACTCTACTGTCTGTCACACCCTCCTGCTTGTGTCACTCACCTGCCTGTCTCACCCTTCAGCTTTTGTCACTCTATTGTCTACCACACTCTACTGCGTGTGCCCCTCTACTGTCTGTCACACCCTCCTGCTTGTGTCACTCTACTATCTGTCTCACCCTCCAGCTTGTGTCACTCTACTCTCTGTCTCACCCTCTTGCTTGTGTCACCCTACTGTCTGTCTCACCTCCTGCTTTTTTCACTCTACTTTCTGTCTCGTCCTCCTGCTTGTGTCACTCTACTTCCTGTCTCTCCCTCCTGCTTGTGTCGCACTACTCTCTGTCTCACCCTCCTGCTTGTGTCGCTCTACTCTCTGTCTCACCCTCCTGCTTGTGTCACCCTACTGTCTGTCTCACCCTCCTGCTTTTTTCACTTTACTTTCTGTCTCGCCCTCCTGCTTATGTCTCCCTACTGTCTGTCTCACCCTCCTGCTTGTGTTGCTCTACTTTCTTTCTTACCCTCCTGCTTGTGTCACTCTACTCTCTGTCTCACCCTCCTGCTTGTGTTGCCCTACTGTCTGTCTCACCCTCCTGCTTGTGTCGTGCTGCTGTCTGTCTCACCCTACTGCTCGTGTCGTTCTACTGTCTGTCCCACCCTACTGCTTGTGTCGCTCTACAGTCTATCTCACCCTCCAGCTTGTGTCGCTCTACCGCCTGTGCCACCCTACTGCTTGTGTCGCTCTACCGTCTGTCCCACCCTACTGCTTATGTCGCTCTACTTTCTGTCTAGCCCTCCTGCTTGTGTCATTCTAGTGTTTGTCTCACCCTACTGCTTGTGGCACTCTGTTGTCTGTCTCACCCTCGTGATTGTGTCGCTCTACATTCTGTCTCGCCCTCCTGCTTGTGTCACACTACTGTCTGCCACACTCTACTGCGTGTGTCACTGTACTGTCTGTCTCACCCTCCAGCTTGTGTACTCTACTGTTTGTCTCACCCTCCTGCTTGTGCCACTCTACTGTCTGTCACACCCTACTGCTGGTGTCACCCTACTTTCTGTCTCACCCTACTACTTGTTTCACTGTACTGCCTGTCTTACTCTACTGCTTGTGTCACTGTACTGTCTGTCTCACCCTCCTGCTTGTGTCGCTCTACTTTCTGTCTCACCCTCCTGCTTGTGTCACTCTACTTTTTGTCTCACCCTCCTGCTTGTGTCGACCTACTTTCTGTCTTGCCCTCCTGCTTGTGTCCCTCTACTGTCTGTCTCGCCCTTCTGCTTGTGTCACTCTACTGCCTGTCTCACCCTCCTGCTTGTGTCACTCTACTGCCTGTCTCAGAGTACTGCTTGTGTCATTCTACAGTCTGTCTCACCCTACTGCTTGTGTCGCTCTATTGCCTGTCACACCCTCCTGCTTATGTCGCTCTACTGCCTGTCTCACTCTACTGCCTGTGGTGCTCTACTGTATGTCTCACCCTCCTGCTTGTGTCACTCTACTGTCTGTCTCACCCTCCAGCTTGTGTCACTCTACTGTCTGTCACACCCTCCTGCTTGTGTGACTCACCTGTCTGTCTCACCCTTCAGCTTTTGTCACTCTATTGTCTACCACACTCTACTGCATGTGCCCCTCTACTGTCTGTCACACCCTCCTGCTTGTGTCACTCTACTATCTGTCTCACCCTCCAGCTTGTGTCACTCTACTCTCTGTCTCACCCTCTTGCTTGTGTCACCCTACTGTCTGTCTCACCTCCTGCTTTTTTCACTCTACTTTCTGTCTCGCCCTCCTGCTTGTGTCACTCTACTTCCTGTCTCTCCCTCCTGCTTGTGTCGCACTACTCTCTGTCTCACCCTCCTGCTTGTGTCGCTCTACTCTCTGTCTCACCCTCCTGCTTGTGTCACCCTACTGTCTGTCTCACCCTCCTGCTTTTTTCACTTTACTTTCTGTCTCGCCCTCCTGCTTGTGTCACTCTACTTTCTGTCTCGCCCTCCAGCTTTTGTTGCTCTACTGTCTGTCACGCCCTCCTGCTTGTGTCGCTCTAATGTCTGTCTCGCCCTTCTGCTTGTGTCACTCTACTGTCTGTCTCACCCTCCAGCTTGTGCCACTCTACTGCCTGTCTCACCCTCCTGCCTGTGTCTCTCTCTCTCTTGTCGGCCTCACTCTCCAGCTTGTGTCACTCTACTGTCTGTCTCACGCCCCAGCTTGTGTCACTCTACTCTCTGTCACACCCTCCTACTTGTGTTGTCCCTGTCTCACCCTCTATCTTGTGTCTCTCTACTTTCTGTCTCGCCCTCCTGCTTGTGTTGCACTACTTTCTGTCTCGCTCTACTGCCTGTCTCGCCCCCCTGCTTGTGTCGCTCTACTGCCTGTCTCACTCTACTGCTTGTGTCACTCTACTGCCTGTCTCGCCCCCCTGCTTGTGTCGCTCTACTATTTGGCAGACGTGAGGTACGGGTAGGTGCAGATGAGCCGGCACCCGAAGTTTTTTTCCGGTAAGGTACGGGCAACCCACGTCATTAGCCCTAGGAGGACTTCTCCCTCTCATTTTAGGCCTTCAATCAGGAAGCAGTTTCAACTATCTAGTTGTAGCCCACCGGTAGTAGCCATAGGTTTGGGCCTGCCCTGAGCACCCTAGAGGGCGACTATACCCTCTTTGTACATATAATCCTTGAAAATAACTTTTTCTCTATTGTGTGCATCACTTTTTCACCACGTGCACTACACAACACTTTACATACACTCGGTCCTGAAGAAGCACCACGGATCCTATGGGACCCCAGAGGCGCGAAACATGTTGACCTTTTGAGTTACCCAGGGGCATTAAGGTTTAGAGGTAACACTTAACCTAGGGTTTTTTACTTTGACATGGGTACCACCATATTAAAGCATAGACATTTGGTAACCCGTAGTCAATTTTAACCACTGCACGCACCCTGCACACTCCTCACCTAGGACTCCCCTGCACACCCGCATGCACCAAATGGCAGTTCGCAGAAGATCTCCGACAAAGTGACCCTTCGGGGACCCGTAGGGCATTGCAGCGACGGCCCGGCGAGGAGCAACTGCCCGATGATGAAGCATGACATCCTTCGGGGTGTGTGAGGGCAACAAGGAAAAGACGTGTTCTTCCCTTGCACTGTTTGGGTCCAAGGCCTAGTACACCTAGCACCCCTAGCCCCTTTTCTCCCCCTCTCTCCTTTTGCCTCCCTTCCCTTTTAGGAGTGAGCAATACTTTGCATACCTCCTTAGGAACAGTGTCCTCAGCTTTGTGCATTTACCCTTAACGTTGGGAGCACAGGCACTGGACCTTTAACGAGCTCCTGGTCCCCCCTCTCTTTTTTATTGATACAGCCCTACTGTCTGTCTCACCCTCCTGCTTGTGTTGCTCTACTTTCTTTCTCACCCTGCTGCTTGTGTCACTCTACTCTCTGTCTCACCCTCCTGCTTGTGTTGCCATACTGTCTCTCTCATTCTCCTGCTTGTGTCGCCCTACTCTCTGTCTCACGATCGTGCTTGTGTCGCCCTGCTGTCTGTCTCACCCTACTGCTCGTGTCGTTCTACTGTCTGTCCCACCCTACTGCTTGTGTCGCTCTACAGTCTATCTCACCCTCCAGCTTGTGTCGCTCTACCGCCTGTGTCACCCTACTGCTTGTGTCGCTCTACCGTCTGTCCCACCCTACTGCTTGTGTCTCTCTACTTTCTGTCTAGCCCTCCTGCTTGTGTCATTCTAGTGTTTGACTCACCCTCGTGATTGTGTCGCTCTACATTCCGTCTCGCCCTCCTGCGTGTGTCACTCGACTGTCTGTCTCACCCTCCAGCTTGTGTACTCTACTGTTTGTCTCACCCTCCTGCTTGTGCCACTCTACTGTCTGTCACACCCTCCTGCTGGTGTCGCCCTACTTTCTGTCTCACCCTACTGCTTGTTTCACTCTACTGCCTGTCTCACTCTACTGCTTGTGTTACTGTACTATCTGTCTCACCCTCCTGCTTGTGTCGCTCTACTTTCTGTCTCACCCTCCTGCTTGTGTCACTCTACTTTTTGTCTCACCCTCCTCCTTGTGTCGACCTACTTTCTGTCTTGCCCTCCTGCTTGTGTCCCTCTACTGTCTGTCTCGCCCTTCTGCTTGTGTCACTCTACTGCCTGTCTCGCCCTCCTGCTTGTGTCGCTCTACTGCCTGTCTCACAGTACTGCTTGTGTCACTCTACTGCCTTTCTCACCCTACTGCTTGTGTTGCCCTACTGTCTGTCTCACTCTACTGCCTGTGTCACCCTACTGCTTGTCTCACTCTACTGCGTGTCTCGCCCTACTGCTTGTGTGACTACTGTTGTCTCAACATACTGCTTGTGGCACTCTGCTGTCTGTCTCACCCTTCTGCCTGTGTTACTACTGTCTATCTCACCCTCCTGCTTGTGTCACTATATTGTACATATCACCCTCCTACTTGTGTCACTAAACTATCTGTCTCACCCTCCTGCTTGTGTCACTCTACTGTCTGTCTCAACCTCCAGCTTGTGTCACTCTACTGTCTGTCTCACCCTCCCGCTTGTGTCAATCGCCTGCCTGTCTAACCCTACTGCTTGTGTCACTCTACTGCCTGTCTCACCCTACTGCCTGTGTCACTCTACTGCCTGTCTCACCCTACTGCCTGTGTCACTCTACTGTCTGTCTCACCCTCCTGCTTATGTCTCCCTACTGTCTGTCTCACCCTCCTGCTTGTGTTGCTCTACTGTCTGTCTCACCCTCCTGCTTGTGTCGCCCTGCTGTCTGTCTCACCCTACTGCTCGTGTCATTCTACTGTATGTCCCACCCTACTGCTTGTGTCGCTCTACCGTCTGTCCCACCCTACTGCTTGTGTCGCTCTACTTTCTGTCTAGCCCTCCTGCTTGTGTCATTCTAGTGTTTGTCTCACCCTACTGCTTGTGGCACTCTGTTGTCTGTCTCACCCTCGTGATTGTGTCGCTCTACATTCTGTCTCGCCCTCCTGCTTGTGTCACACTACTGTCTGCCACACTCTACTGCGTGTGTCACTGTACTGTCTGTCTCACCCTCCAGCTTGTGTACTCTACTGTTTGTCTCACCCTCCAGCTTGTGCCACTCTACTGTCTATCACACCCTACTGCTGGTGTCACCCTACTTTCTGTCTCACCCTACTACTTGTTTCACTGTACTGCCTCTCTTACTCTACTGCTTGTGTCACTGTACTGTCTGTCTCACCCTCCTGCTTGTGTCGCTCTACTTTTTGTCTCACCCTCCTGCTTGTGTCGACCTACTTTCTGTCTTGTCCTCCTGCTTGTGTCCCTCTACTGTCTGCCTCGCCCTTCTGCTTGTGTCACTCTACTGCCTGTCTCACCCTCCTGCTTGTGTCACTCTACTGCCTGTCTCACAGTACTGCTTGTGTCATTCTACAGTCTGTCTCACCCTACTGCTTGTGTCGCTCTATTGCCTGTCACACCCTCCTGCTTATGTCGCTCTACTGCCTGTCTCACTCTACTGCCTGTGGTGCTCTACTGTATGTCTCACCCTCCTGCTTGTGTCACTCTACTGTCTGTCTCACCCTCCAGCTTGTGTCACTCTACTGTCTGTCACACCCTCCTGCTTGTGTCACTCACCTGCCTGTCTCACCCTTCAGCTTTTGTCACTCTATTGTCTACCACACTCTACTGCGTGTGCCCCTCTACTGTCTGTCACACCCTCCTGCTTGTGTCACTCTACTATCTGTCTCACCCTCCAGCTTGTGTCACTCTACTCTCTGTCTCACCCTCTTGCTTGTGTCACCCTACTGTCTGTCTCACCTCCTGCTTTTTTCACTCTACTTTCTGTCTCGTCCTCCTGCTTGTGTCACTCTACTTCCTGTCTCTCCCTCCTGCTTGTGTCGCACTACTCTCTGTCTCACCCTCCTGCTTGTGTCGCTCTACTCTCTGTCTCACCCTCCTGCTTGTGTCACCCTACTGTCTGTCTCACCCTCCTGCTTTTTTCACTTTACTTTCTGTCTCGCCCTCCTGCTTGTGTGACTCTACTTTCTGTCTCGCCCTCCAGCTTTTGTTGCTCTACTGTCTGTCACGCCCTCCTGCTTGTGTCGCTCTAATGTCTGTCTCGCCCTTCTGCTTGTGTCACTCTACTGTCTGTCTCACCCTCCAGCTTGTGCCACTCTACTGCCTGTCTCACCCTCCTGCCTGTGTCTCTCTCTCTCTTGTCGGCCTCACTCTCCAGCTTGTGTCACTCTACTGTCTGTCTCACGCCCCAGCTTGTGTCACTCTACTCTCTGTCACACCCTCCTACTTGTGTTGTCCCTGTCTCACCCTCTATCTTGTGTCTCTCTACTTTCTGTCTCGCCCTCCTGCTTGTGTTGCACTACTTTCTGTCTCGCTCTACTGCCTGTCTCGCCCCCTGCTTGTGTCGCTCTACTGCCTGTCTCACTCTACTGCTTGTGTCACTCTACTGCCTGTCTCGCCCCCCTGCTTGTGTCGCTCTACTATTGGGCAGACGTGAGGTACGGGTAGGTGCAGATGAGCCGGCACCCGAAGTTTTTTCTCGGTAAGGTACGGGCAACCCACGTCATTAGCCCTAGGAGGACTTCTCCCTCTCATTTTAGGCCTTCAATCAGGAAGCAGTTTCAACTATCTAGTTGTAGCCCACCGGTAGTAGCCATAGGTTTGGGCCTGCCCTGAGCACCCTAGAGGGCAACTATACCCTCTTTGTACATATAATCCTTGAAAATAACTTTTTCTCTATTGTGTGCATCACTTTTTCACCACGTGCACTACACAACACTTTACATACACTCGGTCCTGAAGAAGCGCCACGGATCCTATGGGACCCCAGAGGCGCGAAACATGTTGACCTTTTGAGTTACCCAGGCGCATTAAGGTTTAGAGGTAACACTTAACCTAGGGTTTTTTTACTTTGACATGGGTACCACCATATTAAAGCATAGACATTTGGTAACCCTTAGTCAATTTAAACCACTGCACGCACCCTGCACACTTCTCACCTAGGACTCCCCCTGCACACCCGCATGCACCAAACGGCAGTTCGCAGAAGATCTCCGACAAAGTGACCCTTCGGGGGACCCGTAGGGCATTGCAGCGACGGCCCGGCGAGGAGCAACTGCCCGATGATGAAGCATGACATCGTTCGGGGTGTGTGAGGTCAACAAGGAAAAGACGTGTTCTTCCCTTGCACTGTTTGGGTCCAAGGCCTAGTACACCTAGCACCCCTAGCCCCTTTTCTCCCCCTCTCTCCTTTTGCCTCCCTTCCCTTTTAGGAGTGAGCAATACTTTGCATACCTCCTTAGGAACAGTGTCCTCAGCTTTGTGCATTTACGCTTAACGTTGGGAGCACAGATACTGGACCTTTAACGAGCTCCTGGTCCCCCCCCTCTCTTTTTTATTGATACAGCCCTACTGTCTGTCTCACCCTCCTGCTTGTGTTGCTCTACTTTCTTTCTCACCCTCCTGCTTGTGTCACTCTACTCTCTGTCTCACCCTCCTGCTTGTTTTGCCATACTGTCTGTCTCACTCTCCTGCTTGTGTCGCCCTACTCTCTGTCTCACGATCGTGCTTGTGTCGCCCTGCTGTCTGTCTCACCCTACTGCTCGTGTCGTTCTACTGTCTGTCCCACCCTACTGCTTGTGTCGCTCTACAGTCTATCTCACCCTCCAGCTTGTGTCGCTCTACCGCCTGTGTCACCCTACTGCTTGTGTCGCTCTACCTTCTGTCCCACCCTACTGCTTGTGTCTCTCTACTTTCTGACTAGCCCTCCTGCTTGTGTCATTCTAGTGTTTGTCTCACCCTACTGCTTGTGTCACTCTGTTGTCTGTCTCACCCTCGTGATTGTGTCGCTCTACATTCCGTCTCGCCCTCCTGCTTGTGTCACACTACTGTCTGCCACACTCTACTGCGTGTGTCACTCTACTGTCTGTCTCACCCTCCAGCTTGTGTACTCTACTGTTTGTCTCACCCTCCTGCTTGTGCCACTCTACTGTCTGTCACACCCTCCTGCTGGTGTCGCCCTACTTTCTGTCTCACCCTACTGCTTGTTTCACTCTACTGCCTGTCTCACTCTACTGCTTGTGTCACTGTACTATCTGTCTCACCCTCCTGCTTGTGTTGCTCTACTTTCTGTCTCACCCTCCTGCTTGTGTCACTCTACTTTTTGTCTCACCCTCCTCCTTGTGTCGACCTACTTTCTGTCTTGCCCTCCTGCTTGTGTCCCTCTACTGTCTGTCTCGCCCTTCTGCTTGTGTCACTCTACTGCCTGTCTCGCCCTCCTGCTTGTGTCGCTCTACTGCCTGTCTCACAGTACTGCTTGTGTCATTCTACAGTCTGTCTCACCCTACTGCTTGTGTCGCTCTATTGCCTGTCACACCCTCCTGCTCATGTCGCTCTACTGCCTGTCTCACTCTACTGCCTGTGATGCTCTACTGTATGTCTCACCCTCCTGCTTGTGTCACTCTACTGTCTGTCACACCCTCCTGCTTGTGTCACTCACCTGTCTATCTCACCCTTCAGCTTTTGTCACTCTATTGTCTACCACAATCTACTGCGTGTGCCCCTCTACTGTCTGTCACACCCTCCTGCTTGTGTCACTCTACTATCTGTCTCACCCTCCAGCTTGTGTCACTCTACTCTCTGTCTCACCCTCCTGCTTGTGTCACCCTACTGCCTGTCTCACCTCCTGCTTTTTTCACTCTACTTTCTGTCTCGCCTTCCTGCTTGTGTCACTTCTCTTCCTGTCTCTCCCTCCTGCTTGTGTCGCTCTACTCTCTGTCTCACCCTCCTGCTTGTGTCACTCTACTCTCTGTCTCACGCTCCTGCTTGTGTCACCCTATTGTCTGTCTCACCCTCCTGCTTTTTTCACTTTACTTTCTGTCTCGCCCTCCTGCTTGTGTCGCTCTACTTTCTGTCTCGCCCTCCAGTTTTTGTTGCTCTACTGTCTGTCACGCCCTCTTGCTTGTGTCGCTCTAATGTCTGTCTCGCCCTCCTGCTTGTGTCACTCTACTGTCTGTCTCAGCCTCCAGCTTGTGCCACTCTACTGCCTGTCTCACCCTCCTGCCTGTGTCTCTCTCTCTCTTGTCGGCCTCACTCTCCAGCTTGTGTCACTCTACTGTCTGTCTCACGCCCCAGCTTGTGTCACTCTACTCTCTGTCTCACCCTCCTACTTGTGTTGTCCCTGTCTCACCCTCTATCTTGTGTCTCTCTACTATCTGTCTCGCCCTCCTGCTTGTGTCGCACTACTTTCTGTCTCGCTCTACTGCCTGTCTCGCCCCCTGCTTGTGTCGCTCTACTGCCTATCTCGCCCCCTGCTTGTGTCGCTCTACTGCCTGTCTCGCCCCCCTGCTTGTGTCGCTCTACTGCCTGTCTCACTCTACTGCTTGTGTCGCTCTACTGCCTGTCTCACTCTACTGCTTGTGTCACTCTACTGCCTGTCTCATCCTCCTGCTTGACTCACTCTTCTGCCCAGGGGCGTAGCTTGGTCAATCAGATTGGGGGCTGCGGTGAGCTTCAGATTTCCCAAGGGTCACGCTGAGATATCTTGTTGAAGCACATCACATGTGAAGCAGGACATGGGGGGGAGAGAGGAGGGCGGATTGTTAGGGGCACTTAAAAAACAACATTTTTCAAACTAATCAACATTTTTAAGGTTTTCAAAACAGAGACCAGAGTGTGTGTTTATGTGTGTGTATGTGTGTGTGTGTATGTTTGTCAGTGTGGGCATGTGAAAAATCCAGGTGAAATCCGACAGACACTTCATCATACCCGATTGAAAGCCCTTGTAATCAACTATTTACTACAGAATACATTTTTAGGGGGGGTGTAACACTCCAAACACCGCCTGAAGCTACCCCACTGCTTCTGCCTGTCTCACTCTACTGTCAGTTCCATTCAACAACCTGCCTCTCTCCTCTGCCTGCGCCACTTTATTCCTGCCACTCTACGACTCGTCTCACTGTACTGCCTGTGCCACTCAGTGCCTGTTCCACCCCACTGCCAGTCCCATGGAACTGCCTGTCACTCTACCGCCTATGCCACTCAGTGGCTGTTCCACTCCAGTGCCAGTCCCATGTAACTGCCTGTCACTCTACTGCCTGTGCCTCTCAGTGCCTGTTCCACTCCCCTGCCAGTCCGATGGAACTGCCTTTCACTCTACTGCCTGTGCCTCTCAGTGCCTGTTCCACTCCTCGCCAGTCCCATGTAACTGCCTGTCAGAATCTTCTGCCTGCCATCTCTCCAGCCTGCCCCACTCCACTGCTTGTCTTGCTGTACTGCCTGCCAGACATCACTGCCTGTCCTACTCTAATGACTGTCAGTCTGCTGCTTGTCCCACTCTTCTGCCTGTTGTGCTCTCCTGCCTGTCCCACGCTACTGCCTGTCCCTTCTAACTGGTGTCAGGACACGCCAATGTTTCACTTGCCAAGTGCCAAGTCAACGGGAGCCACGTATCCACACTTCCGCATGATGGCTGGATTATGTTGTGTGTTTCATAATTAAGGGCCTGATTACGATGTCGGTGTCAGACCCACCTACTTCTGCCCCTGCGGTCCGCCCGCCGCATAATGATGCGGTGGGCTGAGTCATCTGGCGGAGGGACCATCCGTTGCGCTTCTGACGGGCTCGATCATCCCGTCTGTGCGTCGGATGGTCAGTAATCCCTACAATGAGGGCGGTGCCTGCTCAGGCACCACCGTAGGGATTACAACGTCCTTTCCGCCTGCCCTTTCATGGCGGTTCACCCCCCATGAAAAGGCAGGCGGAAAGTGTCTTTGGGGACCCTTAGCAGGGCCCTCTGGCCGTCCGCTATGGGGCCTGGGCAGCACCTATGGTGTCCGCCTAAACATCCCTGCACCATGTGGCAGGCACCGCAGAAAAGTGGTTCACTTTTATAGATAACTGCTCATAGTCAAAGATCTAATCTAATCTCTGTGGCAAAAAATTAATAGGGGGCTTATTTACAAGTCTGTTGCGCCACCGGTACGTCACTTTTTTTCCCACACTGCGTGACTTTTCAGGCCTTCTAAATATGTCCCCTTTTTACGCATTACTCTGGGGTGTTCCATGCGTGTTGCTGTGTGTGTTCCCACGCAACATCCATGGAACCTGACACATTCCCAGATTCACAACGTTTCGTAAACCTGGGAATGTGTTAGAATCCTACGCCTCCTCAGGGCAGAAGTAAGAGTGGCGCAACGAGAAGAAATACTTTTATTTCTTCTAGTTTTTTCCTCCACACATAGAAAGAGAAAAATGCCATTGATAATTGTTTTTGTGCAGGAAGGTGTCCCTTCCTGCACAACAACAATCATTCCTGCAATGCAGGCACCCTTGCACCAGGAGAGCACAGGGTTGCGTCGTATTGTAAATACGGACCATCCCTGTGCTTTTAAAATGATGCAGCTCGGCGCAGCAAAATGGCTTGAGGTGCCACACCATTTCCTCGTTAATGAGGCCCTTCATTTCAGGGACGAACTCTGTTGATTTAAAGGACACCCCATTGAACAAAGATTCTAAAAATAATCTATTTTTCTCCTCTCTGTAGGAATGCCCAACAGACTAAAACTAATGACCACATTTAAATTATCTGCAACCTCTGTATACTTGTACAATTTTGAAATTTTGGAATAGGAGTCTCCCTTTTGCTAAACATAGATGAGGTGATTAAGATCCCAAAGAATGCAATATCTCTGATGTGCAAAGAGTGCAAAGTCGAACACCACACAAAAAAAAGCGTGAAAGCACGTGTGTCCGACAAAACCTGATGCCCCACTTTCCGGTGCTAAATATTCCAGAGCAAGGTACCACAAAATACATATTGCAGAGCAAAACTTCACACAAAATTGTAATACAACACATAGGGCAAGGTTTGCACCAACCAATGCAGCTGAGGTGTTTGGGCCATGATACCAGCTGCAGGTGAGGGCAGGGTTGCAAAGGACATACCCGAATTAGTGAGACATTCTACTGACTTTAATGCAACTGGTATGATTGATGCTTCCTTCTCAGTGCCACCCGCTTGCGCAGTGGGCAGAAGTGGACTGCCGAACGGATCTCATATCTGGTGGAGTCCACCCACTGCTGCGGCAGGTCATGTTAACACAGGTTGGGGAAAAAAGCTTCTTATGGGCGCACACAACTGTTAATTCGATTCTGCATTCAAAACTTGAGGTACAACATGACATACTGCCATGTTCGTGGCAGCCATCTTGGCACACTCACTGGAAAGAATGGATATGCAGCGATGATGGTTGTGATTTCTGGTCGTTCATTACCAGGTCTAGATGTGGAACTAGTCACCTGTTCAGAAACTGGAACTAGTGTCCCAGAGGCAAAAACGTCTGTAACTCCAAAATGTTCACTTTTGCCAGGCGTGCATCATAACTGATTGAACTAAATAGAGACTTTGTGTTCCTGGAAGACATTTTCCCATTATTATAAACCTCGGAAGGCAGCCTGCCAGCCCCCTGGTCAGGGAACGCTCATCACTTATATCCTCCCGACAGTGGTCCACTCACCCACTCACGAGAGTTCTGCCCACCTAATGGGGAGTGGCTTGGCGAGCGCGTCTCAGCCAACGCAGCATGAGTTATTTTGTCACAACTAAGAGACAGTCAGCATTTTTTTATTTTCACAAACAAGCCCCCAACGCAGGGGGTTGCTTCTGGAAGAAAACAAATTACCCCCATCACGCAGGGAGTTTTCTTCTTGTGCCTGATGGTCATTGATCATTTTTCCTACCCTGGTCAGCCATGCCTCTCATAAATAGGGCGGGCCTTCTGATGCAGTGACCTGGCAGCCTTGCAGACCGGTGGGCCACCGGGTCAGAGGTTTTCCAACAGTGCAGCCAGCTGAAGCATAGTGGTTCCCCACCTCTAAATGAGGCAGTGGAACCGTGAGTTTGATGATGCCTGAATATTGGCTATTTACAGCAGGGCTTCCACTTCGCCAAACTCTAATGGGCTGATTCACAAAGGGCCACTGCACTCGCGGCAGAGGCCCCGCAGTACTGCCGAGACCTCCGTGCTGCAGTTACCCATTGCGGGCCCCCTCCACCACTGAGGGCCCCCGCCACAAGTGCGGAGGCCCTTTGTGAATTGGCCCCTATATGAGGCCAACATAGTCTTTTTATCTGAAACTTTTATCGTGATGACTTGCAACAACACAGCTCCTTTTAAGTCACATGACTTCCTCTTGATCAATGGCACCACAATGTCTACCCAATGTGAGAAATAATGGCGTGACAGTTCATGTTCCCTCAGTGTTGCATCATCATCGCGCTCTAGAATGGGCCCATTACCATTATGCATGATAGATCATTTTGGTATTTAAGAAAAAATAATGCGAGCTTACAATCTTGCTGTAGCGCTTGTAATGCATTGTCCAATGTCCCTGTATCACAGGGAACCAAGCACCGCACAAAAAACATCTTCTGTAGGGAAATGGGACCACTGATGCCAATGGACATGGATTTAGTACAGTTGAGTTCGACATAGCCTCCATTTATTCAATGGAGCCAGCTGAGTCTACAAGGCTCCTCAATATAGAGGGTCTAGTTAGCTAAAATGGGGGCATTTTGTGGGTGCACAAAAACTGCTCATCTTACAAATTACTCAGAGTTAGAATTTTTTCTGGGTTTGGGCCCGCAAAAATGTAAAGTTTTTTCACAAACTTGCAGAGGCAATCCCAAAACGCCTTCATTTGTGACCGGTTTGTAATTTATTATCCGTCTAGATTGTGTATTTTTTTAAAACGGCTTTCTTTTCCTACTGACACCCTTCCTGTGTGTCATCCTTCTTCTTACAGCCGAAACTGACACCCCTGCCCCACCCTCCCTCCACCTGGTCATCAATGAGCGGAAGGCCTTCTTTTCCAGACTGCACCTGCCCGCTGCCCGGCTCACTTCCGGTTGCTTTCAGCAGCATCGACCCTTTATAATTTGCATGTAATGCTTCTGATCGTTCAATAACCTACCTTTGACCTTGACAGCCGCTGTGGCCTATAGATAAAGGACCTTGCATGCCCTCTGAACATTAGGTACTGGGATTTTCTAATAAATGACACATGGGGCTCGATCACGGTTTGGCTGGCAGGTGACAAGGGGGTGGGGTGGGGCAGGCACTGTTCTTCCACAGTCACAGCTGCAGTCCACATGAAGAGTGTGCTGCTTGTGTGCCGGGTGTGTTTCACAACTCTCGAAAAAGGCCTCCCTTGACAGACTATGAGGGGAGCATATTCTGCAAAAACTGACGGCTGATTCACCGAGGAGGGCGAACCAGTCACCATGTTTCATCTAACAAATTAAAACCTACAATTTGGGGGCCTGGTTGCCGCAGTGGGGAATAGTGACTTGTGTATTTTTAGTGCTACGAAGTTCCAGCTTGAGACAAAAAGCACTGTGAATATGTAAATCATCATTTTAAACTTGCATTACACACAGTATAAGATAGGCAGCAGCAAAATGCTCAAACAGATTTGGGTTTAACATTAAAAAAAATTGCTTTGAAAATATGGACTTTAGTAATACATACTCAGATTGTACCCATTGCTAACATTTTTTAATAAGTGTCCATTAAAAGCACAACTCCGAAACTTAGCTGGCAACCCTGTTACATTACCTTTCAAAAAAGAATAAACCTTTGCATCATGAAGCTTCAATTGACCCCATCAATTAAAGCCTACATTGGCTCCCAGACAGCCTTTACATTTGTTGATTAACCATTTGCACACTTTGGGCCAGATGTAGGTAAATGCATGTTTGCGATTCCTTAATAGCGATTTTTGAGGAATCGCTATTAAGGAATCGCAAAATGCCATGTAGGTAGGAATCGCAATATTTTTAGCGATTCCTTAATATTCCTTAATTGTGAATCGCAAATTGCGATTCGCAATTAAGGAATACCTTCCCATTCATTCCTATGGGCCAAGAGGCCCATAGGAATGAATAGAAGTGCTCCGCAATTTGCGAGTCACCAAGAGGCACTCGCAAATTGCGGCGCTATTTCAAGGGTGCCAGGGTTCCAAAAGGACACCCTGTTGCACCCCTGAAATGTGCATGTGTGCACATGTGGCGCACATACATGCCCTAAGGGCATGAATGTGTGCCACATGGCACTTAAAGAAAAGCAAAAAGTGCTTTTTAAAGGAAATCGCTAATTACCACCAACTTGAAGTTGGTGGTAATTAGCGATTCCTTAAGGCTAAAGTGCACTTTCTTTTGTGCTACTTACATTGCATTTAAGGAATCGCAATTTGCGATTCCTTAAATGCAAGAGCAAAATAAGGAATCGCAATTTTGCGATTCCTTATTTTGCTAGTAGGTTTCAACTTACCTACATTGCTCAGCTGCCAAATAGCGATCGCAAACGCTGAAATTCTGTGAATTTCAGCATTAGCGCTCGCTATTTGGCCACCTACATCTGGCCCTTTATCACTTAATCACCCGTCATAAACATACTAAATATGCAGATTAGGTATTGGAACTAGGCCTCACTGTGGCAAAGAAGTGTGTAGCACTAAGTTAAGTCCAAACGACTGCCCACACTAAAGCAATGGCTATGGGGATTTGCGAGTTGGATACGCGGTGGATGTGGGGTACGCCACAGGATGTTTTACAATGGAGTGAAACAGGGAGGAGGGGTGGAATGGGACTTAGTAGAAGTCTGTATACAACAGGAAATGGGAGACCCCGAACCGGGACAAGATGTGCAGGGGACAGTTGATTAATACTCTTTAGATGTGTCTGTGATGCTGATCTGCTGTAACTTGATGCGATAATAACAATTATACTGTTTAAGTGATCCAATGTCATGTATGGATTTACATTTATTTGCACATGGTGTGACTCACATCCCTCTACTTGTTTAGGGGTTGGGGGAGGGGACAAGTTAATGAATTGTAATGTTACCTAAAATAATTAAAAAAAATAAAAACATTTGCACGCTTTTACATTTCTGTCAGGTATCCGGGACCCTGGGGAGAAAGCTTGTTTCCTCTTTTGTTATTTGTCCTTCCCGCGGCTCCACAGCAGAGCAGACAACCTTTTCCCTCCCTTCCCTGTTCAGCTGAGGCATTTCAACTGTGGGAATTAACTGTTCTGGGACGTTTGTCTTTGAACAAAAAGTAGATAAACAGTTTTTGTTAAGTTTTAAAAGCATGGGCATGTCGTTCCCAGCAGTACCTGCCCACTTTGACCTGTGGAACAGGGATATTGGGGGGGCACCCACTAAAGTTTTGCAGATAGTTTGTTGCCACCGAGCTCTAAATGAACCGCTATGGTTTTTTTAAAATAAAATTGCTCTACATAACTTTGCTATATTTGCGGATGAAGTTTACGCTGTAAGAAACAATTGAATAAATAAATACAGTTTTGCACAACTGTGAACAGATCCATCATTTCACAAAACAAGCACAGTGACACTTCGTCTCATTGTGTACGGCCTGCTAGAAACCCCAGAACATTTGATACAAGCACCCCACACCGCTAAGAGCAGGTGAAGGCAGTTACCTAACATGGCATAACATAGAATAATATAGCATGGCATAACAGCACACATGCTAACATCTTGAAATGAGAAAAAGGGAGTTTGAAAACAAATTGAGGGAGTTAATTTTCCCTATGGACAACATTGAAGCAAAGGCGATTTTAGGCAAGAGACAGCTAAACAACCATTGTGGTGAGAGTCTCCTGTCTCAATCAGGTCTGTATGTCTAAAATGCAACGTTTAACATAGCGCAACATAACATAACACAGCATAGCAAAGGAAAAGTCAGCAACATGTGTGTAACATAATACATCTCTACTCATCGTAACATAGCATGGCATAAGACGCATAGGATAGCAACGTATGATTTAACCAGAGGCATACCATAATACAATTTATAATATAACACAGCTTAGCATAGCATAATATACTGCACAAGCATAACATCACAATATAACTTAGCATAGCATAACGTAATGCAGCACAGCGGAGTATAGTACAGCACAGCATACCATAGTGTATCACAGCATAGCATTACTCTACTTGTGCACTGTGACCGAGCCTCAGGGGCTCTCTTGTGGTTTACCTTTATAGAAAGCCTTTAGTGTGCCTCTTACTGCCATTACACGCGCTCGGCTGAACTGCCAGGTCATTTCCGGCCGCCGGGTTCTCGCGACGCGGTGACGCGTTGACACCGAGCGCCATCTTGCCCAGCCAGTGATCCCCAGCCTGTTCTGGAGGGATCGCTTCCCAGGGTGACAGCATAATAAGCCTTCTCAATCGTTCAATCATCGGCCACTTTGCCAAGACGGCTAATTAGCACTAATTGCAAATGCTATTTTTTGTGACGCAGATTCCTGCCTACTCAGGGTTGAACCAAAATCAACAACTCTAACACGCACCTTCAGCCCCATTAAATAAAGTACCTTGTGAATTCACGGCCTCTGCGTTTTTACTGGCATTTGGAAAAGTAGGTTTTGTGCCAGGGAAATGCTTCTGTCAAAATCTAGTGTTGCTGGGCATAAGCTTTCCGAGACAATAGTCGAGTGCCATTCAAGGCATATGGCGTAAAAGGCCATAGCGCTTAGATGATAATGTTTCATTTCCGGTGGGCAGCAGCTTCACTAAAATACCCTTCATTGTAAAAGGAAACATTTTACAGCTCTAACCAACATTGGGAGGGAGGGGGAGGGGGGGAGCAGACCACAAACCAATAGATTGTGTGTAAAAGGCCGCTTTATTGAAACAGGTGCACATAATAATAAAAACCCTTGGCAACCGCCTTACAAAACTAAAAACCTCACTAATACAACCACATACCTGACCCCGCCCCCGCCTCTAAGATTTTCTTGAACCCGCCCCCACCCATCCATTACAATATTACAAAACAATACAAAGCATTGCAATAAACTATAACCCCATTAATTCAACACGTCCCTTAAACAACCTCCCCTGCCTGCCTCTTTACAACTGTAAATCACCCAACATGTCTAACCGAACTCAAAAATAACCTGCCTACCCTTTCCTTGTCGATAACCCAACATCATCAATGACCAAAAAACCTCTGCTAACCCTGGCAAACTTCCAATGACCCCCGCCACCCAGAAAGTGGGGGAGACAAACTACCCCCACCTTTCTGCCCCCCAAATAGGCCGCCAGCATACTGTCTATGTGGAATGTTTCTGGACGTTCAGACACCGCGACAAAACCTCCCTGATTTCCAATAAATAGAGTTCCACGCCTATCCTAGATAGGTGCACCCCGTCATCTCTAAAAAATTCCACCGAATCAAAACGGATTTCTTTGTGACTCACTCTTCCAAAGCCCACACTTCGACAAAACCTGGACATTTCTGTATTGACTTTCCGCCGAGCCTTGTCAATAGCACTAGGATTCAAAGCGCCCCTCCACACCCTACGAGGCACAAACTCTGTCCACAACACATGGCATCCTGACCACTGCTCCTTCAATAAGGACAAATCCTTCTTCATTGCCCTCATCAGAACAACCCCTTTGTCCCTGCACAAATCATTTTCGCCTAGGTGAATCAACAAAACATCTGGACACCGGCCCCGTACCAACCACCTGTTCAAACAAGGTATCAATTCCTTCCACAGCATACCTCCTTTCCCCTTCCATACCATTTTAAACAAACGGTCATTAAAACCCAATTGTGCACCAAAATAACTCCTGCACGCCTGGACATGAGCCCATTTGACAAACGAGTGCCCCACTATCCAGATGGTAAATTCTTCCGACTGGGGGGCGGCCACCGAACCTGAAATGAGAAAAAGGAGAATGAGAATCACAAAAAGGGGGCTGACGCATGCGCCTCCCCCGCATCCCATCTAATGTAGCGCCAAAAACATTCCGAGGACCAGCGCCCCAACCTCATGATGTTGTCCTGGGTCCAACCCCTGTTGCTCGTTTCCGTTGCAGCCCCAATCCGGAAAGAATGCGTCCCGTACTGAGCCCCATCCAAACAATGTTGTATAATGCCTTCCTCAAAACCATGCGTAACTGATATTCTGTCACCCTCCTCCCATTGTCGTGTCGAAACACCGCCTCTTCCCCAGAACCTCCTGACAAAGATCGCCAACGGCGAGCCCAAAGTAGCGGGCACGTCGCCCTTGGCACTGCCGCCTCCAGCCTGACCCCTCTTCCTCTCCCCCTCTGATCTGTTTTAGATCTGGCCAGCCAAATTTGTACCCCCGACTCTAATTGAGTCACATCCTGCCACAGAACCCCCCCCCTTCCTTCTTGCCCAGAAGTTCGGAGACTCGAAAAGCCCCAAAAACATCCACACCATAAGAGTAGAGAACAAACAGGTTTCAAACCCATCTCTGCAGACCGCCGGTAAAGCCTTGAGTAACCGGGTTAACGTCTGCCAGGAAAGCGGGCTCCGCGCCCTCTGCTCCCCGGTGCTCTCCCTGGCCCACCCATCAAGGATCCTCCTTCCCAATTCCCCCGCCGACGGCGAATAACCCCACAGAAGCTTTCCCATGAAAGCAATGCCCGCCAATTTCCCGGCGATGGTAACCCTGGAAAGACACCTATCAATGAGGTCTAGAATAAACTGAACGACATCTTCAGACCGCCGCCAGACCTCCACGCGCTGCTGAGCACCTGATGCCAAAAAATCCTTCCAAGCCAGATGATATGCTGACCACGTGGCTGCTGACAACGAGCCTACCACCAATTGTAGCACTCTACGTTGCCTACGTACCACAGATGAGCGGGCATTGGCGTCGGTGTCCTGTCCGCCTCCTTGGCCAGCCCACGGAATCTCCCCCACTGCGAACGAGACAAAGCATCGGCTATGTCATTGTCCACACCAGGTATGTGTAATGCCCTGAAAGCAATGTCGTGCCTAAGGCATCCTAACACAAAGACCCGCAACAACTTCAAGATTTGTTCATCCCTTGCTGACTGTATATTCACAATCTCAACCACTGCCATGTTGTCAACTCGAAACAAAACTTTCTTGTGTGCCAGCTCCTCTCCCCAAAGTGTTAATGCCACCAATAACGGGAAGAGTTCCAGAAAGGCTATGCTCCTTCCCCCATCCTTCCACTGTTGCGGTCACTGCTCAGCACACCATCTACCCTGCCAAAACAGGCCAAAGCCTTCGCTGCCCGCCGCATCAGAGAAAATTTGGACGTCCCAGTTGACGTCATCCTCCCTTGCCAATGGCACTCCGTTAAAGGATTGCAGAAAAACAGTCCACATGCGTAAGTCCTCCTTCACCCCCGCCGAAAGGCGCACATGGTGGTGAGGTAGATGATGTCCTGCCAGTGCCCGCCCCAGTCTCCTACAAAAGGTCCTCCCAGCCCTGACCACCCTGCAAGCAAAATTGAGATGACCCAGGAGCACCTGTATGTCCTTCACCGTCACTTTCTATTTTGACAGCATTCTCTCCAATAGTTCCAACATTTTGACCTTTTTGTCTGCTGGCAAGCGAACCCGCATAGCCACAGAATCAATTTCAATACCTAAAAAAGACAGGGCCGTACTGGGTCCCATTGTCTTTTCTGGTGCTAGTGGCACCCCAAGGTCACCTATGAGCTCATGGAAAGTGTCCAGTGCTGCCTGGCATTCCGTGGAGCCCGGTGAACCAACAACGAAAAAATCGTCCAAGTAGTGTGTCACCAAAGTGTGACCCGTGCGCTGCGTGAATAACCACTGCAAGAAGGTGCTAAAACATTCAAACAATGCGCACGACATAGAGCAACCCATCGGTAAAGCTTTGTCCACGTACCATTTCCCTTCGAAATGGATACCCAGAAGATCCCAATCATCTGGATGGACTGGAAGCAACCGAAACGCCGACTTTATGTCACATTTTGCCATTGCTGCAGTTGTGCCCGCGGTCACCACCAGTGACATGGCCACGTCAACTGAAGAGTATGAAACTGAGGCCGCCTCCTCATCAGTAAAATCATTGACCGAAGCCCCTTCCGGCCATGACAGATGTTGAATCAATCTGTATTGACCCTCTTCTTTTTTGGGCACAACCCCTATTGGCGAGACAATCAAGTTCTCTGTTGGCCAATCATCAAACGGGCCTGCCATCCTCCCTTCAAGCACCTCCTTGTTCAATTTGTCTTGCACCACTTGTCTGTGTTCTGCCGCTGATTTCAGGTTATCCGCCCACCGCCTCTGTCTTGGACCCAGGTAGCCCAAACGAAACCCCCATCGGAACCCCTCCAGGAGAACCTGCCTCGCCCTCAAATCCTCATACCCCCGCAGGCCCTCCTCCAACTTCTCTAACTTAACTGGCGTATGTGCCTTTGGGCCCAGGACCCTGTGGCCCCTTGCCCCCTCTGTTGTTCGGAAATTGCTGTGATTGGCCGGCCGCGCTAGCGCCTGACTGTTGCCACTGCTGGCCACCCTGTGGCCGTCCGCCCCAGCAGTTAACCAAGGCATGGCGGCCACCACATTTAGAGCACTCGTGTCGGAACCTGCAATATTCTCGCGCGCACAGGCCCTTAATAAAATCCCAGCATGCTCCTCCTGCCCTAGACTGCATCGTGGCTGAGCCCCCCACCCCTCCCTGGGTGGGCTTCCCCTAGAACCGGGGTCTCCAGTTGGCCAGCGTCTGCACCCTAGTCCAAGTAGGGACCACTGATTCCGACAAGGTAGCTTGGCGCGAGGCAGGTAGGCACGCACGAGGCAATGTGTAAAGTGATTGTGCAGCACACATTCACACTGACACAGTAAAGCACACACAAAGGAAGCGCCACTCCAGCTTTATGCAACAACTTAGGTCTCTTTATCTCAATTTCAGGAAAAATCGGTCATAGTGAAGCACACATATACTCAGGACTTTCCCCGTGCAGATTAACCATCAACAAAATATACGGCTCAAGAATTCTCTTTATCCAGCTCCTAACAAGTTCAGAATTAGCAAGAAGACAATGGCCACCCCCAAGCAGTGTTCGCAGTGGTAGTGTTCCCAGCGTGCTCTCACTAGGGGTGTTCCATTGCCCTACGCTCCTGTGGGCGCAGTAACTCCTCAGGCAGTTACCAGGCAGTCTCAGGGGGAGATCATCATCCCCGCACTGCAGGTATTCTCAGCGCTTTCCTGGTGGGGTAGATGCTGCACTGTCCGCAATCCGCCCCCTGCGGCAATCTGTTGGCGCCGAGGCATTACCTGGGGAGGCGGTTGCAGGCACTAGGGCGACGTCCCTTTCCCTCAGTGCTCTCCCTCGACGTGCGCTGTGCTCTGGAAGGCCCCTGACGGCTCCGGCTTCCGTGCCCCTCTTCCCGGCAGCCGAGGACCTGGGCCGGGGGGCGCGGTGATGTCGCGCGCTCCCCGGAGTTCCTCACACCCCTTCTTGGCGAGGCCTGGGTAGCCCGGGTGATGCTCAGCATGGCAGCCAATCCACGCGCGGCTTCCCCGGAATGCCGCCGATGACGCGCCCGGCCGGAGTCCCGGTTGCCGGGCGAAGCGCCCGGCCGCACCAATCCCAGCGTGGCGCCCTCCGGCTGTCGCTGGGGATTCCCTCAGGCGCGCTTCTCAGCCCGGGGTGACGGCGGTGATCCTCGGCCAGGCCGCCCTGGATGACACGAGGCAGCGGCAAGCCCCCAGGCCCGCAGTACTTTGCACACAGCGCCTCTCACCTTGACGACGTCCCGGCCGCAGCGGTGATCTCACGGGCACATAGCGCTTCTTCCTCACAGCGCTACACAGCACATTCAGGTCCCAGGCAGAGGAGGTGATTTCCCGGGCACCTAGCGCTTCTTCCTCACAGCGCTACACACCACATTCAGGTCCCAGGCAGAGGCGGGGATTTCCCGGGCACCTAGCGCTTCTTCCTCACAGCGCTTTTAGAGCCCAGTGCAGTTGGGGGCCCAGGCTGGCAGCCGGTAATGAGAACACAGTTTGCACTGCAGAAGCAGTTTTCTAGAAAAACGTTGTTGTCCTCTTTAAAGCAAGGCAGTTCCTTAGGCAGGGCTGCAGGGACAGTCCTTGTAGTTTGTTTAGAGTCCCATAACCAGGCAGTCAGTCAGCCTGGTTTGTGGAGACACACTGGAGATGTTATTCCTGGTTCCCCTCTTGCAGGGCAATGTCAGCAGGCAGGCAGGGCAACTCAGCTAACTTGGGGCAGCAGTTCCTAGGAGCAGTCAGCCTCAGTAGTGTAGCAATCTTCCTCGCGCAGCGTCTTCACTCCAGCAGAGAGTCTCCAGGTCCAGTAGTGTAACAGGGATATTTGGTTCCCTCCCTTTCTTTTATACCCTTAAGTCAGGTGACCAAAAAGGCGGCAAGTCTGGCGGCAACCTGGAGGGTTGGAAGGTTCTGGAAGAATCTAGGGTCTCTGTGGTGTTCCCTGTCCCCTCTGTCCTGTCTGTCTACGGTGACAAGAGGCGGGGCCGTAAGGGCTACAGTAACATCCAGTCCCAGCCTATTCCAACTACTAGCGCGCAGACAGGACAGTGGCCTCACCGCAGGAGCAGGGGCCTGTGGCAACCATGTTTTTAGGAGAGAGCACCTGCACCTCAGCACTGTTTAGCAGCGGTAAGGTGCCCAGAGTCCTATGTCCAACAAAACGGGCGGTCAGATAAGAGGCACAAAAAGGGAAAAAATGTAGGGGAAGACCCCCCCAGGGCTGACAGGTCTAACAGGCCGGTACACTATAGGCAAGCCACTAGCAGAAAATATGGTTTTGCCCCATTTCGCTGCCCCCGTAGTATGTTGCCATAGATCCGTGTCCAGTTCCCCCATTTCGCTTCCGGGTCCCATGCCATCCGGGCCCAAAACTCCTCGTCATATTGTGCCCAAGCATATCCACCCCCGTGATCTGGGCCTTTCTGATCACATCCATGTACTTAAATAGAGCTACGCAGCGCTCCGGGAACTTTTCACAGTACACTCTGGCGTAAATCAAAAACGCCGCCGTCCAATTCTCTATAGTCAATGGCATCTTAGGCCTCTTGGCCAGCTCATATTCCTCTTCCTTAGAGCCCTCCTTTGACCGTACCTCCCTGTGTAAAAGTTGTAGCATTTCAACGTATTCCCCCTTCCATATACGCTCTTTGGTTGCCACCATTAAATGAGCTCCCAGGGATTTCGTCACTCCCATATAGGGGAGTTTTTTAATTTTCAATTCTTTACTCTCCAGGGGCTCCTTACCATCCCCCACAGCTGTGTCTGTGTTGGTGCCGCTCTCAACTTTGGTACCCTTTGTGACCCCCCCATCCCCAGTTCCTACCCCAATATCCTTCACGTATTTACCTTTTTGTAAGCGCCCTTCAACCTCCCCCCGACCTCCCTCCTCCCCCGTCCCCACAGACACCATCTCACCTGGCTCTAAAGAGGGTGCCCGGACAGTTGCCGTCCGCCTTGCCACCGGCTCTCTCCCTTCCGCAACCCGCGGAGCCCTCACCAGTTGACCGTGCTCTCTTTGCGGTTTCACCGCTGGTGCCTGTAAAACACTAGGAAACACATGAGATTGCCCCCCCTCACCCTCATCTTCCAGCAATTCCCCTTCCTCAGGGCTCTCCTCATCGTAATCCAAAACAATCGGCTCCTCCACCTGGAGCCAGTCATGAGACCACTCTTCCCCGCGGGCCCTACCGGACCCTGCATGCACTCCTTGCGGGGGAGCCGACTGTACACGCCGGTACTCCTTTGAGGACTCTACCCTCTCCGAGACATGCCTTGACGGTGCGGCGGTCCACTGTGACCTGCCTTTTGTTGGGGCCAGCGAGGTCGTTCTGGGCCTTCGTGTGCTGGCCGCGTCGGGTTCCCCCGCCGGTACCGGGTGCGCCACGCGAGGCTCCACCCTCCCTTCGCCTCGGTGCCCGTGGGTCGCACCTAGCCCTGCCGAGTCAGCTGGGCCGCGACGCTCCTTGCCCTGCAATGAAAACGTTTGGACTGATGTGCTGGGTCCCTCACCTCTGACCTCTGCACCCCTACCCACCAGACCCCCCGAACCTGACGGACCTGCCCTAACCTCTCTACCCGCCCCCTGGGGGGGGAAACCCCCCTTCCTCCTCCCCGCTCCACTCCAGCATGGCAGCCACCATGGCCGAGGCGGGGTCCGACCCCCGACCCAATCTGCCACCCGCTCCCCTACCCCTGAGCCTCCCCCCGGCTCCCCCTATGAACCCCACCAACCTGCTCCCATGCCGGCCTGCCCACCTCCGAAGAGGTCCCCCGTGCCAACTGCGCATCCCCTTGTCCCACCCTGTCCAGACCCCTCACCTCCTCAGACCATGCTGAGAAAATGTCCAAACCCTCCCAGGCCTGGCCCCCCCCTGCCGGATCCAGCTCACCCAAAATATCTTCCTCGGACCCCTGCCCGCTACCCCCAACCCCCTCCACTTCCACCCAGTCCGCCATCTCCCACGTCCCCTTGCTAGAGTCCCCTGCCCCATCCCACCTGATCGGAGGGGCAGCCCTGGAAGCCCCCTCAACCTCCCCCAAGACAAGCGGCACCTCCGGGGTACCCTCCCACCCCCCCCAACTGGGCCCACTCACCGTCCCCCCTAGAACTCCCCCCCAAAGAACCAGTCTCCAACAGCCCAGGGAGCGGCCTGGCCTGGCTTGATGGCCCTGCAGTCATAACCCCAAAAGAACCCACTTCCGCTCCAGCAACGAGCTCCCCTTGAGGGCCCACAGCCGGCACCAGAAACAGCCCCTCATCGCCAGACCCATGGGCAACCACATCCGCCCTAGAATCGGAAAACCGCTCTCCGCCCTCCTCCCAGCTGCTCCGCCCTCCCTTCCCAGACAATCCAGCAGCATGAGGGGAAACCTGCCGCCCGCCCGCTCCCGCACTCATAGCTCCAGACCCGGCGGCCTCGCAGGCCTTCTGCCGCTCGCCGACTCGGCCACCCCGCCCCCGCCACTCCTCTCATTAACCGCGGGCGCTGAGCCTGCCCTTTTGCTGAGCCCCGATGCCGCTAATGGCTCCTGGGGCTCCACAGATATAGCCGCCCTCCTCACAACGGACTTCGCGCCCGTGCACGGGGGCCCGCCAGAGGTCCCGGCAGACCCGCTCACAGCCCCAGACGACAGTACCGCCTCCCTGCCCCCAGCCTGTACACCCGATCCCGGGGCCGCCCTTTTGCCACGCGGGCGGCCCCTCACACTCACCGGGGATATTTTCCAACGCTTAGGAGACGTGCAGGCGGCCACGGCCGCCGCTACTCCGGCGGAGGCCTGCCGCGACGGGCGCGCCGACCCCCCCACTTCACCAATGATGAGGTCCATTCTCCCGGCCTCACTGAGGAGCCTAAGAGCCTCCAACACACAGTAGTCCTCCATCGTACCGGTAAGGCAAGATTTATTAACCCTACAAAAACTACCCTAGCAAACGCCAGAAAAAATTCTAAAGCACCTAAAACTAACTCCAAAAACTAAACTACGACAATGATCCCAGCCACCAGGTCACCAAACCTAAAATGGTGGCTGGGAGCAGGAGCCCAAAGGATTTATAATTGGGCTCCGTTTGGGCTATAAACAAAAATAGCCCAAAACAAAATGGCTGGCGTGAAGCCCGCCCCCCTCCCAAACTGTACGGGGGAGACCTCCCTGTGGCGGCTACCCCCTAGACCCCCTTTTCTCCCTAGCATTCCTTAGCGAGCGTGCCTGAATTTTCAACCTGCGTACCTGAAAACATTGCACTCTAGAGAACTGGTCTTACACCTTACAGATTGTTTGCAAGGGTGCGTGTAAGAGACACTAAGTGCCCGATTACAAGTTTGGAGGTCTCACCGCTGTACCACCACAGTGGCAGTCCGAAGAAGACTGACGGCTCGGCGGTCTCCTGCCTGCCATATGACGATGTTCCAGACGGGCTGGTGGTCTTTTGGCGCCCGTGTCCCGACGAATGGATGTTTTGCTGCTGGAGAGATAGGTAAGTAAATGTGTATTTTTGTAACACATATATATGTTGTGTATGTGTCATAATGTAAATGTAGGTCATGTGTACTGTATGTTTTGTTGCAAGTTAAATATAACGAACTGTTACAATGCACTATATGAGAGAAGTGGCGGTGAAGCCTACCTTTGCATCCGGCGACAACGGGGTTGCAGTGCGTCGTAATCTGGTGGCAGCAGCACAGGAGGGACCTAGACAATGGCATCCAACACAAATTCCAAAGTGGGACCCCAAACAAAGGTACGTTTTCACCTCTTTTTGTGCCTTTCTGCCTACTTGCGCGTGGCGGTGTCCCCTCCAAGAAAAGTTCGAAGGAGGAGTGTAGGAGGCTGGCTTAGTATATGGTGCTCACTTCTGTAAGTGGAGCACCCTGCACTAATCCAGACAACAGTTATGGCGATTTTAGTGGTCTTAGACAAACTTAGAAAGTTCTCTAAGTGGTAGCTGTGGGGAGCAGCCTTCAGGCTTAGTCCAGAAGGAGTGTAAAGCAGCTTGTTTTACCAGCACTAATCATATGGTGTAGGTTAAGTAAAAAAGAACCACACAGTGTAGTTATAAAAATATGTATTTATTATAAACACTCACTAACACATTGCAATATCTCCTCCCCGGAGAAATAATCACAATACACACAATACTTCAGTAATAGAACACGTAAGTAGCACAAATACACAGTGGTCTCCAGGGGGAGACCAAACCATATACTAAGAAAGTGGAATGTGACTCACCACCTAAGTGGAGACTGGGCCCAGAAGACGTAGAAGTGTTGGGGACCAAAGGAACCACCCAAGGTAACTACACAGGAACCCCACGGAGGCCGTTTGCAGAGTGGGAACACGAACGCGTGATCAATACAAGTCAATGGGGAAGTCGCGGTTGCAGTTTTTAAGAAGAAGGACCCTTCCCAGAGGACCCTGAAGAAACCCCATGGAAGATGGAAGGTTGGAGAGTCACCCCACCCGTGGATACCCCGGAAACCAGGATATTTACACCAGGGAAGCCGGGTACATAGGTGCGACATGACGTCGGAAACCACTGTAGACCACAATGGAGGACTTCAGTAAAGATGCCGCTGGCGAAGAAGCTGAAAGAGTCCGGTGGAACCCAAGGGTGGATTCAGGATGAGAGGTACCTGCAACCAGAGGGGACAGAGTGTACGCCACTCAGGAGTGACCAGAAGGCATGGAAGATGGATGCCCACCAATGTCGGAAGATGCAGGAGAGTTGACGGTGACCTTGGCACTGTAGCTGTACGGACCAGGCGACGCTGTGGAAGACCAGGAGCCATTCATGAGCCGTCCCACATCGGATGTCAAGAGCCAGGGGGTCGGTGTCCGGCGGGAGCACCAACAAGCCTTGGCAGCGGCAACAAACGTGGCAGACAAAAAAGGTGTAGTGTCGGGACCAGCAAGGTCCAAGGGACTCACCAAGTGCAGGTAAGTCAGAGTAGGCCCCAAGCAAACAGGGGAGGCCACTGGAGCAGAAGAAGACCCTCAAGAGGATCCACAGGCCGAAGGCACAGGAGTCAGGAGAGGACCTTGAGCAGCTCACTAATGATGCAGGCCCACGGTGCAGAGGATGTGGTGAGGATGAAGAGCTTGGTAGAAAGAGATGCTGGAGGCTGCAGCTTCTTGGAGCCCGAAGATCTCTGGTGAGGAGAGTCAACAAGCCTAGGCTACGGCAAGTCAACGCGGTGCACAGGGGTACTGCTCCAGCGGTTCCGACAAGGGATACTGGCTTCAAACGTGCTGGGAAGACAGTGCAGGCCTCGAGGGAGTTGCAGAACCACCACTTGTGTTGCTGAACCTTTCGGAGTCTGTGGGAGCTCAGGAACAGCAGACCAGTCAGATTCGTTGCGGTGCCTGCAGATTCAGGGGAGTGACTCCTTCACTCCAAGGGAGACTCCTTCGGGTATCTTGGATGTCCACAGGCCTTGAGAAGAACCTATATGGAGCACAGGCACAAAAGACGCAGAAGACTTGCAGGAAGACGAGACCAGGAGCAGCAGGAGGCTTTCTGGTGCAGTCTCTGTTCCCAAAGTGAAGTCCAACAAAGTCTAAAGTGCCCAGACGGTTGAAGACGAAGTTGTTTCGGATCTGAATCTTGCCCCATTCCGAATCTAAAGAACCACCCACAGGTAAGCCCTTAAGTACCCTAAAGAAAGGGTTGGGACGAATCAGGGGCCCCTCCTACAGGAGGGGCTGGACAGTGGGGAGGATACTCCCATGTCATTTGTCCAGTTTCGCAACAGAGTGGGAGCTAACGGCTCCCTGAACTGGTTTCAACAAGTGTATGCAAGGAGGGCACCAAATGTGCCTTTCAAAGCAGTCTAGTGGCGCTGGCAAGCACCCTCACCCTGGCCCAATACACTATGTCCTGTCTGGGAGGTGGTCACACCTCCCTGTGACAGGAAACCTATTGTCCTGCCTTCCCCTGCGCGAGCTTGGCGCAGCAGCAGGAGGGCAAAATCGTGTCTGTGGTCGGCAGCTGCCATAGCTTGCTGTCAGACTCTGGAAGACTGGTACCGGGAGCACTGAGTGCTTCCCGGAGGGGCCCCACAGTGCATGGAATCATACCTCCAACACCGTTTACGGTGTTTCCAACATGTTTGATACCAAACATGCCAGGGTTTGTTACAGCCAGTTTAGAGTTAGCCATCGTGTAATGATGCATGGCCACTCTATGTATTGTAAGTGCTGATGCACTTACAACCCTAGAGAATGGACTCCGAGGATTGTAGGGGTGTCCTGCTCATGCAGGGGCACACTCACACTTATAACCAAGCACCCTGCCTTCAGGATTGAAAAGCATGCCTTAGGGATGACTTATAGGTTTTAAGTGTAGTGACCTCAGATATAAGAAACCTTATATCTGTCGTAAGTGGAGCTAGCACCAGCTTACCCAGTCTGCAATGACAAGCCTGCAGTCAACATTTGAGTGGTCTCCCATGGGTGGCATAATACATGCTTCAGACCATGGGGGACCCTGGTGTACCTATGCCCTGGGTACCTTAGTACCATATACTAGGGACTTACAAGGGTACATCAGTAGCCAATCTGGGGGTACCTAAGTACTCACCATGGTCCGATGTAGGGAGAATGCACAGAGACTGGTGTCCTGATTAGCAGGATCCCAGTCAAACTAGTCAGAAAACAGAATGACACCAGCAAAAAGTGGGGGTAACCATGAAAGCTGATCCTACTTTCCTACAAAGGGCATATCATAATCCAGACGGCAGGAACCTTGGCGGGAATGCTTCCAAGTCCTGCATCCAGCTTTCCTGCCGTCGACGCGGTAGCAGGAGTCCCGGCAGTGGTGGCGGTTTTGTAGCCGAGTTCCCGCTAGGATCGTAATTGGGCAGTCAGACCGCCAAGGCAGCGGGTGGGGAGACCACTGATTAAGTGGCGGCAGTGCCGTTCCGCCAAACTTGTAATTAGGCCCTAAATTTCTGAGATAGGAGGGGACACGGACAGCCTAAGAGAGAGCCGAGCCAGGGTTCTGCCATGGCTCTAAGAGCCAAATCACGAGCCAAGTAATCAAAATGTGCAAAACAAGCAACAAACATCATATAAAAATATGGGAAAGACTTTGATTTTTTTTTTCTTCTTCAACATATCTCATGGTCTCAAATACGTCCATACCATATCCCTGAATTTGAGTGACATATATTGGAAGTAATTTATTTAAACATGAAACATTCAAGAATTCCACAATGCTCTGGTGATGTTGCCATAACTCATCCAAAATGTGTCTGTCATGTTCTCTATTGATATAGCCTATATTATTGTTAAATGTGAAGCAAGGTTATTTTATATTAACCATATATAAGTTAGGCACAGATTCTGTACTTAATTACTTCGATGTGCTCTCAAACTGGATGACAAAGGAAAATTATATATATAGTGAAGTTAAGATATGGGCACACAGTTTGATCAAGCAGAGAAGCCAGGATTGGAGTCCATGACTTCATATTGTGCAGTTCAGAAACTGTATAGTTACAACCTTCTCTCACGTTTAACACCAAAGGTCTGTGGTCTGTGTTCAGTTATTCATTATTGTTATTCAACTATTGTTAATATCTGGCATTTAATAAATCCACCTATCAGACTGTAAGTAAAACTGACACTATACACACATATATACTTGTACGTAGTGATAACATTTAAAGGTGTGCTTTTTCTGTATGGAATGTTCCCACCGACACCGAAGAGCCAGCACAACCACAAACAGGTGGCAAACTCAGGGACCAGCCCGGGTGCCAATAGGTCTAGCTACACCACTGCACAGAACATGCTAGTTTGACAGCTAAAGAAATCTGTGCAGACTGAAGCAATCAATTTGCAAACAAGTGACAATTCTGCACCTCCCATTCATACTTTTTCTTCAATCCCTGGGTACACCTCTGTGATGAATAATTGGACCCCAGGATCCTTTCATTTTGCTGGTAGATTTGAATTAGATAAAGTCTTTGTGAATGGGACGTGGCTTGGGCACAGTACCACACAATTACCACAGTTGCGATTAAGATGGAACTGTCTATCCACAGCTATGAGCTTTTGTAGCCACCACCAAGTCAAGATCTACAGGACAAGTGGTGGTCAAATGGTAAAATCTCAATACACAATAAAAAAGAGTAATTAAAGACAATACTGAGATAAACCAGCAACCCCCTCTCTAAACATTACAAACTAATCATGAACACTAGATACTCATGAACCCCAGGACACCCCTTAAAATGAGAAACCACACCACAACACTGATGCGGGTACTGTAATGATGGAATGCTATAAACAATATTCACAAACATGTATCGTTCATGGTAACCTCCGATTGGGAACAATGCACATTAAAATGGAGGATCACAATCCTCCGGCCAAAACGAGCAACTTTGTATCAGGCTCCGTTGCCATTTGAGATTCTAGTGATTGCAAGCTCTGAAACAGGCTGAAACAGAGAGAAACACAGTGGCAGATGAAATGCAGAGCAACAATACTTTAGCCAATGAAATAGGAAGTATCTCAGAAAGAAATTGTGAAGTGGAGCAGAGGAGGTTGGGCAGATGATCCTATCTCCTAGATTAGGGTTAGGTGATGCCCAGCTATTAAAATGGCAACTTCTGGAGGCATGGGGCCCTAAAGACTCTGGCCAGTGGGTCTTCACTCAGGGTAGACTCAGGCTGATAGAACGGGGCCAACCACAGTCAAATTCACAAGGACAAAGGTGTGCATGCCCACAGGTGTGAATGGCTCACAAGTGGACCACAGAAGCTCTTTTCAAGCCAGTTAGCACAGCTGACACCTGGGTTCTGGCCCTCTCCATGAAAAGGAAATCCAGATGACAACAAAGCCATAAAGGTCAATGCAATGAAGGAGTGTGTTTGCCTGGCAGAGTCGCCACTGAGCTCACTGGCAGTAGGAGCAGGAGGCTCTTGAAGCAGTCTTTCTCCAGTCTGTGGTGAGGAGTAGAGAGGGCTTCTAGATACCGTGGGGGCTATTAACAAAGGTACATTTATACATGAGTAAATCTATGCATGTAAATTTACTCTTACACGATGTAGTAAATTTACTATTTTTGGCTATTCACCCGTTCCGAGCTTACCACTAAGTGTTGACTTGTGTGTCCCCCCTCCCCCGAACCAGGGGGTGGAGCCAAATTTACAAGTGCAAAGTTACCATTAATACCTTTTCACACATACACGGAGGTCTCTGCTACTGGGGTGGAGATCTCCCTTAGGTAAAGTATAGGGACATTTAAAAAACGTTTATATAAAGTAAAAATATTTTTAAGTTAAATATTAATGTAAATTAATTTCATATTTTTGTTTTAAATGTAGATCAAATATAAAAAATGGAATAGCTCTATTAACTTAAGTTTGAATTGAATATTTAATTATTTTAAATATATTCAATTAATTTACATTTTTACAGATTTTACAAAACTATCCGACCTAAAGAAAAATGCTTATATTTATTATGTATTAAAACTACTAAAAGTTATGTATAGAATTAATTTAAATCGAGTTTATTAAAAAACACAGTTACATTAATTTTTCAAATTAAAAAGGTATTAAAATATATTACAAGAAAATAATATTCATTCTTTATTTAATTATATTTTTTAACATTAACTAAGTGTATATATATTTTTTAAAAGTGAGAATAAAATAATGTATTTTAAAATTATTTCCCATTTTAAGTCCCTGCCTACATTATTTCTATGGGAGGGCGATGCAGTGTTAGTGGTTCGCCATTTGTAGTGTTGGACTTACTCAGCTGGAGTACATTTCCTACTGTTTTGAGTTCTTTTTGACTGTAGTAGTTTAGAAGTGCAGTCTGAGAATAGGAATGGTCTCACTCTTTTGTGTGCGAGTGTTATGTACTTCCCTAATCCCCACTGTAGCTCTCCCTAAACCTTTCCTTACTCCTCCCCAAAGCCTTCTTATTTTGTAGTAAGTTTCCCCTATTTTCCAGTCACTCCCCAGTCACTTCCACATTTACTACTAAAACATGTAGCTACATGTGTAGTTCTCTGCAGGTGCGGAGATCTTCCCACATAAAAGACAAAGGGGAGACAGAGACCTCCACATGTAGGTTAGTGAATAGAAGTTTGCAGTATGCGAGTAGTGCTATTGTACTATGACTAAATGTACTACAAAATGCAGTTTCTAAATAGGCTCCTGACTCTCCATTCAGTACTAGTGATGAATCACACTTTTAAGTGGTCACACCTTTGTCCTGATGAAGGAAGATAAAATTAAGTGGGCAGGGTCAAATCAACTCTCGACACATGCAGGAAAAAAATATGTTATCACGTACAGCACAAAAATTCCTACATGATATGTCATAACATGACTCCCACACTACATAGAAAACTCTCTAACAGGTGATTGCCGCTTTTTATTACTGGGCATGATTCCAGAAGCTTGTTTTTATATACTTCCAGACTTGCAGTAGAAAGTCACACCTAAGTTAAGAAGCAGTTGCATTTATTTACATAAAACAGTTGTAAATAGAGCTGACTGATGCAAAGTTCATTTATTGAAATTGAGTTATTTTTCATGTTTTTGAAGAAACAAAAAATGAAGTAAATGTAATACATTGTTTTTTCATAAAGAAAAAATAATTAAGTTTTCATGACAGCTTAGTGATGAAAGAAGGGTATGCAAGGCAGTCTTCTCAAAGCAAGTGTGGTCCGGAATCATGGGAGGAAGTACACATCACAGAACAAGAAACAGCCTTCACTTGACTTTCTGCATCGAGTTGCACATGGATGCAGCCGAAGGAATTCAAGAGTTTGGAGAACTAGACAGTGGAGGCTGGGGAGGATGGACTTGACCCCTAACCAGCTTGGAGATAGTCACTTCTGGGTTAGGTGTTCACTTCTGGGTTGACAGGCAGCACAAGTATTTAAACCCATAAGCCATGGAGGAAGGTGGCTGGCAAAGATTTGTTTAGTTGCATGGCTACTCTACTTGCATTTTAGTTTGGCACCTAGCATACTGTCCCTTCAATGTGTTATTTTGCTTCCCTATGGGTCCCTCAGGTTCTTCAGTTAGAGGTTCAGAGTTGTTATTTACAAGTTGTTAAAAGCTTACCATTTCTTGGGGTCCGAGGGTTCTCTGCCAGCTCCTGGTTGGTGGGAGAGGTCATCAAAACTACATCCACCTTAGAATTTGGTAAGTCATTGAATTTGTCTCTTGCACAATGTATATATGACTCACCAGTATCTGTCCTCATTGTGCTACCTTTTCTTTGCTGTGCGTCAAAGATTCCAAAGACCCTTTGTACGAAGACCCTGTGATAGAACCTGCTCAAGCTGACAACCAGTTCTTCTCCCTTTTCCCCTCGCTTGATCATGAGAAATGTTGTTTCATTAGAACCTCTTTTTGGAGAGCGGATGGGAGGACTGGGCCTCGCGGTGGATCTGACTCCTTAGGCAGAGTTCGATGAGTGCAGGGGTGTTTTTAAATATCAGTGCTGACTTCATCTGCTATTCATCCTTGAAAACACGAAAGGCCTAATAATGAGTTTGGCGGTCTGTCAGCCGCGGTCCATGCAGGTAACAGTGGTGGGGCGGTGGGGCAGCGTAGGGGGAATTTCGAGGGACAATGCTGAGGGAAAATTAAATATATAATTAATTTTCCCTCTGCATCGTCCCTCGAAATCCCCCTCATGGGGCCCCACCGCTGTTACCTGCACGGACCGCAGCTGCGGTCCATGGACCGCCAAACTTATGGTGGTGCAGCGGTGGTAGTAGGCCACGGCCACACCGGCGGTCCGACTGCCATATTACAACTTTGGCAGTCGAATCGCCATTGAACCACATTCCCTGGCAGTGGTACAGCAGTCAGGGGCTCACAATACGCTGGGGGTGCCGCTGCAGCACCGCCATGCATATTACGAGTTTCCTGACCGCCAGCTGTCTAATAGAGGTTCTTACTCCATAAAACTGCTGGCGGTCAGAAAACAAAGTGGGCCAGACAGGGCCCAACTTGCCCCATGCATGTTGATGCATGCAGGGGGGCACATGTTGTGCCCCCCTGTGTGCATGAACCCCCAGTTCCTGCATGGCATGGACTGCACTAGTCCATTGTAGTGCCTTTTTCATAAAAGACAGAAAAGACAAAGGGGAGGCTCCCGTTGTAGTGACTTTTTCATAAAAGGAGAGATGAAGGGGAGGCAGAGACCTCCACACGTAAGTTTGTGAACAGATGTTTGTAGTATGTGAGTAGTACTATTGTACTACAACTAAATGTACTACAAAATGCAGTTAGACTGGTAAGAACCGTCATTCAGAGACTAAAAAAGTCGTAATCTGGCAGGCAGTGCTCACCTAACTTTGGCGGTCTTGGAGCTGGACGGCGGCATGGCTGCCCCTCTCCAAGACCGCCAAAGTCATAATTAGGCCCTAAATGCGTTTTAGCTCCAGGGGTACCTGAAGCATTGCTACAAGTCTTGGAAGAAGTCACAACACCTACTGGTTTTAAAAAGGTCCAGGAGTTGCACTTCTAAAGGCAGTAGTTTAATGCTTATAGGGTATCTGAATGGGACAAAAGCTTGCTGTTTACTACAGACGTCCAACCAAGAGCCAATGAGACAGGTATTGCAAGTTGAAACAGCGGGGGCAGAAGAAACGAGAGTTCGGCAAAGGAATACTGGAACCAGCTATACCCTAAAGCAGTGGTTCCCAAACTTTTGACTCCTGAGGACCCCCATTGAGTCACCACTGGAAGCCAGGGACCCCCAAGCAATTTGTAGGATTTAAATTTCAAACATTAAAACAGTAATTCGGAAAAATAAACACACGTGTGCACACAAAACAAATACTCGAATTACTGAGGATTTTAGGGGCATATTTACAAGACCCTATCACCATAGGAACATCACTTTTTGCGACGTTGCCGTGGCGATAGGGGCTTCGCCTTATTTACAAGGCAGCGTTAAGCCACGTAACGTGGCTTAACGGTGCCTTGTAAGTAAGACCCCCTTTCACCCAATGCTTAGCATGAAAGGGGTGGGCAGTGGGTGTTGCGGTGGGCGTTTCCCCTGCAACACCCATTGATTTTGACGCTGCCCCCTATTTATTACAAGGGCAGCTAAATGGGATGCAGCACCAAAATTAAGGCCAGGAAAAACCTGGTCTTAACTTGGCGAAACAAGGAGAAATGCTTTATTTCTCCTAGTTTTTGCAAAACGCCTTGGATTGTTTATGTTCAGGAAGGTGACCCTTCCTGCACATCAACAATCTTTTAAAAAACGACATTTTGTAACTTTCATGTGTGCTGCATTAAGCAGCACACATAGAAGTGACAAAATGACATTTCAAGATTGTTTATGTGCAGGAAGGGCACCTCCTGTACATAAACAATCTTCCCCTGCACGAAGACACCCTTGCACTATGGTGCAAGGGTGCCTGCGTTGGCGCTACACTGTTAAGTGTAGCGCCAGCACAGGAAACGCAGGGCTGCACCATATTCTTGTAAATATGGTGCAGCCCTGCGTTCTGAAGTGGCGGAGTGTGTCGTTAAGCCAAGGAGGCTAACGACACTCTCCGCCACTTCTGTTGTATTTTATATTGAAAGAATTTGCAAGAAAACGAAAAAGTTAATGGGAAGGTTGGTGCTGCATCTCTGTGACTAACATTTAAATGGTTGGTTTCATTTTGCAGTACGAGGCTCCTGCTCCTGCCAGGGCCAGACTGGAAACCCAAAGCAGCCCTGGCAAATGATTTCAGACCAGTCCCCATACGGTCCACACCAAGTGCAGTGAGTGAGCCTGACCACTACAAAGGGGCTTTGGGAGACTCTTCCCCCAAAAATTTAGGAAACAATGGTGCAGTCCAAGACACATTTATCATTTTATATTGAATTGTATTCGCTTTTAAAGAATAGTAAATGAAGACCTTACTATGCACCAGGATACGACAATCTTTTGGGGATCTTCAATGATTCCCGCACTATCACCCTCCAACAGTGCCTCTCGTGTCTCCATAGCCCTCGGTCACGTGTATCTCATTTTTATAGCATCTCTCATACCATTGTAGGATGTCAGAGCACTTTACATTACACACATATAGAGACAGTGAATCATACGTGTAAATCAGTGTATAGAAAATGTTACATAAGGCAAAGGGGCCTACAAGGTGTAGAATTCACGTCATTCATACTGGTAGGCATTTTTAAAGAGTGCTTGGTCTGGAGAAGCCCAAACTCAGGATTCAGAACATAACACAGTGGTTAGCATTCACTTTAACAATAAAAATGTATTTCCACCCAAATAAACCTTTTAGCAGCATCAGGATAATGAAAGACTGGGAAAAAACATAAGTAACTAACTTGTACCTTGCAGTTTGTAAGCAGCTCTTTGATGACAGTTTATAGGTCACTGTGCTAGATTACGATTGTCACTTATAAACTGCACAGTAAAAAAGAATCTCTCTGACAAAAGCAGTAACCCACTGACCTAAGCATTTAAAATACTGTTTTTTAAAATGCATGGTACATGTTCTTTGCAGTAGGCATATTAACCCTCTGTGCTACATTAGATAAGTCAAAGCTGCCACTGGACAAAACTCATCTCTCTCCAGCAGGTACATTAATCACTGGCGTGATCTTGACACTTTTATTGTTCTTTGAAAACTGCTAATTATACAAGATACTTTGCAGTGCTTTTAAAACTGCTGCCTGCGGACCCCCTGGGAATGTGTCAGGGACCCCTGGGGTCCGCGGACCACAGTTTGGGAAACACTGCCCTAAAGCATTTGTCTTCCATCCAACCTCATCTCGCAGCGACACAGGAAGTCAATGGCTCCTCCCCTTCCTGCTAAGATGAGACTGCTGACCGTCTTTGGATCCAATCAACTGGCAGATACAAAGAGTACCAAAACATTCATTCCTGAACATTTCTCTTTTTGTACAATTGATGTGTGACTATTATTGAGGACATGCTTGAAGGATATGCAATGAACTATTCAGCAACTTTGACATTTTCTACTCTGGTCAAAATGCGTGAAAATGAACAATAAAAAGTGACATTATTATATTTTGCTAAAAAGGTCCTCTCTACATGGAACATGGACTTGTTTTGTCGGATTGCGGCCAATTCAGTTTTAATATCTCCCCTTAGTTGGGATAAACATACACCCTTATGAAAGAGAATGAGAAAATGTAACAGTGGTCTGTACAACAGTGACTAGAGTCCTGTCTGCATGCAGTGCCTTATCTCTGCATGTGCTAACAGGGGTGCATATGCATTAATTTGCTTCATTGCATGGGAATTTACCGTCCAATTCACAAACTTGCTTGCTCCTCTAAAGAAAGCCATTGCAGCAGTAAATTCTGTATCCCGAGTCAGAGAAACAAGATTTGTGGAGTTTTCTGACTGTAAGTTGAATTTATGATAGGTGGAAATGCACTAGGGTGGCAGCTTTTCCACCATCAGAAACCTAGGGGCTGTGGGAGGGAAAGGAGGACTGAAAAGCGCAATACCATCCACAACTTGTAAGTCTGTGCGAATTCACAAGCATTTTGCAGGTAGATTATCATCCTGAACACACAAGAAAAACAACCTCTGAGTAACCTTTCCCGAACTGAAAATAAGTAATCCCCCCACCCATGTGTCAAAGGAATAGTAGAGAAACAAGAAAAAAACTAGAAATGTAAGTGTAAAAAACAAATGTCCACACTTTTTGCTTGTGTGCTCATCACACCTAAGCTCTGATAACACAGGTACGTTATTTATCAAGCGCAGTAAATAGCACCTATTATGATTTGTTAGGGAATACCATGCGGGTTTTGGTGTTTAACGCACCAAACTCTGCATGATACAGTAAATGCCAAAGGTTTTCCCCTGTTAAATTTCGGCAGGTTTGACCGGCCAAAATTGACTGATGATCGATGTATTTAACATATCGATAATTATCGGATTTGTTCCATACCTAACAACTCAGGGGTTAGGTATTGAACACAATATGTGTGTAAACAGGGGTTTAGGCACCGGTCAGATTTAACCGGCCACCTCGTAACCAGGACCTTAGTGTATAGTCTACATGGGTAAATTTAACAAATTATGACTGGTCATGGAAATCTACAACACTAGTAGATGTTCAGGAGTATCTTGGCCTACGTTATCAATGCCAAAATGTCTAAAATCTACTTCAAACCTGGGAGATAATCTACAGGAGAAGATGCCTGACTTTTTGCAGCCTACCATTTTGAAGCCAGCCCTGCTGAAGAGAGGCAGCGTATTGGTAGACAGCTCAGAAGTCTTCAAATCAAGCATCACATAGGTCCAGCACAGTGGGCCAAGTACAATTTTCTTTTTATTACTCTGCTAAATAACCCTAACTTTGGGCAGGCTAGAACAAGGGCACTTAATCCACAGAATCCTTTTTTCATTGGCCTCTTTCATGAGAGTGCCAACAAAGATGCTGAAAGTAAAGCCAGGTTTTTTTAGCCGTAAAGCTGCATGTGCAGGGCTACAACCTCGCCTGGGTACAGATTTATGATTTACAGAAAATCAGAAACCTTTCAAGAAGTACATCTAGAAGCGTACCACAGTCACAGGCGTGTAGAGGCATACCTCTGAAAACCTTTAGAAAGTTCCATTTTAGCAAGAGCAAATATACATGCATATACCGACCGACTCGTGAAATGCACCAGGTAAGTGGAAATGCACTTGCAAACTTGTTTTTTCTCAATGGAGAACATAATAATTCCTTCTTCTACACCTCTTCCAAATTTGGGGTGTTCCCCTCCCCTTTGAAACCTTGATGGGGATTTATTTATTTAATTATGCATTTTTATATACCGCGTACTCTACCCAGAGATGTCAGAGCGCTTTACAGTCGAGCGAAGAAAGTCACATAAGAAATTCGGAGTAGCATGGTGGTAGGTGACAATACGTATATCTACTATGGTTAGTCATGGTGAGAGTTACATATTTTCAAATTCCATGTTCACAAAAGATTGCATGGTAAGAAAAAATAGGGTGATTAGGGTTTGCATAAATACATATTACATATTTACAGAGTTGAAGCGGAAGGTCGTAATAGCTCTTGTGAGTGTCAAGTGACTGCCAGGTTGCGCCATAGAATGTGAGGGCGTAGGCCTAGTGGGGAGCTTGGCGAGGAGAGTTATTGATAAAAATGTCTTTGGAAGAGAAGAGTTTTAAGGCCCGTCTTGAAGATCCTGAAAGAGGTGGTGGTGTGAAGGTTTAGAGCGGAGGTTGGAGCGGAGGTTGTGACTTACAAATTCTAGTCACATTACCTGAGAAAGATTGCGCCATAAGTATTTCCCTTTTAAAAGTTGGAGGGTTGAGCAGTATATTTTCAGCATTACATGAAGGTTTGGAGCCACCTGACATGTCTGGTTTGTTAGCTAGGGATCGAGGGGTGGACGTGTGAATGGCTTTATGGCTGATAAAAGTAGTCTTGTACATTGACCTAGCTTCAACAGCAAGTCAGCAAAGAGTTATAAGCATAGGTGGATATAGTCGCTTCCTTTGGCAACATAGACGAAATGTGCAGCCGAATAGAGGATGGAGTTTAAAGGAGATAGGTGGGTCTTGGGGAGGCTCACAAGGAGAGAATTCAGTAGAATTACAGAAAGCTTGAAGAAGAGTTTTCATGTCTTGCTCAGGAATGAAACGTCGGGTTCCGCCAGAGAAGGTGCAGTTGGAAGTGTGCATTCTTGGCCTTGGTGTTGATTTGGGATTGGTGCTTGCGTCTTTTGTCCAAGATGACATCTGGGGATTTGGCACTGTCCACTATGGTAGGTTTGCTGTTAAGAATGTTGAGATTATCCATCCATGATTGAAAAGGATGTGGAGAGTTTGAGGTTGAGATAAGAAGGAATTCGGTTTTAGAGGAATTCAGTTTTAGGTGATGACACACACACACACACACACCCACCCAAATGGTAAGAGCCTGTTGTAAAGACTCTGACACTTCTTACCCATACTTGGTATATTTCCTTTATATGTGAGCTGTGCAGGCTTCAGTGGCGTAACAAAACTTGAGGGGCCCCCTGCAGGGTACGTGGAGGGGCCCCTCCAGACTCAATCTGGAGCTCTCCGGCCAAAGTGCGGTGTTGAGGGGGCACCCTGGAGGTTGGCGGCCCCCCGCACCGCGGGGGCTGCGGGGGCCTGTGTTACGCCCCTGGCAGGCTTCCCAAGCTCACGTATAGGTTGTCCCTGTGGGGCAAGTATTATTGCTGCCAAAATCACAACATTATGTGATGCACGATATTGCAACTGAGACCTTTTTGTATTGAGTGCATTTGCCACCTCTCCCAGGGACACAGTTTCTTTATGGGACAGTGTTGCATCTCACATCTTACTTTTCCCCTCCCTGTCCCCTTCCACTCCCTGCCTGGAATATGGAACATTGTGCCTGCGTGCACGCCTTTTGTTCTATGTTCCAGAGCGTTGGTATTAGACAGTTACTACTTTTGGTTGCTGTGCATGCTGTACTGTGCCTCTCCTCCATTAAACTCTTTTATATATATTTACCTTCTGGATTTCTATTTTACAAATTGGCGACGAGCGGTTCTATTCTCCGTTGGCTACTTCCCCATCCGAGGCACAGGCGCTGCGGAGATTTTACGGCCCCATCTTCTCTTCTGTGGTTTCTGTTGCTGCTGGAACCCGTCTCGGTGCTGCCGGCGCTTTTCCTGCTCCTCGAGGCGCCAACCGCACCTCTCTGGCTCATCTGGTGTTGTTCTGGCGCATTTTGACCTGTTTGGCAGATTTTGGAGGCACCAACCGTCATCTCCATCTTGGCACTTGTATGTTGCCTGGATACTTACTGTGACGTTCAGCTCCGCTGCCCTGCCATCACTGCTGCCACTACGTCATTGTCTCTCATCAACATTTCGTTACGGAAGGACGTGATTGTCATCAGGACGCCTAAACATCATCACGTCATCACGCTGTTTCATGTTTGTAGTGGCCATTTTGGTTGTTTGGGATCGTTACCTGCAGTGATACCGTACTCCGCGGTATTCCAGTTTAGCTTTCTTTGCGCTAAAGCTTTATTGGCACTTGCACACGCTGCTGCTGTATTCACAGCGGTATATACATACAGGTAGGCAAGCCTGTTTACTTCCGGCACACCTTTATTACGCTAAAGCTTTATTGGTACATTTTGCAGCATTTGACTACGTTTCATTTGGAGATTGTATCTTCTACACGCTGCTGCTGTATTCACAGCGGTATATCTACAGGTAGGCAAGCCTGTTTACTTTCGGTGACAGGCACACCTTACTGCTTGCTGTTCTTTGTTCACTGGTTGTTCTTTTGTCATCGCATGTTTTGCAACCTATCTGCTGGCTGCTTATTGTGACAGGCACACCTTACTGCTGGCTGTTGTTTTGTTCCTTCACAGCCTATCTTCAGTTGACGACTTGTGCAGGATCATTTGTTGTTCATTCGTCATTGCATTTTTTGCAAGTTAACTGCTGGATGTAATGTTATTTACTTCACAGCCTGTTTGTTTTCGGTGACAGGCACACCTTGTACTCCATTTATTTATTGTTCACTTTATTTTGCATGTTGACAACTTGTTTTCTCCTAGCTGCCGACACATATTTTTACTCCTTCTGTGTTCTAGTCTCCTGCATATATTTTTTTAATGATGCAGTTCGATCCACCATCTAAATTCTTGCAGATCAAAGGAGAACCACCTATTCCATGGACCAGATGGAAAGAAGAATTTATTACTTACCTAAAGGCTATTGATGGAGCACGTATGTCGGCTGAAAGGAAAAAGAACATATTTCTTCACTGTTTAGGTTCCGAAGGACAACTGGTTTACAGGACTCTACCTCCCGTTAGGTCGGGTGGCGATCACAATGTATATGATGAGGCTATTTTGCGTATGGAGGGTAGATTTAAACCTACGACAAGTGTTGCTCTTAACAGATTCAAATTTTATACGAGGGTTCAAGAAGAGGGCGAGACCTTTGATGAGTTTATCACTGCTCTACGTGCTTTATCTTTACATTGTAACTTTGGTTTGATAACTGATGAGATGATCAGGGATCAAATCATCGTTCATGTGAAGAGTAAGAAGGTACAGGAGCAACTGTGGATTATGGGGGACCCCAATTTGGAGACGGCCATTAGCACTGCCAAGGCATTAGAGCAATCCGATAAGTGGATGAAATCTCTTAGCAGAGAAACTAAATCCTCTATATCTACCGAGGTCAACACTGTCAAACCTAGTACTTCTAAGGATTATTTTAATCATAAAAACGATGTCACTACCAAACAATTTTATTGTTATAGATGTGGTAACCCTGACCACATAGCTTCCTTTTCAGGTTGTCCTGCGGTTGGCAAAGAGTGTGGTAAGTGCGGACGTTTGGGGCATTTTTCTAAAATGTGTAAGAATACTATGAGGGGTGCTCCCAACTCCAAGAAGTTTGTTCCGCCTCCTTCCAAGTTCTCCAAAGGGAAAGTTTCTTGTGTTTCTAGTGACTTTCCTACTTGTGACCATTCCCAGGAAGAGTGTGAATCTGGCATTGTTGTTTCTATTCTGGATTCATTTGACATCTCTGATCCTGATAAAATTTGTTCCCCTAAGTGTAGAGTATGCATCATGGGGAGGGAGTTAGAACTGATGGCTGACTCAGGATCGCCCTGGACAATAATCACAAAAAAATATTGTTTAGAATCCTTGGGAGATTTATTGGATATCAATGTATTGTGCAAGCCTGACATTGTTGCACAGAATTTTGATGGCTCCAATTTTGATTTTTTAGGTTTCAAGGAGGTATTTATTGAATTCATGGGAAATTCCACCACCATCAAATTGTATGTTGCCTTCAAGGGTGTTAATGTCTTGGGCTGGCGTGATCAAGCCAAATTAGGTATTGTGTTGAATCCCAGGAACAAAGAACCTGTTTCTGTCCTTGCTTTATCTTCTGCCAGTTCTGATTTCGCTGTTTCGTTTCCTAAAGTTTTCTCTAATGATCTTGGCAAGCTTGTTGGTTTCAGCCATAGGATCAAGGTCAGAGAAGGTTCTGTACCTATAAAACAAAAGTTAAGAGGAGTTCCTATTAGCATCAGAACTGAGTTAAAGAACATGTTGGATGAGATGGTTGAGAGTGACATTATAGAGGAAATTGAGTCCTCTGAGTGGGTTTCTCCCATAGTTTTAGCACAAAAACCTGACAAAAGCATTAAGTTATGTGTTGATTTGAGGGCGTTGAATGCTAATTTGGTTGTGGCTTGACATCCTCTCCCTATTATTAACGAGATGATATGTATGTTGGATGGTGCTTGCATATTTTCCACTCTTGACCTTCGGTCGGCCTACCATCAAATTCAACTCACGGAAGATTCCAAACATTATACTGCTTTCATTACACCCCATGGTCTTTTTCAGTTCAAAAGGATGCCTTTTGGCCTTGCGTCGGCCGCTTCTGTTTTTCAGAGGGCCATGTACCACATTTTTAAAAATGTCAGCAATTTCGTGAAATGCTTTCAGGATGATATCCTAGTTTTCTCTAAAAATGAGGAGGACAATTTCCTTCATTTAAAAGAAGTTTGTCTTAGATTAGGTGACTGTGGTTTAACGCTTAAAGCAAGCAAATGTAATTTTTTTTGTAAGTCCGTTGAGTACTTAGGCCATACACTCTCCAGTGATGGTGTAGTCCCCAAGAAGTCCTTGGTTGATGCTATTATCAATGCACCTGCTCCTGACAATAAGGAGAAACTTCTTTCTTTTGCGGGCCTTTGCGAGTACTACAGTAAATTTATACAGAATTTTGCTACCAAGATGGAGCCTCTCAGAGAGTTAACTAGAAAGTCTAGTGAATTTATCTGGTCAGATAGACAAGAGACAGCTTTCAGACAGATCAAAAATGAGATTGTCAATGCACCCACTCTTAAATCCTTTTGCCTTGATAAGAAGTGCATTATCACTGTGGATGCCAGTCTTTATGGGCTTGGTGGTGTGCTTAGCTAGCGTACAGGAAAAGAAGAGTGGTGCATAGCTTTTGCTTCTAGGACACTTTCTGCTACTGAGAGGAGATACGCAGTGATAGAGAGAGAGTTGTTGGCATGCATCTGGGCCATTGAACATTTTTGCAATTTTGTGTGGGGAAACAGATTTACGCTCAGAACCGATCATAAGCCCTAGGTTGGTATATTGTCTCCAGGGGGTGGAACTCCACTGCTCGCATAGCTCGTCTTACATCTAGACTACAAGAATAAGATTTTGAAGTGCTGTATGTCCCGGGCAGAAGCAATGTCACGGCGGATTTTCTTTCTAGATTACCGTGTTCTGATGAGTGTGTGTCCCGTGATGAAGTAGATGTGGACTGTGTTGCCACCGTCAAGGATTTTGTTTCTCATGAATTTTCTGGTTTGTCTGAAGCAGAGTGGATGACAGAGATGAATAATGATGTTGTATGTCAAAAAATCATGGAATGTTTGAGAGATGGCTGGCCCAAAGAAAGATCTGCCACTGCTGAAGTTGCTCCTTTTTGCCGTGTTTCTGCTGAGATCGAAAACCTTGGTAATTTACTTTTCAAAGGTGGAAAAATTATTCCTTTTGTTTCCATGCAGAACAAAATCTTAGTTCTTGCCCACCAAGCTCACCTGGGCATGTCCTCTATGAAACGGCTTATCCGTGCCAATTTCTGGTGGCCTGGACTTGACAAAATGGTGGATAGGGCCGTTAGAGAATGTTCTGAGTGCATCAGCAGTGATAAAATGCTTCACGTTTCCTCTGCCCCCTTAAACCAGTCCCTTGGCCTGAGCATCCCTGGCAAAAAGTGGCTTTTGACATTTCAGGTCCTTTTAAACTTTTACCTTCCAATGCCCGGTATGCTTTGGTCATGGTGGACTATCACTCTAAGTGGCCGGAGGTTAAGTTTGTAGCTAATGCTTCTACTCAAGTTATCATCACATTTTTTAAGGAAGTTTTTGCACGTGAGGGGTCCCCGAGGTTCTTGTCACGGACAATGGGGTGCAACTCACGTCACGAGAGTTGCAAGAGTTTCTTGGTATGTGTAATATCAAACATATGACTACATCCCTTTATGAACCGAGGGAAAATGGCCAGGTGGAACGGTTTAACCGTGTACTTAAAGATGGCATACAATCAGCTAGTAAGTCCAATGAGTCTTGGAAGGATGTTATAAGAAGGAAGTTGTGGATGTATCGCATCACTCCCCATTCTGTAACTGGGGTTAGTCCTTTCAGGCTTTTGAAAGGCAGGGAACCCACTTCGGAAATTTGTCCATGGTGGATCAAAAGGTCTATTAAGAAGGATGACTGTGTTGATCTGAGTCTAGTTGCCAAACAAGTGGAGAGCAAACAAGACAGGATGAAAATGCTGTTTGACTCCAAAATGAATGTTAAAGTTCCTGCTTTTGTTGTTGGAGATTGGGTCAGGATCAAAAAACCTGGTTTCTTCCAAATTTGGTCATCCTATTAAAATAGTTAAAGTTTGTAAGAACAGTGTCATTACTCAGGATGGTAGAGTATGGAATGTAAGGAGAGTTGCTAAATGTAAGCAATTAGATCTCATTGCTGATAATGATGAAGGTTCGTTGTTGTTCAACTTTCCTAATTCCAATGGTAACTCGTATCACACCACCACTTCTGTGGCATCTAGGGTTAAGAGTAATGACCGTCCCAGGTGTGTACCTGCCGGGTATTTGTCTTGATTGTTATATTTCTTCTTTTGTTTTTTCAGTTTGCTTTCTCTGTGTTAAGGGTGAGATGTGTTGCATCTTACTTTTCCCCTCCCTGTCCCCTTCCACTCCCTGCCTGGAATATGGAACATTGTGCCTGCGTGCACGCCTTTTGTTCTATGTTCCAGAGCATTGGTATTAGACAGTTACTACTTTTGGTTGCTGTGCATGCTGTACTGTGCCTCTCCTCCATTAAACTCTTTTATATATATTTACCTTCTGGATTTCTATTTTACAAATTGGCGACGAGCGGTTCTATTCTCCGTTGGCTACTTCCCCATCCGAGGCACAGGCGCTGCGGAGATTTTACGGCCCCATCTTCTCTTCTGTGGTTTCTGTTGCTGCTGGAACCCGTCTCGGTGCTGCCGGCGCTTTTCCTGCTCCTCGAGGCGCCAACCGCACCTCTCTGGCTCATCTGGTGTTGTTCTGGCGCATTTTGACCTGTTTGGCAGATTTTGGAGGCACCAACCGTCATCTCCATCTTGGCACTTGTATGTTGCCTGGATACTTACTGTGACGTTCAGCTCCGCTGCCCTGCCATCACTGCTGCCACTACGTCATTGTCTCTCATCAACATTTCGTTACGGAAGGACGTGATTGTCATCAGGACGCCTAAACATCATCACGTCATCACGCTGTTTCATGTTTGTAGCGGCCATTTTGGTTGTTTGGGATCGTTACCTGCAGTGATACCGTACTCCGCGGTATTCCAGTTTAGCTTTCTTTGCGCTAAAGCTTTATTGGCACTTGCACACGCTGCTGCTGTATTCACAGCGGTATATACATACAGGTAGGCAAGCCTGTTTACTTCCGGCACACCTTTATTACGCTAAAGCTTTATTGGTACATTTTGCAGCATTTGACTACGTTTCATTTGGAGATTGTATCTTCTACACGCTGCTGCTGTATTCACAGCGGTATATCTACAGGTAGGCAAGCCTGTTTACTTTCGGTGACAGGCACACCTTACTGCTTGCTGTTCTTTGTTCACTGGTTGTTCTTTTGTCATCGCATGTTTTGCAACCTATCTGCTGGCTGCTTATTGTGACAGGCACACCTTACTGCTGGCTGTTGTTTTGTTCCTTCACAGCCTATCTTCAGTTGACGACTTGTGCAGGATCATTTGTTGTTCATTCGTCATTGCATTTTTGCAAGTTAACTGCTGGATGTAATGTTATTTACTTCACAGCCTGTTTGTTTTCGGTGACAGGCACACCTTGTACTCCATTTATTTATTGTTCACTTTATTTTGCATGTTGACAACTTGTTTCTCCTAGCTGCCGACACATATTTTTACTCCTTCTGTGTTCTAGTCTCCTGCATATATTTTTTTAATGATGCAGTTCGATCCACCATCTAAATTCTTGCAGATCAAAGGAGAACCACCTATTCCATGGACCAGATGGAAAGAAGAATTTATTACTTACCTAAAGGCTATTGATGGAGCACGTATGTCGGCTGAAAGGAAAAAGAACATATTTCTTCACTGTTTAGGTTCCGAAGGACAACTGGTTTACAGGACTCTACCTCCCGTTAGGTCGGGTGGCGATCACAATGTATATGATGAGGCTATTTTGCGTATGGAGGGTAGATTTAAACCTACGACAAGTGTTGCTCTTAACAGATTCAAATTTTATACGAGGGTTCAAGAAGAGGGCGAGACCTTTGATGAGTTTATCACTGCTCTACGTGCTTTATCTTTACATTGTAACTTTGGTTTGATAACTGATGAGATGATCAGGGATCAAATCATCGTTCATGTGAAGAGTAAGAAGGTACAGGAGCAACTGTGGATTATGGGGACCCCAATTTGGAGACGGCCATTAGCACTGCCAAGGCATTAGAGCAATCCGATAAGTGGATGAAATCTCTTAGCAGAGAAACTAAATCCTCTATATCTACCGAGGTCAACACTGTCAAACCTAGTACTTCTAAGGATTATTTTAATCATAAAAACGATGTCACTACCAAACAATTTTATTGTTATAGATGTGGTAACCCTGACCACATAGCTTCCTTTTCAGGTTGTCCTGCGGTTGGCAAAGAGTGTGGTAAGTGCGGACGTTTGGGGCATTTTTCTAAAATGTGTAAGAATACTATGAGGGGTGCTCCCAACTCCAAGAAGTTTGTTCCGCCTCCTTCCAAGTTCTCCAAAGGGAAAGTTTCTTGTGTTTCTAGTGACTTTCCTACTTGTGACCATTCCCAGGAAGAGTGTGAATCTGGCATTGTTGTTTCTATTCTGGATTCATTTGACATCTCTGATCCTGATAAAATTTGTTCCCCTAAGTGTAGAGTATGCATCATGGGGAGGGAGTTAGAACTGATGGCTGACTCAGGATCGCCCTGGACAATAATCACAAAAAATATTGTTTAGAATCCTTGGGAGATTTATTGGATATCAATGTATTGTGCAAGCCTGACATTGTTGCACAGAATTTTGATGGCTCCAATTTTGATTTTTAGGTTTCAAGGAGGTATTTATTGAATTCATGGGAAATTCCACCACCATCAAATTGTATGTTGCCTTCAAGGGTGTTAATGTCTTGGGCTGGCGTGATCAAGCCAAATTAGGTATTGTGTTGAATCCCAGGAACAAAGAACCTGTTTCTGTCCTTGCTTTATCTTCTGCCAGTTCTGATTTCGCTGTTTCGTTTCCTAAAGTTTTCTCTAATGATCTTGGCAAGCTTGTTGGTTTCAGCCATAGGATCAAGGTCAAAGAAGGTTCTGTACCTATAAAACAAAAGTTAAGAGGAGTTCCTATTAGCATCAGAACTGAGTTAAAGAACATGTTGGATGAGATGGTTGAGAGTGACATTATAGAGGAAATTGAGTCCTCTGAGTGGGTTTCTCCCATAGTTTTAGCACAAAAACCTGACAAAAGCATTAAGTTATGTGTTGATTTGAGGGCGTTGAATGCTAATTTGGTTGTGGCTTGACATCCTCTCCCTATTATTAACGAGATGATATGTATGTTGGATGGTGCTTGCATATTTTCCACTCTTGACCTTCGGTCGGCCTACCATCAAATTCAACTCACGGAAGATTCCAAACATTATACTGCTTTCATTACACCCCATGGTCTTTTTCAGTTCAAAGGATGCCTTTTGGCCTTGCGTCGGCCGCTTCTGTTTTTCAGAGGGCCATGTACCACATTTTTAAAAATGTCAGCAATTTCGTGAAATGCTTTCAGGATGATATCCTAGTTTTCTCTAAAAATGAGGAGGACAATTTCCTTCATTTAAAAGAAGTTTGTCTTAGATTAGGTGACTGTGGTTTAACGCTTAAAGCAAGCAAATGTAATTTTTTTGTAAGTCCGTTGAGTACTTAGGCCATACACTCTCCAGTGATGGTGTAGTCCCCAAGAAGTCCTTGGTTGATGCTATTATCAATGCACCTGCTCCTGACAATAAGGAGAAACTTCTTTCTTTTGCGGGCCTTTACGAGTACTACAGTAAATTTATACAGAATTTTGCTACCAAGATGGAGCCTCTCAGAGAGTTAACTAGAAAGTCTAGTGAATTTATCTGGTCAGATAGACAAGAGACAGCTTTCAGACAGATCAAAAATGAGATTGTCAATGCACCCACTCTTAAATCCTTTTGCCTTGATAAGAAGTGCATTATCACTGTGGATGCCAGTCTTTATGGGCTTGGTGGTGTGCTTAGCTAGCGTACAGGAAAAGAAGAGTGGTGCATAGCTTTTGCTTCTAGGACACTTTCTGCTACTGAGAGGAGATACGCAGTGATAGAGAGAGAGTTGTTGGCATGCATCTGGGCCATTGAACATTTTTGCAATTTTGTGTGGGGAAACAGATTTACGCTCAGAACCGATCATAAGCCCTAGGTTGGTATATTGTCTCCAGGGGGGGGGTGGAACTCCACTGCTCGCATAGCTCGTCTTACATCTAGACTACAAGAATAAGATTTTGAAGTGCTGTATGTCCCGGGCAGAAGCAATGTCACGGCGGATTTTCTTTCTAGATTACCGTGTTCTGATGAGTGTGTGTCCCGTGATGAAGTAGATGTGGACTGTGTTGCCACCGTCAAGGATTTTGTTTCTCATGAATTTTCTGGTTTGTCTGAAGCAGAGTGGATGACAGAGATGAATAATGATGTTGTATGTCAAAAAATCATGGAATGTTTGAGAGATGGCTGGCCCAAAGAAAGATCTGCCACTGCTGAAGTTGCTCCTTTTTGCCGTGTTTCTGCTGAGATCGAAAACCTTGGTAATTTACTTTTCAAAGGTGGAAAAATTATTCCTTTTGTTTCCATGCAGAACAAAATCTTAGTTCTTGCCCACCAAGCTCACCTGGGCATGTCCTCTATGAAACGGCTTATCCGTGCCAATTTCTGGTGGCCTGGACTTGACAAAATGGTGGATAGGGCCGTTAGAGAATGTTCTGAGTGCATCAGCAGTGATAAAATGCTTCACGTTTCCTCTGCCCCCTTAAACCAGTCCCTTGGCCTGAGCATCCCTGGCAAAAAGTGGCTTTTGACATTTCAGGTCCTTTTAAACTTTTACCTTCCAATGCCCGGTATGCTTTGGTCATGGTGGACTATCACTCTAAGTGGCCGGAGGTTAAGTTTGTAGCTAATGCTTCTACTCAAGTTATCATCACATTTTTAAGGAAGTTTTTGCACGTGAGGGGTCCCCGAGGTTCTTGTCACGGACAATGGGGTGCAACTCACGTCACGAGAGTTGCAAGAGTTTCTTGGTATGTGTAATATCAAACATATGACTACATCCCTTTATGAACCGAGGGAAAATGGCCAGGTGGAACGGTTTAACCGTGTACTTAAAGATGGCATACAATCAGCTAGTAAGTCCAATGAGTCTTGGAAGGATGTTATAAGAAGGAAGTTGTGGATGTATCGCATCACTCCCCATTCTGTAACTGGGGTTAGTCCTTTCAGGCTTTTGAAAGGCAGGGAACCCACTTCGGAAATTTGTCCATGGTGGATCAAAAGGTCTATTAAGAAGGATGACTGTGTTGATCTGACTCTAGTTGCCAAACAAGTGGAGAGCAAACAAGACAGGATGAAAATGCTGTTTGACTCCAAAATGAATGTTAAAGTTCCTGCTTTTGTTGTTGGAGATTGGGTCAGGATCAAAAACCTGGTTTCTTCCAAATTTGGTCATCCTATTAAAATAGTTAAAGTTTGTAAGAACAGTGTCATTACTCAGGATGGTAGAGTATGGAATGTAAGGAGAGTTGCTAAATGTAAGCAATTAGATCTCATTGCTGATAATGATGAAGGTTCGTTGTTGTTCAACTTTCCTAATTCCAATGGTAACTCGTATCACACCACCACTTCTGTGGCATCTAGGGTTAAGAGTAATGACCGTCCCAGGTGTGTACCTGCCGGGTATTTGTCTTGATTGTTATATTTCTTCTTTTGTTTTTTCAGTTTGCTTTCTCTGTGTTAAGGGTGAGATGTGTTGCATCTCACATCTTACTTTCCCCTCCCTGTCCCCTTCCACTCCCTGCCTGGAATATGGAACATTGTGCCTGCGTGCACGCCTTTTGTTCTATGTTCCAGAGCGTTGGTATTAGACAGTTACTACTTTTGGTTGCTGTGCATGCTGTACTGTGCCTCTCCTCCATTAAACTCTTTTATATATATTTACCTTCTGGATTTCTATTTTACAGACAGACATAACTCTGCTTTCTTTTATAATACTTCTGCACAGGAACATTTTGGGCTATTTGCAGATCCGCCACTGCATGTTTGCAAACACATGGTTCACCAAAAGACCTGGAAGTGTGAGGTCTGGCATCTTCGACAAACAACTCATCCCTATTGACAGGCTCTCGGGGTTGAGTGCTTGAGGGCTGGCTGCATGTTTCAACTAAAGAAGACAAATTGTGCTCTTGATTGTGTGCTGGGATGATTGAAGGCCTGTCCTGCATCTATAAGGAGCACGTGAGTGATGATTGGCCTGCGCTAGGCACTCCCAGGTCAGAAGAAGCAGCTCGGCTTCCGCTGCTGTCTCATCAGTGACAGAGCGCGAGTGTCCTCCGCTCAGATGAGCGGGGAGGGCGTCTGTCATCCATCACTGCCCTTACCCAGTCTGAGAAGATTCTCGGCTGGTAAATAAGATTGCAATTATGGCTGAACTTAAGATATCCTCCAACCCTACTGGGGACGAGCTGCGACTTACACCAGCAAAGCCCGATGACCTCTGCGGAACATGGTCAACAAGTGACTAACTTCTGAACTCACACAATAGGTGTCTAGGCAGGCAAGTGACACTCTTCCAGAGGTAGGGTTTATCCAACCACTCCAGGCTAGGAAAAGACCACAAGCACAGAGCTACAGCAAAGATGCACCTGAACATGCTATTTATAACCTACAACTTCTCAAAGCAGACAAAAAACTTCACAAAGTCGAAGCTGCAGTGTTTTTACTCGTGCAAATTGGCAAGAAAATCCTGTGCAAGATCCATGGTTTGCAATCTTTCTATTTGCACAATATCCACTTTTTGGTGAATGGTATGACATTTCATTCACCAGTAAGTGACACTGCCTTTTGAATACAGGAGAAGATGATTTAAATAATAAGACCATTTTTATTTTCTCAATAATGAGTCTGGTCACTTGTTTCAGCTGCATAGTTTCACGAGGTGACAGGTGGAATGAGTCCTATTAAGCCGCTGCGAGGTTCTCAGATTACTGCATGAGGTCTCCAGCTTCAAGTGCTGCATCACAAAACATTCATCTGGTAAATATTGTTAATGGAGGGACCTGGCGAGAGAGTGCTGGGAGATCTTTATTCCATAACTTTACACTTTCTACCAACCTATCTTAATTATTTCAAAAGGAGGAGAATGAATGTTTCTGGACCGGTTGCCTCTGTAATTGATCAGTCACCCCATAGGGCAGAGTCTTTGCAAACCTTCATCTGACATTACCGTGATGTGAAGGTTTATCGATGTAAGCTGCTAAAAGAAGAAGGAAGAAAAGATTGTGTTAGACCAAAAGCCAGGAAGGTTTTTGTGCGCTGCCCGTCTTTCAGACTTGGTATCCTGGCGCTATGCAATGCATTATGCAACCATTGCATTAGAATACAGTGCAATTCCCTCGCTGACCATAACTCCTATGTTTCCCCACTTGAGAAGAGACCACACAATGCTTCATTCTTCATGCAAACATAAGATTATTGGTCTAGTAAAAATCTCTGGGTCCTCGAGCAATGCAAATGACGTCAGAGATCTAGGGAACTCTTTCAAATTAGGCAAAGTGCTTAAACTGGTAGGTGTTAGTAAAAGGTCTTGTTGATTCATATTGTCACCTTCATCCTCCTCCAAGTCTGAACGCCCCATCCCCCAGGGCCGTCAGTGTACTTTAAAGGGAGGGGGCCACGTGGACCCCCACCCCCTGGGTCAGCTCCCTTTGGAGCCCACCCCTGGAGCACAGCGATTTCCCTGCCCTCACTGGCGCAGGCAGGGAAACTTGTGTTTGCTCTGATGTGGCGAGAACATTTTTGAAACTCCAGCCAAACGGGAGCAAACACAAAGTCTGCTCTGGGCGGGAGGGAGCTTTAAAAATGCTCTAACTGCCTAGGAGCAGACTTTTGATTTGTTTCCCAGCTTGCACAGATGTGGGCAGGGAAGCAGATCAAGATATTGCTTCCACCCGGTCTGCCCTCACCCCCAACATCTGCATAGTGGGTGCCTTGGGTGGGCAGTGGGGACACCCACCTTTTTAAAAAGGAGGCCCCGGAGTATGGGTCCCTGGAGCCAAAATAGGCTATTAGCCAGGGCCTTTTAAAGGCTTTGGAAGAGCGGGCCCTCTCCTTTTAAAATACAGTGGGTCCCAGCCATTATAAAACAAACAAAAAACAATGAAATTCACCAGTTATAGTTAACTGAAGAAACAATCATTTGTGCCTCTGCCATGCGCAGTGCTGCCTTCAGTTATGTAATTTCAGATGCTATTAGTGATGTTATCAGTGATGTCATAGAACAGTTCATAAGTGATTCAATGTGTGAGGTCATAAGCGGTCACTTGTGGAACTGCTCTCGGGATGGAAACAGTGTTAGTGTGCTCCGACTAAAGAGATGCACTGTCCAGTATTTGAAAGGAGACTCACGATGTAATGTCAGGGTGTCATGAAAGACAGAAAAGGACCGATCCAGTTAAACTTATACCTTGGTGGCCTAGAGACATGTCTATAGATGCTTGTTTTATGGTATTTGTTACTGTGCAGACAGTCAGCAGCAGAGCGCTTGAGTGTGAACATTGTTTGTAGCAACAGGAACATCTGGACCATGAGATGCTGCTCATAGAAGAGTATTGCGTTTGGAGGTCCAACTGATACTGGATTGCAGAAACCAGGATTTAATTTGGAACGGTATGTAGGAACATGCAACTGGGACAGCACAAAACATCAGACAGTAAAGATGATTTTATATATTTGCAGTACACATATTTTAGAATTTGCATTCTTACAATTGAAGGTGTAGGCAGATAAAGCGATTTTTCAAGAAGCCATAATTTAGGGTCGAGTTTAAAAGCCCAGAGCTGAATCCAGGTCTCCAGCTTAAAAGGTCATGCAATTAGCCAGTAGACCACAAATCCAACCATCAGGCTGAGGGGGTTGTTCACAAGTAAAGCCTTTTACAGAAACACACCATTTGCTGGGGTGTTCTTTGTTTAAAGTTGTTTTTTCCCCATTTAATTAGATTGGTGTAAAATCCTATTGTAGTGTTCCAGATCTGCTGTTGTAGGACAGTCGGCAAGTGACTGTGATAATTCAACATTTTATGGACTTTGCATTCTATACGTTAATACTCTTGAAGATGAATTTTACTTAACGTCGACACTTCCTTTTTAGGTCATTAATTTATTTCTGAATTGAAGCTTATTACTAGCAAACATGCCCATTGTTTTTATTCTTTGTTGAACTATGACATTCTCCACATTTTATTCCACCCTGTTGTGCCATACGACTGCTACCATTCCCTGTCCCTCAGCGGTCTAGCTTTGAGCTCTGCAAGATGTACTGAGCGGCAGCCTTGCGTGTAATCTCCGGTGCAATACATCAACAGTACGCTATCTGCTGGACGATGGGTACTTTTTTATTTCAATTTATATCATTTAATTTCTGTGACTAGATTTCTGTAGAATCATTCCGCAGTATTCTAGATCTGCTGTTATAGGATATTTGGCACATGACTCTGAGACCTCAATATTTTATGCAGTTGACATTCTATGCATTAATGTTCTTGAAGCTTAACTTTGCCTAATGTGGACACTTCCATTTGAGGTAATAAACTTATTTCTGAAAGTGAGCCCCTTACTGATGCATACCCATTTTCTTTATTCTTTGTTGAACTGTTTCATCCTCCAGATTGTAGTATCACGTATTGTGCCATTGGACTGCCTTAATTTTCCCAGTCAGTGGTCTTCAAGAGTTCAGCAAGATGTGCCGTGTGTGGGTTGCATTTACGCTCAGGTGGACCATGTCTACGCAGAGGTTGTGCCACTGGCGTGCCAAAGACACATATAAGCCAAGCCCATCTGCCATCAACCACTCTGTACAAAGCAGGGGAGAAGTACTTTGTCCTTTTACTTGAACAGAGGGTAACTGTGAAGAAGTACAATAACTCCAGTTGTAGATGAGGATAGATCCTTTATTAAGTTGTACACTCCAGAGACCCCACCCACCAGCGGTCTGCCAGGCTCCAGCTCTCAGCCAACAGCTCAAGTGTTTGAGCATACCCATTCCAAGCTGGAGTGTTCCCTGCCTACCCTTCTAACCCTACTAAGTGAACATGCCTCAGTAACATTCCGAAAGTATATGCACAACTACTTTATTGTCTCTTTGTTTACCTGATCAACATCTTTGAAGGGCCTAAGAAATAACAAACTATATAACCCACAAAAAATTCAAGTCACGTCATTAAAGTCATGCTCTGTAATGCTTGATCATATGTCAAACAAAGATTGAAGTTATAAGAGCTTTGTAATAACCATGACTTAGATACTCTATGTATTACAGAAACTTGGCTGAGAAATTATTGTGCACCTTTCAGAAAATTGGTTATTACTTGGGGAAGGTGTGGAGCCTACCCAAGTAATACATCCCCAAAATCCTGTCAGGTCAAACAAACAGTTTCAATATTATATAACTGACCTCAACCCCTGGTAGATATGGCACATAGCATAGGCATAACTTTAGAAAATGTGGTATTTAGCAACCCAAATTTGTCAAAAAGTCAAAACATAACACAGTATTAATCTAACAACCAATTTCTACAAAATAAGACACATTCAATAACAGAAATGACACTAAAATCACGAACCTTCAATGGGGGGAATTTAGGAATGACTTAAAAAAATTTAAGGCAAAATGCAGAAAGAAAAAGTGACTCATCAATCAGAAATCACTGTTCAAGGTTGACTGGGAGCTAGGTGCAATTTCACACTGACGGCGATAGAGTGGATAAACCAAGCGGGCTGTCCAAGTCAAAGTTTCTACCTTCTGACATCTATTTTTATGGAAGTCGAAATCCCTCAGTGGGAGAAGCTTGAAAGCTGTATTCAGTGAAGTCCCCTCGAGTCTGGATAGCCGCTGGAGGAGGTCCTGCAGAGAGCTGAATAACTACTGTCATGGCACGTTCGAGGGATCTGTAGATTGTGGCCAATAAGGAGTGTGTTTGAAATTAAACCTGAATGTTACTGGAATAGTTTTCAGGTGGAAAGATTACAGGTAAAACTTGGCTTGCGATCCTGGTCAAGGGGATTCTTACACCTGCAAAATGACAGAAAAATTATGAAGACTCCCCTTGCAACTGTATACCGCCACTGTTGAAGCTGAGTGCAGTGCGCTGTACACTGTAGTGTGGTTTCATCCGTGAAAGTGAGAATACAAGTATGAGGTGATCAATATCCATAGTACTGGGAGGCGGGCAAGGTCAGGTTTTCAAAAAGGTGGGAATGTGTGTAAAGCTGGAAGCGAACTTATTAAAAAAAACTAGTGCTCCATTATGAAGCATCACCAGAACTCTCAGTTGGATTGTTGACCTCAATCATGGAGATGCACTTGTCTTCTTCCAGACGTCCTGTTCAAGTGTAATCAAACGGAAACAGGTTCAGGCAGTAGTTGTCTTGCACTGTGGTGGCACTAGTTTTGTTGAGCCTGTGCGACGCCGATGGTAAAGTCTCTCAATTTCACATATATCTGTATCTTACGGGGAAAGCCAGCAAGAGAATTTGGGCCTTACCAATCAGCTTTTGGGCAGAAGCGTCTGATAGAAGTTTTCAAACTCAATAATACCTTGACATTTTTCCTTTAAAAATCAGGTTTGAGCCACAATTGTTGACCATTCATTGGTGAATAAAACTCCTTGCCCTTACTACTTTCCTCTTGCCAAGAGACAGTGCCAGGACTGAAGAAAAGCTTTCAGAGCGGGTCTCCAGAAAGATTGTGGACTCCTAGTTCATCACAGGGGGTGCGTCGCTGATCGTTACTTTGGAAGCCAAGTACCTAATTGCCATCTAGGCTCCAGCTGGTAGCTGTGGTGCTCTAGTCCCTCAAGTCATAACAGTGTGAATCTCTTAAGACCCAAGTGGAGATGCTGCTATGAAGGATCTGCAGCAGAATTCATAAAGTCCTTATTTGTTACCTCAAGTTGTGGGGCTACAGATATGGAAAGATCTCTCAGTTGGAAAAATGACATTAGTACTAAGGTACGTACTGTGGAGAACTTTATGATCTGGCAGCACAGCCATACAAATCCCCAAGAATGAACTTTCTAAAGTAAACACAAATTGTTGAGCCCAGATGAAACAGCACAACTTCATTGAACACCAACAGCATCGTCAACGACTGCAAGACTAGCATCCACAAAACAAGTGATAAAGAGAGAACAAACCATTGATCTGAAAACTACTGGTTGAATGCCAGCATGACCAGATCCCCCCGGAGAGTTCTCTTTATCTCTAGACCTCCAGGCAAGCTTCCATAAAGTTCCGGGCATTCTTCAGCATCACCAGCTACTTGCTCCCACTTGAGTGACCAGAACTTCACATGAGTTTCTGGGTGGGAAGGTAACTTACTCCAGCTGGCCCAATCTCCAGTGCATAAGGGGATGTTAAAAACACCCTTAACTCACAGACTATTTCTTGAACATATTCCTACCAAAAGAGACTCTAATAGTCCTTGATAACAAACCTTCATTAGAGCTAATCCTAAATTCCTGTTGAACGTTTTATTTGTATCCCCTTAGCGGTTCTTTCGCCACACCCTTTACACGATAAACATATTTTGATATTTTTAGATACACACATTTGTCTGGGTGTCACATTCTTTTTTCTTCATTATTGTGCGTTGAACCAGCACATATTGCAAGGTTAAACTGTGAGCTCAGTAAAGCCAGGAGAGCCTGTGGCCAACCTCTGCCTGCGAATAGTTGAGTTTACGTTTTGTGGTTGTTTGGATATAAATACATTAAGCCTGTATTTCCTCATTCACCTGTCACTGCCCAGTGATTTCCTCACATGCAATTATATACCTTTCTTTTTACAGAGCGCTTTAGCCAATTAAGCAATTGTATGGTACCCTATTTATCAACCTCAGAGAGATAAATGACTGAATTTCCTCAGCTGGGATTCAAATACAAGACCTCTGCATTGCACACAGATGTTAGCAGTGAGAGATTCACTCGCACAGCTGTCTTGCCTGCTATACAATACTAAGGTTGCATGTTGGAACAACGAGTTACTCTACCCCGCATACCTAAACAACGTGGTCTCTATATCGACTGCGTCTTAACCACGAATTGCTTTACCACGCATGCCTTTACCAAAAATTTTCATGATAAAGGCATGCATGGTAAACGGGTATGTGTGGCCAAGGTTACCACCCCCCTCCCACTCCCCCTGAGCCCTAAATACAACCCGCCCTCCCCTAATCCCTAAAAAGGACCCAATCTTCCTCCCTGAGCCCTAAAAACAACCCCTTTAAAAAAAAAAAAACTACCCCAAACCCCCTCCACCCTTGAAAACTACCCCGAACCCCCACCCCTGAAAAGTACCCCGACCCCCCACCTCCCCTAAAAACTACCCCTGAATTACCCTGAACGCCCACCACCCCTGAAAACTACCCCGAGCCCCCACCCCTGAAAACTACCTCGAACCCCCCTCCACCCCTAAAAAGTACACCGAGCCCCCCACCCCTAAAAACTACCCTGAAACCCCCCACCCCTGAAAACTACCCCGATCCGTCACCTCCCTCAAAAACTACCCCTGAATTACCCTGAAACCCTACCACCACTTAAAACTACCATGAACCCTCACCACCCCTCAAAACTAGTCTGAACCCCCACCACCCCTGTAAACTACCCCCAACCCCACCCCTGAAAACTACCCCGAGGCCCCCTCCACGCCTGAAAAATACCACGAACCCCCACCCATAAAAACGACCCCAATCCCCCCTCCCCCTAAAAACTACCCCAGAACCCCCACCCCTAAAAATTACCCTGAACCCCCACCCCTAAAAACTACCCCAATCCCCCCACCCCCTAAAAACTACCCAGAACCCCCACCCCTAAAAACTACCTCAAACCCCTCCAACCCTAAAGATTACCCCAAACCCTCCACCCCTGAAAACTACCCTGAACCCCCACCCCCCCTGAAAACTACCCTGAAATCCCACTTACCTGTCCGTGTCCGCTTTCCGACGCTCCTCTCTCCCCGCCCACCCCAAACACTAGAGCGACTTTGCCTCAACCACGCACATGTGTGGTTAAGGCAAAGTCGTTGTTCGGGCAAGTCGTTCTTCGTCTTGCGGGCTTCCGGAACTCGTGGCTCTGGCCTCGTTGTTCCGGATGTTTCCCCAATATTAACAGCACCAGAGTGATGGAAGGAATACTTGAATTAATCTAAGCAACCGGCGATTCCATAGTACCACATTCCAGTCCATTATTATTTACCCACTGTGCCACTCCAGACAGAAACCAGACACATGCAAATTAGGCTTGGTCCTTCTCCAGTGAAAACAGTCGAGCTCAGACTTCCAGGCCATCACTCTCTAGACAGGAAGTAAAGCTACCCCAAACCACTTTCTGCCCAGTTGGGCCTCATGAGTGACGTCCAGCTTGAGTCCTGTTGCAAGGTGAGCATGAGGCCATGCCATGTCATTGTACTTGGGTTGTCCCATAAAGTATGCAAGAAAGTGAAAGAAATAATTCTTTAATTCATTTCATTCAGTGGAATAAATCCTACATCCAGGCTAGGCTATCTTTTTAATTTTTTCAATTTTTGAGTCACACTTTAACAACTCATCAAGAGTGTCTCTCTACATAGGGCTGGGTCATGAGCTGCACAGCAGTGGTGGGTGGTAAATCGACATTGAAACTGAAGTTACCAAGTGGTATCACCCTGTAATTGTTGCTCGTTTCTACATGTAATCCCTCATTACAGGGTGAGTTACCTGTCAAATATTCTCCCTGCTTTTGACAAGTGGGACTGTGCTTGTGTTTTACTGCACTTGGTAATTCCCAGTCAGATGTATATTGTTACACATTACAGAAAGTGTTTAACATATATAAGCGCTTACCTAGAATTGAACTCAAAGACTCAGGAAGTTGCTTGACAAAGGCTACGGAACCAGCTGATTATCATATCCACTATATGTTAAACAATTTCTTTAATGTGTAACAATATACATCTGACTGTTTTTTTTCTTTAGGTCATTCATACCTGTTTATACATCACGTATGTACATTTGTTTACTGGTGGTTTTAGAATTCTATTCCTGTATTAATTTAGTTTTGATACTCATATTTTTCGTTGCTGGTCTTTGGGTCTCCGAAGTTGTCTTGATTTTAACTTGTTTTGTCTGAATGCAGTATTTGTAGGATGAAAGGGATGTATGAGTGTGATTGTATGAGTGTGATTGTTAGTGTGATGGTGTGTGGGGTCTGAGTAGGAGATTTCCAGAGAGAGTGTTTATGAATATTGAAATTCATGTACTTTACATTTCTGTTTGTGATCCAAATGGATATGACTAGAGTTGTTCACTATGATGCGTTTATTATATAGATGTAATTTAAGATATTTTTGAATAAATCAATATTTTCTCAGACATATAATTATCAGAGATGTATGAAGTTGTTTGAATCACAAGGCTCGGTTGCAACTTTTCAGCACCTTTGATAACATATTAGTTCCACATTGCTGTCTATCAGAGCAGGCAGGCTGTTTGTTTTTGTTGTACCAAACATGCTACTTTCAGGAAAATACAAACAAACACTCTGCTGGGTGTCCCACACTGCTACAAATATACTTACTCGAACATCCAGAAAACTCTTTGGGGCCTCATGAGGGGTATCAATCGCTGTACAAATGCTACAATATAATAATTTATATTAAAATATGTATGCCTTCTCTTATTCTACCAATTTAATGAGATCACTTGAAAGTTAAGATGCATTTCAATAGATGAAATTGGACAGGGAATTCAACATCAAGTGCTTAGAATAAAAAGGAGACATAGATTTAGGCTATAAATATGGGTCCAAACCTTAACTGGGAGAGAGGGCTGTACAGGCTGAGACATGGTCCAATTTCATCAAGTGCTTGACTGATGTTGTGTCCCACATGAAGACGTAGGAGTACAAAGCAAACAACTGGTATTACATTGGAGTGCGTAGTGTCTTAGGCCCTCAGAGATGAACAATAAACAACAGTATTAACCACAGATTCAGTGAGCAACCGCTGGCAGATTTGGTGCCCAAATCTCAATGTTCTGTCTTAATTCCATTGTCTCAAACAGAAAGAGATCTTTGACATTGGCTCAATTTGGGTACCACGCGCTGTAAAACAAACCTTCACAGGAACTCTCAAAAGTTGAGCATCACAGTGTGGGGGCATACAACACCACAAAATGTAGGCCTCCCCATTTTGTTAAATTGTGTGCTTTGGGGCAATCACTATTATAATGTTTCCTCTGCTCCCATTTTTACCTAGTTTGGTGGTACCTAGAATCAGCCTAAAGCTTCTTAGTGAGTGTATGATAAAAACTGGACCTCAAAACGCTAATATTACCCCTTGAGAGCACGCATTACTAAGATGCCACCATAGTTCTACTTTATTGAACGCTGTCCCATGATCTGCAAATATGTGAGATCTTTGAACTATGCTTAAAAGAATAAATAAGCATCATGACATATTGCCAGATCATACCCCCAGCACAGTTTTTGTTCATGCATCTTTTTGATTTTATCAAATTGCCATGGCTAAATAGGTGTAGTACACAAACAGTAACAACCTCGTCTGTCACTGCAGCTGATCACACACTACTTGGCCTCACCTTTGGTCTAACATGGTTACAATAGAGCAAGTATTACAAACAAAGCATCAGTGGAAAAGAATGTCCAGCACAATGACCTTCCTACAAGTGTGGCCAGTAGTAAGAACAATAAATAGGCAGCGGCGGCCGCTCCATTAGAGCAGAGGAGCACCACCCCCTGCCTCCACCAGCAAATCAAACGATAATAAAACGTGTTTAAACCCATTGTAGTATTGTTTTATTTTAATCCCCGGGCTCCGCCCCCAGGACTCTGATGAGTCTTGAGGGCGGGTCCAGGGGATGACACTGCTGATGGGGGAGTGGTGGGCACTCCCTTCACTGTGCATGAGGTGTTTGGCCGGCCGTCTCAGGCCGGCCAAACCCCTCATGAGCAGTGAAGCTCTCTCCAGCCCTAGCTGCGTTGCTGGGGCTGGAGAGTGCAGGCACAGACTCCCAGTCTGCCTGGGAGCACAAGTTGTCGGCACTCAGGCCAATCTCGATGCTGCATGAAAATGCAGTGTCAGGATTGGTTGCAGTGAGTTTTGGGAGCCTGTGCCCAGAATCAGGAAGAGTGCGACGCGGCGGGAGACTGAGGCGGCGTTAAGAAAAGTTTTTTTATTTTTATTTATTTTAGTTTTTGACCCTCGACGCCCCCTCTCCCCAGCTCCCTCCTCCTCCTTCCTCCAACCCAGCTCGCCCCGCCACTTTGGCAGGGGATGGGCCACTACTGTAAATAGGGTGTAGTGTGCTGCCACAGACAGCAACCCTGCAGCAAAGAGGTGCACCCAGATGCACTGCCGGAGCAGAGACTCTTACAGCACAAACCATGTTTCAGTAAATCCAATCATAACCTAATTTGATGGCAAGAAAGACTGAATTATTGTCAATATTCTTGTAGTTGTAAACACATGACAAATGAGGTTTTCATAGTCTATATGTAGTACAAAGGCATTCAATAGGACACACAAATGAATGGTACATGTATGATGATCCAATAGACAGTATAAAATGGATCAATCCCTAATACAGGGTAACAATATCAACATGTAATCATGAACATAGTAGTTGTCCCAGTATGTTCAGTACAGCCAACATGTGTTTCCTCCTGGCAAACAAACGCGTAGCATAATACTCAAGGACAAAAAAGTATGGTTGTCCAGTAAAATGATGCGGTTGATTTGTGAGAAGACAGGTAAGTCTCTACCACTTAATAGTATAAGAGGTATGGAAGCAATCAGAATCCTGCGGCCATCAAATTGTGCGATGCAACCCGTTAATAAACGATATGCACAGGATCCCCTTGATAAGGAGTAGTACCCCCGATGTCAAGATCCACGTCCGAGCTGCATAGTAGTTTTCAAGGTGCGTTTTCAAGCCATCAAATTAGGTTCTGATTGGATTTACTAAAACCTGGTTTGTGCTCCAGACACTTATTGAATATGGCTACAATAAAGATTGGTGAAAATACAAAGATTCCAACACATCCCAGTGGTGGAACATTGATTCCAAAGATTACTGAAGTCTCAAAATTGAGGCTTTCTTTTCAATATATTTATAGTCTAACACTTTACGCTGTTTACCATGGGTGGGTGAGTTGTTCTCAAGCTATTGTTGTTTCCAGAAACTCACAGGCAGTTAACTCACTCTGTTTAATACAGGACCTTGCCAAAATGCCAGTGGGAGCAGAAGTAACATTAAGCACCCTTTCACCTTAACTACATCATATGAAGGGGTATTTCTTAAGCTATAAGTTAACAAAAAAATGTAAGGTCAATGAAACAACTGTGGTTGAGATAAAAGGGTTGCAAGATTTATGGTTCTAACATTACATTACATTACATGGTGTAGCTTGATACAGGATGGGTGAATTGCCGGGAGAACTATACAAGTTTGCTTTCAACTCTTGAGGCCCAATTCATGAAGGGCTAGAGAAAATTAAGCGTCCCTTAACTTTAATCTTATTGTTGGAGAAGACGACGTACTTCGCCACGAATTCGAAGGCCCACTCGAAGAAGGGCAAGAGAACCGGAGACGGCTTTGAATCAGAAACTTTTTTTAAAGGACGAAATCTTCCGCCAACAGTCTCATGACACACAATAGGAATTGTGACATGTACATCCCAACTGTATGATTTTTAGAGACGCGACAACACGCAATATAAAGTGCTGGTTTCCAGTATAATCTAGTTGAGGTGGTGGTGATAAAGCTCCATCGCGAGGAAAGCTATACGAAATAAGTTTGAACTTTGGAATAAAACTAGCATCTTCGAATTAAGGAACAGGATCTTTTCCATGTGCAATGTTTGGAGTAAATCATCGGGAGAACTAAAGGGGGTCTTGATAAAGATGGTTTAAATTTATGAACTCCATCGAAACGCGTCGACGCAATTTTCTACACAATTCGGTGGTTTACTGGTTCTACAGATACTTTAAAAAAAGAGTGTATATCGGGCTCAGGCCAACATTCTGTTTTTCTTACGAATGTGTTATAGTTAATGACAAATCCAACTGTCTATTGTTTTCTCTCGGGGTTTGATTTAGTATTTCTAATAGATCTCTGATTGTCCCCTACTACAACAAGGGGAACACCAGGTCATTAATAGTGTATGAACTTGTTTTCTTTCTCTTTTAGCTTTTTAATAACATTGAATAGATGTATTAAGTATCAATGTTTTTTAATGATAGAATATTTTAAGCTTTATTTGTACAATGTTTAATAAATTCTGTATTGACTTCTACTTTGGACAGCTTCTTTGAGTTTACTGTTTGGGTTTTACAGTTTGTTTATATTTTTTCTATCTGTTGTTTGGGTGATATGGTATGTGTTGGGTGTTTGAGAAATTGATTATTTGGAAACCAATGAAAAACTTTGTTTTTACTTGTAGCTTGATACTGTACTTTTAGCTTGAAAACAACTATAAATTAACCACTTATTGAGATTAAAAACAAACACATAATTTGTGCTTTCATGTCGCATAATTTAGATAACCCTACTGCATAATTTGTCCCTCTCCTGTCATATAATTCCAGTGGCCCTGGCCATGGGCTACATTAAGCACTTTGCACAGTCCCTCCCATTCAGTGCAGCTGTTTATATTCCTCGGCAGCATCTAAGTGCTTCAGTGTCTCATCGAGGTTAGAGGCGCTTTATAAATACTGTAACATATCATTTCCAGGTGATGTACTTTCTTTGTGAAGGATGCATGATGCACTGCAACTCTTTCTTGCCAACAGCCCTGTGAATAAATGCTGCCACTTCACAGCTCTGGCCCTTTTAATGTCTTCTAAAAACAGGACATTTTGTTCTAGATGCCACTCAGGGGTTGGGCAGGAGGCAGACTCTGCTAAAGGCCCCCTGTACAGCTCCCACCCAAGGTTAATTGTGAAACAGCTGGTGTGTATGAAAGCCACCTGCTTGGTCCCTCGGTAGCCCCCTTTGGGCTCTGAGCGCCCAGGCTATTGTGCAGCTTTCTCCCACCACAGGAGTCCGACTCCTCTGACCCTCTTCCTAGCTAAGTCGCTTTATCTTCCTCGCAGAGCGTCAAGAGAGACACTACCTTTCACGTGGTCATCATTTTAAAAGACGGGCTGCTAGCAAAAGTCAGGCTCTCTCCTACTGCCTCCAACGATCTGCACGCTCACTGGAAAATCCCTGGGCGCTTGGCGAAGGCTGTGCGTGCGCAGGCGTACATCCTCGAGGGATCATAGGCAGTGATAATTAAGTCGGTGGTGGTGTTGGTATTGCTAGGGGTGGTAATGTTAATGGTATGGTGGTGTGGTAATGGTAGTGGTAAAGGCGATAGTGATAATGGTGGTAGTAGTAGTGGCGGTGATGGTGGTGATGCTGATTGTTTTGTATTGTAGAATATGGTAGTGGTTATCATAACGGTGTTAACTGTGGTGGTAATGGCGGTAGTGGTAAATGTGCTGGTGGTTGTAATGGTAATGCTGCTGGTGGAGTTAATAGTGGCAGAGGTACTGGTGATTGTTGTAATGTTAATGGTGTTTATGTCGTGTGGTAATGATAGTGGTAACTGTGGTAGTAATGGTGGTGGTGTCTGTAGTGGTAATGCTAGTTGTAATGATAATTGTGGCAGAGGTAATGGTGGTGGCAATGGTAGGAAGTGGGCGTGGTTACAAAAAAGGATTGCTTTCTGTATGCTATGTATACATGAGATAAAACAATTGAATGTATAATCATAATATGTATTTTTTAGATTTAAAATAGAACCACATGCACTGCAAAGTAAGCAATACATTGAGGTGGAATGATCCACCCAACAGGGAGTGGCATGTGGGGAGAGAGTGATACTGCTCTGCGCCCACTGTATGGATGTTTTAAAGAATTGGAAACAAAGTGTATGTGACAAACCTAATGCTGTCTATAGCCAGACCTAAAAATGGGGATACAGTAGGTCTGAAAAAATAGTACCTACATTGTATCCTGCAGGCTATGGCATTTGACCAGCACCAAAGTCTGATGGAGACAAGATCGGGGGAGGTGGGGCGGTTGCTAGGTTGTAGATGCCTGGCATGCCCCCCCTCGAGTCACCTAGGTCTCGATACACTACTTCACCAAGTCTTGTTCTTCAGAAGCACCCGCCCCAGATTGTTTACGCTCACACAGTGGTGGTGGGGCTGAACAGACGGCACCAAAAGCAAGGAGCTGACCTGTAGGCGCCGGCAGCGGCGCGCGGGGCCGCGCAGCACTGGCTTGTAATGAGGCCCTCTGTGGATATTGATATGACAGGACAAAAGGCCAAGGTGCACCGAGGACACCCGTCCACACACTTCAGACCAATTGTTTTTCGCACCAAATCCATCATGTTAATGGCTCACCTTCCGGTGTCACCTCATGATTACCTGCTTAGTCGGGGAGAGAGCCAGGTACAAACAAAGGTGAGGGGGAGGGAGGTGCAGAGATGGTGTAGAGACAGGTAGGATGCAGAGAATGTGACATCTGAGCTCAGTGCCCTCCTCTGGTGCATCCAGGGTATAGCAGCTTCTGGCGACATTGATGACGAGGCTGGTGGTGGGGACCCCAGGGTCATTCTGAGATCAGCCTTGGAGACAGGACAGAGGGGCAGGTGATGTTTGGTGTCACAATAACCTCTTTTCTCCGAGGATTGCTTATCTTACAACATATGTCGCTTAACTATGTGTACTTCAGTAGGAGGCAGTTCCTTTTGATATTATGCAATATTTGTCTCCTACAGACTGTGATGAAAACACAACCATGATCAAGCAGGAGGTTTCACCTCGACCCTCCTGGCATAAGAAAGTAGCAGGCCCATACTGGGATCTTTTATGCACTGACCCCCCCTTGGCCCACGTGACTATGGTGATGGGGCCTGATGATGTCAGAAGGCTCTGGCCCCTGCACTCACATTCCAAGTGAGTGCACATTCACATATACCGGCCTTAGAAGAGCCATACGTGTCGATGCATAGCTTTACATCTACACCCTATGTGTGATTCTGCCCTCTGTCGCACATCCACCTCACACACAGAGGAGTACAGGTGACGTTTCTGCCTTCTGCGCCTTTCCTGCTGCCACAGGAATATCGCTGGGTTCTAGAAATTGCATTAAGCGTAGATTTCAGTGTACCCCTTCATGAATTTGGATTGCATTGGGATCTGTGCCTGCTATTCCCACTGGTATGTCCCAAGTGCACATTTTGTAGTGCAGTCTATTTTCTACATACCTAGACTTACTCTAGACTTTTTTCCATTATGCAACAGCACTGTCAGTAAATTGGGTTTAGTAGAAGGATCTTTGTAGACGTAAAGCAACAGATGGCTGAATGCCAACCTTGAAACGCAATGCTCACTCTATTTTTCTGCATTTTACTGTGTTTCGTTTCATTTTGCACTTACTCAAACTCATACAGAAATAATTAAGGGGCATATTAACAAGGCCCGGCGATAAATATCGCAAAGCGCGCTTAGCGCTTGCATATTTATCGCCGGCTATCACTGTCATTTATTGCCCGGTTAGCGCGTTATCAACAATGCGCATCGCCGAGGCGATAACATTCCAGAGATAGCGTGGATATCGCCGTTTTCCATGGTGGAAAACGGCGATATCCTAGATGATAGGGCCTGTGGTCTTAGCCACAGAATCCACCCCCCATGTTAAGTATGCCTTAGTCAGGAATTTAACAGACGTTAAATTCCTGCGTTAAGGCATACTTAACGCGATTTAAAAGATCGCTAACCCTCCTTGATAATATCGCGAAGCTGCCTTCGCGATATTATCCCTGTTTGGTTTCACAGCCACGCCTACTTTGTATCTCATTAGCGATGCAAAGTTAGGCGTGCTGGGAACGGGCGCTAAGTCAGCAAAAACACGCGATAGCATGTCTTTGCTGATAAGGCGATGAAATTATCGCCGCTTTTCGCCCGAAAACGGACGCAAAAGCGGCGATAATTTCATATCGCCCCCTTGTTAATATGCCCCATAATAAGTAAAGACATCACACATGTAAAGTCCCATGGCTGGAGGAGAGGATGATAAAACAAGACGACAGGATTCTGTGCTAAAATGTCTGCACTTCCGGGTCACAGTAAAAAGGAGAGTATGGGGCATATTAACAAGGGGGCGATATGAAATTATCGCCGCTTTTGCGTCCGTTTTCGGGCGAAAAGCGGCGATAATTTCATCGCCTTATCAGCAAAGACACGCTATTGCGTGTTTTGCTGACTTAGCGCTCGTTTCAGCACGCCTAACTTTGCATCGCTAATGAGATGCAAAGTAGGCGTGGCTGTGAAACCAAACAGGGATAATATCGCGAAGGCAGCTTCGCGATATTATCAAGGAGGGTTAGCGATCTGTTAAATCGCGTTAAGTATGTCTTAACGCAGGAATTTAACGTCTGTTAAATTCCTGACTAAGGCATACTTAACATGGGGGTGGATTCTGTGGCTAAGACCACAGGCCCTATCATCTAGGATATCGCCGTTTTCCACCATGGAAAACGGCGATATCCACGCTATCTCTGGAATTTTATCGCCTCGGCGATGCGCGTTGTTGATAACGCGCTAACCGGGCGATAAATTACAGTGATAGCCGGCGATAAATATGCAAGCGCTAAGCGCGCTTTGCGATATTTATCGCCGGGCCTTGTTAATATGCCCCTTAGTTTCCCGCCTTCTTTGTCAATATTTGGGTACATGGAGCTAGGTTTCTTTCATTGTTATTTTCCTTTTTTCATTATGGGGAGATCTGCCATACCTGCTTCTCTCCCCACTATCAGCCCCATCCTGCTTTTTGTTTTGTTTTCTATTGTTTATGTCTGTATTTACTCCTTCAGCGCTGCAGCAGGACCACACGCAGAGCCACGTGCACCCGGCTAAGAGCCACTGCTGGGACAGTGCCTCTCTGCACTTCCAGGACAATTAGACATGAATTTGCCTCATCCCTTCACTTAAAGATGCTGCTCACTGTATCTTGAAACTCTGGAACCTTCCCCAATGAAAAACAAATCCTGTGACTGCAGCAGCTAGCCTTCTCCCAATCAACATGGAGTCCAAACTGCAAGAGATCCCTGCCTCCACGGTTAATTTCCAGATCAACTTTCTCCACCATTGTAGTCCGCCATAGTCAACTACCCAAGTTCAGAAGCACAGAGATCCCTTGGTAAAGCAAAGGACAAAGACTGACAGTAGTCCCTTAGTGAGCAACCTCAGAATTGATTTGGTGGAAGCATGAATTGATAGCGCATGCCCTCCAACGCCAACCACAGGAAACAACCAAGGCTTTCTCAGGGATGAGTAGGTGAGAATCCATGACGTCCAGCTCCATAAAGAACTCCTGCTTGGCAATGAACAGCAAGATCTTATGCCGCATCTACATCACGAATGGTATTGTCATGATGTACTTACCAGTAGACTTTTAGCCATCAACAAAAATAACCTTCGCGGGACCTTGAAATCCATCTCCAGAAGGCTCCGAACTCCTTGCAAAGCTGGAATCTTTGCCTCCTCCCAAGGTCATGGAGGGGCTCCTCTGTGATGGTGAGAAGGTCTATGAGGCAGCTCAGCCAGACATGTCTAGGATGCATTGATCTGAAATGGATAAACGGATGAGAAATTGGTAAAAAAAGGAGCAGGCATCAGTTGACTGGCCACCTTCTAACCCTCTCAACAAAGGCAGAACTGCAGAGACTTCCCGTAGCTTGTGTCATAGAAATAGATGTGGACTGTGACCTGGTGATTGTTTGTTAGAACACTGTATACAGAAATATCATCTGACATAGATTTTGTGTCCTAAATACTCCTAACCAAAATATTGTGCCATTGGATATAGGATTTCTTTTATTAAATCTATAAAGGATATGTTTTTGTAGACATAAATATTGTGTTCTAAATATCATTTACAAAAATATCACCCCTTTGAAGACAGATGTTCTAGTATTACCTCAAAAAGAGATACGTTTATGTAGATGATATTTAGGACACAGTATTTATGTCAGAGAATATTCTGACAATATTTTGCTACTACTTCAAGCTGAGCTGATCGTCACTAGATGTCTCCTGTTTGAATCCAAACAATATCTTGAACTTTGGTGAAAAATGTGTGATTTATGCCTCAACTCCTCCTTCCCACATCCGCTTGTTTATGAATTCTAATATCTTAGAGTTGCTCCTGCAACTAGTTCTTTTTCCCAGTAAAGGAATTTCAAAGATGTTGCTATACGTCCTGTATCACCATATCAATCCCTCAACTGATTATGTGCCTGAGAACCACCACATTAGCTCTTTCCAACAGCACTTACGTTGCACTATCAAAAGCCAAGTTCAACATGAAATTTACCTATCTCTTAATACTGTCCAAGGAAAACTGAGTCTGTCCTTTCCTTGATGACGGTAAACAGAGCATTGAAATCCGTCGGGGTGGATGAGCCATAGAAGCAGCCAAAGAACCCGCTCTCAACGCCAAACTACCTGCAGTGCCTTCTTCAATGCAGAGTTCACTGGTTTGTTACCTGCATCCCGCAGCAAGGCATAATCCATCACCAGTGAGGTCCCTGCAGCTATATGTGAGAGAAGTCAGTTGAATTGAGTCCACAATGCTTTCTTCTAAGCCATTTACCTCCTGGTCAGAGACCTGCTCTCCCCCTGCAGCTCCGCTGTTAAGTGCCACCGCTCCAGCACTGTGCTCTGGGCGCTGTTGCTCGGGTAGGTGTTCGAGGCCCTCCTCCACCCGCAGGCTCCTGCCTGTGCCTCATCCCTGGTGGTCCAGTGGGAGAGCCTTGCTCTTCTGCTGGCCGCTGCTGTCTGTGTCTGTCTTTGTGCTGTTTTTCTGCCTCTCTGTGCCCGTTTTCTGTCTTCCTTCCAGCCTCTTCACTGTATCTTTGTTGTGTCTGTATTCTTTATTGTGCTTGTATCTTTGTTGTGCCTGTATTCTTTATTGTGCCTGTATCTTTGTTGTGCCTATATTCTTTATTGTGCCTGTGTCTTTGGTGTGCCTGTCTTATTGTGCCAGTGGTTGTACCGTGTCCTCTGTTGTTGTTTGGCCGTTTTCTGTGCCCGTTTGCCCTCCGTGCCCTTCTTGCCGCTGCTGCCCCCGTGGCCCCTCCCGCTTCCCGCCTCCCAGCTGCGCTTCCCTCCCCCCTCCCCTACTTAATGGCGACCGCTCTGCGGCCACGCCGCTGGCGTGCCAAAGGCAAGCCCGTCTGCGCCCGTCTGCGACCCGACCACGGCCAGCTCCAGAAACCCTGGATCTACGACCTCCCACCGCTACAACTCCGCCGCCCTCCTCGCACACAACCCCGGAAGGAACAACAACTGCCAGAGATCGACGCCGAATACCACCCACGTCCAGTTCTCCTGCCGACACTGCCGACAATCCTTCACCATCGACAGCCCCCCCACGACCGCTGAACCCACGCCGGACGCCCCTACCACCGAAACCCTGACGTGCATCCTCCTCAACGTGCGCTCCTTACACAGACACGCCATAGAGATCTGGGACCGGCTCGACACCCTCTCGCCAGACGTCGCCTTCTTCACGGAAACATGGACCAACGCCACCTCTGCCCCCGACATCGCCACTACCATCCCCGACGGATACAAGATCCAGGGAAAGGACCACCCCCACCGCCCAGGAGGAGGACTCGCCATCGCGCACAAGAGCTCCCTCCGACTCTCCACCTCCAGCACGAGTGACCCCCTCTCCAACACAGAGCACCTCCACTTCCAGATCCAGACCAGCCCTAGAACCATGCTGCGCAGGACCCTCGCCTACAGACCCCCTGGGCCTCGTGCCTCTTCCGCCACCACCATTGGCGACCTCGTCGCACCCCACGCCATCGCCTCCACGGACTACATTCTCATCGGAGACCTGAACTTCCACCTCGACAACCGCAGCGACCCCGACTCCACCACCCTCCTGGACAACCTCACCAACCTTGGACTAAAGCAGCTCATCACCACCCCCACCCACAGAGCCGGACACATCCTCGACCCCATCTTCGCAGGAGGGACAAACATCCACTTCAGCCACACCACGCAGCCCCTCTGGACTGACCATCACTGTGTACACTTCACCTTCAACACCACCACAGCACCCAAGCCTGCCCCGCGCCCGCCATGAAGGAACTGGAGCAAGGTCACAGAGGAACACCTCAACACCACCCTCCTCCAGGACCCCCCCCTCTGCCACGACCGACGCCAACTCTGAAGCCAAAGAACTACACCGCTGGATCACCAGCTGCGCAGGCAAGCTCGCACCCCTCCGCCACCCCGTCAGACAACGCCCTCTGAAGGCCGCCTGGTTCACCACCGACCTCCAAGAAGCCAGGCGCTCCTGCAGACGCCTCGAGAAACTCTGGAGGAACAGGAAAACCACTGAGGACTAGAACACCTACAGGAACGCCATCACTGAATACCACCAGCACATAAGAGACACCAAGAGGAGCTTTATCAAGAACAAAATCCACACCAACGCCAGTAACGCAAAAGAACTCTTCAACGTCATACAGCAGTTCACCAAACCCCCCAGCGAAGCCACGGACGTCACACCATCCCAGGACCTCTGCAACAAGCTCAGCTCCTACTTCCACCTGAAAATCAAGGCCCTCTACGACAACTTCTTCGAACAGACTCCAGACACCACCCTCCTCTCCACCACCGACAAGCAGCCCACCATCACCACCTGGAAACCGGCTACCACCGAAGACACCGCCACGACCATGAAGAACACCCACTCAGGAGCCCCCACGGACCCCTGCCCGCCGCACATCTACCACAGAGCCGCCGCAGCCATAGCACCCGAACTATGCCAGACCATTAACGCCTCCTTCGAATCCGGCATCTTCCCCGACGACTGGAAGTGGGCAGACGTCAAGCCCCTCCTCAAGAAACCCTCGGCTGACCCGACGGACCTGAAAAACTACCGTCCCATCTCTCTCCTTCCCTTCACAGCCAAAGTAACCGACAGATTCGTCAATGCCCAGCTGACCACCTTCATCGAAGAGAACGCCATCCTCGACTCCTCCCAGTCTGGATTCCGCAGCAACCACAGCACCGAGACTGCCCTCCTCGCTGCCACCGATGACATCTGCATGCTACTCGACCAGGGCCACACTGCGGCCCTCATCCTACTACACCTCTCCGCAGCCTTCGACACTGTCTCCCACCGCACTCTCGCTGCCAGACTCCACGACTCTGGCATACGGGGAACCGCCCTCGACTGGATCCGCTCCTTCCTCACCGGCAGAACCCAAAGGATCAGACTCCCACCCTTCCTCTCCGAACCCACAGAGATCAACTGCGGAGTACCCCAAGGATCCTCGCTCAGCTCCACGCTCTTCAACATCTACATGGCCCCCCTCGCCGCCATCATTAGACAGCATGGGCTCAGCATAGTATCCTACACCGCCGACACCCAGCTCATCCTCTCCCTCACAAAGAACCCCGAAGACACCAGACTCAGCTTCCAGGAAGGAATGAAAGACGTCACAGCCTGGATGAACAACAGCTGCCTTAAGCTCAACTCAGAGAAGACAGAGGTCCTCATCCTAGGACCCTCCTCCACCGCCTGGGACAACACCTGGTGGCCTTCCGCCCTCGGAAACCCACCCACTCCATCAGACCACGCCCGAAACCTCGGCATCATTCTAGACTCCTCCCTCTCCATGACCCGCCAGATCAACGCCGTCACCTCCACCTGCTTCAACTCCCTTCGCATCCTCCGCAAGACCTTCAAGTGGTTCCCCCCCCCGAATGCAGAAAGACCTTCACCCATGCACTCATAACCAGCAGATTGGACTACTGTAACGCCCTCTACGCCAGAATCAACAAAGCCCTACTACACAAGCTCCAAATCATCCAGAACACCGCAGCCAGACTCGTCCTCGGAACCCCACGACACGAGCACATGACCCAGCACCTACGAGAGCTCCACTGGCTCCCCATCGAGAAGAGAGTAACCTTCAAGCTACTCACCCACGCCTACAAATCCCTCCACAACATCGGACCCAAATACCTCAACGAAAGAGTCTCCTTCCACGTACCCAAAAGGAGCCTCCGCTCCGCCGACCTCGCCCTGGCAGAGACCCCGTGCATTCGCAGAACCAGAGCAGGCGGAAGAGCCTTCTCCTACGTCGCAGCAAAGACCTGGAATGAGCTCCCAGTCAACATTAGACGCTCCCCCACTCTGCACACCTTCAGGAAGAGCCTCAAGACCTGGCTCTTCGACTGATCCGTAGCTGCACCACTCCCCCCCCCCCCCCCAGCACCTTGAGACCCTCACGGGTGAGTAGCATGCTTTATAAACCCCTGATTGATTGATTGATTGATTGCCGGGCTAGAACCTGGGCATAAATTGTGATACTGTGATTTTGTTTGGCTTTGATATCCCTTACAATAATCATGTACATCTACTGAGTTATATGGCAGCTACCCTTCTGAGTGTGACTTTGGAATGGGTGCCGCACAGGTTGTGATGAAAGTAACAGAAGTCCTGCCCAGAAAAGGCCATGTGACATCTGATTCTGTCTAAGATTTCTGGCTGTAAACTCTTTGATACATATTTGCTTTGCGCTACATCGCTGGGACCACCTCCGTATGGGAGTTGAATGTTGTGAGGGAGATGACCTGCAGGATTGCATCTTCTTGGAGAGATCCAAGCCCTTCTGAGCCACAGCTTCCTGAGTCATAGCACTGATCATGGCCTTTGATGCACGCTTGTAGACGGAAGCATGCTGAGTGTCTCTTCTTCCTCTTAGAAGGTGAAGGGAGGGGAGTAGATCTAAATGAGGAATCCATCTCATCTGCATGTTTCCGCTTCCGCCCATGCTTATGCTCAGAAACGTTACTCATCGTGCTCAAACAAATAACTACTCACCAGCCAGGAACTGGTTAAATATTTAGCCAAGGAGAACGTTTGCAAACTTTGCTGCCCGACTTCAGTGAGGTTATTCCTTGCTGAGCTGAGGCCCATTGTTTCACAATATCTCACCTCCCGCCTGCCATCTAAACACTTCCAGGTGAATGCCGCACCGCTCACAATGGTGCTGCCTTCATGAATTGACCAGGCAGTGGCAGCGATCAGGCACTCCATAGGGGTGTAGTCCAGGCCTTACCATATCCAGGAGGCTCCTTCCCTCACAGCTCTTTTTTAACACTTATTTTTTATTGGCATTTTAATAATAACAACATGGCAGAACACACATTCCAAAAAGCATGTGTACAACTTATACTGAAACAGCAATGAAAACAAGGTCCCAAGCAATTCTCACAGTCCCCATTTTCAGGTTCATCTCTTGCGGATGGCCACGTCCCGTTTGAACATCAGTAGTGCGCAGAAACAGAGCGTAGTGATCCCTGGGTGATACATAGTCCAAGCCTGGGATCAGACCCGAATCAGGAGACCCCTCCCCGAGATACCATGGGGAGACGAGTTGGTAGGACCTGCAACAATCATGAAATACGGTATGAGTGGAATCGTAAGCCGGCTCACCCATACGGGGGGTTTAGGATGCGACTACACTGCCAGAATATAAAATGAATAAAGAAAAAACATGTGAACATAACCGTGTTAATGCACAATCTACTGTTTCAGGGGACGGCATGGTGGCGACATGAGAACTGAGGGGGGTAAAGCAAGGGGAGGTGGTCAGGCAGGATGGGAGGTAAACCCCAGCCACCTTCCCCCGAGGTACCCAGACAGTCCAAGCTCCAAAGCGGTCTGGGCAGCCCCAATCAGAATACCAGTTCACCCTTCAGAGTCAGGTCGTCTCCTCTAGTCCCCCCTGTTCATCGTCAACCTGTACATCTGTGGTTGTGGGAAACTCCCATTTGTCTACCACCTCCAACCACAGGGAGGCTATGTGTTCCCTCATAGCTCTTCTGGTGTACCACCTCGCCATGCTCAATCTGGAACCCTTGCCAACTTTCAGGATGCCAGCGAGCTTTCATCCAGCCCTTTGTGGACCTCCTGATCTGCCCCATTCTGGAGGCCTCACAGTGCGGTGCTTGCCTTCTGGCCCAAGCACGGCCAGAGCTACCTGCAGCAGCACTGCTCCTGTCCTGCCCCCGGAGACAGGAAAACCAAAGGTGCTCCAGGAGGAGGGTTATTCCCTCAAGATAGGGGCCTGGAGAGTGCTTTAACTACAAAGAACTTTATTTTACCTCTGCAGGATGTGGTCCAATTTAAAAGTAGGTTCTGGGACGAGGAAAATGACATTGAGAGAAGGCTACTCTCTGAAACCTGGGAGTTACCAAGCACATTTTGTCTGCATCCCGCTGGAACGTATTCACCAGATAACTTGCCTGAGTAAGGAACTGAAATCTATGTCACTCACTCCAGAAGAGCACAAGGGAAAGAACAGCCCAGGCCTGGAGCATTGAGTCCTTGGTGACATGGAGTCTAAGGCTAAGGGTACCAGTGGAGTCCATGCCACCCATGACACCATGCTCAAGGCCTGAGCTTTCCTCTCACAAGTCGTTGTTTTCTGCTCTGTTTGTTCAACGAGATCTGTGAACAAACAATGTATAAATATATAAAGGAAAACTTAGAGCGCTAAATTGATGAGATACAGAGATATCCAGTAACCTTAATATAGACACAGTTGAAAACAAATTATGGAACTAGAGTGCTACCTCCTCAGTGGTACGGAGATATTGGGTAACCTTAATATAGACACAGGTGTAAACAACTTATGGAACCAAAGCACTACCTCCTCTGTGATACGGAGATATCCGTTAACCTCAATAAATAGACAGGTGTAAACAACGTACGGAAGTGGAGAGCTACCTACTCAGTGATACGGGGATATCTGGTAACCTTAATATAGCTACAGGTGTAAACAACATGCAGAAGTAGATGCTACCTCTTCGGTGATACGGGGATATTCGGTACCCTTAATATAGACACAGGTGTAAACAAAATATAGAACTAGAGCGCTACCTCCTCAGTCATACGGAGATATCCGGTAACCTTAATATAGACACAGGTGTAAACAAAGTACGGAAGTAGAGCGCAACCTCCTGGGTGATACAGAGATATCCAGCAACCTTAATACAGACACAGGTGTAAATAACGTACGGAAGTAGAATGTTACCGCCTTGGCGATACAGAGATATCCAGTAACCATAATGTAGACACATGTGTAAACGAAGTATGGAACTAGAGAGCTAACTCCTCGATCACATGGAGATATCCGTTAACCATAATATAGACACAGATGAAAACAAAGTATGGAAGTTGGAACTAAAGAGCTACCTCCTCGATGATATGGAGATATCCGTTAACCATAATATAGACACAGGTGTAAACGAAGTATGGAACTAGAGAGCTACCTCCTCGATCATATGGAGATATCCGTTAACCATAATATAGACACAGGTGTAAACGAAGTATGGGATTAGAGAGCTACCTCCTCGATCATATGGAGATATCCGTTAACCATGATATAGACACAGGTGAAAACAGTATGGAACTAAAGAGCTACCTCCTCGATGATATGGAGATAGCCGTTAACCATAATATAGACACAGGTGTAAACGAAGTATGGAACTAGAGAGCTACCTCCTCGGTGATATGGAGATATCCGTTAGCCTTATAGACACAGGTGTAAACAAGGTATGGTGTATTGAGGCAATCACAAGAGTTACTCCTGGCTCATGAGTTGCAGGAATAGGTGCTACCCCTAGTTTGCAGAGCTTTCCACTATTCCACAGGTAGACAAGGTGAAACAGTATCACCTCCCTAGAAACTTTTAATATTTCCCTGCGAGTTATAGTTAATTTTACAACTATTTTTCTCACGACTTTGAGATCAGATTAATATTTCCAAACGTTTTCTTTTTGCAACACCTTAAAATGGGAGAGAAAGCCCTCCTTTACACACGAAACACCAGTTGTGGGGAAAACTTTACGACCTTCGGGTGATGAGGAAGTGTTAGCGAGAATTACTGTAAATTCAAGTAAGGGAAAACTTCGCCAGAAGTGAGATAAAAAGAAAACAAGCTGACTCCAGAGTCGGACATTTTTTTATTTTGCTTGCACGCCGCGAGCATGGCCCGACGCAGCGTGCATAATTCAAAACCCGCACTCTCAGCGTCGGCGTCACGCAATCTCCCATGCAAATGAGCGTCTTGCATGGGAAGGCGAACACGCAGAGAGGCGGCATCGCTCACAGCCATGGGCTCCTGACACCGGAAGGTGCCGGAGCCATCTGCGAGGAGCCAGGAGCGCACTCCACGCCCGCTGCCGATAACACAACACTATTCCAACACATTACATCGGGCCGCCTCAAGCGCCGAATGCAGTGTCGCGCTTTAAAGTGTTTCGTAACCATTTAAAATATTTAAAGAGAGTTCCATCAGCGAGTGAATCTGAGAAAGAGATATTGTGATTTTGATGCTTTTTATTAGAAGTTTTCACTTTGCCACCTTTCCTTATGCTTTTATTTTGACAGGGTACCATTCAAAAGTGTGGAATTGAATTTGGTCATTGCAGGACACCGTACAGGTCGACTACGCTCAAGTTACTTTTCTCAAATGAACATCCATAGAAGAAGACTCCTTCGCCTCCCCTGTTTATCTCAAAAGTGAAAGGACTCCAAAAACATTTATTTGAAAAAAATAATAATTTTCAAGCCATATAAGACGCTCGGGAAGTTTTTTTTTTTTTATGCCAGCTTATGTAAATCACTAAAAAGCTGACAAGTTTTCCTATTAAAAGATAATTGTAATCAGGGTGCTGGACGTGCAAAGGCGGCGGTGATCGGAGGTAGACGGACAGCGGAGAAAGATGGATCGTTTTAATTTGCACCAATTAAATTGAAGTTCACAGGATCATCTTCCTCAATCTTCATGAATACTTTATTTTCTGGCTGCTATGGCGCTATTAAAGAGAGTGATTGAGCCAAGAGCGGTGCATAGTCTATTTTATGAAATATCACCTTGAACGGATCTGTGCGCACCATTTAATAATGAGTTTTCAAGTACCTAATACCTATTCGTACGACTCCATTTTTAAAGCGGGTTGATCTGAAAAGTGCAGAAGGTGCAATCGCTGACATGTTTAGCCAGGATAAATCCTGATAAATGAATCATCCAACGGGACAGAGGATAACGAATGGCCCATACGTAAGCGGTGACGCAACCTTTTTTGGGCTAAAAGGTGAGCAGCACAGACCACATACTCGCTTCTTGTGTGAAAAAGGACACTTTATTGAAGACAGGTGCACATCACAGCAATAACCCAAGGCCTTCGCCTCAGAAAACTACACCTCACTATACAATAATTCACCTACTTTCACCTACCCCACCCCTAAAAATACCGCCCCCTTTACATCTTTATCTTGCAACTGTGTAACTCTTTCCCTGGTATTGAAGTGTTGACCTTTAAATTCCGTAACACTTTAACCTACATCTATTGACATCTAACTATCTAAGTATCCTAAACCTTAACTTTTAATTGGTTGCTTCCTCCAGGTGTAACTTTATTTCCACCCCCCATTGTCCTGATTCACCTATAATCACAACAATAACCTTAATCTATAACTATGGCAACTGAAACTGCCAACCACCTTGCACCTGCTCCAAGTGACAACCAAATAGAAGCAACCCCTTCCTTGCGCACCTGTGCTCAATGAAAATCCAGCGCGTGAATACCCAGAAAAGATGTCTGTTAAGACCAGCGCAAAACCCTATATTCCAGTGACGGGAGGGCAGGGCAGCAACTTTCTACATCGCAGCCATCGTGTCATCTCACAAAATGATGCCTGTCTGCCTCAAATGGCAGCATATATAGTGGACTGCCAGTCAACAGTCTAGAGTTCAACTATAGCCCAAAAATGACCAATGTAGCCTGGGCTGTCCCATTGTCCCAAACTCCCCAGGGGGGCACTCCTCCCTTCGGTCGGCTGCACTCCAAATCCCATTGGGCCAAAAGGAGAGCAGCACAGACCACATACTCGCTTCTTGTGTGAAAAAGGCCGCTTTATTGAAGACAGGTGCACATCACAGCAATAACCCTAGACCTTCACCTCACAAAACTCAAGTCCTCTGACCTCTTGGTCTTAGAACTGCACTCCCCCCAGCAGCTCCGCTGTCTGCGTGCACCTCATCCACCTCCTCTTGGTAGGTGTTCGAGGCTGCCCAGATCCACCGCGTGCTCGCTTCGCTCCGCGCGGCCCGTTTTCCCTGCTCCTGGTGTGCTTTAACCTTTTCTTTCCTCCTCTGTATCCCAACTCGTGCCTTTTTTCTGTTATTCTGTTTTCTGAAATTGACTTTTGTTGTACTGTTGCACTGTAGCGCTGCCCTTGCTGACTATTGTATAGTATTGTAGCGTTGCCTCTGCGTCCCCTGCGGCCCCTCCCCCCTGCCAGTCCCCGCTCCCGCCTCCCAGCTGCAAGTCCCTCCCCCCTTCCCTATTTATGGCGGCCGCTGCGGGGGAGCGCGTGCAAGTCCTCTGACCTCTTGGTCTTAGAACTGCACTCTCCCAGGCAGCACTGCTGTCTGCGCGCACCTCATCCACCTCCTCCTGGTAGGTGTACGAGGCTGCCCAGGTCCACCGCGTGCGAGCTTCGCTCCGCTCGGCCCGTTTTCCCTGCTCCTGCTCCTGGTGTGCTTTAACCTTTTCTTTCCTCCTCTGTATCCCAACTCGTGCCTTTTTTCTGTTATTCTGTTTTCTGTTATTGACTTTTGTTGTACTGTTGCACTGTATCGCTGCCCTTGCTGACTATTGTATAGTATTGTAGCGTTGCCCCTGCGGCCCCTCCCCCCTGCCGGTCCCCGCTCCCGCCTCCCATCTGCAAGTCCCTCCCCCATCCCTATTTATGGTGGCCGCTGCGCGGCTGCGCAGCGGACGCGTGCTGCGGGCGCACCGCTGGTGCACCAAAGGCAAGCCCGTCTGAGCCCGTCCGCGACCCGACTGCGACCAGTGCCAGGGACCCTGGACCTCGAGCCATCCACCGCTATGACGCCTCTGCCCTCATCGCACTCAACCCCGGACGGAACAACAACTGCCAGCAGGCCACGCCGACCACGACCCATGGCCAGTTCTCGTGCCACAATTGCCGCCAGTCCTTCACCACCGCGCCGACCGCCAACACCGCCGACACCCTAAGATGCATCCTCCTCAACGTGCGCTCTGTGCACAGACACGCTGTGGAAATCTGGAACCTCCTGGACTTACTCTCACCCGATGTCGCCTTCTTTACAGAAACCTGGACCAACGCCTCCACGGCCCCCGACATCGCCATCGCCATCCCGGACGGGTACAAGATCCAGAGGAAGGACCACCCCAACCACTCGGGAGGAGGCATCGCCATCGCGCACAAAAGCTCCCTCCGCCTCACCACCTCCAGTGAAAACTTCCCCGCCGCCGAACACCTGCACTTCCAGGTCCAGACCAGCCCCAACTCCACACTCCGCGGCACCCTCACCTACAGACCCCCCGGCCCCTGGGCCCTCTTCACCGACACTATCACCGACCTCATCGCACCCCACGCCATCGCCACCATGGACTACATACTCATCGGAGACCTGAACTTCCACCTCGACAACCCCAGGGACCGCAACACCGCCAACCTCCGTGACAACCTCGCCAACATCGGACTTAAGCAACTCGTCACCACACCGACCCACAAGGCAGGAAACACTCTCGACCCCATCTTCCCTGGGGGTAGCAGCGTTCACTTCAGTCACACCATGCAGCCCCCCTGGACCGACCACCACTGCGTAAACTTTCTCGTCAACAAACCCAAGCCACCCGAACCTGCTCCGCGCCCCGCATAGGAACTGGAGCAGAATCACCCAGGAACAACTCAACTCCACCCTCAACGACAGCACCACCACCGCTGTAACTGACGCTAACCTCGCAGCCATGGAATTCCACACTCGGCTTGCCAACTGCGCAGATAAGCTTGCCCCACTACGCAGCCCCGACAAGCAACTCCTCAGGAAAGCCGCCTGGTTCACCTCCGACCTCCAAGAAACCAGATGCACCTGCAGACGCCTGGAGAAGAACTGGAGAAACTGCAAGACTCCGGAAAACTACACCACCTAAAAGGACGCGATGACGGAATACCATCAATGCATCAGAACCACCAAAAGGAGCTTCATCCATAACAGAATCCTCGCCAACTCCAGCAACTCCAAGGAACTGTTCAGCGTCATCCAGGAATTCACCAAACCCCGCAGCGAAGCCACGGACATCACCCCCTCCCAGAACCTCTGCGACAAACTCGGATCCTACTTCCACCTGAAGATAAAGAACCTCTACGACAACTTCAACGACCACACGCCTGACACAGCCAGCCCACCCTCCGGCCACGCCAACCTGCCAACCATCTCCGCCTGGACACCGATCATGGCCGAAAAGACCGCTGCGACCATGAAAGGCATCCACTCCAGGGCCCCAACAGACCCCTACCCACCACACATATACCACAGAGCCGCCATCGCACCCGTATTACAACGGACCATCAACACCACCTTCGAGACCGGCTCCTTCCCCGACGACTGGAAACGCGCAGAAGTCAGGCCCCTGCTCAAGAAACCCTCAGCAGACCCGACAAACCTCAAGAACTACCGACCCATCTCGCTCCTCCCCTTCGCGGCGAAAGTCGCTGAGAAGACCATCAACACAGAACTGAAAAGGTTCATCGAAGACAAAGCCATCCTCGACCCCTCTCAATCCGGATTCCGCAGCAACCACAGCACCGAGACCGCCCTACTCGCCGCGACCGACGACATCCGCACCCTCCTCGACCAAGGCCACACAGCAGCCCTGATTCTACTCGGTTGTCAGCAGCTTTTGACACCGTCTCCCACCGCACACTCGCGGCCAGACTACACAACGCCGGCATACAAGGCACCGCCCTCGACTGGATCCGATCGTTCCTCACCGGCAGAAGCCAAAGGATCAGACTGCCACCTTTCCTCTCCGAACCCACGGTAATCAACTGCAGAGTCCCACAGGGATCATCACTCAGCCCAACCCTCTTTAACATCTACCTGGCTCCCCTCGCCGCCATAGTCCGACAGCACAGCCTCAGCATAGTCTCCTACGCCGACGACACCCAGCTCATCCTCTCCCTCACCAAGGACCCCACCATCACCTGACTCAACTTCCAGGAAGGAATGCAGGACGTCACAGCCTGGATGAGCAACAGCTGCCTAAAACTCAACTCGGAGAAGACAGACGTCCTCATCCTCGGAACCACCACATCGGCATGGAACAACACCTGGTGGCCCACCGCCCTCGGCAGCCCCCCACCCCCACTGACCACGGCAAAAACCTCAGCATCGTACTCGACTCCTCCCTCTCCATGAACCGACAGGTCAATGCCGTCGCCTCCAGCTGCTACAACACCCTTCGCATCCTTCGTAAGACTTTCAAATGGATCCCCCCCGAGGCAAGGAAGACAGTCACCACGCACTCATTACCAGCAGGCTTGATTATGGAAACGCCCTCTACGCCGGCATCAACAAGTCTCTACTCCGCAAGCTCCAGACAATACAGAACACTGCCGCCAGACTCGTCCTCGGTATCCCTTGACACGAACACATCAGCCGACACCTACACAAGCTCCACTGGCTCCCCATAGAGAAAAGAGTCACTTTCAAGATACTCATCCACGCCTACAAATGCCTACACAACACCGGATCCAAATACCTCAACGACAGAATCACCCTCCACGTACCCAAAAGAAACCTCCATTCCACCAACCTCTTCCTCGCCGAGACCCCACGCATCCACAGAGCGAGAGCAGGGGGAAGATCCTTCTCCTACATTGCGACCAAGACCTGGAACGAGCTCCCCACCGACATCAGATGCGCCACTACCCTGAACACCTTCAGGAAGGCTCTGAAGACCTGGCTCTTCAACTGAACGGAACTGCTGACCCCCCCCCCCAGCGCCTTGAGACCCTAACGGGTGAGTAGTGCGCTTATAATTCCCCTGATTTATTGGTTTAATTGATTGACAAAACTGCACCTCACTATACAATAATTCACCTACTTTCACCTATCCCCCACCCCTAAAAATCCCATCCCCTTTCCTTATTTATCTTGCAACTGTGTAACTCTTACCCTGGTATTGAACAGTTGACCTTTAAATTCCTAAACACTTTAACCTACATCTATTAACATCTAACTAAGTATCCTAAACCTTAACTTTTAATTTGTTACTTCCTATAGGTGTAGCTTCATTTCCATCCCCCATTATCCTAATTCACCTATATTCAGAACAATAACCTTAATCTATAACCATGGCAACTGAAACTGCCAACCGCCACTCAGAAAAGGCCTTCTATGACTTTTCTGCTCCTCCCTCCCCCCCAGGAGCCTCCGTCGTGCTTGTTCACCTTCACTTGGCTCTCCAGCCCTTCCTTCACTTGCAGCCAATATAGTTCCATCCCTTAACAAGACAACTGATCCCCATCCCCTTAAAAAATTCTTGTGAAATGTAACCCAAATCCGTATGATCTACCCATCCGATGACTTCGGCCCTACCAAAACTGCACATGTCCCCATGTATCTTATGCCCAGGCTTATTCATGCCGGCTGGCTGCATTGCCCCCCCGCCCCTCCACTATCTCCTTCGGAATACATTCCGTCCACAAGATGAATGTTCCTGCCACTGACTCTTAATTTCCAACATACCCTTTGTCATCTCTTTTCACCAAGTCAGACCTTTGCATACTACCAAATTGTTTTTTACCCCGGCGCAGGGCTAAAACATCTGGACTCTATGCCCCAACAAAAACGTACTCCAGCATTTTTGCAGTTCTCGCCATCACATACCACATATCCCGTGCCAAGTAACTGTAAAAGAGTGTTTGTCAATCCCAAAATTAGCCCTCATCCTCATTGGAGTTTGTGCCTTTCCTCATGTTAAAAAAGAATGTCCTACACTCCAAATAGGCAGATCGATTGCCTTCGGCCACACTGCACCTGAAAAGAACAACATATTTGAGATACAACTGAAATACCTCTTGTTTAAACCATCCCCTTTCCCCAAACGCACGTATTGGCGAAAGCACTTCTACGACCAATGCCTTAGCTACCCAGTCCTACTCCCGCTGCAAAGCTACCTCCGTTGCAACACCCAACCTGAAAGCATGTGTACCATAATCCCCTGGGGTTTTCCCCAGACTCGCCGATGCCTTCCGCAGTACCCACAACAGCTGATATGAATTCACCCGTGCTCACTTTGGACAGCTAGAACAACTCCTGGAGAGATCCCGGCATTATTCCTTAGCATTGCACCCCACCGTACTGGGCACCATCCTGTCATGCAAGGTCGGTAACCCCTCCGTCTCCCCAGTGGCCCTTTGCTCCACCACAGATTTACTCTTGCGCAGCACTATACTGCCACTCATGCTCCCCAAGTCCGCCCAGACCAACCCAGCGACCCATTTCTTCCCCAGTAGTTCGGACACTCTGAATGCCCCAAAAACATTCACATTGCTGTAGATAAGCAAACTGTCTCCTCTTCCCCATTGTATACGTTGCCAGTACCCTCAGAACCATGAGGGCAAACGCCTTGATAAAAGGAGGGTTTTCACCCGTGGCCAGCAACCCCCGTTTCCTAGCTCCCCCCTCCATCATCCTCATTCCCAGCTACCCGGCTGATGGCGCATCGCCCTAGAAAACTTGCCCCTGAAGGCAATTCCAGCCAATCATCCGCCCTGCCCCCCAAAGCCCATTGTGGATGGCCTCTGCAGACCTGAGACCCCTTCAAAGCCAAATCTGCATTGAATGGTTGGCTTGACGGACCAGTTCATTCACTTTATTTGGTAGTGGAACGCTATTAATGGTACACTTATGTATACAAGTTGCAGAGATTTTCGACTTTCTGCAGTTTCACAAACATGCATGGAATACTACCCAAGACATATATTTCAATCTGCACTCCTCTTCCTCTAACGTTGTTCCTTGCTGATCTGCATGTCCGCTGGGCTGGCGAAGGCCATGGTCTCCACCACCATGGACATTCTGTCATATTTAGAGAGCCCTAATTTTATGGTTTGGATCTCTGTGCTGTGAAGGGAGCTGTGGTGGCTCCCTTCACGCTGTAGGTTTGCCAAGCGGAGGCCATGTTTAAAGTACCCTGTCCATCAAACTCTAAATTTGGTCCAATGTTCTATGTTGAAGTAAATCTCTACTGATGCTAATTATGGATTTTCCATTTGTGACAACAGATGATTTTATTTTTACACTCCTAAATTCGATATAGGAGCACAAAAAAAGTTGTTAATGGGGCCATGTGTCTAATCACATAACATGATCTGTGGGATGTTTTTTCCTTGAAGCAAATTTTTTAAGGGTGAGGAATTATGAACCTGTTCTTTATTTCAGATAGATTTGTGCTGTGGACTATAATGAGGGTTGCAGAAATGACTTAGGCATTTACAAAGCTTCTCTTTGATTTAGCAAACTTTTGTATCTTTGAAAATCACAAATTTCAAGCAGATTTTTACATCTTTCCAAAGGAGGCTGGTAAAGGTTTGCACGAACAAAGATGTACCAGGCTCTGACAAAAGAAAGCATTTGCACATGCAGTTTATAAGTATATGGTATTCATGTACATTCCTGATTTCCTATTACTTTAGCCACAGCATTTTCTTCAAACACTGGCATCTGCTCTACTGTTAACAGCAGAGGGCAATCTCTTTGCTTTCTACAGGGCTGTAGACATTGTAAAGGGACAGCCGTCTGCTGTATGGAGCATGACATATCTCAATTCTTTTACTATGTTTACAGCCCAGTAGATATAGAAAAAAAACACCTCTTATTTGCAGCATCGCACATGCCAGTCTTTGGTTTGTTGCTTGTTTTCTCTGTCATCAAGGCATTGCACTTAAAATAAAAAGCATCAGTGCCCTACAAAAAGTTGCCCCCACTACTCCACTGGTGGTTTAAAAAAAAAGGTTAACTTTACTCTGGTGATTCCAAGTCCTGGTATGGATTTTCTCAGCACTTAGGGCCACCGAGAGACCCGCTCCTGAATCTTTACAGAGAAACGCACTGTATTCACAGTTACGGCTAAAAAGAGTTTGCCCTGGCATAATTCCGAACCAGGATGGCATGTTTTTGACTTTTTTTTGTTGTTGCTTAAAATCTTTTTATTGAACAGTTTCAATTAAATACAAGCAAGCATAGCATGACTACAATTGACATGCTGAACATTACAAGAGACCAATGAGCACAAAATCAGCTCTCTGTATGTGCCTGTGATGTAGTATTACTAGCATTACACGGTTAAACAGCAGGCGAGCAAGTGCGTCTGGAGGTCATCCAATGTATGCTTACCTGGAGCAAAGAAATACCACAGTTAAACAACAAAGTGTAATAATTCCCGGTCAAAGCTTCATAGGGGGGGCCAAGTAGGAGGGTGTAGCCCCATTGCGGGATCTTGACCAAAAGGGTGGTGGTAGTGAGGGGAGGGTGGGGAAGGGAGTTGGTTAAGGCCCGGGTCGAGATGAGGTCAGCCGAAGAGCTGTAGGGCTCGCAGCTTCGGGGGGCGGAAGCCATTGTGCTCTAAGCGTGTTAGGTATTGTATCAGTGGGCGCCAGATATGCTGAAATTTAGCCTCAGTGTGTGTCATATTATGAGAAAGCTGCTCCATCGCTAACACATAGACGGGTGAACTATTGAGCGCTGGAAGGAGCGGTTGTTTTTTTTCCACTCAATAGCGACGAGCTGTCATGCAGGGTGGAGCATGTGGGTGTTGAGTTTCTTTCAGCGTGGGTCATTGCTTGTAACGTAAGGGGGGAGTCCAAGGACAACCATGAGATATGAAGGTTGTAGTAAATATCCTACAGTGGCTTTAATGTGTCCCAGAATTTCTTTCCAATAAGTGGCGATGAGTCTGCATGTAAGTAAAAAAATTAGTAAGTAAGTCCGTTATTATATAGTGCAGCTACTCACCCTTACGGGTCTCAAGGCGCTGGGGGCCATAGTGGAAATTAAGTGAGCTATTGTCCAGAGTCACATGGTGCTGAGCTGAGCTGCAGCCAGAGCTGAGGATTGAACTGTGAACCCTGTGCTCTGAAGTCAGCTGCCCTGGCCGCTGCACCACACCTCTCCACTAGCGTGAGCACCAGATATGGCAGAAATCCCCTACCGCGTCGCCCCAGCGCCAGCAGAGGGTTGATACGGAAGGGGATCAAATGAAATTTTTAAGAAGAGAAGCAGTTTTAGAATTCTGCAAATTTAATTTGATCATAAACATATTTTCATCATCAGACCATACCAAGCATAATATTCAATCTGACATATTTAATAAGGAGAATTGACTACTAAATGCTCAACATTTCAGGACATAAAATGCAAGGGACATATATTGCATCAGGCACAGAATCCCCCTTGTGCATCTTCACACTGGAAGCTGACTGCTGATTTAAAAAAAAAATTACATTTTGTGATTGACAGACTATACAGAGGTGATTTATATTCCCCAGTAACAAGCCCTGGCTCGGGCTTTTTGCTGTTTTAGATGGGTTGGAAGGATAACACAGCAAAGAGTGTTTGCCCAGTCACCATGATGAACGGCTAGAAGATGTCTTTTGAATGAAGGAATACAGCCAACTGAGTCACTGACAATTCTGGACCATCAAAATGTTGTAGCCCTTTAAATGAGACTCGGATTGTTAGAAACTGGATTATTGGTTGAGGGGATTGTAAGCCTTCTCTAGCAACAACCGCAGTCCTAGTCAGGGTGAACCACAAAAGTCACTAAATTAACCTGTGCATAACCCTCTGGTATCTTGGCACAAAAGCAGTTAGTCTTAACTTAGAGGCAATGTGTAAAGTATTTATGCAGCACTTAAACAGTAATAAAGCGAAAACACCATACAAGAAAAATACCATACCAATTTAGAAAAATAGTGTAAATTTAATAACTATTTGACACCAAATGACAAAAATCCAATCCGTAGAACTGGAGTTATGCATTTTTAAAATTTTTAGTAAAAGGTAGGCATACAAAAATAAAGCGCCAACCACCGACATCTAGTCTTGTGAGACTGGGACGAAGTCAAAAGTTATGGCTGATCGCGATGGAGCACAGTTTAGATACATGAGGGGTATTGGGCCAAGACTTGATTACCTTCGGAATTAGAAACATTATTGAGAAAAAATGTCTAAGAAGGTAAAGTTCAGCAGGGTAAGGTGGTCTGCGGTGTCCGAGGAGGAGGCGTCAACATCAGGGAGCCTCTGGACAAAATCACGGTGAAAATTTCTACATTCAGACTTTGTCACTTTTTTTGGAAGCCGAAGATCTCCAGTGGGACGAAACTGCAGGCTGTAGCCAACGAGGGCTCTACGAGGCCAGATACCCCTTCTACAAGGAGCCGCTTAGAAGAGCGTAGCTGGAGGTACCGCTAAGTCAGGCTGACCAGCAATGCAACTTGGGCTGGTTGACAAGTAGGTAGCTTCCGGTCTTCAGATCACAGAGCACTTTTTGGCTGAAATCCCAATTTTTGGTTTTATGCTGTTTGGACATCTTTAGCATCACTTCTAAGTGCCCAGGACTGGGTGTGGACCACTTGGAGGGCAGGATTCACTTTAGGCAGGGTCCAGGTGTAGGGTTCATGTTGTTGGAGCTTTATGTGTCCCTGTAGCTAAGAACAGGAGGCCAGCCAACTAGCCCTTGGACACACTCTTGTAGTTCAGAGCTTAAGCAGCAAGACAGACCTCAAGTAGCAGGGCAGTCCTCTGAGGGCTCAAGACAGGCTTCAAGCAGCAGGGCAGACCTCTGGGAGCAGCAGGGCAGTCCTCTGAAGTACAAAGCAGGCCTCAAGCAGCACAGCATTCCTCTGAAGTGCAGGGCAGGCCTTCTGAGTATCCTCTGCAGGTCCAGGAGTAAACTGAAGAGAGGGTCCGAAAGTCCTATTTTATACATGGTGCCAGCTTTGAAGTGGAAGAAACTTCTGGAGTTTTCCTCCCACAGATGGGCCTGGAATTTCCTTTCTCCCTGTCCAAACTCTAACATGTCTAGAATGACAAAAGACTGGTGTGAAGTTCTTTGTGAGTGTGCTGAGACAGCTCCTTTGAAATGTAAGTGGGGCAGGGAACAGCTCCGTCCCTCCCATCTTTGCAGGATTCCCCATCCTACCAACACCTTGCCCCCCTTTGTCTCACTATCTGGGAGGAGGAATACATAGAGGCCAACTGTCACTCTAATCACAGACATGTGACCCAGGACACAGGCTGCAGACACCAAATGGTTAGGACAAGAAAAAGCCAACTTCCTAAAAGTGTTATTTTCAGAATTGTGACTTAAAATCTAATTTTAACGTTAAAGAGGATTTAAAATAACAATTCTTTAGAGACCAACCATGACATTTCTTCGTGTTCCTAATCAAAGTCACCACTTATTAAATGTAATAAGGTAACCCAAATGTATACATTTTTCACTACCAGGATATGCAAAACTTAAAAGTACATGTCCAACTTTTTAAATACAATGTAACCTGCGGTTAGGGCTGTTTAGGTCCTACCTTAGGGGTGACATAGGCATTAAAAAGGAAGGTTTGGGCCTGGCAAAAAGGTTTAATTTGCCAAGTCGAATGGCAGTTTAAAACTGTGTGTATAGGCTTTAAATGGTAGCCCAGAGATATGTTTAAAGGGCTACTTAAGAGGGTGGCACAATAAGCACTGCAGGCCCACTAGTAGCATTTAATTTACAGGCCCAGGGTACATGTAGAACAATTAACTAGGGACTTACAAGTAAATCATATGTGCCAATTAGTTCCAGTTGTACCATGTTTGAGGGAGAGAGCACAAGCACTTTAACACTGGTTAGCAGTGGTAAAAGGCACAGAGTCCTAAAGCCAACAAAACTGAATTTCAGCAAAAACAGGAAGGGAGTAGGCAAAGCGTTTGGTGGAAAACCACCTTAAGGCTGACTGGTCTAACATGGATGCAGATGGCATCACTGAATACTATACGTCACAATTGCTATTTCATAATCTTCACTCATCTCACAAAAGAGGAATGAAGACAGGCCATTCTACCTCCATTGGTAGCTTAACAAACTACAAAATATTTAGTTAAGCACTAAATAGGGGTGCCTACTTTAAGAAGTAGTTACAACCTTGTAGAGTAGAGAGGAGATCAGGAATGCTGCCCACTAGGTTGAACAGTGTATGTGGGGATCCCTTTTTCCACACAGTTGTTCAAATCTTAGTACTCTGCCCCTCACTAAAGTGCAAAGGTTCACAGCCTTTCCATCAGTGCTTAATTTGAGCTGGTGTTTTCCGGTGCTCAGCACCGGCACTTAATTGGTTTCCGGTGATCGGCACCGGCCCCTAATTGTCAACACCATACTTAGAACAGTGTACCACACGGTGGCGCTGCTCATTTAATTTAGAGATGAGCAGAACAATGGTTGTTTAGAAATACAATATACATTAAAAAATTGCTAACACTTACCTCCCCAGCCATTCCTTTAGCTTTGGGGACCTGGAATAATCTGAACTGTAGCATTTTCATGTGAGAGAGATGGTTAATAGTTGTTTTGGCAGCGATGACAAGGGCGATGGGTGGTGCAATCTGCAGTGGCTTCCTGGTCAGAGCCCTGGCACTTAATATTTTACAAATTAAGCACTGCTTTCCATTAATTACCACCAAAGAAATGCATTTTCTGCACTAGAAACATTAAAAGGTTAAATGACGTGTTACTCAGAGCTATGGTCAAATTTGTCACAGAAACAAGTGTACATGAATTTCTCATTGCAACATTACACATAAAAATGCCAGTTACTGTATCATTTGTGAATGACCATGTGCTTAAAGGACATATTTCAAATACAGTCTAACAGTTGCATGTATCCTTTTAGAATGGATTGTTGGAGCTACTGATCTTGTGATCAATACTCTAGGCTGGATGGTATGTCTGACCCTTCACTGGCCTCACTCAATCCATGACCCTGTTAGTTTGTGAGGACTATCCTTTTTTTTCCTCTTACTTATTTTGTGGCTTTTCTTTGTGCTGCCTACCTTCCTGGGTCTGTTGGAGTACTTTTGGACCCTTAAAACAATTTAAAGCCTAAACATGTAAGGTTTTTTAAGTAAGAGATGGAAACTTACAAGTACATGTCAGGAATGCTGACATGGAGCAGCAGAGTTTATCCTCTGCAGGACTGAAAGGCCAAGTGGGTAGGAGTGGCTACTAAAGGGTACACAGGACTGGTGTGCAGAGTCCAACAAAGCTTGGAGCAACATAAGGAGGACAATACCCTGTGCTTGCAACTAGATATGAACGGGAAGGCTTTTATGGTTGGAGGTTCTGGTAATGGCCTTGCAGCAAAAGACTACCCCAGAGTAAGGTGCAGTTAAATGAGATTATCATATATTTAAAAAAAAGTAAAAAGGGGAGTGGTTTTAACTTCTTTACCTTTAAATTTCTGAAATGCACAGAAACTAACAATGATTTGTGTGATTTGATTACTGGGGAATGGATAGTGACATGACACATAGGTATTACATTGGGAATTAGGATTTTACAGACCATTATTGGAGTGTATTTGTGCTATTGAGTGATATTTTTGTATATGTTGAATCCAGACCAGTCCTGTAGATAAGTTTGGGGGGTGTTGCTTGGACAGCTTAGAGAATGGGGCAGATGGACAATGAAAAGCTTTACATGTGTAGGAAAAATGAACAATGGGTTTATGTCAACAACAAACTTGGAGTAAGGCTATTCCAATGAAGAGGCATAAAGGACATGATGTTACAGAAGGTGATTGAATGAGAGAAAGAGAAGAGAAGAGGAAGAAGCCCAGTATCGCGCTCATGGCAACCATGTTGAATTAGAAGAAGCAGCATCAGGAGAGAAAGAATTTCCAAATCTGTTGAACTCCTTTTAATTTCTTACTAGCATGTTAACATATGGTTGTTGTTGATTTCTTTCCACAGATGGAATTATCAATCAGGGGTTTGTTAAAGCGCGACTACTCCCCGTAAGGGTCTCAAGGCGCTAGGGGTGGGGGGGGGGGGCAGGTTCCATCCATCAAGGAGGGGGTCTGTCGAAGAGCCAGGTTTTGAGGTTTCTTGCAAACATGGGGAGCGATGTTGTCTGTCTGAGGTGGAGCGGAAGGGCGTTCCATGCTTTGGCCGCGAGGAAGGAGAAGGAGCGGCCTGCCGATCTGGTCTTTCTGGTGCGGGGGACCACGGCGTAGGAGAGCTGGGCTGATCGTAGGGTCCTTTGGGGTGCGTGGAATTTGAGTCGGCTGTTCAGGTATGCTGGTCCGGTGCCGTGGAGGGCCTTGTGTGCGTGGGTGAGCATCTTGAAGGTGATTCTCGCCTCGATGGGGAGCCAGTGGAGTGTGCGCAGGTGCTGGGAGATGTGGCAGTGTTTTGGCAGGTTGAGGACCAGTCTTGCAGCGGCGTTCTGGATGTTCTGTAGCTTGCGGGTGAGGTTTTTGTTTATTCCGGCGTAGAGTGCGTTGCCGTAGTCGAGTCTGCTGGTGACCAGGGCGTGAGTGACGGTCTTTCGGTGTTAGGCAGAAGCCTCAGAGGGGTGCTTCTGCGAATGGGTGATCAGACAGTAAAACACCAGCATCACTGGAAGAGAAGTAACAGTGGTAGATTGTTCAAGATGTGGATCTTAGCAGAAGTTAGCAACCTGCCCTGCGTGCAGGATTTGAAAACCTGTTGCCGGAATTGAAAACCCCAAGCAACCAGGTCTTTTTGCAACTGTAGGACACAGGCCCACAGTTTTAGTTCCACCTTTTATATGTTTCATTTTGATTTTTGTTTTGCTTTGAGGTAAACATTTTATTGGTTTGAACCAAAAATAAATGTTATTTATTTATGTAACATAATGCGTATATGTTGTTTTTTCCATATCTCTTGTGGGCTTCTTACTGCCTGCAAAGGTGTTAAATATTCAATTTTCATAGAATGTTTCAAATAACCAGTCTGGGAAAATTTCATTTCAATATAATTTTGTAGAAAGGTGGAGTATTATGTGTTGATGCTAGGTAGGCTTCACCATGCAATACTCTCATAATACCCCAAAGATGGTCCTTGAATTCACAATAATAAATCCTTAGCTCAGTCCTAGTAGAGTGGCAAAGAGCAGTCATGCTTTACTAGAGGAACATGTGTTAAGCATTTCAGAGTATCAACAATCACGCTAAGTAATTGATGCAACTCGAAAGAAGTCCAACACCAATTTATAAAAATAAAGCACATTTTTATCTTAATTTAGACACCAAAATGAGCAAGATGATATTCATATAACTGGAGTTATGGATTTTGGAATAAAACAAAAATGACAGCCATTCACGACTGCAGAACGTTTGCTTTGCAGTCAATGGAAGGTAAAGGTGATACGGGTACCAGCAGCAAGCCATGACAGTCAGTTCAATTTTACATGGCTTCACAAGCCCGGGTGCAGACTTGTCCTGGCTGTTCTTGGTTCTTGAAGTGGGGGTCGCAGGAGAGATGATTTTACCGCTTAAATAGTGCTGGTGGGGAATAGGGTGCAGAAAGTCAACAACGAAGCCACTGCTGATGTCGGATGAAGGTTTTGCAGTGTTCCCTCGAAGTGCAGCATCAAGTAATGGTGGTGGTTGCCGGACCGGCGACCAACAAGCCTTGGCAGTGGTAAGCACAGCAGAAAGTTTTTTCGACGTCCGGAGGTCCTGGGGAACACAGTAGCTGCCTGAAACTTCCTAGGGACCAGGGCTACATTTCCCATAATGCACTGGACCATCTACTTCTGGCTGATCCCTCGGAGGGACTAATGAGCAGCGATTCTTTGGTTCCGGTATGGTGTTTTTACCTGCAGTTGCAGGGGACTAGTGCTATGAGTCAAGGGGAGTCTAGTGAGGCTTTCTGCAGTGAACGCTGGCCGCATCACAGTGCTTTTTTTTAATCTTCTGCCCACCCGTCCCTATTTCTTCTTCCCCCGCGTGCACAAGTTTCTTCTCCCCCCAGCCTGTAGCTTGTTTGTTCTCCCCTTCCCACCCACCCTCCAGTCCCTGTTTCTTCTCCCCTCCCACCCGCCCCAGCTCTGTTTATTCTCCCTCTCACACCCACCCCGTCTCTGTTTATTCTTCCCCCACCTGGTCTCTGTTTCTTCGTCCCCCTCCCAACAGAAGACTAAAAAAGCACTTTGAAGCAGCCAGCGCTAGCCACTTCATAGCACTTTTTTTAACCATCCTGTTATCCATCAATTTCCGCCCCCCCGTTACCCACTCCCAACCTATTGCCATAGCCAATAGCTCGCCCATAGCCGAGATCTATTGGCTTTGACAATCCTTGTTAATGCCGTTTGCATAGGAAAATCATTGTTTTGTGATTTAAAGTAAATATTTCACTGCACAATTTATCTCTCCAATTTTACCTGCTGGAATCCTGACTTTGTGGACAAGGTGCCCCGAGCAAAAAACGATGCGATTTTGCAAAATGTGGAAATTTTCCTGAGTTTCTAAAAGCTACAAAACGTCTAAAACAAATGCTGTTTTATTTATTTTGCTTCTCCTATATACCAATGCCATTGACATGAAGACTGTATTTAAAAATACTGAAAAGGTGAATTAAATATGTAGGTCCACACAAATGGTATGCACTCAATTTATTGAAGTGAACCCACAGACCTCCATCACACATTTAAACCTCCACCCACTCCCAAATTAACTCATAAACAACTACTATTATAAATCCTACGTAAACGCCAGCTGACCTACCCTCCTTTCTGCCCATTCCCCCTCAGCCCTTTAACTCAGATAGCAAACTAACACTGTGCACTCCACCCCAGAGCCTACCCCAAACAATGTAAAATGGCTACAGCCTTCGCAGGGTGTGTTCTTCCGGGTGAGATGGGCTGTCTGAGCATCCTCCAGTGAGGTCTGATGGGGAAGACCTGTTGGGAAGAAAGGGATGAAGGAAGTAGAATAGGTGAAAAGGCGGGGGATCCTGCTCAGGACCAGGCATCTCTGGGGCTGGCTTCCACCCCAAGTGACCTTACTGAAAAGCAGAGAATGCCCCTCAATGACACCCAAAATGCCACTGTGACCCTCAGCAGTTTGGCTATTAAACTGTTGGATGGCCCGGGTCATGCATCTCATTTCCTTTTCGGCCCTCTCCACCGCTGCCACAAAAACGGTACTAAAAGACGAAAAACTATGACATTCACAGGTTCTGGTATATTTACAACTGCAATATGAGCGAAGGATGCAAATGAGCCTCGATATCTTGTATTTAAAAAGAGTATGGAGGTTTAAGACTCAAAACGTCCAAATAAGAGCTAGAGGGATTGTGTCATGCTGAAAGGTTGTTTGTTTTCTGAACTTCAAAGTCTTCAAGGGAAGTAGACCTTTTGAGAGGATGGCACTGATGAAATGCCTATTTGTACTAAGCAGCTCAGACAGTCCTGGGGTATGAATGTATATATGTATATGGTATTACTATAGTGTGCATAGCAGCAGCGGGCAGGCATGTACTTTTGAAGACAGACAGGAATGGGCTTCCGTCCAGGTCCAGACTGAGAAGAAAGGTGACGGAGGCTGTGTGTCCTCCTCCATGGCGTCTCTGAGTTGCCATCGTAGAGGCCATGCCCAGGTCAAGGCACCACTGACCACTAGAGGGAAGCAGTGAGTGCATGCGCAGTGCGGACGCTAATGTTGCACCAGATGAAGACAACAGTGCATGCAGTCAGTGTGAGCTTTATCAAAGAGGCATTTGTCATTGTATTCAGTGGCGTAATATAGGCCCCTGTGGTTCGGAGGGGGGCCCCAAACCACAGCGGGCCCCCTCAGCACAGTACCCTGGCCGGAGAGCTCCTGATTGAGTCCGGAGGGGGCCCCTCCACATACCTTGCAGCTGGGGGGCCCCCTCAAGTTTCGTTACACCACTTATTGTATGTGCAAAGTCCCATAGCTCTCAGCAGCACGGGCTGCTCACTATTATGGTCACCAGGGATCTGCCCTCCTTGTTTTCTGCCCCTTTTTTTATACACTAAGGGGGTCATTATGATAGCGGGCGGATCGCCACCGCCCGTATGGTGGTGGCGATCCGCCCGCTATTTTACACCGCCCGCATTCCATTTCCCCCGCCATACTACGATGGCGGGGGGGACCCCGGCGGACGGAAAGACCGTCTGCCGCTTTTCTGCCGGTCGACTCGTCGACCGGGCGGAAAAGGGGCATAACATGGTGGCGGTGTCTGCAGGACACCGCCATCCATATTATGATGCATGCGGAGATGTGCCTTTCCATGGCGGCAACGCCGCCATGGAAAGGCATACGGTCTTTTACAATGGGGGCCCGTTGCGGGCCCCCGGGGGAAGGGGTTGGGGGGTGCACTTGGCGGGTACCTATGGTACCCCCCTACATTGGCATGCACAGGGTGGCAGGCACCGCGCGGTGCTTGTCACGTTGTGCATGCCAATGCGCAACATGCTTTATTTACATTGCGGCGGGTGCTGCTCACAGCACCGCCCGCCGCAATGTAAATGATGCGGGATGCCACCATGGCGGTGGCATCCTAATGCACATGGCGGGACCGCTGCACCTCTTGCGGGCGGTCCCGTTTGCCGTTGCGGTGGCGGGCGGACTTTGTCCGCCCGCCATCGTAATGATGCCCTAAGAGTTAATTCTAGTGCATTATTCACAATAGGTAAAATAAAAAGAAATGACCCTCAGTGCAAGCGAGGGTCGGGCAGCAGCTTGAGGCACCTATGGAGAAAAATGCTGGCACAAGCATACTGTCATAAGGGGCAACCATGACAAAATGAAGTCACCAGCATACTAGAGATGATTCATGTCCTATGCAACACATAGTAAAATGCTGGCAGAAGCATACCGACATAAGGGGCAACCATGACAACATGAAGTCGCAGCATACCACAGATAATTAATGTCCTATGCAAAGCATAGTAAAATGCTGGCAGAAGCATACTGACATAAGGGGCAATCTTGACAACATGAATCATTAGCATACTAGAGATAATTCATGTCCTATGCAACGCATAATAAAATGCTGGCAGAAGCATACTGACATAAGGGACAACCATGACAAAATGAAGTCACCAGCATAACTAGAGATAATTCATGTCCTATGCAACGCATAGTAAAATGCTGGCAGAGGCATACTGACATAAGGGACAACCATGACAAAATGAAGTCACCAGCATAACTAGAGATAATTCATGTCCTATGCAACGCATAGTAAAATGCTGGCAGAAGCATACTGACATAAGGGGCAACCATGACAAAATGATGTCACCAGCATACTACAGATAATTCATGTCCTATGCAACACATAGTAAAATGCTGGCAGAAACATACTGACATAAGGGGCAACCATGACAAAATGAAGTCACCACCATAGCTAGATATAATTCATGTCCTATGCAACACATAGTAAAATTCTGACACTGATATGGTGGTGCTAATTCTTCACATTATGGAGGACGACCATGACAGGTGAAGGAGGCAACCATGACAAAATGGTGGATCTAAAATACTACAGGTAATTTTTACATTAAGGCCACCCATGGTACCATCAATGGTAAAGTTCTGGCACTAGCGTAGGGTTAGTAATTCTTGGTATAAATGGGCAGTCGAGGCATAGGGGGCCAAGGCATATTATGATAAACTCTTGACCTTGGTAGAATGGAAATAATTCCTGACATCTTCAGCACACCTACTTCAAATTTTGAAAAGTACGTGGTCAACTCCGACTTCATTGACTTGAAACACCATGAAAGCGTTTGAATGTTTAATAAGTGCCCTTTCGGAGTCTATGGCTCTTGAGCGAAACATGTTAAATTTGTACTTTAAAATGCACTATTTGACTAAGTTTTTTCAACATTTTCTCAGATAACAGGACCTCTTTAACGTGTTAGACGATGCTGGGTTTGTTCTCTTCCCTCACTCGCTAGAATTCGGGGCAGTTATTATACCCCAACCCCTTTCAAAGGTCACCAACCTTCACTGCTCAGTGGCTTCTTTTGTGAAAGTCCAGCAGCTTTCTGCTTCTGCCAACAGGTGTGACGTAGGACTAGTGATCCATTCACACATTCCTCCATCGATGCACTCAATCACTCACCTATTCGTTGCCCCTACCCCACCATCTGCTCTGCCTCTCACAATGCTCCCACCTATGCCCCTACCTCACCACCCTACCTTTGACCCTCCCACACCAGCCTTGCTCTCTACATACTCTCCCTGCCCCATTCACCCACTCATGCACTGCCATTCATTTAGCCATCTATGTAGTCTCCTAACCATCCTTAAATCCGCACACACTTCCATCTATGTACTCCCTTACTCACTCGCTCACTCACTCACTCAATCACTCACTCACTCACTCACCATCCACACAACCCCACATAATCAATGAAGGACGAGTTTAACCTGAAAGCCCTACCTAATGGCTTTGCCAAATGCTGGTTTATCTAAGCATGTCCTGCAACAAAGGAAAGGGAGGGACAGTGGGACGTAAAGAAAGGCTCAGCACCTGCACAAAGAGGGCCGCCATTTGCACAAAAGCACCGGGCTTCCAGCATCCCCCTCATGAGAATAATGGAGACGCCCCGTTGCCCCTGGATCGGAGGTCACTCGGCGTTACCCAGCCTGCAGTTTTGTCCGATGCTTAGGTCGTTATTAGTATTTTCTTGCAATTTATCACCCGTGTGTAATGACTCAGCAACTGTCATGTCCTATCATGGGTGTACGTGCATGGAAGGAAGCGGAACGAAGAGCGGGAGTTAATTTATAAAGAAATGATTAAAACAGGACAGGAAGGAAGGCCCAAAATGGCATGTGATGGAGGAAACAATATTATGAGAGCCTGTTAGTGAGGAGTAGGAAGAAGATATATAAATCATTTTAGAGGGTAGGGCAGATTCCGCACAGCTTTGATCGCACAACCTCAATACTCATTTGCATGCATTTGACCCGGAAGTCATTGGCATTACTTTGTGACAAACATACTTTTACTGAGCACTGGTACCCTCCCTTAAAAAATGTCTGTCTATTTGAAGCATTCCCACATATCACCCGATAAAAATAGTCCCCCAAATGTGTTGGTGGGCCTAGCGCCTGCCACTGGAAAAGGCCCAAAACACAACATGAACAGATCACGTTTTCCCACTCAAAACTCCCACTTCAATTCCAATGTGGGTAGCTGTGGATTTTGGGCTTGTGCTCGGCCGCCACTGACGGAAAACTAAAAACCCACAATTTCTGAAAACTAGGCACCCGGGGGGTGTCCAGAGTGGTTTGCCTTGTGTGAATCACATGACAATTGCTTACCCACAATGCCCAGCAAACCTCAAACCTTGCCTAAAATAACACATTTGCCTTATATTTCTGTAATGGAAACTCCTGGAATTTGCAGGGATCCACAGCATTCCTACCACCTAGGGTTTCCCCACTTGTCCCGAAAAAACCATTACCCCAGTTTCGTGGGTGGGCTTATTGCCCGCGACAGGAATGGATCCAACTGGGGACAATGGGAGTCCTTGTGAAGGATGATTCTTATTATTATTATTGGAATTTGTATACAGCAGACTTCACAGGGAAATTCTATTTTTATAATGTGCACCATCTTCCTACCCCTCACTATCAGTCTCTCATTATATTGTTTCCTCCATCACACACCATTGTGGACCATCCTTCCTGTCCTGTTTTAATCATTTCTTTATAAATTAACTCATGCTCTTCCTTCCATTTCATTCCATGCACTCACACTCATGATAGGACATGATAATTGCTGTGCCATTACACACGGGTGATAACTTGCAATAATATGCACTATTGCATAGATGATAAATTTCAATAATATGCACTATTATTTTATAATATGCACCAAAACCATCGGTAACACACACACTGAGGAAATGTATCTCTGGATACTCAGGACCAGAGGACATGCATTCTGTGACACACAAGAGCTGATAAAAACAAAAACATGATTGGTGGAATGCTTGAATTATTCCCAGACGTGGGTAACTACTCTGGTTACATTCCATTCCATCGTTTTTAGGAATGAAGGGTATGAATCCTGGGACACTTAGGAGCTGATGGCAGGTATCTTGAGATACTCATAAGCTGTGTGCAGGTCGACTTTGAACTCCAGAAGTTGACCAAACACATGCATGGATGCTCAGGAGCTTGCGAAATACAAGACGGGGCACTTTGGACCGACTAAGTGCATTGTGTGAATTTCATGAGCAAAAGGCGTGCACTATGGGATGCTTGGGATTGGATGGCATATTCAGGAGCTGAGCAAGTGTATCCTTAGCCTGGAAAACTCAGCCTCTTGCACTGTGTTCGCTCAGTTCCACAACCTGAATACAACAACAACACATCTTCATAATCCACCCTTGTAGATGAATACATGTGCTTCTCTGTATAAAACGGTCCTCGGTGAGTTGTCCCAAAACAACCCGAACCACTCAAATTTTCGGGTGATTTGATATTTGATAGATCCTAGACTTTTTTTAAACTCTGAGATCAGAGGTTCAGTGTGGCACATGGCTGCAAGCTCAGTCGGGAAGGGTAGCCCCACAGGGCAATGTTACTTCTTATGAAATCCATGCAGCGGACGGCAGGCCTCTGCAGGAAAATGCTCCAATTATTTTTATTAGGTTTCGACGGTAAAGCACTTGCGCTGTGCGTGTGAAATCTTTTGTTTTTAATATATCATAAAAGGGGGTTCTTATCAGTTTTAAAGCCGAATTACTGTGTTCATTCGCTTTTGTGCACGCATTTGATACTTCTACTAAAGCTGTTCAGACTTTTTAAGCCCCATTCACTGTCAAGATAAGATCTCCTCCCATGGAAAAGGCAGACAGCTTCTAACAGTATGCAGGAATGCTTCCTTTTTTAGGTCGAGCCTAGAGCAGCGCATGCGCTGCTTGCTCGACTTTTAGTAAGGGGCTTTTGAAAGTGCTACCAAGCCGGCCACCAGCTTGCTGTTACGCGCACAAGCACGCACGACGTTCACAGCAGCTGCCATCTGGCTTTTAGTGCCCGCGATGTGCACAATCACCTCCCCTACCCCCTCCCACTCCCTCCTCGTCAGCTTAATTTGTTTGCTTTTAGTACGCGCGACGTGCACAATACCCTCCCCTTCCCCTCCCACTCCCTCCTCGTCAGCTTAATTTGTTTGCTGTACACCTCCTCAGCTTCTTTTTTGTTTTCTATTTCTTTACTTTTGTTATAATCGCGGCACCCGCGCTTCACTTTTAATGTTAAAAGTAAAGCGCTGGTGTCGCGATTATAGCAAAAGTAAAGAAATAGAAAAAACATCTATTTGTTTACTTTTGCTATAATCGCGCACCCGTGCTTCACTTTTAATGTTAAAAGTAAGCGCGGGTGCATGATTATAGCAAAAGTAAAGAAATAGAAAAAAACATCTATTTCTTTACTTCTGCTATAATCGCGGCACCCACGTTTCACTTTTGATGTTAAAAGTAAAGCGCGGGTGCCGCGCTGCAACTGACGCACTTCTTGTCTCGCTTTTGGGACTTTATAAGTATTTACTTATGCAACGCTACATCCTTGCAACAACATTAACTGTTGCATAGTTAAATACTTATAATGTCCGAACAGCGAGACCAATTGGCTATGCCAATGCTTGTTTCACTTAGTTGTGTAAAGCAGATGCTTTAGCCTTAGAACGTTTGTGGCATTTCTAATTCATGCCTCAGTACGTTTCTTTGCACTTTGTAGGCATTATTGATTTTTTCAACTTAATAATCTATTTGGTCATTATGATCAAATTCTAAATGTTGTAATAAACATTGCACGTTAAAAATAACATTAAAATACAAGAGCTATGCTATATTTTACTACCAAACAGGCAGCTAAAAGTGCAGTTACCTTGCAGACAACAGGATCATGATTTGAATGGTGCAGAAGGTGCAGTAGTACCAGGCCCAAATGTTATCAGAACTCCTCAAAACACATAATATTGCTATATTTGACTACTAACCAGGCAGTCACAATTGCAGTTACCTTGCAGCTAAAAGGAACTTGATTTGAATGGTGCAACAGGTGCAGTGGAACGGGGTCAAAAGCTCTAGGGACCCCACTAAACCCAAATTATTGCTAAAATTTAAAATGAAACAGGCAGTCACAAGTGCAGTTACCTTGCAGACAACAGGGTCATGATTTCAATGGTGCAGGAGGTGCAATGGCACCAGGACAAAAAGCTCTAGGCACCCCACTAAACACCTAAAATTTCTATATTTTACTACTAAACAGGCAACGGGGTCATGATTTGAATGGTGCAGCAGGTGCAGTGGCACCGGGCCCAAACGTTATCAGAACTCCTCTCAACACCTAATATTGCTATATTTTACAACTAAACAGGCAGTCACAAGTGCAGTAATCTAGCAAGCGCTAGGGTAATGATTACAATAGTGCAGCAGGTGTAGTGGCACCAGGACCAAAAGCTCCAGGCACCCCACTAAACACCGATTATTGCTATATTTTACAACTATACAGGCAGTCACAAGTGCAATTATCTTTTAGGCACTAGGGTCATGATTTGAATGGTGCAGCAGGTGCAATGGCACCGGGCTAAAAAGTCGTCAGAACTCGTCTAAACACCTAATATTGCTATATTTTACTACTGAACAGGCAGTCCCAATTGCAGTTACCTTGCAGTTGAAAGGAGCTTGATTTAGTGGTGCAGCAGTCACAAGTGCAGGTATCTTGCAGGCAACAGGGTCATTATTTGAATGGTGCAGCAGGTGCAGTGGCTCCACCCCCAAAAGTTGTCAGAACTCCTCTAAACACCTAATATTGCTATATTTTACAACTAAACAGACAGTCATAAGTGCAGTTATCTAGCAAGCACTAGGGTCATGATTTCAATAGTGCAGCATGTGCTGTGGCAGAAGGACCAAAATCTCCAGACACCCCATTAAACACCTAATTATTAACCCCAGGCAGGGTCCTCCGCTCCGCCCGCGGAGTGTGTGGAGATTTGCCTACTCCGCGTTCCGCGGAGAACGCAGAGTAGGCAAATCTCCACACACTCCGCGGCGGAGCGGAGCGGAGTTGGCAGCCCCTGCCTCCCAACCCCCTATTAACAATTGCTTAAAACTAAAATAAAACTACTTTTAAAGTAAATAAAAACCACTTACCTTGGCTGCGGCGTCCCCGGGCTGCTCTCCTCCTCTTCATCGCCGTCTCTAAGGAAACTGCGCAGGCGCGCGCGTCCGTGCATGCGCATTCCTCATGAGAAATGCGCATGCGCGGGCACGCGCGCATGCGCAGTTTCCCCAGAGACGGCGATGAAGAGGAGGAGAGCAGCCCGGGGACGCCGCAGCCAAGGTAAGTGGTTTTTATTTACTTTAAAAGTAGTTTTAAGCAATTGTTAATAGGGGGGGTGGGAGGCGGGTGGCGTAGCGGAGCTCCACGGAGTTTGTTCTCAACTCCGTGGCCCGGGGTTACTAATTATGCTACATTTTATTCCTAAACAGGCAACCACAAGTGCAGTTACCTTGCAGACAACAGGGTCATGATTTGAATGATGCAGCAGGTGCTGTAGCAGCAGGCCCAGAAGTTGTCAGAACTCCTCTAAACACATTATAATGCCATTACATCAATTAATTCTATTATTTCCCTCTTTCATTTTCCAAAATTTTGCTATTACTTACCCGCACTATACCACTAGTAACAGCACAATATATTGCCTTTTTGTACATCAACAAGTCATAACACTTTAACAGACTTTCTGTAACTTATATTGTACAACTACTCAGCAAGTTACAACTCACAACAAAAAAACAGTTTATTATTAATCACATAGGCAAAACCTAATGCATTTACCAATGCTTGTTTTAAAGGTCAGACCTCACCGGGTAGTGCCAATTTTTTTAAAAGTTATCTGCAGGGTCAGCAAGGCTGGTAACACCGAGCTGTTTTCTATGTCTACTGTAAACATAGCTTACAGTGTCTACTGTAAATAGACTACGACAGCCCTTATAAAAGGGAATGTACAGCAGCTGATTTAGCAGCAGGGTGGGTAAGTTTACAAAAAGGCTGCAGTTTTCTGCAGAGGGACACATGGTTTTAAAACGGACACAGGTCTGAAGGGACTTGCCCTCCCCCACAGGGCTTTAAAAACAAAAGACACACTCCCTATTGGGCCCTGTCCTCCCCCATATATTTTGCGGCATAAGACCTTGTGGTGTTCTCCCTTAGAATTGTTTCTGTGATGTCACGATTTCTGAAAAAAGATTGAATAATGTGGCAAACAAACTGAACTAGCGGACCCATCAATGCTCAAAAAATTTAAGACGTTTTGCATGTGTAGTTGAAGATTAGGCAAATGCCTAGTTGAACCCATGCTTTTTTCAATAGGCTTCCACACACTCTCTGTAGAATGTCTCAATCACTGTGGCATTACTTCTTCTTAGCCCAGACGTGGGCCCCGTGCTCTCCATACAACCGGAGTCAAGCTAGCCTGGCTGATGAGGGGTGATTACCCCAAAACCGGTCCCAGGATGCTTGTTTCCGGCCCAGGGAGGACCTGGCCTAGCAGCTCGGGCTGGACTGTTCCCATGAGGAACATGGTCAAGACTGATTTGCATATGGCTGGGTTCAAACTGGAAGGGCATGGGGAGCAAAAAAACGATGGATTTAGGCCCAAATCTCTGTATTGGGGTGAATGTTTGACATTGTTCGGCATTCTGTCCATCAATTGTTCTTTTTGCACTTACTTCTTCTTAGGGCCTAATTACAAGTGGGTTGGGAAACACGGTGCTAATTATCGCACCTCATTAATAATGATACTCAGGTGTATGTTATTTATCAGGTGTGATAAATAGCACTTGTTACGTGTTTTTGGGGAAAAGCATGTAGATTTGGTGTTTAACGGACCAAAATTCACATGGTATGGTAAACACCATAGACATTGCCCCTGTGAAATTTCAACAGATTTAACCTGCCGAAATCTAATAAAAGTTGATGTATTTAACGCATCCAACAATTATCTGATGCGATAAATAACTCGTAATTCCGATCCGCTCGCAAACAGGGGTTTATAGTATACACGGGTCAGAATACACCAACCCACTGATACTCAAACCCTCAGTGTGTGAAGTGAAGCGAAGCGAAGTGAAAGTTCACTTTTAAAGCATAGCTGCGTGAGAGAGCCATCTCCAAGTGTTTTTCAAGCATTTGTAACCAAGAATCCTTTTCTCTGCTTGTTATACCGCTCCATCAATACTGTGGAAACAACTTTTCCACTCACAGAGAACATCAGCAGGTCTATGCTATTACATTTCTCTAACACTCACTGCAAACATTTCTGGCAAAGGGACTATGCTGTGGGTAAGGGAGAGAAGAAAGGTGACCACACAGCAGGCAACACTTCCACAAACTCGAGATCTTATGTTTGGCACAACAGAAAACTATGCAAGCATTGGCAACGCAAGTAAGTTGGCTTGCATTTTGAGTCCTGATTAAAACATTTTAAACAGTCTGCTGCAGTGAAAACACAAAAAAAAAATTTTTTTAAATTCATCAGTGAGGTAAAGAATTGAATGAGTCACAATTCAGTGTACTTTGCAATGTAAAATAGTTCCTCATGTGTTGTAATGCAGCCGCTCATTAGGAGGCGGAATGATATACCAAACAGCTAATTGCATGTGGTGAAAGGGCAATACTGCTCCGGGTGGAGTTAAATCCTAATTTATGTGTATTTTAAATAGTTCATTCTAGTAGGTGTTGTAGACAGCTGCACAGAGACGCCAGACCAATTAAATAGCATCACTGCCCTGGCCTGAAGTTTGAAATCAAAAGTAGAGATGAGACAGCTCTTTCGAAGGATCACATTAAAATAATGTCTTTCTTTACACAGCAATTGCAACATAAGTGCATGATTACAAATTGCATTGTAGCAGCCAGCCACCAGTGTTGGAATAGAGTGGGAACCAGTTGGATTCCAGTTGCCACAGCAATGGCGGCTGGTGGAGTTTGAAAGTGATGGAGCATAAATCCACCATCCAAAGTGCAGTCTGTCTGTAAGCTCAGTGTGTTAACTCGACCTGATTGAGGAGGGTTTGAGGTATACCATCCCAAAGATTTTCTACTTTTTAAAGTAGGGCAAAATGTTGCATTTACCAGCAAATACTCAAGGATCCCTCCTAACTAGAGCAGAAGTTTGTACTCTGAAACTATTCTGATTCATGGATTATGTTATAAGAAACCCGATGTACATGTATACATACCTCTAGCAATATACTAATGTATGTATACATACATGTACGCTGATGTATACATGGTTATGTACGTTTGCATACATAAATGCATGTTTTTTAAATGCTTGCAGACATATATATATATATATATATATATATATATATATATACACACACACACACATATATATATATATATATATATTTTGAATGTACAGGCAGGCGTGCCCCCATGCAAGGAGTGTGGAGATGGCATAAGCGGAGGTGAAGGCTCAACGTTGGGAGCAGAGGCTCCCTTGCGGGGACTGGATTTCTTCCACGATTGGCTTTACCTCACCCTAGGAATACCACCCTTGTTTTGGAGCTGGGCACTGCGGATGGCATTGGCCGAGCGGTGGGGTCATGGGATTCCAATACTGAGTATCGGACTGGGCCGCACCGGACACAGGACTTGTAGTTTATACAATTTTCGCTTCTGCCTTTGTGAGTAAAATGTACATTTTGAAAGCAGAACTTTCATTCACATAACGAGGGCCAGCCGTACCTCGAGGATAAATGCTTGATTTATATGATAGGAGTTCTTAAGTGAACTTAAAAGGCGGCATTATTGTGAGCAATATTGTTTTAAAAGCTGATTTCAGTGCATGTGGTTTGGTCTTTTTAAAGACCCTTGAATGCAGGTTCTGCACCTGAAGGACTCCACTTACATTCCAGTCCGGTTTTTGACATGAGCTAAAAAGGTGACTGATGGGACTTTGAAGCTCTATGAGAAAACTGTTTAACCACATGAACAGAGCTCAGCAGTATTTATATAATAACTCAATACGAGTACTAATTTTGTTGTTACTAAACACTGGGAAGCTAGAGTGGTGTTTTTGTATAGGGTTTGAGCTGTCCCTTGACAATGTTTGCGCTTGTTTGTTATCTTGCTGCAAACAAATAGTGCATCATTTATGTTGATTGATTTTAAAGTATAAAAAGAAGAACCAACATGGCGCACCTCAGATTGAAAAAGGCAGTGTTACTGCCGAAACGCGTCTCTCTGAAGTTCCAGTGCCCTGTGTGATCTGACTGAATAAACGGGATGCAAAACCCTGACTTCGAGTGGCAGCTCCCTCTCTCATAATAGATTTTGGGGAGATTTCTTATATATATATATATATATATATATATATATATATATATATATATATATATATATACATATATATATATATACATATGTATATATATATTCACTGAAAAAACCATAGGTTTCAGGGACGTTATAGTTAGAAATTATCATTTAAAAAACCTTTGAAATTCACTGAAAAAACCATAGGTTTCAGGGACGTTATAGTTAGCTGGACATTTCACTCGTACAAAACCATAGAAATTCCACTGTTATAGTTAGTTCAGCTAACTATAACTCGCGCCCGCAATGCACTGCTGATCACATCACATATTACATCATTCATGACATGGTCAGTGACATCACTGATGACATCACTGATCACATCTCAAATGACATCACTGATGACATCATCCAGTGAATGTGTTTTTCTTTAAAGTTTAAATATGTATTATATATATACCAAGGTGTATTGAAGAATGAGTGGGTGTATAAGTGTCTGGATGGAGGATTTAGTAGGTGTGTAACTGACTGTTTAACTGAGTTATTACATGTGTCTTACTGAATGCATGGGTTAGTGACTAACCTGTGTGAATGTCTATATCAGTCTGTTTGCTGTTGTATAAGCTGCTGCAAGGGTTGGTCAGTAGCTACATGAGTGTCTATATGGGTTATTAATTGGTTGCCAGAGTATTTGTATGGGTGCCTCAGTGTGTGTGTGGGTGCATGGGAGGTGTGTGACTCTGTGCATACATGTTTGAGTGGTTGATTCACTGGGTGTATGGGTTCAAGAGTGCATGTGGAAACAGCTGTATGCATGGGTGAGTGTGTGTATGGGTGTGTTAGTGAGTGAATGGATGTCTCAGTGGTACATGTCCAACTAACTTCATATGTAAAAGACAGTGTATGTGAGAGTTGGAGTATATAAATGACTATACGTGAGAGTTAGTGATTGTGAGAGTGGCTGTATGGATGAGTGTGTACTTGTATCAGTGATTGTATAAGAGACTAATTATGCGTTTCTTTCTGTTTGAATAAGTGATGTGTTGTGTGTATAACTGTATAGGTCAGTAAATGGAAGTGTGATTGATTAATTGCATGCCTGACTAGGTGTGTGAGTAACTCTGGATGAGTGCGGCTGTGTGAGTGTCTGTGTAGGTGTATGAGTGCATATGATAGTGTTGTATTGATGAGTGACTGCATGTATGAGTGATTGTATGGGTGAATGAGTGGATGAGTGTGTAGACCTAAGAACCAGTGATTAGATATGTAGTAAGTAGTATTGGTGTGTCTATGGTTTCAAAAATGGAATTCTGTTTTTTGGAGTGGGTGTATCAAAGGTTATATTAGGGTGTGAGAAGGTGCATCAGATTGTCACATGGATGATGTCATCAGTGATGTCATCAGTGATGTCATTTGAGATGTGATCAGTGATGTGATCAGTGATGTCACTGACCATATCATGAATGATGTAATATGTGATGTGATCAGCAGTGCATTGCGGGGCGCGAGTTATAGTTAGCTGAACTAACTATAACAGTGGAATTTCTATGGTTTTGTACGAGTGAAATGTCCAGCTAACTATAACGTCCCTGAAACCTATGGTTTTTTCAGTGAATTTCAAAGGTTTTTTAAATGATAATTTCTAACTATAACGTCCCTGAAACCTAATGTTTTTTCAGTGAATTTCTAAGGTTTTTTAAATGCTAATTTCTAACTATAACGTGCCTGAAACCTATGGTTTTTTCAGTGAATTTCAAACGTTTTTTAAATGCTAATTTCTAATTATAATGTTCATTAAACCTATGGTATTTTCAGTGATGTTAAATTATCATTCCATTCTCAACCTAGTGAAAACAGTCAATATCGCCAGTTTTCCAACAATAGCTTCCGCCAAAAAATTCACCACAAATGAAAGCGACAACTAACGCTAATAATATGCAGAGTAGGCGTTCCCGTGCAAAAATAACACGAAAACACCACTTCCAGATATTTTGAACCAGCAGCCAAATCTGGGGTGCGACCTAAAAACAGGCGATAAGCTGCGTTAGCAGTAGGAATTTAACATCTGCCTTTTACTGGTGTAAAGCAGGACGACTACCTACAGTGTAAAAGGGAGCCCAGCCCAGAACCACATCTGAAGACCAACAGATGTCTTAGAGCTACTGACCATGCAGCTCCTACACCCAAGAAGGCCACAACACCCACTGCCATCACCCTCAGGACCTCCCCCCCGGACCACCCCCCTCCCTACTACCACCGAGGCAGCGCAGAACAGGACAGCGGACCTTCCAAAAACGGCATGGTCCCTCAGCCACACAATAGCTGAATCATGGGAGATGTGGCAACCAAGTATGTGTGAAGGACGCAAGTCACCCATCAATAAAAATGCACACAATACCAAGTGTAGCGGTGATGTGGTGGACAGACCTCACTATGCAGAGCACAAACCTCTCCATGTGGACATATACTGCTGGTGCTTGTAGTGTTGTGGACAATAGACGCAACCATGTTACCTCAGGCAGTGGGGAAGATCTCGGTCATGTAGCTGTGTTGTCCCCCCCTGGAAGCGGAAGCGGAGTGTGCTGGTCCAACGTACTCCACTCCAGCGTAGGAGTATGAATAAATAGGCTGGGGCTGTGGGCGTGGTTCACTTGTGGGAAGGCCAAAGCGTCTGCCATGGCGGCAGCCCTCACCCTGCCACGAGGCCTCCGCCGTGACCGCCGGCCTCCTCGACACAGGCCCGCTGCGAACCCAGCAGCAGAGCACCACAGACTTATGTCTGTACAGACTACTGCCTTCGATCTACACTGCGGACAGCAGGGCTCACAATTCAGATCGAGTCGCGATTGCAGATGACGCACTCCAGTAGGGAAGAGACATTGATCCCAGTGTGGCCCGCCCGGACCACGCATCATCGCAGACTGCGCACACACTGAGTGCTTCAGGTGCCACTAACTCAGTGCACCACAAGTCAACGCCACGTGGACTTATTAAGACAGAATTCATTAGGCAAAAGACATTTCTACCAGTGCGGCCCGCCCGGACCACACATCATCGCAGGCTCCACACACGCTGGTTGCTTCAGGTGACACTAACTGTACAGCTCAACTCAACACCCCGTGGCTGTGGGCCCTTGCTGACCGCTGCCTCCGGCATACACTGCGGTCATCAGGGCTCACATTTAAAATTGACTCTTGATTCATTAATTGCAGAGTCTAGTAGGCAACTAAGTATTACGTCCCTAAAACCTACATAATATCCTTTTAGTATCCTTGCTTCAAGAACTTGTTTTATATCAGTTATAGCTTTAGTACAATGACCAACTTCATCTTGCAAGTCCAAAGGAACACTGAATGGCAGTCTACACTGCGGACAGCAGAGATCAGAATGTGAATTCAGTCTTGACTTATTAATTGCAGACAGAATTGTACTCTATGTCCTTGAATTTTGTCAAGAGGAAGTGACAAAAAGCATTCCTTGATGTCTGTGCTGACTACTGCCTTCGATCTACACTGCGGTCATCAGGGCTCACAATTCAGATCGAGTCGCGATTGCAGATGACACAGTCCAGTAGGCAACAGACATTGCATCATCGCTGGCTGCACACATGCTGAGCGCCACACCTACCACTAACTCTATGCAGCTCAAGTCAACGCCACGTGGCTGTGGACTCTTCCTGACCACTGCCTCCGGCCTACACTGCGGTCAGCAGGGCTCACAATTCAGATCGAGATGCGATTGCAGATGACGCAGTCCAGTAGGCAACAGACATTGCATGATCGCTGGCTGCGCACACGCTGAGCGCCACACCTACCACTAACTCTATGCAGCTCAAGTCAACGTCACGTGGCTCTGGGCTCTTCCTGACCACTGCCTCCGGCCTACACTGCAGTCAGCAGGGCTCACAATTCAGATCGAGATGCGATTGCAGATGACGCAGTCCAGTAGGCAAGAGACATTGCATCATCGCTGGCTGCGCACACGCTGAGCGCCACACCTACCACTAACTGTATGCAGCTCAAGTCAACGCCACGTGGCTGTAGGCCCTTCCTGACCGCTGCCTCCGGCCTACACTGTGCTCAGCAGGGCTCACAATTCAAATTCAGTCTTCATTCATTAATTTCAGAGTCCAGTAGGCAACTAACTATAACGTCCCTGAAACCTACATATTTCGACAGTGTATTCCATAAATGTTTCATCTTTTGTTCCATACACCTACACTGCGGTTAGCAGAGCTCACAATTTAAATTGAGACATGATTTATTTATTGCAGAGAGAATTGTACTCTATGTCCTCGAATTTTGTAAACAGGAAGTGACTAAAAGCATTCTTCGATGTCTGTGCTGACTACTGCCTTCGATCTACACTGCGGATAGAAGGGCTCACAATTCACATCGAGTCGCGATTGCAGATGACTCAGTCCAGTAGGCAACAGACATTGCTCCCAGTGCGGCTCGCCCGCACCACGCATCATCGCTGGCTGCGCACACGCTGAATGCTTCTGATGCCCCTATCTCAGTGCAGCACAACTCATGAACCCTTTATGATACAATGTTTTGTGTATAATTTCACATCTGCTCCCCTACCTCAGTGTACCACAAGTCATGGCCCCTTTCCGATACAATCTTGTGTGTATTATTTCACATCTGTTGCCCCTACCTTAGTGCAGCACAAATCATTGACCCTTTATGATTGAATTTGTGTGTCTGATCAAATGATTACTGTTGTACTTGTTGCCAGCACCAACCATTCCCGGACGGCTGGCTTACACTCACCCCACACGCATCCAGCACAGACGTCACTGGACATGTAACCCTGGTAATAAAAATGAGTCGAGCGCACGTGCCCGTACCCAGCTCCACTATCTATCTGTGTCCGTGTGTTCATTATGTATGCAAGATACCGCCCCTGGGCCCTACCACATTACATTGTGCTGTGGACAGGGTATGCAACCATGTTACCTCTGGCAGTGGGGAAAACTTCGGTTATGTAACTTTCTCTCGGTCATTGTACAAGTACGTACGTAGAGACTGGATCATTAGAGTACTGCAAGGAGAGTGTATGGTGAATTTATAAGTGCTTGGAGATTGGCGGAGTAATTGTTTAAGTACATATGTTGGCGCAGCCTAACCCCGAACACAAGCTTGGCTCTAATTGGCTGCCCTCCATGTGCCAAAAACTGAAACTTGAACTTTGCATGGCCCTGTATTGCTACAGCTGCAACAATCCACTGAATGTGCAATAAACATTCATATCCACACAGATGTGTCATGTCCACCATCTTTCATGTGTGGAACTATGGATGAATGTAGGGTCAGTGATTCCCCGTACCTTCCATCTTGGCCATGTTGTGGGACTTGGCTCACAGAGTGACACATTGGCGCTTGCGACCCGGGTGACGTCAGTACTACAACAGGGACACCCGCATCAGTTGATTCCTCATACAAGCCAGGACGGAGCCACGCCCATAGCTCCGGAGTCATTCTTCACAGCCTCACGCAGGACTGGCCTACGCCAGGCCAGCCCACTCCGCTTACGCTTACAGTAAAGGACAACAACGCTACATGGCCCAGATTTTCATTGCAGTGATCTGCTGGTCACACCCTAGTTGTCAGTACGCCACAGCCACTCCCTCACGGCTAGTATACACCCACACCACACCCATCCAGCTCAGGCGTCACAGGACACGTGACCCTGCCAATAAAAAAGACCGGGCGCACGTGCTCAACGCCATTTCAGAGTTGCTCGCACCGGATGCACTGCGGCCGGCACAGGCACACCGGCACGGGACGGTGACTTTCGGTCCACTGAGGTACGGGTACCGTAACTGCCGAGTGGGTGTACAGCCTGCGGTGATGGCCCGTCCCGGCGGTCTGGACAGCTCAGGTTTTGTGTGCCCTGCTGGACCGCAGTGTAGGCCTGAGCCATCAGACAGCGCAGGCCTACCTGCACATGGCGTCGCCTCGCTGGTCACAGAGTTAGTGGCACCGCAAGGGCTGAGCGGGTGTGCAGGCTGCGATGAAAAGCCCAGTGCACTGGTATGTCCTCTGCCATGGCGAAATCAAGACCCAGCACCAAATGTGAGACCTAGTGGCCTGCGGAGCGGGGCTGCATGATATGCAGAGTGCCGTGTCCGCGGGCCCCGGGCTTGGGGCTTGCAGCGGCACGTGGTAGGCCCTCTTTTCTACACGCAGGTTGCGAAAGGTGAGCAGAGAGGCTTGTTAGCGCAGCGGCGGGCAGTGACCTCCGGGCAGTGGGAGTGGATGGGGTGCAGCAGCCTGGGTGCGCAGTGGCGGACAGTCACCTCCGGGCAATGGGAGTGGATGGTGTGCAGCAGCCTGGGTGCGCAGCAGCGGGCAGACACCTCTGGGCAGTGGAAGTGGATGGGGTGCAGCAGCCTGGGTGCGCAGCGGCGAGCAGACACCTCTGGGCAGTGGAAGTGGATGGGGTGCAGCAGCCTGGATGCACAAAGGCGGGACAGAGAATTAGGCGTGTGCAGTTGTATGTACTCTGCCATTACTGATTCCATCCTACGTTTCAGATGAGTAAGCTTGAGGGCTTCACTATGTTCCGGCACGTGGTTGGAGACACACCAGTGACGGAAAGGTGAGCTGTGAGGGTTTTGTCCACAGTGTGGGCACTCACTGTCCCTCTCCATCTCTTCCTTTCTCTCCCTCACACTCTTTCTCTCTCTCTTCCTCTCTCTCTCACTCTATCTCTTCCTCTCTCTCACAGTTTGTTTCTTTCTCTCTCTCTCTCTTTCTCTCTCTCTCTCTCTCCCTCTGTTTCTCTCTTCCTCTTTCTGACACTGTTTCTCTCTTTCTCTCTCACTGTTTCTCTCTCTCTCACTCTTTCTCTCTGTCTACCTCTCACTGTTTCTTTCTTTCTTTTTCTCTCTCTTCCTCTCTGTCACTCTTTCTCTCTCTCTCTCCTTTGATGGACGCATGACGCACAATGTTATCTTGCTTTTTGTCTAGCAGGTTGTGATTCACAGATTGACGACCCCCCCCCCCGATACAGACCTCCCGCCACGAGGCGATGACTTCAGTTCCACTGAGTTAGTGCCACCAGAGCTGAGCGCGTGTACAGCCTGCGATGATGCGTGGCCATCCTGCAATCAAAACCCACTTTGAATTGTGAGCTCGGCTTGACCGCGTGTACGCAACGCCTGAGGAGGTTGCTTCGGCACGTGGTGGACCCTCTTAGACACACGCCGGTGGCGGAAGGTGAGCAGAGAGGCTTGTTTCCGCAGCAGCGAGCAGTCACCTCTGGGCGGTGGGAGTGGATAATGTGCAGCACCCTGCGTGCACAAGAGCGGGCAGACACCTCCGACCAGTGGGAGTGGATGGGGTGCAGCAGCCTGGGTGCACAGGAGCGGGTAGACACCTCTAGGCAGTGGGAGTGGATGGGATGCAGCAGTCAGGGTGCGCAGGAACGGGCAGTCACCGCCAGGCAGTGGGACTGGATGGGGTGCACCAGCCTGGGTGCACAGCAGCGGGCAGACACCTCTGGGCAGTTGGAGTGGATGGGGTACAGCAGCCTGGGTGCGCAGAGGTGGGTAGACACCTCTGGGCGGCGGGAGTCGATGGGGTGCAGCAGCCTGGGTGCACAGGGGCAAAACAGAGAATTAGGCGTGTGCAGTTGTATGTACTCTGCCATTACTGATTCTATACTATGTTTCAGATGACTAAACTTGAAGACTGCACTATGTCCCGGCACGTGGTTGGAGACACACCGATGGCAGAAAGGTGAGCTGTGAGGATTTTCTCCACAGTGTCAACACTCACTCTCCCTCTCCTTCCTTTCTGTCACTCGCACTCTTTCTCTCTCTCTCTATCTCTTCCTTTCTCTCTCACACTCTTTCTATGTCTTTTCCTCTCTCTCTCATTCTTTCTTTCTCTCTCTCTTCCTCTCTGTCTCACTCTTTCTCTCTCTCTCCTACCTCTCTCTCACATTGTTTCTCTCTTTCTCTCTCTCTTCCTTGTATCTCACTCTTTCTCTCTCTCTCTCTCTTCTCTCTCTCTCACTCTTTCTCTCTTTCTCTGTCTTCCTCTCTGTCTCACTCTTTCTTTCTCTGTCTCTTCCTCTCTCTCACTCTTTGTCTCTTTCTCTCTCTCTCTCCTTTCATGGACGCATGACACACAATCTTATCTTGCTTTTTGTCTAGCAGGCTGTGATTCACAGATTGACCACCCCCTCCCCTGACACGGACCTCCCACCACGAGGCGATGACTTCAGTTCCACTCAGTTAGTGCCACTAGAGCTGAGCGCATGTGCAGCCTGCGATGATGCGTGGCCATCCTGCAATCAACACCCACTTTCAATTGTGAGCTCGGCTTGACCGCGTGTACGCAATGCCTGAGGAGGTTGCTTCGGCACGTGGTGGACCCTCTTAGACACACGCCGGTGACGGAAGGTGAGCAGAGAGGCTTGTTTCCGCAACAGCGAGCAGTCACCTCTGGGCGGTGGGAGTGGAAAGTGTGCAGCACCCTGGGTGCACAACAGCGGGCAGACACCTCCGAGCAGTGGGAGTGGATGGGGTGCAGCAGCCTCTGTGCACAGGAGCGGGCAGACATCTCTAGGCAGTGGGAGTGGATGGGATGCAGCAGTCTGGGTGCGCAGGAACGGGCAGTCACCTCCGGGCAGTGGGACTGGATGGGGTGCACAGCAGCGGGCAGACACCTCTGGGCAGTGGGAGTGGATGGGGTACAGCAGCCTGGGTGCGCAGAGGCGGGCCGACACCTCTGGGCAGCGGGAGTCGATGGGGTACAGCAGCCTGGGTGCGCAGGGGCAAAACAGAGAATTAGGCGTGTGCAGTTGTATGTACTCTGCATTACTGATTCTATACTATGTTTCAGATGACTAAACTTGAAGACTGCACTATGTCCCGGCACGTGGTTGGAGACACACCGGTGGCAGAAAGGTGAGCTGTGAGGATTTTCTCCACAGTGTCAACACTCACTCTCCCTCTCCATCTCTTCCTTTCTGTCACTCACACTCTTTCTCTCTCTCTCACTCTCTATCTCTTCCTTTCTCTCTCTCACACTCTCTCTCTTTCTATGTCTTTTCCTCTCTCTCTCATTCTTTCTTTCTCTCTCTCTTCCTCTCTGTCTCACTCTTTCTCTCTCTCTCTACCTCTCTCTCACACTGTTTCTCTCTTTCTCTCTCTCTTCCTTGTATCTCACTTTCTCTCTCTCTCTCTCTCTCTCTCTCACTCTTTCTCTCTTTCTCTGTCTTCCTCTCTCTCACTCTTTCTTTCTCTGTCTCTTCCTCTCTCTCTCTCTCTCTCTCTCTCCTTTCATGGACGCATGACGCACAATCTTATCTTTCTTTTTGTCTTGCAGGCTGTGATTCACAAATTGTCGAGGGATGACACGCCATACCTGTACCTACTTTTAATTTGCTGTTTTGTTTAAATAAAATGTTTTATATGTAAATCCATATATGACTGAGATTCTTATTTGTCCAACCTCACATGCATCTTCTTTACTATAATTGTGCGACATCAGCCAATTTGTTACGTTCCAGATTTCCTAAGGTTGCTGTCACATTTGTTTGTGTAGGGGGGGAGGTGAGGCGGGGATGGCGGACAAGGGGCTGGTGGCGGGGGGTGTCGGAGCAGTGTTGGGTATCCGAGCTGCATGATCGTTGGCTCCATTGCATCAGTTGTCATTCACTTTGAAAGTTAAAAATATCGTCTCAAATACTTAACCACTACTACAAAACACATAACACACCTTCTTAATTTCTAATTTACCTTTGTAGTTGGTATGCAGATTTCAAATGTCACAAACGCATGCAATTCTTTTCTTGTCACACAGTACATCTAATGCACCGCTTTCATCAAGAATGGAACCAGTAATGGCAGCATTTCCCTGTTGCTCCACACATAAATACATATAAAGAACAAATCAAAATAGTTCCTTATTTTTTTTAGATTGCAAAACCTCTCTTTATTGGTTATTTTTTAACTTTCCATATAAACAGTTTTTTAAGGACACATACAGGTGAAAAGTTCAAGGTATTGTATCACCACTTTCTAGAACATTCTATGACACGTGCAGGTTAAAAGTTCATCATTTTTTTAAACCTACCGATATTTCTTTTTGCAACATTTTTTTCAACATTTAACGGCACGTGGAGGTCAAAAGTTCACCATTCTTTCAAGTTTGAACTGCACCTTCCAAATACAATTAGCAGGTGTGGTTGAGCTGAGCAAATTTCATCCTATAATATGTACTCCACGTATAAACTGCTTTTTTATTAATCAATCACAAAGATGCTTTTCATCAAAACTAATATACACCCTACTTTTTAGGACACAATACATTTCATCTCCCAATTGGTTAACGTTTTGTATGTAAAAAAAAAGTAGTTCCCCATGTTTAAACATATCTCTTATTCTACGAACGGACTGCATGAGCTACAGACATTTATCCATATCTTGTAGCCATACCTTCAAAATGCTAGTGTGGATTGTAGGACATAGCTATGTTTTCTGGTGCAAGAGGTATGCAGAACAGAGACGTATTGACTTAGACCTAGGTTTACAAAATGTGCACATTAAATGGTTTGCACAGAGAGGATTGAAGTGGCATCAATTGCTCCCTTTGGTTAAAACCTGTCTGCATCTCCAACACCCTGATCTCATGATTGTGAACTGTGGTGGTAACGACCTAGGCACATTGGCTGGGGTAGGTTTGGAAATGCTTATGAAAGACACCTTTGGACAATTGATGTTACTTTTGCCTCAAACTGTCTTTGTATATTCCAATATATGCCAAAGACAGAAGTGGAAATGGTCAAACCAATTTTGTCATAAGATTGAAAAATCTAGGAAGAATGTCAACAAAGCTGTGTCTGCATACCTCAGAGACCATAGAATGGGGTCGATTTACAACAACAACATACGTTTTGATATGGCTGATATCTACAGAAGTGATGGAGTACACTTCACAGATAAGGGAAACCGAGTTTTCCTGATTAACTTGAAGATGTGCATTCGCACTTACATGTAGCTCCAACTAATAAACACAAGGGCTCTTTTTAGAGAAGCCTTATATTCCCAATTTCGGCTCACAGAGTGTCACCTGCGGGCCGTCGGGCAGGCTCGCAGAGGAAGAGCTGCGGCCCGTGGGCTCAGCTCACAGAGGGAGACCTACGAGCTGTTGGCTCGCAAAAGCACAGCACCGTACTGGCTCGCAGAGGGAGAGCTGTGGCCGGACTCGCAGAGGGAGACCAACGGGCCAACAGGCCTGCTAGCAGACACACAGCTATCAGTTAACGGGCTGGCTCGCAGAGATACAGCTGCAAGCCCTTCGAGCTGCAACCCGACGGGCTAACTCGCAGAGGGAGAAAAACGGGCCGACGGGCCTGCTAGCACAGACAGAGCTACGAGCTAACGAGGTGGCTCACAGAGGTAGAGCTGCGGGCCCGACGGACTGCCTTCTAAAGGCATAGCTGCGAGCTGATGATGTGGGGAGAGGGAGCGTAAACGGAGTATCTCGCACAGACAGACCTGCGGGATATTTTCAGTATTGCCTCGCAGAGGTAGAATTACGGATGCGATGCCTTTTAGAGGGAGAGATGCGAGCTGACAGACTGAGTCACAAAATGGCTCACAGCTCGCAGTCGCAGAGCTGAGAGCCGACGGACTGGCTTCTAAAGGCATAGCCGCGAGCTAGTGATGTGGGGAGAGGGACCTTGAAAGGGGTATCTCGCACAGACAGAGCTGCGGTATATTTTTAGTGTTGCCTCGCAGAGGTAGAACTACGGACCTGATGCCTTGCAGAGGGAGAGTTGTGAGCTGACGGACTGAATCACAAAATGGCTGCCAACACTTCCTAGTTTCAACAGTTCGCAGCCAATGAGCCGCAAGCTCGTAACGCTTCAGCCAATCAGATGTCAGAATTCTTAAATATCGATATCTGGAAAATTTGGTATTTCTCTAAAACTACTGAACGGATTTACCCGATTTAAACAAAAGCGTGCTTTCTGGACCAAGACCTTTCTCTGTGCCAAATTTGGCGTAATTCCGTTCAGCAGTTTGACCTGTAGCCTTGTCTAAAGTTTCCTATGGAAATTGCATGGAGAAAACACTTTTTAGGACCCCCTTTTTCTTAGCCCCCTTGACGAATCCCCCCAAACTTTTAGGATAGGAGCTGACCTGAAAAGAGGAACTTTTTGGAAAATTTCATAAAGATTCGTCAAACGACGCCAAAGTTATAAGCACATCAAAAAATGCTTTTCCTATGGAAACGTGGTCCTAACTATAACTACCTGCTGGCGACCGCCAGTAGGTAATATATATATATATATATATATGGAGGGCTTGACTCTTATGCAGTGAATGTGCATGAGTCTTCGTTGGTATGGTTTAGGTGGTGACATCGCCATCAAGCCCCGACCCGTTGTGCTGGGCGTCTTTGCTCGTCAAGAGTCATTTGGAAGCTATGTAATCGGACGCCCGCCGGCTGCACTGGATTTGCCTCAGAAAATTTGGCTGAGTGTGTGCCACTGCTCACGGGAGGCAGACGCCACCGTGGGATGAGGAGGCCTGCCTGCGGATTTTTTGATAAAATTTAGGAATCAGCCAGAGTTTGCAGGAGCACTATCTCTTGCACAGCGAGAGCGGAAGACTGACAGCTTTAAAAACAAGCAGATATGAACACTTTTTTGGAAGAGAGAAACGCACGAGGAAAATGTGCTTGGGAAGTGATCTGAACTTAACTTTGCCCTCTAGCCCTACACGGAAGTTACTCCTCATGAGGCATCTGATGGCATTGATTTCGTCAGAATAATAAATTTTATAAATAAGTACTCTGGACTTGGGGGAAGTACGCAGTGATTTTAAATCACCGGTGCAAGGCATTATGGACATTGATGTCCTGAGAAATTTAAAACTGTGGACATTGACTTTTCCGACTCGAGAAAAAAAGATATATAAAAGAGTGCAATAGCAGGACATTATTGAGAGTATGGATTGTTAAAATTGGCAAGTCATGTCCTATATAAGATAAACTGTGGACTGCACATATTGAATACCAGTGTGATTCACAAAATGAGAAAGAAAGCACCCGCACTTTGTCCTTCCTCTTTGTCTGACTTTGTGAAGTATTTAAGTCTTCCCAGCACCTGCTCCTTGAATTTCATATGATTAAGGTCCGGTGGGACTGAAACGCGTAATGCAGGCTGTGATGCTGCTGGCTTACCTGCTGGAATCAAGACGTTTGAAACCAATCTAGTATGGAGGGCTTGACTCTCATGCAGTGAATGTGCATGAGTCTTCGTTGGTATGTGTATATATATATATATATATATATATGTATATAGATATATATATGTCAGGAGAACGGAATACCAACGCGCTCTCGGGTCTTGCAAAAACCAGCCAACACTCCAATGTGAAGAAAAGGGGGTTTATTACGGCATAAACCCTCCGTGACGCATTTCAACCCCGAAAGGTCTTAATCAGACAACGGAGTGACGAGATTCGGTCTCTTACATACATTTCCTGGAAAAGTGTGAAAATTAACAAAGGACTAAACATCCGTGTGAGTTCAACATTTACTCACACATAGTCGCCATCTTATAACGATAAATACACATTTAATACTTGTTGCTCGTGCTTTGCGTCTCCGTGACAGGAATATTAATTCTGCTAGTGGAATACAGTCTTAGTTCTCCACCTTAAACTGCCTAGCAAAATGTGTGGGAGAAATCAGTCAGAGTACTAACTTATACATGCCCTCACTGTGCGCGCGTTATAACAAATGTTCTAAACATGTGTTGGGCATCGTATTCTATGGGTTGCGTATGCCCCCTTTCCAGCACGGAAGATATGTGTCTTCTGTTCCACCAAATCACGAGCCAAAAAATAATGGGTGGAAGTTAGACTATGGCGGTGCATGCTGGCACTTGTAGTACGTCCATGCCCGTTGTATACTATCCTAACTGTGATGATGTAATGGTTACACGCTGTCCTCCCCTTGTTAGTGGGAACTATGCATTACCATCCAAGGCAGGTAAAAGCTCGGTGTACCGGCTCACAATCTGTTCTTGATCCTCGTCAGTAAATATGTTCATCAGTTAGGATATGACTCAGGATCGTGTGGATCACCATTAGACTCTATAGTGTGGGATGGGAGCTACCCATATCGCTCTGTTATCGATCTCTCCAAGTGGATCACTGTCTCCCTACTGCGCTGCGCTCACGGTGAAAATCATGTAATGCCTGGATTGGAAGCTGTCCTCACCACCCATCTAAAATTGTTGGTTGCAATGCATTCGCCAAGTGGCACATTGTCATAAAAATAATCGTACCCAGGAACTATTGTAGACCTAATCACAATCAAGGAGAACGCGTTGGTATTCCGTTCTCCCGACATATTGACGTACCGGTTTTCTCTGCCGGCATTGCGCGACCCCTCTACGGGCTAATGATTTCCAGAAGGAGGCTCTTTGTTTGGTTATAGATATATATAGATATATACACACACACACACACAGAGTGGTATGCATTTACACATACATCCATGTATAAACACTGCACATAAAATGTTGCCCCATGTAATAATCTAGGCCACATGTTTAATAAATGCCTCATAAGTATTGTTCAGGGAGGGAAGTTGAGGGTTGGGTGACTGATTGGTATGATGTTTTGAAAACCGAATAAGAATCTGTTTAAAAAAATTAAATAAGTAATGCAGTGATATAATTTGATGTGCTAATTTGAAAAGCTTCTGCCTGCTAAATAAATAAAAAAAATTGAATTATGAAGTGTCTTTGTTATATTTTTACATAGAATTTGTTGTACAGTTTACATGATAAACAGTTCCAGGGCTCGGCTCATGCGTGGGCTCTTAGAAGCCAGCCAGACTTTCAGTGAGGCTCTAGCGCAACTCTACCTTTACATTTGTTGGCTGTCCCATCTTTACCTACATACATATACTCACATGTACAGAGTACACATATATAATCAGGAACATTAAATACTGTATGCAACCCGCAACCGTCAGGCGAAACAGCAGAAAATAGACAGAGCGGGAATGCTGAACCTGAAGTGAAAGGGAGCAAACTGCGGCTTTAGGAATACGTTGAGTTGGAGCAGCTTGCCAAAGAATGTACTGTAGGTGCCAGCTGACAGTGAGATATATCTTTAATTCAGATTCCGAACAGACTTTCTGGTAATGCAGGAGTGCAGCAAATAAATGGAGGCAGACCCAAGTCAAAAAGGAAGATCATCCTGGAGTCATTCTGTAGTCATCCGATGACTTCAGCTGGGCTATTCCTGTAATTATCTGGGGAAGTCATCCCAAGCCATCCTGAAGTATGCCTATAGGGCAAAATATTTAAATGAGATGACTCCAGAGCCATCACTGAAACTACTCCAGGATTAGTTCTCGATTACTACAGTGGAAAACATCTGATGATCATTTACTACTGCAGGATAGCCCCGCGATGATTTCAGGATTAGACTGGATTAGCGCAGGATGGGTTCCTGATTACTTCAGTGGAAAACATGTGATGATCATTGACTACTGCAGAATGATCCCAGGATGATTTCAGGATTAAGCTGGATTACTCCAGGGTGGGTTCCTGATTACTTCAGTGGATAACGTGTGATGATTATGTATTACTGCAGGATGATCCCGTGATGATTTCAGGATTAGGCGGTTATTACTCCAGGATGATCCTGTGAGTATTTCAGGATTGTACAGAATAATCTTGTGATTACTTCAGAATAATGCTGCATTACTCAAGGATGATCCCAAGATAACTTTTGAATGGGACTTTATAAAGTTGCAATCTGATTTTTGGTATTCCACGAAAGTCAGAATAAATAAAGATTCCTTTAAATTACGTGTTTAACTTGTCGCATTTGCAGGTGATTCTTTACTTTTGTTTCCCCAACTGCAAACTGAGAGGAGTTTTTTTCTTAAAGTGAATTAAGTGGCAATGTAGGATGTACATTTTTGCAATACACAACACAATATAAATAACTGCAAATGAACATATTGTAAACAGCAGTTAGGAAAGCAAAAATGAAGCTTTTTAAAATTTCTGAAATGTACTGGAAACAAAGATTTTAATATGATCAAAACAAATCAATACACTTGCTTGGTGATGCACAAACTAAAAATATTCACAGAAGCCGGATTTCCACATATTATGATTTGTGTGCTATATAGTTTTATCAGTAACATTGTATGCCTGTGCACATTTAGTGGTCATTTCAATGGAAAATGTGAGGTCTGTAAATGACAATGCACTCCCACACAATGCCCTAATTGGATTCCAAAATCGCCCTACCTCATGTCCATCAAAGGTAGGTGGGTTGAAAACCTTTGGTGTTCTAAACAGTGGGCTGTGGTTCGAAAAAGTTTGGGAACCACTGCTTTAAGATGACCTTGAGTGATATATGTGAATTAATGGAAAAACAAAAACCTCCAATGTGGAACTGCATTGGAGGAAACCAAATCTGGGAAAACAAATTTTAAGGAAATATAAATGAATCAAAAATTAAAAGAAACATTTAAAAAGAACAATAATTTTGAGGAAAAATCCAAAATTACATTAAACTTATAAGGAGTTTAAGACTAGTGGCTGGTTTTTGGGTTCAAGGAGGGCTAATCATTAGGGGTCCTGGGGTTTCTTTAATGGTCAGGAATGGGTACAGTTCAGGCATAGAAAGGGGGTTTAGGAATGGGTGGAATCTAGGGATGCTGAGGATTTTTTAAAGTTCAGTGATGGCTAGAGGTTAGGGGTGGTGAGTTTTTAGCATTCAGTATTGGGTGGAGTTTAGGTTGGTGAGGGGTTTTAAGGATTCCTGGCTGGGTGGAGATTTGACGTAGAAAGCGATTTAGGTTTCAGGGAAGGGTAGAGTGTAGGTGTGGTAAAGATTTTTTATGGTTGTGGATGAGTGCTGTTTAAGGGCAGTGAGGGCTTTTTTTTTAGGGTTCAGGGATGGGTAGAGCTTGAGGGTGGTGAAGAGTAAATCAGAAAAGGCAGACTTGGCTTGGAATTCAATTCAGCTTACCACAGTAAAAGTACCCAGCCTTAACTGTGAGGTCTTCAGGATATGTTTAGGTTAATCACCATTCTGTGATTCTGTCTTGGCACTCAAACCGCTTCCCATTTAAACATATTTGTCCCCTCATGTAAGCCTATCCCTTCTTGTACCATTTTGTGTCGCCCAACTCCGCCTTCACGTGTCCAGCATCCACTCCTCCCACCTATCCCTATTCTAAACAATCCCCATCATGCATTCCAAGTCCTTTCCTAGCTACTGTACACCACACCACACCTCCCATCTATCATGTCTCCTTTCACCCCCTGTCAGCCAACACCTATATCACACCCTTGCACCTGTTCCCAGCTGTGGTACATCCCATGGCTGCCCATTGTGCTTTTTGCCTTGAATTCGCAGCTGTCTCCTATTTGATGGCATCTTCTCCCATCAAGTAATGTCAACTCGTTCCTTCTCTCAGCTATAATTTACTTCTACTGTGATCCATCCCAGCTTAATTCTATTAACAGCGCTCCCACATCTATCCAGTGTCACTCATTCCCTGTTGACTTCTATCAACGAAACTGCCACGTTCTGCCACCAGTCTTTCAATCCAATATCCTCCAATCTCACTCTCTTCAGAGCTCAAAAAATCCACTCACTATGGCGAGCCAGATCTAATCAGGGTGAGTTATTTTTGAAGCCTACTCATCCGGTCTGGCTAGCTAATAGGTGTTCTGCTTGATCACAAAGAGTGAATGAGCAATAAAGATGACTTTAAATCTTATTATCTTGTCACATTTGCTCTGCTTTCAGAGACAGAGGTCAAAAGTCAGTTTGTCTTTCTACATTTACTTTTCTTTCTGTGACTGAAGTTAGAGTGGAGAAGGAAGCAGACAGAGTTGTAAAGCATGAAAAATAGGTGCGAGAAGGAAAAACAGATAAAAGGAAGCATGAGGAAGAGGAGTGATGGATGTGGGAACCAGACAGATGGGGTAAACAAGAAATGAGAAGAGTGAAGAGTACTGGAGAAAGCAGAGAACGGAGTGCAGGAGAACAAAAGTGAAAAGAGGGAGAAGGGAAGAAAAGTAGACCTAGAGAAGCTAGGGGAGAGGGAAAAAAAGTGGAAAGGAAAGACAAGAAAGTGAAAAGCAATTAGGGCCATATGTATCAAAATTGGAATTTGCGATTCTCAAATTGCGATTCATAGCGAATCGCATTTTGAGAATCGCAAAACCCGATGTAAAGAAAAGATCGCAAATATTTAGCGAATCTCAAAAATCGCAGAAAATGCGAATACCTATTTTGCGATCCCTTTAATTGCGAATTCGCAATTAAGGAATCGCAAATAAAGAATCGCAAATTAGCGAATCGGCAATTCAGGTGCAGCATGATGACATCACAACCAGGAAGTGGGACTACCCATGCTGCACCTGATTGCCAGAAGCTGAGTGAGAGGCTGGGAGGAGAGCTGAGACACTTGTGCACTGCATCTGAGTGAAGGAGACATGGACACACAGGAGAAGGAGAGCCAGCAGGAGGAGAATGCCAGGAAAAGGAAACATAAGTTCAGTGAGAGGGAGCAGGAGGTGCTCATACAAGAAATGGTTGTGAGCCATGATCTCCTGTTTGGCAAGCAATCACTACGTGTGCCAGAGGCACGCAAAAGGAAATTCTGGGCAGACATACAAGAGAAGGTGAATGCCATCGGCGTGACCCACCGCACCGTAGAGGACCTCAGGAAAAGGTGGTATGATATGCGCAAAAGATCCAAAGAAAAGGTGGCTACAAGGCTGGCTGAGGCAAGGAAGACCGGTGGTGGGACGTCCACTGCTACTGATTCTACGCCTTTGGAGGAGTTGGTGGAGGGCACCCTGCAGCCGGAGAGTGCCAGTGGCGTGGCTGACCTGGACAGCTCCGAACCCCGAAACACCAGGCAAGGTAAGAAACATGCTAAAACTCCCCTGATACATCACCACATCACTCACACACCCAGGAAAGACCCAGGCACCAAACATGAATGCAACTCTAGTGCATGCACACAAGCACACCCAGCAATGCATCATGGGAGATGTAGTCACATGCACCAAACAGTGGAGCAGTGACACCCAGCAAGGAACAAACAGAATGAGTAAATCAGGAAAGGCAGAAAACATATAGATAGATCCCATGTAACTCGAAACTGAAACATTTATTGCATTACCAATGCAAGGCAGGACACCCAATTAATGTGTGCATTTACATTTACAGCACCACTAGGAACACAGGAATCAATGGCAGGAGGGGAGGATGCATCCCACACCGAAGAACAGTCAGGGCAAGAGGAGCAGGAGGAAGGCAGCCCAGTAATCCCTGTGACACGCAGGCGGCGCATCATAGTACCACCACTACCACCACTGGAGGCAGATCCACTGGACACAAGTGGAGAAGAGCAGCAAGTCCAGGGCCAGCGTGCTACACGGCACACAGCACAGTCCCCTGTCCGTCCTAGTCCAGGAAGTTCATCCAGGCGCAGGGCACGTCTGTCCACCAGCACAGCTGCCGTAGGCGAAGGCACGGTGTTTGCAGGGCTTGAGGGCAACATGCTACAGGTACAGCGCCTGCAAGCAAAGGCAATAAAATCAATACAGCGCCAGTTCACAGCACACAACAACAACATGACCCAAATGAGGGAGGGCTTCATGGGCATGACTGGTGCACTGGAAGCACTATGCTCAGAGATGCGGAGAGACCGGGCAGCCAGGCGCAGGGAGAGACAGCGCCTTCACACCCGCCTGGACATGTACACAAAGGCGGTAAACCGCCTGTCCACTGCCACATCAGTGCTGGCACGTCGCTGTGTCAGCATGCAGCATGAGATGGCACACTGCTGCCAGGATGTAGCCAAGGGCCTGGTGCAGGTCACACATGCCGTGGACCAGCTGCGTGCAGCAGCCACAGGTGGCACAGGACCCCTCAGCTCACTGGAGGATGAGGAGCAATCCAGCAGGAGCAGCATCACTCCACCCATCCCACAGGACAGACGTCGCAGTGCGCGTCAGGGGAGACCAGCCGATGCCTCAGGGGAGGGCAGTGGGCACCCTGAGCGAGGGGCAACAAGCCGTGCACGCAGACGTTGAAGTGCCATGAGTGGCACATGGCATTGGGTGAGGAAACCCATTGCATCTTGACTCATGTTTGGGAAAAAGATTTGCACTGTGTGTTGAACATGTGCAAGCAATTTGGACTCACATAGTGTGCCCCCCAGGCTGTGTGACGGATATTGTCCTGCACTGAAGGTAATTAAAATACAGTTTTGCACCAATCTGTAGCATTGTGTCATCATTACTCACCTAGAAATAGTTCTGTGTGATCTCATCTCGCCTCTGGCGGCCAGACGCTGCACCAACCCCACCGGCTGGTCTGCATCGTGGAGCTGGACCCTCCTCATCTGATGAGTCTGAATCTGTAAGCTCCACTGGGGTGCCTTTCCTGGTGGCGATGTTGTGTAGCATGGCACACGCGACCACGATTTTGCAACATGTCTCGGGACTGTACTGTAGCGCACCTCCACTCTTATGTAGGCAGCGGAAACGGCTCTTGAGGATTCCGAATGTCCTCTCAATGGCACAGCGGGTGGCTCTGTGGGCACTCTTGTACCTCCGCTCCCCAGCAGGGTCTGGACTCAGGTACGGAGTCATGATGTAGTCACGTAGAGCATATGCACTGTCACCTGCAGGGAGACAAGAATCAGGTTAAACACTGCCCTGCCACTTCTGTGCTTTATTGGTGTGTCCCTGCAAGCAATGCATTTACCTAGCAGGTAGCCCTCACCAAACTCCCCATCTGTGAGTCATCGGTGGATTCCACTGTGGCGAAACATGAATCGTGGGTGATGCCTGGGTATTTCGCAACTATATCAGTGATTATATGTTTGGCATTGCACACTACCTGTATGTTCAGTGAATGATAGAACTTGCGATTCCTGAACACATACTCATTTTGTGAGGGGGGGGAAATAGCGACATGGGTCCCATCTATGCAGCCAATAACGTGTGGGAATTGGGCTATCTGATAGAACTCCTGCTTGGTCTGATCTAGTGCCTGTTGTGTGCTGGGGAATTGGATGTGGTGATGCATCCTCTGCACCATTGCATCAAGGAAAGCGCGGAAGAAGCGCGAAAGTGCACTCTGCGAGACCCCTCCTGCTGTGGCTATCACCCCCTGAAAACTCCCAGATGCCAGTAGGTGCAGTGAGCACAAAACCTGTACATGGGTGGGGATGGTGTGTGTCCTGCGTGTGGGGTGTTCTAGTATGGGTTTGAGTTCCTCTATTAGGTCCAGGATGCTGTCTTCGTCCAGCCTGTAGTTCACACGGATCTCCTCCACAGTCCGCTGGAACAGGGTGATGCGCGCTCTGAAGATCCTTTCCTGGCGTCTCCTCTTCTGTGCAGCAGCTCTGATACACAGCCTCCTGGCTATCAAGTACAGCCCAGCCATTGTGGATCACCCCTGTGGCATTGTGGGCCTCTTTAAATAGGTTGCACCTGGTTACCACCTGCTCATACTTGGTGGTAATTGCGATGTGCAAAATTTGCAAATTTCGTACATTCGCAAATTGTGATTTTTCATGCATCTCATTTTGCGGATTCGCAATTTGCGAACATGTTAATTGCGATTTTCGGAAGTCACGTGTCGCAGATTGCGAATTCGCAGAATTATTCGCAGATTCTAGGTCTCGCAAAATTGCTAATCGCAAATTTTGCGATTAGCATTTTTGCGCACTGGTAAGCTGTTATACATAGGAATTCTCTGTTTAGCGATCGCAAACACCGTTTTTTTGCGATTCGCAGTGTTTGCGATCGCAAAACAGCTTCATACATATGGCCCCAAGTGAGGTAAGAGCAGAAAGACAAGAAAAATGGACAGTGTGTGAAAGAAGACTGGAGACCAGGAAAGGAGGAAGGTGAGAAGTGGAAGAAGAAAAGCATAAAGTGAGAAGGAGAAAGAGTGTCTGCCTCGCCCTCATAACGTATACAGTAATAAAATATCGAAAGTTGAGGGATGACGGCTGTATCATTCCTGGGCCTGCTTTACCTAATGTATTGTGGGTCTTTCATCGAGCTAAGATTTTCTGCCATCAAACAATGTTTTTTGTGGCAGCACAACAGTTATTCCTGATAAGAGATAATAAAGTGTCAGTCATACCATCAGGATTAGGTTTTGGTGGAGAATCACATTCTGATACTTAAAACAAAGTCACATAACATGATCAGGCTTTGAGACACAAAATCCCACTGCCACCTCTTTCGAAATGAAGTTCCACATTCAACCGCTTTCAGAGAGCCTCACACAAACACTTTTGCAATAATAAAGCATGAAATTCAACTGAGCCTGCTCCGCTGGTGTTGAGAAGTGGGCTCATACACCCCGCTCAATAGAGGCGGGTGAGCCATTGATGGCTCGGAGGCGAACTTCAAAGAGTAACAAGTCGAGTTTTTTACAGGAGATGTGGTCTACTGGCTAGAGATGACAACCCTGGCACATGGGGAACCAGCAGTGGTGTAGCCACCGTGTAATGGGCCACATTGTAAGGAAGGAAGTGCCCCATGTGGCTGTTTGAATTGGAAAATACAGAAATAATCAGGGTTTAGTGGGATGTTGAGGCATATGCGCCCCAGTGCCACTGCCCCAATGGGAGCTACACCCCTGGGACTGTAAACACATACAAGACCAGTCATACCCAGCACTTACCACATCAGAACACTTCAATACTTCAAACCTTCACAGCATCAGAATACTGAAAAACAACAACTCGCTGCATCACAAGGATATCAACTGATTGAGAACTACAACATCAGGTCACTCTCAGCAACACAGCACTCAAAAGGTGGAAGCTTGCATCAAAACTCCAGAGGTGAAACATGTTCATCCTTAATTTATAGTGCACTTGATCCAGCGCCTTTCACAGGCTCCAAATTCAAACATCGAAGGGCCTATATCACCTAAATGTACACTAGTTTTAAGTGTGTGTCATACACAAGAAAATATACTCCACAAACATATGCACACATATACACACATGGTACTCAAAAGCCACTCGAAATATGTATTTCTTAGCAAGTATGCACCAAGACGCACAAATGTGTACTAACGTTTTTGTAAACATACATCCTTGTGCACACAAGCATGTTCTCCATAATAGGAGCTTCCTGAATCACACTAGCATGCATACACACACTTATACTTCTGTATTGTACAGACAACTCCACAATCTTTACTAGATCGCAATTTTAGTTGCACTGTGTACTAGCCTGCACATAAAACAGTTGTGCACAAAGCCCATAATGAACATGTTCTGTACACTAGTTTTAAGTGTGTGCCATATACAAGAAATTATACTCCACAACAAACACATGCACACATATACACACATGGTACTCACAAGCCACTCGAAATATGTATTTCTTTGCAAGTATTCACCAAGACGCACAAATGCGTACAAACGTTTTTGTAAACATACATCCTTCTGCACACAAGCATGTTCTACATAACAGGAGCTGCCCCGAATCATACTAGCATGCACACACACTTCTGTATAGTACAGACAACTCCACAATCTTTACTAGATCGCAATTTTAGTTGCAGTGTCTACTAGCATGCGCATAAAACAGCTGTGCACAAAGTCCAGAATGAACAGATGTTCTTTGGTCTGGTCAGAACACCTTAAAAAAAAATTTTTTTAATTACCAACGCGCCTGTGCCCGCACATGTACTTGTACTGACAGCCATTTTTGTACTTGGTACATTCTATCCCAGTAGTGGACTTGTGGCGTTGCAGATAATTAGCAGGCAAACACAGTGGGTCGACCCTGTGACTTACAGGTTGTGTTCAGATACCAGCAGCAACCCAAGGCCACTATTCTAAAAATAACTTGAGCCCAGGTAGGTTTTCCACCCCACCACTATCTTTTGTAGAGCCCTAAACTAATTGCGGTCTGCTTTGTTGCGAGGTGTATTTACCCACATCTCAGTGCTCACTAAGAATGAAATCAAGTGTTCAGTAAAATGGGGCATTGGTGCCGAAGGCTCAGTCCGCTTAGAACTTGTTTGCTACGCTTTGCTCTTTTTCTTATCCTCTGCAAGTAAACTATCCAAAACGTCATCAGAATTAGCTCCTTTTTTCCAACCCACTGACTAAAATGTAACTTTCAGTTGCCTTTACAAACACTCGATTTCCCTGGCATGTCAGAAACAAAATGTTTATTTTACCCGTCAGTGACATCGCACAACAGCTTGGGTCCCAAAACATCACCTACCTCCGCTTCAAGCCACTAAATCATTTAAAGAAAATAAATGTCGATAAAGTGATAAGTGCAAGGGATTTTATCCCACAGAAAATGCAGTTACGATATGCACCAGTGATTCCTAATTACAGCGCGAAAAATGTGAACTGTAACACACTACTCCATTTGACATTTTTACAGAAATACAGTTTGCGCCTAGCGTCTCCTCTGTGTTTGTGTCCCATGAGCAACTGAAAAACGTCTCATTGAATCGGACAGCAGAAGCCAATAAATCTCCACTCCACCCAAAACCGAAAGTAATTATTACCCGACTCGTCCTGCTGGCAAAGATGATAATCCTATCTCCCTGTGCTTAGTTTATGAAATATTTTCACAGCCACGCACTGTGCCTCCTAGCAGAACATGAAAAGCTTGAGAAACGCCATACCCGCACTTTCAAAGTCCACAATGGCTCCCCCTCCCACCCTCTTGCTGCGCGCCACGAGCCTCTGACCTGGATGAACATTGAGGAAAAACTGCGGTTAGATATGTAATCGTGTACAAGGTCAGTAATTAAGGAGAATAAAAAGGAGAGCGTATATTTTAAACAAATATTCAATTCAGTCGGTAAGGTTTCTTAGGTAAGTTTATTCTGTTTTAATCGGTTTCAAACTTGTATTATTTAGAAAAGCATGTTCCCTCAAGTCGGGCCTTTCGCTTATAGCCAACAAGAATAAACTACAGATTAATTTCTTCGCAAATACAGCCATAGAAACAGGAAAACCAACATTGCCCCACGATTGTTAGTAGATACCAGCTGGGATTTTACAATCCGGTCCGACTTGCTTGCTCGTAATGCCTTTCCCTGCAGCAGCTCTTGGACAACAGGTACCGATCTCCAAGCACTCAGAAAATGTAAAGATCCTTTAATAAACAAAATACCGGCGTGGTCCGTCTGCTTCCTCGAGGAGATCACACAAACGTTTGCACGTCGTGTGACGTAACTTCCGGTGCCAACGGATGTGCATAGGAACTTTACAAGAAGTGTGTTAGAAGGCATTCATTCGCAGAAAATAATGGTTTTCTTCGATGTACTCATATGCAAATGATGAGTGCACACAAGCAAGGACAATCGGGTGCAGCAGCAGCAGTAATTAACTTCTCCAGAGTGTTTCTCCAAGTCTATCTGTTGTTCCCAAGTGTTCACATGGATAGCATGGTGGGTTGATCACAAATGCGAGAAATGTTGAAAAAAGTGAATGTCGGCGATCAGAGAGGGGGGCGGAACAAAAAATAGTGATTAGTCACAAAAGTGACAGTCATAATATTCTGCTGGATGATTCAGCGGTCGGGTCACTGAGCCCAGGGCATCTCTCCTGGGACATTACACTGCTGTGGCCCAGGAACCAGCAGCCATTCGGTATTTGGATCTGTAGGAATAAGTGTTTGTCAGGACATCTCAGAAGCCTACATTAGCAGGCTAGCGAGTCAGTCTTGGGTGAAAGCGCTGCTGCGACCATGGCACTGTCAGCCTTGGTAAAACAGTGAGTGAGGGTCTGGTTCTGCCCACTTACGGGCAGCCTTGGGTACCGGGTGTGGGCACTTCAACCTCCAGACTTTTTTTTTTTTTTTTGTAGAGTTATATAGCGCGAACTCGACCCGAAGGTACTGGAGCGCTTTACATGAGCACCAGTTATGTTACACAATGACACATTCCTGAATACAGACTCTGGTAGCATATGGACAGTACCCATTTTTCACCCGCATTTGGCAGGCGTCACCCTCTTTTCACTTAATATTCACCCACATGAGAGCACTCCCTCAAACACCTGAATTCACTAGCATTTTTGAGTCAAGGGATAGACAGCTATGAAGCTGCATCCTTCAGACATTCATCCTCCATTTAGAGGAAGAAGCAGCCACAGACAGCTTCACTTTACATAAATAAAATGTAGCCTTCCAAACATTGCAACACAGTCCTTAACATAACAAACTTTGGTAAAGCCTGTAGGTCTCACTTTTGGGATCACTGGCTTTGCCAGTACCTTTTGGTGATGCTGTACAGCATTGCAAAAAAGCCTTTTTTACTCATGCTGTGCAGCATTACCAAAAGAAAAAAAGGTCTGATGATATGGCCACCAATGACCGCTTAAATTTCTAGACACCTATGTGCATACCATGCCTACAAAAAGATGCGTAATCTCCCATAATTTTGCTGTCATTTCGCATAATTATTCTGTAGCAAATTACACAAATTATGCCCACCCCTCTTCTGCTCTCTCCATCAAGGTTTACTTTTTATTTTTTAATTGTTTTTCTCTGGGACCAACAGTTGCATATTGCTAATGGGTTGCTACCTAATCCTCAGGAATGCTTTCATCTTTTTTTATTGTTTGAAGTAATCAGAAACTCATTTTTACATAATCCTCAAGTCATCTGTATTGATCTTATTGCAAAGTAATCAGATGCTCATTTTCAAGTCATCCTCAAATCATCAGGAACAATCAGGTCCTGAGAAGTCATCAAATGCTCATTTTTGTGTCATCCTCAAATCATCAGGTACAGGCTTCTAAACTCTGCTGATGACTTCAGGAGCTTGATGATGTCTGATGATGGGAAAATGACTTCTACAGTAGTTGGATGATCATTCGATGACTCTGGGATTGCTTCTAAAGTAATCCTGTTTGACCTGGGGAGAGAAGATGGAGATTGAAAGTATTGAGAAAGAGCCTGAAAGAGGCGAGACTGACAAACAAGGGGACACCAGAAAGCTAGAGGGCGAGAGTGAAGTTAGGCGGAGGCACTGAAGAGAGGACACTGAAGGAACATTGTTTTTGGTGTCCAGTTTTATTTATTGTGCCAGTGCGACCCTGTGTTAGAGTAATACAGAAGGGAGACAGAGTGTGAGACCGAAAAGAAATAGTTAGCGATTAAAATTAAATGATGGTCAAGAGAAACACACGGGAAAAAAAAGCAAAATAGACATGTTTACCCAAGTTATTGCACAGGAGAATAATCTGAGTGCCTTGGTACACTGTGGGCCCCTGCCTTGTAAGTACCCCCTGACACGCAGAAGCTGGGTTTGGAATGACTCCTGCTTAGGGCTGTACAGGCAGAAGGGCACAAGTGGCACAAGGGCCCAGAGGCCGGAGGGGGTTACTGAATCCTGATTATTGCTGTATTTCACAGTTCAAACAGGGGGCCCACTTTGTTTCTTCCACTAGGGCCCATGACACACTGGCTATGCCACTGACAGCAGCCAGAGATGAAGGCTCTTGAGGTGAGGCTTTCTACATTTGTCATTCGAGTTTAGTATTATAGCCGAACACTGTAACTTCTTCTTCAACTATTGGAGGTCTCGTGACGTGAGTGCACCTTTCTTAAGACCGGAGTGAAGTCGGCACACTGGTGTGGTGGGATCGCCTGGACCCTGATGGAGCCAGATCATGTCCAATGGTGTAACCTAAAATGATGGGGCCCCCTTGCAGAATGTGACAAGGGGTCCCTGAGGTGCCCATATCTCACAGATATTCATTGGGCTTGGGATGACTGGGGTTCTGAAGTGTTGAAGGCCCCCTCAGAGGGTTGGAAGGGGCCCCCTGCACCGAAAGGCTGCAGAGGCCTTTTTACACCCCTGAGCATTCTATTGTAAGCTATAACCGGTGGAGAAATATGCAGAATTGAGGTGCTCTGGTACACAGCTCTCAAATGAAAATCACAAAAGGAAAATTGGAGTTTATAAATGAAAAGTTTAACATACCGTCATAAGAAGCACAGACAAGTTTTAATCAGTTTTTTTGTACATTGATTGGTGAAAATGCACAGATCAATTAATGCATTATCAGTGTTCACCATTTCTACGTAATTGTATATTGGGGGGGTTGTCGAATATGGAAGAAATATCCTAGCTCCTGCTTAGGGGCATAGGGTTTGATCTTCTGCATTTAACGGCAACCAACTCTTGTGAAAGAGGCAAACACCTTAAAGTTAATTAGGCTGACCTGCGAGCCAGTTGCAGGCCTGGTGCTTGTGTTGATGAGTTACAGTTGGCTCTACTCCGAAGCCAGCATCATTGCAAAGTGTTTTGTGTAGTGGCACTAATAGGCTAAATGAGAGATTAACCCAGAGTGAGCTGCCATGAATCTGATGGTTGTGTGCTACGTTGCTTGCAACCAGCTTCCATTCTTTCTGGGATGAAAGGTGGCATCTTGTTGAAGGGCCTCATCTTGAAATTATGATTGAATAGCATCCTGACTCTCATGAGATAGGGGCTCCTTGGAGGTGGACCGCTGTTACTCTGGGTTCACTCGCTTCTTTTGGAACCTCAACGTTTGATCTCGAGTATTTTATTCTGTACATCTACACTTTTTGAGTCTCTGCTTTGCCACCAGTTCTTGTAGATTTCTGTTATGTTAACTTATTCTTGCTTATCTTCCTTACTCCTCTTACTCAGTTGTCTGAAATGGCAGAGCTGCAGTTCAAGTGATATGGCGTCCCCAAACTCCTGTGCAAAGGACAGGAGGATTGCAGCCTGGAGAGTTGGTGATTTCAATCACAATTTCAGCAGTTCTGGCTAAGCGTCATTCCATTTAGGAAGTTTTCTAGAGGTACGAGAAGCATTCGCCTGTGTGTAGGATGACAACTTCCCTCCATGTTAACAGGGACATTGTTTCCAGTCAAACACTTTAAAAACTCACAAATCATTGGTATTCGGTGTTTGTCTAATTAATTTGATAGAAGCAAACTAAGACAACAACACACAAAATGCTTACATCCCTGTACCACTACCCACCCCTTAACCCTAAAATGACTCAATTTACCATTACTCTACCCTCTATATGCTCTATATACACACAATTTACTGTTTGTATTGTGGTGCCTGTTTGGAAGTAGATATGATGTAATCTAGGGTTTGAAGGCTGCCTCCAAAAGTACCAAAAATTGGGCCCGCCGTTACCCACCCATAGGCACCCTTGGCCCATGCAGATGAAAATTCCTGCAGTCGGACTTGCCGGGGCAGGAGCATCACATGTCTCCTTTACACGCCGTCACAATTGGACACCACCCTTTCCGATCTTGTACAGTGTGGGGAAGGGTGGGGTCACTGTAGGTAAGTGATGTAAGGCTTGGACACTGGGCTGCAGCCTTTTAACTCCCAAGGTTGAATTAAATCACCACAGCTACAATTTAACTTCACTCCTCTCCTTTCTATGGGGCCGATGGGCTTGTGAAACGTAAGCCCTAAGTAGTGACGTCATTCTGAATTTCATACGCACTTATGCAGTAGCCTGCTGAAAGTGTGCGACTACCTGCCTGTCCTCGAACTGACAGTGAGGCACGATTATCGTATAACACAATACCATGTCATGCACACCGATATGTATAGAGGCAGCAAGCTGATATTGGGAGGAGGGGCGGGTCCCCTCAATCCTAATACATAAACCGCCCCTGTCCCCACAGCTGTTCTTATGCCGGTAAAATCTTCTGCCCAGTACTGCAATGCAGCTCTACTATCTCTCAGAAAACGTGCAGTGGTGGTCATGCACATCCAGTGTGCACTGAGCAGACCTGAAGCCTGGATGAGGAGGGGTTATTTGAGGATCTTCATGCCAGGACCTCGCCCCAAATGCATCCAATGTCTGAGTAGTGAGCTGGCTGGTAAAAGTGTTGGTTGTCAAAGGGTTGTCACACCTGGTGGCCAGTCTTTGTCATATGAAATGCTCAGGAGCAGGCATATTAACAGATGGATTTATAGGTGGGCTGTCCTTTCATGAACCTGGTTTAGTAAAAATGATTACTTTCAAGCATTTGACTACAGGGAAGTGCTCCTCCTATTGTCTGTGAAGCAAAAGAACCCTAAGTTAGGGTAATTTAAGCAAGGTCCCTTAACACTTGTGATGCCATGTTTGCTGTGCTTTCATGGAAGTGTGATATACACTTTTCTTCACCAATGGGTGCACCATTATTTTGTATGTCTTGAAGTGTTCGCTACAGGATGCGGTGATACCACATTGCTAGATAATGAATTATTCTTTAATTCTAAGTTTTTGTGACACTTATTTTATCTTTATCCCAGGTACAACGGATCTCCCATACAGAAATGAAAGCCTTATGTCTCATTACATGCATATGCATATATTCCTACACACATACGACTCTTGCTCAAAGCTATTAATTTACATCGCATTCTTGCTCTCTCTACGACCGTTTTTTTTAAGCAGTTCTGATCTCTTGTAATATTATGCAAGCAAAACAGAGTTTGCTTCCTCACCTACACTTTCTATAGCCTTGCAAATTATGGGTCTGATGTTCAAAGCCATTTCATGGCCACAAACCCTCCTATAGGCAAAGTCACAGGGTTCGCGCCGACAAAATAGCGCTGTGCAATGTAGCAAAGTCTTTTAATGAATTGAAAACGTTTCCAACGCCTAAAAGGACTTTTGTGGCCCTTTTCGACTTGCTAGTAAGAGGGAACATGGAATGGACATAAATCATTAAGGAGTCGCAGTTTGTTACTGCAATTGTGGTTGCAAACTGTGATCAGTTAGAGACCCCTGAATTGGGGGTGGTTCCTGATCTTCAAAGGGAAGGTGTCACAGAGGGGCAGGTTCATCTTTGGGTATCATTTTTGCCCTCTAACATCTTACCAAATGGAAAATATGTTTTATTAAAAGTAGCAACTGTCCCATTGATGGGCGATTTGGGAATGCAAATGCAGGGATGTAGGTCTGCTGTAGCTTGGAGGCATGCATTCCTGTACTTGCAGACAATCACAGGGGTTGTAAATTTAGGCCTGCCTGGTTAATATTCCTAAGGTAGGTTGTTTTGCACTTCCTGCAAATGGACAAATTGCAGTGCAACCAATTAGTACATAAGGAGCATTGCAAATTGCACACCTATTTGTAAACCATCTCTTTTTGACAAAAATAATTCAGACAGACTGTAATGTTTCAGAACTGACGTGATCCAATCTGTGGAGTTATGTACAGCGGAACCTATTTGTCATGCTCTCCAACACATCAGAAACAGGATTTTGATAGTGCTATATCAAGAACTAAACAAATAGAAGGACTTCGCCAGTATTACTACTGAACATTCCATGACGCAGTTTCCTTATGTAATCCGCCATTTGTTGTAGCATGATATGTATATGCATGGATCAATACTGCATCATGGCGGCTCCAAGGACCATGCTTCCGGGACTTACTGAAATGAACAAACAGCCCGACCAATGAGAAGATGCCAAGTGTGGACTCAAACAGAGGGTCACGAGAAGAGGCCGCCCCACCTTGTATGGAGTCCTTTGGGTGTATTAGATTGGAATAAAAGACCATAGTCCAAAAAACGTAATATAGCCCACGCAGTCCTAGCCAATAGCGTACAGAATCATACCGCAAAAACATGCCCTCCTGTTAGAGACGTCTGGCTATTATTCAGAAGTGTATCCCGCCTGCTAATTAGCAAGCTTCTCAATTGGATTATTTGCATATCTGAGCAGGGGCAGGGTATTAAAATCTCCCTCCGGACATGCTATAATAACCTTTCGAGTTTCTTTATAGGCTCCCAGAGGAAGCCCGTGCGCCAGAAAAAAATGCACCAAAAGCAGCGAAAGTACATAACGATCTGGTCCAATTAGGTATGGATTAGGCCGCTCTGTTTCTTTGAATCCTGTTCACCGTGATAAGGTGTTGTCCTGGAGGAGCACTTGACAAAAGCATCTGGGAAATTATAATGCAGAACCTAAATGAAACTGCAATGCCTTGGTCTCTCTTCCAAGGCAGAATAAACTGCAAAATCAATATGGCAGTGTATAAAGCAGAAAGGGGGCTGAAGTCATACGAATCCAAGGCCGCCTTATTGCATCGCTTCGAGCGCAGTCGTCGCTGTAAGATGCTCGCGGAGGGGATAAGGCGCAATTGGCGCAGATTGGGGATGGTGCTAATAGGATTAGCTGCGGCCCTTTTTAATTGTGAGATATTATACCTTCAGAGCCCTCCTTTGGGGAACAATTCAGTAATATGTTTTTTTAAGCAGCCGGCAAGGTAATTTGTCGCTTAGAATTCACATCTGAGCCAGGAACCACCGGCTTTTCTTCTGCTTAATTTGTGCCAGTGTTGCAAATGGTGGGCACTAATTTTTGGGGGCTGGGACTTATTTTTTATTGACCCAGTACAGAAAAGGGAGAGAGAAGGAGGAAGAGAAAGAGAAGAAAATAATGACAAAGTGAACGCAGGAATGAAAAAGATTGAGATAAAGACACTGAAAGTGTTGGGTGGAAGAAAGAAAACACAAGGGCAAGTTTCTTAGAAAAACTTTGTACCCCGCACTTACTGTTTGTACCATTTGAGCACTGGCCTTTTTCATATAAGCACCATTCAAGTCTGATAACACCTTCAAGTGGCATTGTTAGAAGAGAGGTCTACCACTGAATAAAAGGATGATGGTAGGGTGAGTGCAAGCAGGAAGGAGAGATGAGTAAGACGTTCCTCGGCACAAGCCGCACTCAGGACCAGATTTCTTACCCTGTCACACAACGCAGCGCAACAACCAAAGCTGCGTTGTGTGACAGAGAGAGAGGACGCAAGCACCAGATTTACAGGGATATAGTAGTCTCCTCCCCTCTCTCTCTCGCACTGGGGCACAATCAGGCTGCAGACTGCCACGCACACACCTTTGTACCATGGAGCAAGGGTGTCTGCGTGAGGCTAGCTTAGGTTTTGTACTGGAAGGTTACCATTCCAGTACAAACTACTATGCCTAGACAAGCTGCAAAACTGTTCCTACGTTGTATCCATGCTGTACAGTGCAGAATACATGCAAAGTCGAAAAAGAAAGGAGAAATAAGTATTTCTCCTTTTAACACCTGCTTCAGAGTGGCATTAATTTTTGGTGCAAAACCCTGTATACTATTGTTAGTAGATAGAGTTTTGCTTCAAAAAGCATGGGTGGTAGCACTGGAACACCCATGTTCCAACCATGTTAAGCCCCACTGTCGCAGAGTAACTTAAAGCAGCACTTTGCGCTTCTTTGCATCATTTTTGCGACTCAAAGCCAGCTCAAAAGGTTTGTAAATCTGGCCCTCAGCCTTCAGACTCATCACAGTTTACACAGACTCAAATATACAGATTCTATCTTTACCACTACTTTTTCCCTCCATTAGCCAGCCCCATATCTTGATCAGGGCCAGTGTTATATTAAGGCCAATGCTGGCATTTGCCTTACAGCACCACCACAATCAGCCACAAGAGGTTGCCAGATTGCATGTGGACTTCCTGCCTAGTGAAACGGAGCATATAACTGTTAAAGTAAGGCCCCTAAAATCATTGAAATGACTGCGTACAGAATGGGAAGAATTCTCCCTCTAAATACATCCATTAATACCCTGCAAATTTCCAAACTTTATGCCATCCCCAATAGCAGACAAATACAAACAAATAGGTAATCGAAAACAAATATTTTCTTAGTACACAAAATGATCAGGTGTTTCCATACACACAGGTACTTTCATAGGTATTGCTCGAAAGGAGCGAGTAGTATGGTGTAATAGCAGTAGATAATCTCCAGTACAGTAGACCATCACCGGCTCCAGTTGAACGTGAGATGGGTGCCTAGTGAACTTTCTAAAAACAGGGCAAAACCTTTGTAAATCAGACATTATGGACTAAAGCTTGGAGTTATAGATCTAAGACTGTCTTAAGCCGGGACACATCTTTTGTCACTCAGGCCCATATATCCGGCGTGAGACAGTCAGAAGTCTGTCTTAAATCTGATAAACTCCTTAGGACATTAGACTCACCGTATCTACAGCTGTGTGTGAGATGTGCCTTTATGGGAATTCTCTTGTTCAATCTGTTGGCTACTCATTGAAATGTAGTGTAGTGGGCAGTGGCGGCTGCTCCGCTAAGGTGGAGGAGTTTCGCCCCACTGCTTTTTTGCAGTGAAACACAGGGAAAATAAAATGATAATAACTTGCGTTATCATTTTATTTTCTCCTACTTCCGACCACAGCTTTGCGTGAGGAGGCGTGGGCCGGGGAGTAGTGATAGCACCCTCCTAAAGTGCACAATGACTGCTTGGCCTGCCCTCTCGGGCTGCCCAAAACAGTCATGCGTACTTCGCATGTTCTCCATGCAGGCTGCATTACAGCCTACGTGGAGAACATGCCCAGGCCCCCAGTCAGCGTCTGAGCGCCGAAACACGGTGCTCAGAATAATCACAAAGCTGCTGAGGCAGCGTTGTGATTGGCTGACTGGGAGCCTGGGTGTGCTGCTTGTTGAGGCCGAGCGAGGGAGGACTATGGAGGAGACGAGGCGAGGAAGCAGCGAGAAGGTAAGTTTTTATTTTATTTTTTTATACTCGCTTCCCCCACGTCCTTCCCCCTCCCGCCCCCTACCTCCCGCATCCTCCGCCCCTGCCCCGGCTCCCCTACCTCTGATCCGTGCCGGCCGCCGTTGGTAGTGGGAAAGGGTCAGACATTAAAGCCAGGGACCTGGGTTTAATCCCCTTGTCATACAATAAAAATACATTGATTCCGGTCTCGTTATTTGAAGTGTTCCAGGAAGGGTCGACGGGGACAGAAAATAGGCCCAGGCACTAAAAGAAAAGTGTCACTATTAGAAAGCTGAAAAAGTGGCAGTTTTGAACTTAAAAAGACGCGGTGTATAAGTGTTTTGCAAGGTGTGGAAGGCTGCATGGATTCATTTGTTCTTACTGCAGGCAATGTCGTTTTTAATATCAGGGAAATCTGCAGTAAAAGCCGGCCCAGCAGGTCATAAAACAGGTCCACAAACTGCCAAAAAAACAGCAGACAACCTGACCTGTCAGATCAGCTCACTGACCACTGGCTGGTTGCTCTACAAGCCAGTTCGGCCCTGGTTCCATGGACATGAAGAGAAGCCAGTGGTCTGAAGAGTGGCTGAGCCCTTTCTTGTGAATAATGTGACTTCCTGTGCCTCAGTGGTCCAATGTTGGATGCTTTGAGATGCAGGCAGATGAGGACCGTATTAATCAGATGCTCTCTAATTATTCAGGAGCAGCTCAATTATGTACAGCTTCCTGGAAGTGATCCTAAGAAAAGTGCAATGATTTCCAACCCTAGCAAAGGCTATTTTGCACCTGGAGCGCTCCCCATAGGCGCAGAACAGCTCATTCTTAGTTTTGTGCTGTTGTTTGGCATCACCCCTAGGTGGCGCCCTAAGATTGCTGCTTTACCTTGCTTTATGGAGCACCTATATTGTGAGCCTGTCCTTTGGGTACTTGTATCCTCTTGCTGAATCTTCCCCGTGGGCGCTTCTTCATGGTAGTTGGTTGCATGGTAGTATGACAGGCAGAGACAGTTTGATATTTGTGCATATCAACTACACGTGTCAATCAGAGTGTCATGGTAAACAGAGAGAACAACAGCAGCTGCACAGATTCTGAAAAAAAGAGAACCCCACCCTGTTATTAACCAATCACAGCCAGCCATATGTCCATTAATCCTTATTGGACCTTGTTACTGCCACTCCCCAACCCTCTGCCTGCCTACTTTTTGCCCGGGGAGAGAGGAAGGAGTGTAACCTCTTCCTGCCTGAAATGGTAATAAGACTGAAATTCATCAGTTGCATACCTACCAACACACACGGTGCCACTGTGTGACACATGATATCGGCTCCCATCACACGGTCTCCCAGCGAGGAGCCAATATCAGACGGTGGCAGGGAAATTGAGCTGTAAACCACTGTAAATTGTGGTTTTCCACCTCATTTTCTGAGGCTTTGAACTGTCGACATCCATTAAGGGGTGTGAAAATACCCCATGACATCGGCACAAGTCTCAGCAAGCTTTTCTATTTTTTTGGGGAGGAGGGAGCTTGGGGACAGGGTGGGGTGGCGTTCAAAAGTGCCTTGCAGGTACTTCTCGGCATGAGGCCCCGCCCTCTTCAAGACCCTGTCCCCTTCATGCACAGCGAGATCGTTCTTCAAGTTGGCAGGTATACAGCTGCAATCGAGCCCCTGAAGGCACCTTTTTTGGAGTGCATAAGCAGACTGCTAGGGACCCTCCTCTATGGGGAGGCAAGGAATCTGAGAGGGTGTATTCGTTGTCTGCTACATGGCAGGTCCAGACCACCGTTAAAGTTGTTCCTTTAAATAAATTGTCCAGATTTTTCCCACTTCTCCGAAAACAGATATAAGATCACCTTGCCGGGCGCCACCATTATTCTCTAGTTGATGTATGTCAGTGAATTTGATCTATTTTATGTTATCAGCATTTGAGTGTGACGCCATAGTGCTCGGAGGGACATCTTAAGGATTTTGGGGGCCCTAGCCCAAACGTATTTTGGGGGGCCCTGTTCGGAACAGCTTTGAATTTATGATCCTCTTTCAGCTCTTTCATGCCCTCTTTGGACAGGTCACTGACAGTGCACAGACACACTGGTCCAAATTCTTATAGGCGTTACATCTGATATTCAGGGATAGTGACGTGTTTTTAATATTATAACACAGAAGCAGCTCACTAACATTACTGCAAATAATCTCCATGACAGCCTTTAATTTCTCATATGTGAGGTCCTGTTTTGATCTAAAAACCTTTTTTTTATGGATGTTGCATGAAACAAACATTTTTCTGCAAAATGTCTGTAATAGGTTCTCACACGTCACCCAAATCAAAATCAATTAAAGGAAAACAGTCTGTTTAAGAATTTTTGCAGAACACAGCTGGCTCTATCAGGGGCCCCTGAAAGGCTGGGACCCTGGGCCAAAGCCCCCTTTGCCCAGGCCTTAAAACACCTCTGAGTGCTCGCAGTAGTTGGTGATGCCTTTCCGTGCAGCTCTTCGATTTCTCGTTGACTGACATCTCGGTGGCTAGGTGTCAAGATGTCTGCTCTGTGTAAGTATGGGTTTGTTCATTAGGGTGGTCAGTGATACCAGTAGGTGTGTCTGTTTTAGCGTGGGGTATTTGATGAATATTTTTGGGGTCTGACTGACACGTAGGATTATACCGTTCGTTAATACATGGGATTCTGTAATCCCTGTATAAATGCCAGTCTCTAATTTCTTTATAATCGGCGATTTGTGAGGCACCCAGTTGCTGATTATGAACAAAAGACGCCAGAACTCGACTATTACAGTCGAGTTCTGACGCCACAATGCCTGCTGCCAGAGCCCGCAGCCGAGGTGAAAGGTAGGTCAAGTCACGGAGCATAATTGAAGCAACAAACAGAACGTTGTTTTTCTTTCTTCTGCTCTTTTGTATTAGCTTACAATCACAAGCAGTGAGAATATGTTTATTTTTTGCACTCCTTAGAGAAAAGCTAGAATCTTTCTGCATGTTTTTACGAGTTCCAAACTACTGCAGCTTTTTTTTTTTAAACTGTCTTGTGTTGAGCTGTTTCTAATATCTGTTTACAACAAATATCTAACATGTTTTTGATGTGTTTAATTTTGTACTAGAGGTTTTATTTTTATTCTTCATGTTGCAGACATTCTTGCTCTTTTATATGAAAGAGCTACGCACCAAGGTTTTAAGTGGTTTGTGAGAAAGGTGATGGTGTGACCATGTATTATATGGGATAAAATACTGCTGGCGTACATAATAAGGATATTGCAAGTCACCGCAGAGTTCCTTAACCTTATAGAGGAACTCGGCCTTCGGACAAGTTCCTCTAAATGGTTATGGAACTCCGTAGTGACTTGCAATATAATGTACATCAGGGGATAATTTATCCCTTATATCTTATAAAATTAGGGTGAACTGTTCTCCACTGTGCGGTCGAATGTGTTGAGTTGTGTGGTTAGCACCTTTAGTGCTGCGTTGTCTACGTGAGGGTGTCAGCATGGTCTGGCTAACTTGTTCAGTTGTTTCTGTGAGGTGTGGTTGTGTAAGGCATTGGTTCTGCAGTTTAGGCAACTCAGGGGTTCCAAAAATGCATACCTATCACCTTTACATTTGGTCCAGAATCATCTGAGTAGGCTCATGTTTAGTCTTATACTTAGAACTCACAACTCATATGTACAACAGTGGCTAGAACACCGAACAATCCAAGCGGGCGCACAGCTTCAGCATTCAGTGCATGCATTTGCCAGGGATGTTATTTCACAAATGTCAAAGGGGTGGTGGAAATTACATCACACTCGATTGACCTGGAATTGCTATTGCACAATCCTTGAGAGTTAAGAACGCACAGGAAATGATGTCACATCGAAATTGTATCTGATAGAATAAAGGCAGTAAACAAGAACATCGCACAATAAGTGTAAAATTGAAGAATAATTACAAAATCTGTCAGGAGTCCTTAAAAGACAGGTATCCAAGTCTTAAAAATGATAGCAGCCGTAATCCCTGGTGATTATGGAGTCTTAAATTACCCCCTTGTTGCCAAAACTTCCTATGCCAGCCAGAGTGTGATCAATAGGGGGCTTATTACGAGCACTGCCCCTTTGGTGCATGGGGCGTGTACGCCCATTTTCTGCACCCCTGGGGCACTGTAGCCTTATAGAAGAAGATGCAGACACTTGTGCACCCTCTTGCGTAATACAGGTAGGGGTCTGATGCAGATAGAGTGCCGGTGCTATCTTCAGGGGGCTTTCCCTCATTATCATGTGGGTGTGGCTCCAAGCTAATGAGGGAAACTCTTTCTCACTTTGCCCGCAACCTTTTATGAACGTGGGCGCAGAGGCAAAGAGGCGGTCAGGAGGCTCCCTGAGTATGCTCCACAAAGTGCGCTCTCTGAGTGCGACCCCTGCCCAATGGAAAAATGGGTCCCATGGACCTCCCGGGCATCTCCAGAAAGGCGGGTGCAGTCAGTCAAGGCATCTGCCTTCAGGGGACCTCTGTCCCCTTTTTAGAGCGCACAAGGGTGCTGCCTGCACAGAGAAAGACGGAGTGGCTGACCGAAACCTCAGATCCACATTTCACTAATGCACTGCCCGTGGGGTAGCACATTACTTGAAATAGGGTGCACTCTTCCTGTTTGCACCCGATTCACCTGTGGCGCAGACAGGGTCAGTGTGCTTGTTAAATAATATGGGCCCACATCTTTGTAAGTTGGATTGTAGGGGCTGGTGCTCCAAAATACCTTCATGTCTTCACTTGTGGGGAAAAGAGGTCCTGTAGGCAGCCCTTATGAAACTTTAAAGTCACTGGGGAGCAGATATTTCTATAAAATCTAGTCGACTTTGACCCTAATCCTCCATTTATCAATTTTTTTAATGTATTTATAGTGACATTTCCACAGAAATATTACTCACTCATAAAATTCCAAGTCACTTTAAAATATAGTTGACATTTACAAGGTAATAAAATAATTTAAAAAACGTAAACACTCCTTAAATATTGTTAACAGATTTTGGAATTTATGGTAAATTTATGTGAAATTACTAGAAACCTGGACTAAAGGATGCGTTTCATGCTAACAAATAGTGCCAAAGGCCAGTTTTGCATTTCTCTTAATTTCATGTAATTTTCCCAAAAGTGTATGTATTTACACAGAAGCAAATTAAGCAAGTTGTTCACCCGCTACTTTTAAGAGAGGCTGTTCATCATCCTTCTCTCTGCTGTGAGCTCCCACGCCACTCCACTCTCTACCACTCCACTCTTTGCCACTCCACTCTCTGTCACTCCACTCTGTGCCACTCCACTCACTACCTCTCCACTCTTTGCCACTCCACTCTTTGTCACTCCACTCTTTGCCACTCCACTCTCTGTCACTCCACTCTGTGCCACTCCACTCACTACCACTCCACTCTTTGCCACTCCACTCTCTGTCACTCCACTCTGTGCCACTCCACTCACTACCACTCCACTCTTTGCCACTCCACTCTCTGTCACTCCACTCTGTGCCACTCCACTCACTACCACTCCACTCTTTGCCACTCCACTCTCTGTCACTGCATTCTTTGCCTCTCCACTCTCTGTCACTCCACTCTCTGCCACTCCACTCACTACCACTCCACTCTTTGCCACTCCACTCTCTGTCACTTCACTCTTTGCCACTCCACTCTCTGTCACTCCACTCTCTGCCACTCCACTCACTTCCTTGCCAATCTTCTATCTTCTACCACAGCTGAGTCTCTTGGGGAGGCTTTGCCTGATTTAGAAGCCAGACTTTGGATCCCGGATACTCCTAGGCAACATTTGTAAAAAGAAACCACAGTGTTGCCGCAGTGTTGCTGTGTCATATCTCTATTGTATGTGAGAGCTGTGCCACTCCACGCTACAAAAAATAGCGAGAAAAAAAACAATCGATCTCAACAGCAGCCGCTTGCATTCTGGTCATTCATGTTGTTCTGGTGTGCTTCTGCTAAGTTTTTGCTGAGAACTGCATTCAATCACACAACATGCATGATAGTGTAATTTCAGGAATTTCATGTAACAAGCATAAAACAAAATTACACAAGATTACACCGGCGCAACATAAATTTTGCCCTAGCCTACTTACAAGGGGCAGAATTACAAGCCCCTTGCGCCACTTTTGCGTCACTTTTAACATGGGAAAAGTGACGCAAAAGTGGCGCAAAGGCCTGTAAATCTGCCCCAAGATGTCTATGGTTTTTGCAACATTATACCTCCCTTCAATAATGTAGAGGTCAAAACATCTTGTCTAAGCAATAAATGTGCACTGTTACAGGTACAAGTGTGGGTATAAGAATAGCAGAACTGCACTGTTATCTCCTCTGTATGTTACATTCATTAAAAGACCAGTCTCTTCATGAAAACACTCTCATATCTTGAAAACCCCAGGAAGACAGTGACTCGTGCACGCTGCAAATTGCTTTTTCTTATTTTAATGTAGCCATTTTTATTATCAGGCACTGTACTATTTTATTTTATATATATTTTTAAATTGTATCTACCGCTAGGCGTACCGGCTCCAAATAGCGACGGGGCATAATAAAAACAATGAAAAAGTAATATCAATAAAACATGCCCGATCAGTTAAACAATGTTACTGGTTTATAAGTCCAAAGTAGAAAAAAGTAAAATGTAATCATGAAAAAGAAAAAATACAATAAAAATGATAGAAAAGAAAAAAAAAACAGGAAATTAAAATGAATTGTGATTAATATGTGGAGGTTGAAAGTGCTTTGAGGTACCTTTCAGGCAAGAAAAAGAATAAAACAATGATAGATAAGCCCCTGCTTTTCCCTTAACACCTTTGATGGCCAGATATTAAAACCCTTTTCTGAGTGAACCTGGTCAGTTCCCTTCTGGGTCCTGGAAGGGTCATCACAGCAGACTGCTAGCTTGGTTTGCATTGCATAAGTGTTGGTACATAGTGCATGCTTACTCCTCCTAGCCATTTTGGCTAGCTAGAAGATAATCTAGTGCACCTTCCCTTCATTATGATGTGCAGAGCTCCATTTTATGGTGCTTTATGGCCTAACTACAAAGTCCCTTTGACGTCGCAAACTCTGCGATTCAAAAAATTATAGGGTTTGGGAAAGCTAAAGTGCTTTTCACAATGTACAAAAGCCTGTTTAAAAGTTTGGAAAGTCTTTTTGATTTCTAAAAGGGCTTTTGCGACCCTTTCAGAATCACAAAAAGGAGGGTGGGGACAAAGATGCCCCATTCGTATTACACGGGTATTCAACATAAACATAGAATCCAAAATATCGCCTGACCGTAATATCATGGTCAAAATATCGCGACTACGAAAACATATTAAACAAAAAGCATCCATGGTAAGTATATATATATTTTTTTATCATATCGCAGTTTAAAGTATTTTTATTCAGTTATTTTGTATTTTCTCATTATTTGTTTACAGGTTTAATAGTTTAACAATTATTTATTTAATTGTATATTTTGGGTTGCATTGTTTATTAGAGAGTTTGGTGAGAAGTGTTTTAATTAATATCTATTAAGTGTCATTATTTTATTAGTCTATTAATTATGTTATTTTTTAGATCAAAAATAATTTTTAATATGTTTAATTATGCAGGTGCGGCTCCACAGGTAAGAGTGGTGGGGCGGGGCACGGTGGGTGGGAAGTCAACAGACGACGGGATAGGTAAAATTAAATAAAAAAAATAATAAAACCACTTCCCTTGCGCTCGCCGCATTGCCGATTATGCGATGCGGCGAGCGCAAGGTAAGTGGTTTTATTTATTTTTTTATTTAATTTTACCTATCCAGTCATCTGTCGACTCCCCCCCATACCCTGCCCCGCCCCCCCACTGCTCTAGCCGGTGCCAGCAGCGCCTGAAATTATGTTAATTGTATTCAATTATTTAATTAAGACACAGCTTCACATTTCTAAATGTACCTTTGGAAGAATCCCCTTGTGGTGTACCTGCAGGTCTGGGCTTATTTGGGTGTCTACAATGAAACACTTTCAATAGGAGCTGGTGTGCAAGGGAAAGAGGCTCTCAATAGTGTTCAGAGAAATCACAACCCTGCCAGACAACAAGGCACTGCAGTTGACCATGTTTGATTCTAGAAGCAGCACGGGATTCTAACTCATATTCAGATGACCCATCAACTATTGTTGAAGATGGAGGCGCTCAATAACATATACAATGGGTTTTACTTGAGGTGCATGTTCTTTGCCCTTCTCCATTCCTGACGCAACTTGAACCTGACTGCCACTGACCCTACCGATTCCTATATCTGGAATGCATCCACTAATCTGGCACAAACTTTGAGTGTTTCCCTGGGAGTGACCAAGCTTTTGTGGAAAGCCAGATCCTATCACCCTCTTTATACTGAGGTTATACTTGATGGCGAGTGTGTACAGATCTATCGAAAGCTGTCTTGGCTACCACTAAATATATAAACCGATAGTTGGAAGGATGTAATGTACTGTAACAGAAGAGACCTTAGATGGAGCAATATTATAAGACAGCATGTGGGAGTGGAATACAAAGGGACAACAAAACAGTGATGTGTCCAAGGATGGCCAAAGTCTGCCACTTCCTCCATTTCGGTGGATGGCCCATAGGCACACTCCTCAGATACTATTCTATGGTTTGGTTCAGACTCTCTGTCTGGCCATCACTCTCAGGGGGAAACAGCGTTTACATCGCTGTCGGTACAACGCGGTGCCATTACAACGCGGTCAGTACAACGACTGCGTTGTTACCACGCATACCATTAAAACGCAAGTCATTAAAACGACTTGCTGTAGGGGGCTTTAGGTGTTGGTATTTAAATCCAACGCCTTCCCTTCTGTTGCACAGACTGGAGTTGGAATAGTAAATTATACTATTCCAACTCCAGCGCCCCCTACAGCAAGTCGTTGTAATGACTTGCGTTGTAATGGTACGCGTGGTAACAACGCAGTCGTTGTACTGACCGCGTTGTAAAGGCATGCGTTGTAAACGCATGCAAAGTAACGTCATATATTCCTCTGAGGAAGGTACCTCTTCAACTTGTAATGAACAGTGCTAATTTGATGCATCATTTCGTTTCGAAGTGGACCTCAATCTGTGTTCCTCTACCTGTGACTATAGTGACAGGAAGCCCCTGGAGATAAAAGATGTTTTTGCTCTGAGTATTTTCTTGAGGGGAATAAAGTGCCCTACGTATGCTAAGTAGGCTAATACCAGTGGCAAGGTATGAAAGGGGAAGCTGGTCTATAAATTCCATGGGAATCATGGCTCAGGGTTGTTAAGGAGTAGGAAGAGGCTATATTAGACCTGACATGAGAGAATTGGAACTTTTAGCTTGAGCACATATAGTGCATTGTGAAGTTCCTAATAGCCATCAAACCCCTAGCCACCAAAGTAACAGGATATCAGTTATTTCAGCTTCCTTTGTGCAGGATGCCCTGCAACTGGAAATTGATGGCACCAGCTCATGACCTGTCTTTGAAGATTTTTCTCAGGAATATATATAGCAGTTCCATTGGAGAACAGAGTTCCATATTTATGTCACATAGCTGGATCTTTGCTAATCCAAGCTGTCTGATCAAATCTTTGGTAACTTTGAAAAATCTCTGAGAGGAAGATGTTAGGTTGGGGAACAGTTACATTCAAAATACTACGATGATTTTCCTTTTCTGTACCTTCTTTCATCAGGTGTGATAACGCTTCTGCCTTGCCATGGCGGCTTCACAGTCTATAGGTTACCTTGTAATGTAAATGAGCAGTGTTATCTTAAGGATTTTGGGGGCCCCAGGCAAGAAATATTTTGGGGTCTCCACTTTGGAAGAAATTTGAATTGTATTACCCATTTTCTGATAATCAAGTCTTATGATGCCAAACAATATTGAATTTTATGTTATGAGTTGAGATTCAGAGATACCCAGCACCGAGCCTGAGAAAACATTCACTCTCCCTGGCTCCCTTGGAAGGTGGGGGCCCTGGCCAATTGCCCAGTTTGCCCATGCATTAAAACATCTCTGGAAATAAGAGAAGAGCAGAGACCACTTAGCATGTCCTGCATTGCCATTTTTCATGGACGTGTAATAGACAAGTTATTGTTGATATCCCACACTGTGACTACATGGATTGCCCCTTCTAAATAGTGCCACCAATGTGTAAATGCCTCGTTTATGGAGAGTACCTGTTGGTCGCATATAGTGTAATGCCTCTCAGTGCTTCTCAGAGTTCTTGACTAAACGGCAACTATATTCAGGGCTTCAGTATCCGGATGTCATTGGGAACGGATGGTCAATATAGCATGTGAAGAGGCATCTGTATCAGCGATAAACGGTAGCTGTACATCAGGATGTGGCAGTATCGGGGCTGATGTAAAAACTGCTAATAATGTCTGAAAGGTTTTCCCTTGTTCTCCCCATAGAAATGGCTGTCCGTATTCTGGTTAACCTAGTGATTTGAGCAACCAATGATAACAAATTGTGTGTGAAGTGACAATAGAAGGTGGCGAACTAAAGAAATCTTTGAATCTCTTAAAACTGGAGGGTTTTCATGAATCCAGAAACAGCTTTCACCTTGTTTGTATCTATACTAATACCTTGTCTGGAAATTTGAATACCTAGAAAAGTGATATGAGATATACAAAGACACACTTTCCAGTTTTGCATAAAGGCAATGGGCCCGGTTCACAAAGGTAAACTTAGATGTTTTGTCTAAACTTAGACCAAACGCCTACGTTTACGACCTTGGGAATTTGCGAGTAGTATCTTTACATCTGCACTTGGGTCTGTTCTCCGGCCTGAGTGCGGATGTAAAGATACTGCTCAGTAAATGCCCTTTGTGATTTCCCAAAGTCATAAACGTAGACGTTTGGTCTAAGTTTAGACCAAAAGTCTAAGTTTACCTTTGTGAATCGGGCCCAATGTTTCCTTTTTCAGGGTGAGCTTTCTTTGACATGTTCTCGGTGGTACTGCAGTATCTGAACTCTTAGGGTACAAACTTTTCCCAGTATTTGTTGGACTGGAGTTAAAATAATAAATCTGATGCCCGGCACCCCTTAATCCTACAAATATATTCTGCTATGTTTGTAGGATTAGAGTTTACAACAGTGTATTTGAATTAATTTTAATTTTCATATTATGGTATTGATTTTTGCCGGAAGTTAGATTAGTAAATGTTACTGTCTTCATGATATGATTTTGTTTTTTTGAGCATGTTAGATTTAAATGTACATTTCATATATTTGTTTATTTTGTTTCAATTATTTGTCTGCTTTGTCTTTCAAGTTTTTTTAATATTTTTGTTATGCTTTTGCATTTTAAAAATATTATATTTTGTTACATATTGTTTATATTGGTTCCCTAAAATAAGAATATCTGACAATATTTGTATTTTAGATTCTTAATGAATATGTATGTTTATATTATTGATTTTTTTAAATATAAATTAATAATATTTGGAGTTACAGTGTGTTGTTTATAGAATCTGTATGATGTAACTATGACAAACAAAGAATGTAAAGGTGGGGAGATCCTAAGAAAAACAGTTGGGGACTTGAGCTTGTAAGTGAAGGTTACATACACTTTAATAGGCAAAGAGCATTTGAAATCATTACAGGGATTAGCAGAGTATTGTTCAAAGTTTGTAAACAACTTTGCTGAAGTGGTGGTGCCTATGAGGACACTAAAGAAGACAAATGATGCAATTGTATGGGTAGATGAATGTGAGAGTGCATTAGGCCGAGTGAAAAAGTGCATAGCAAGGGCATTTTGACTTAATAAGAAAGATGTATGTTACCAGCATAATGTGGTGCAAATATGGTCATGTTGACGACCAGTGAAGAGAAATAAAGAAAAATATTGTTCTCCCTCTATTTAATTATTAGATAAGTATAGTCTTTTATGTATAAAGTAATCTTTTTTTGCTAGATTTATCCCATTTCTTGAACCCTTTTCGCCATGTTTTTGTGCATTTGTATTACAAGGGGAAATACGTGTGACGGTAAAGTCTTGGGGGCAGATTTACAAGCCCCTTGCATCACTTTTGCGTCACTTTTCCCAGGTTAAAATGACGCAAAAGTGGCGCAAGGGCCTTTTAAATAAGCCCCTTGTTGTTTATAGCATATGGGTGATGCAACTACATTATGGAAAGAATGTAATGGCGCGAAAGATTCTAGAAAGCAGCTGGTGACTGGTCTTGATGCAGAAGGTCACATTTGCTTTAATAAACCTGGCTTGAAATATATCAGCCTAAAAGTCTTCGATATTCACCTCGACGGTTTTCAATTACTTGTATTTGCTCACAAATGTGTTATATTTATATAGATTAAATATATTTCGTTAATTTGTTACATATACATATATATATAAAATAAATTGCATTTATATTCCTTAAAAATATTTAACTTTTATTTAAAAAATTAAATAATGTTATTTCCAATTAAGTATATTTACTTTCCAATATAACATCAATATATAGTACAACAATATTTTTAGAGTTGATATTTCTGTACTTATATGTATGTAAATTCGATAATAATATTTTAGCACCACAATATTTTCGTGGTCAATATTTTGACATATAACTATTTACTAGTTGAAAAGGTACATTTTAGTATTTTGTGACCCCTAATGTAGGTAGTAAATGATTCACAAAGGTGACGTTGTCCCCAAGGGACAGTTTCCATCTTGGAAAATTGTGTTATGAGTCTCGTGGGGGTAGGTAGGTCACTCCAATATGTTCCCAAAAGAGTAACATTTTTTTTCCACAAACAGTACATGTCCTTTTAATGGGTTTGACTGCCTTTATAAGAAAAAAAATCAATTTGGGAATGCAAATTGAGTGCCAGAGCCCCGCTGTTCCTTGCAAGCTTCTTCCCTGAAGTTGCAGCCATTGGGAGGGAGCCACAATATGTATATATATGTATATATGTGTATATATACACACACACACACATATATATACACACACATGTATATATAAGAGGCTGCCTCTGGTGCCAGCTAGATCAGCAGTTTACAAGATCACATACACACATCCACAAATGCAAGCACACTTATGGCCTAGAGCTCCCACTAGGAGGTAAACCCCCATGTTAGGGGAGGACACTCCTTTGCGTTCCTTGCCCCCAATCTCTGAGTCAACCTGCCAGTACCGCGCAGATTCATTTTGGCAGAAGCAAGTTTTGAAAAACAGTAAAAATCTTTCTGATTCAACTCTGACTAATCAGCATCTCTAGGGGGCCTGTCTTACTGTAGTGCCAGGAGGCCCCTTCTGGGCAGCTGTTGTGCATGAGAACTGTTATTCCATTCATTATTCCATTATTTATACACGTTCCTTAATTTGTTCTCCCCCTCCAATATGCACATTGCTCGATTGCATACCAGCTAGGATTGCGCAAGATAGGTCCTGACACCCGACATCTGAAGTTGCCTCCTCCACAGCCCATAGTAATGGGGTCAGAACTTCTGTCTCTAGAGGGTGCAGTACCATAAGATTACCTACAAAATATTGTGCTACAAAAATGTTGAGGCATTATGCACCAGATTAGTGTCACCTTGATGTAGAGCCGGCCTGGCATCTCCATGCCATTGATTCCTTATGCGCTTGTCTAGAGTCGCTTTGCCTTTGAACCGGGCTGGCGTCTCCATGCCACTATAGACACCTTATGCACCAGACTAGAGTTGCCTTGCGATCTGCCACATCCATGCCAATGGCATCATATGCGCCAGACTTGGGTCATCCTGCCATATAACCAGCCCAGCACCTCCATGCCACTGTGGCCTTATGTGCCAGCCTAGAGTCGTCTTGCTGTAGATCCAGCCTCCAATCCACTGATGCCTTCTGTGCCAGCCTAGAGTCGTCTTGCTGTAGATCCAGCCTCTATGCCACTGATGCCTTATGTGCCAGCCTAGAGTCGTCTTGTTGTAGATCCAGCCTCTATGCCACTGATGCCTTATCTGCCAGCCTAGAGTTGTCTTGCTGTAGATTCAGCCCAATGCCTCTATGCCACTGATGCCTTGTGTGCCAGCCTAGAGTCGTCTTGCTGTAGATTCAGCCCAATGCCTCTATGCCACTGATGCCTTATGTGCCAGACTAGAGTTGCCTTACTGTAGAACTAGCCTGGCGCCTCCATGGCACTGATGTGTTATGTAACAGAGTTGGGTTGCCTTTCCGTAGAACTAGCCTGGCGCCTCCATGCCACTAATGCCGTATGTGCCAGCCTCGGGTTGCCTTGACATAGAACCAGTCCAGCACCTTCATTGCACTGATGCCTACATCCCAGCCTAGAGTTGCTTTGCTATAGAACCATCCCAGTGCCTCCATGCCGCTGAGGTCTTATACACCAGCTAGAGTTGCCTTGCCGTAGAACCGGCTGGCACCACCAAGCCACTGACAGGTTTTGTGACAGAGTAGGGTCACTTTGCCATAGAGCCAGTCCGGCTGCCAAGGCCCTATGCACCATACTAGAGTTGCCTTGAAATAGAACCATCCGGATGCCTCCATGCAGCTGAGGCCGTATACGCCAGACTAGAGTTGCCTTGACATAGAACCAGCCTGGCGCCTCCATGTTGCTGAGGCCCTATGCACCAGACTAGAGATGCCTTGCTGTAGAATCAGCCCAGTGCCTCCATGCCACTGAAGCCCTATGCACCAGACTAGGGTTGCTTTGCCATAGAACCAGCCCGGCGCCTCCATGCCGCTGAGGCTACATGCACCAGGTAGAGTTGCCTTGAAATAGAACCAGCCCGGCACCTCCATGCCTCTGAGGCGGTATGCACCAGGCTAGAGTTGTCTTGATATAGGACCAGTCCGGCACCTCCATGCCTCTGAAGCCGTATGCACCAGACTAGAGTTAGCTTGTTGGAGAACCAGCCTGGCACCTCCATGTCGCTGAGGCCATATGCATTAGACTAGAATTGTCTTGCCATAGAATCAGCTTGGCACCTCCATGCTGCTGAGGCGTATGAACCAGGCTAGAGTTGCCTTGTCATAGAACCTGCCTAGCACATCCATGCCACTGAGGCCGTATGCATCAGGCTAGAGTTGCTTTGCTGTAGAGTCAACCCGGTTCCTCCATGCCGCTGAGGCCATATGCACCAGGCTAGAGTTACCTTACCGTAGAACCAACCCTGCACCTCCATGCCGCTGAGGCTGTATACACCAGACTAGAGTTGCCTTGCTGTAGAACCAGCTGGGCACCTCCATGCCGCTGGGGCTGCATGCACCAGACTAGAGCTGCCTTGCCGTAGAACCAGCCCGGCACCTCCATGCCGCTGAGGCCGTATACACCAGACTAGAGTTACCTTGCTGTATAACCTGCCCAGCACCTCCATGCCACTGAGGCTGCATGCACCAGACTAGAGCTGCCTTGTAATAGAACCTGCCCAGCACCTCCATGCCACTGAGGCTTATGCACCAGACTAGAGTTACCTTACCGTAGAACCAGCCCAACACCTCCATGCTGCTGAGGCTGTATACACCAGACTAGAGTTGCCTTGTTGTAGAACCTGTCCAGCACCTCCATGCCGCTGGGGCTGCATGCACCAGACTAGAGCTGCCTTGCCGTAGAACCAGCCCGGCACCTCCATGCCGCTGTGGCCGTATACACCAGACTAGAGTTGCCTTGCTGTAGAACCAGCCCAGCACCTCCATGCCGCTGGGGCTGCATGCACCAGACTAGAGCTGCCTTGCCGTAGAACCAGCCCGGCACCTCCATGCCGCTGAGGCCGTATACACCAGACTAGAGTTGCCTTGCTGTAGAATCTGCCCAGCACCTCCATGCCGCTGAGGCTGCATGCACCAGACTAGAGCTGCCTTGTCATAGAACCTGCCCAGCACCTCCATGCCACTGAGGCCGTATACACCAGACTAGAGTTACCTTACCATAGAACCAGCCCAACACCTCCATGCCGCTGGGGCTGCATGCACCAGACTAGAGCTGCCTTGCCGTAGAACCCGCCCGGCACCTCCATGCCGCTGAGGCCGTATACACCAGACTAGAGTTGCCTTGCTGTAGAACCTGCACAGCACCTCCATGCCGCTGGGGCTGCATGCAGCAGACTAGAGCTGCCTTGCCATAGAACCAGCTGGGCACCTCCATGCCGCTGAGGCTGTATGCACCAGACTAGAGTTGCCTTGCTGTAGAACCAGCTGGGCACCTCCATGCAGCAGAGGCTGTATGCGCCAGGCTAGAACTGCCTTTGCCGTAGAATCAGCCCGGCGCCTCCATGCCGCTGAGGCCGTATGCACCAGGCTAGAGCTGCATTGAAATAGAACCAGCCCGGCACCTCCATGCCGCTGAGGCTGCATGCACCAGACTAGAGTTGCATTGCCATAGAAACAGCCCGGCAACTCCATGCCGCTGAGGCTGTATGCACCGGGCTGGAGTTATCTTGCTGTAGAACTAGCCCGGCGTCTCCATGCCACTGAGGTTGTATGCACTAGACTAGAGCTACCTTGCCGTAGAACCAGCCCAGCGCCTCCATGCCGCTGAGGCCGTATGCACCAGGCTAGAGCTGCCTTGAAATAGAACCAGCCCGGCGCCTCCATGCCGCTGAGGCTGTATGCACCAGACTAGAGCTGCCTTGTCATAGAACCAGCCCGGCGCCTCCATGCCGCTGAGGCTGTATGCACCAGGCTAGAGCTGCCTTGTCGCAGAACCAGCCCGGCACCTCCATGCCGCTGAGGCTGTATGCACCAGACTAGAGCTGCCTTGTCGTAGAACCAGCCCGGCACCTCCATGCCACTGAGGCTGTATGCACCAGGCTAGAGCTGCCTTGTCGTAGAACCAGCCCAGCGCCTCCATGCCGCTGAGGCTGTATGCACCAGACTAGAGCTGCCTTGTCGTAGAACCAGCCCAGCACCTCTAGGCCCGCTGAGGCTGTATACACCAGACTAGAGCTGCCTTGTCATAGAACCAGCCCGGCACCTCCATGCCACTGAGGCTGTATGCACCAGGCTAGAGCTGCCTTGTCGCAGAACCAGCCCGGCACCTCCATGCCGCTGAGGCTGTATGTACCAGACTAGAGCTGCCTTGTCGTAGAACCAGCCCGGCACCTCCATGCCGCTGAGGCTGTATGTACCAGACTAGAGCTGCCTTGTCGTAGAACCAGCCCGGCAACTCCATGCCGCTGAGGCTGTATGCACCAGGCTAGAGCTGCCTTGTCGTAGAACCAGCACGGCGCCTCCATGCCGCTGAGGCTGTATGCACCAGACTAGAGCTGCCTTGTCGTAGAACCAGCCCAGCAGCTCTAGGCCGCTGAGGCTGTATGCACCAGGCTAGAGCTGCCTTGTCGTAGTACCAGCCGGTCACCTCTATGCCGTTGAGGCTGTTTGCACCGGGCTGGAGTTATCTTGCTGTAGAACCTGCCCAGCCAGGGGTTAATTCTACGGCTCATGCCTCTCAGATTGGATTCATGCGCTCCCTTATCACACAGGGCTGTATAATAAAAGCTGACATTGCTTATCCTGTAATATAGTGCAGATGTATTCGCAAAGGGTATGATTTCAGAGACAATGGATGGGTTCGGCACTTGCAGGCTTTACTGCACCGTATTTAGTGTTTTGTTAATTGCACCGCTCCCCCTCCCTTCCACGGCTGCATCTCTCAGTAGGATCTTTAGCAGTTAATTGTGCAATCTTAACCTCAGAGTAATTAATCATATTCCCCGTCCTCCTCCTTAAAAGGAGAAATCTTTACCACGAAGCTTCAACTGCAGAGCAGCTCTTCCAAGCTCAGAAGAACAAAAAAAAAAAAAAAAGAAAAGCAGCAGAGGGCTCAGAAGATGTTGAGTAAAAAGTACATTGGCTTTAAACTCAATATTGTGCCAAATGGAATAAAGTTAAGCTTTACAGTAAGATCATATCGATTTTTTTTGTTGTTGCTGAGATTTAATTTCAAGAAAGCTAAACTAATGCTTCATAAGAAATATGATTATTATAAAATGCTTGGGGAGGTTCTCCGCGCGCGCGTTACGACACCTGTGGGGCCCGCTAGCGTTGCAATCTCCATGCATTGCTTATTCTTTGCATGGGGAGTCGTAATATGGCTGTCTCTCTGGCATGGATTTCTTAAAGCGGCAATAAAAGAAATGAGCTGCTGTATAGGATCTCCTACCACCGCATCGCTTGATCAATCAAAATCTTTATGAACATATGCTTTAAATCCATCATTTGGGTGTTTTTTGCCTCCTCCGCGTGGCGCTTATCGTCATTAGTCGTGATGGTGTGTACAACACCTAAATGAGAACGCCAAGCTTCTCAGACATGATTTTCCTGTGAGAAGCTTAGTGAAGTAATGTGGATACTGGATTGTACTACTGAATATTGACACGAGGAATATCAAGGACAGAATATCTGGGGACAAAATATTGAAATGTATGTGCATATAGGGATGTATAGATTTACTTTTCCTAGTTCAACATCTCTGTACTCATATATGTTAAGATGGACGTACCTCATAGGTACATATATGTGGGGTTAAGTGTAGAAAATCTAGACTTGCCTGGCAATATTTTTTTTTGCTTGACTTTTTCTTCTGACTTCGATATCTAGTATGCACACCGGATATTGCAGGTCATTCCTTAAGCGCGGGAGGAATGCCTTCATTCCCTTAGATTCAGTTCCATCTCCTGGGAGCTCAGCAGTTCCTGTTCCATTTCCCTGGCTCAGCCCCCGATCTGGATGTCTCTCCTCATCCCTGTTCTGGGAATCTGCAGGATATTTCAGCAGTTCTCATTTTCTGAACTCGACCAAAGTTGCCTGAAAGCATGTGCTGTTTCCACCATTTTCATTGGTCCAGAGTTAGCCTATGGCACCATCCGAAACACCCCAAACGCCTTCAGGAAGGAAGGAGGAAGAGGTAGAATTCACAACCAGCAGTAGATACTACAAATGTGGTACAAAACTGGGGAGGGAAAGAAGGGACTCATGTTCCACCACCCTGCATCTGAAGCCAGAGGGGCTTGGGACAGTGGTGCAATATGACAATACAAGGCAACCTTCGTATGCTGCCAACACAAGACGGTGGAGATTGCAAATAAAGGACTCAAATACAGATGTGTTGTTAGGAGAGGGTGAAAGCTAAAACGCATAAATACAATTTTACCTGGGGCTCCAAAAATCCTTCCACCAGAGTTGGCAGTTGCTCATTCAGCCAACTCTTAACAGCCCGTCTTGTTGGTAAGAGAAGGTTGCACATGTTAACGACCTGTCTCTGAGATGTTCATTAGATTTAGATTAACATGGTTGAGCCGGTCCTGGTAGCACAGCTCATCACTGGGACGTTAAGGCAGAAGGGAGTCTGTTTTGACCCTGAGTGGTTCATACATGCCCCTATTCCAGCCTCATCTGGTGTAAATGACTGAGGTCCATAAGGCGAGCAATGCTGGCCCATGTTCTTCTGAACGAGGGATGCATGGCAGTGGGGTGACCAATGCACCACAAACTTGTTACATTTACATAATTGCAAACGTATGCACGCACAGTACCGGACGTGTACTCCAGGGGTGCTGCTGCCTCTTTCCACCAGCCAGGACCATCCCTTCGCCACTGTTGTTGGTCACGAGCAGGGCACATCCCATTCAAAGTTTCCCTCGTGGACCTGCCTTCTTCTCATTTGCCTTGTTTAGAGTCAGGGCTTTAAGTGGGCCGGGTCCTGGTGCTCCGCACCAGCAGTTCTAAAAAGCAGGTTCTGAGACGGGTCCCTATCGGGCTCCTGATTTTTGCCCTCACTCTCAGGGTGGAAAAAATAATATTAACTCTACGGCAGTGCCACCCTTCACTGCCTTTGAGGTAACTTCAAAGAGACTCGTTTTAGTTCTTTCACAGACTCATCATTTCAGAATGGAAGGGTTTTCAATACTGTATACAACGAAGCCATAGCTGATGCTAATTTTATTTTGTGCAACTAACAACGATTGGCAAAGCCAATAGTCCTGGCTTGTTGTATGTGTAATGTTACTTGTATCTGGATGTCCGGATGCAGTGATAGAAACAGCAAAATACCAGACGCACGGCACACTATGCTCAACACAGATTTTTAGTGTGAGTGTTTTTAAGGTACGCCCTTAAGTACATCGGCCATGCCCCTTTGAGAGACCCCCCAGTTTTTTCATCCTACTTAAAGCCCCGATTAGTGTGGCGTCATTTTAATACATCAGGACAGTTTTGATGTCATAGCTCGCCTCCAGTCTTTAACAAAGCTGCAGTATTACTATGTAATGCAGACCCACCAAATATTCTGTTCTCTTGGGTGTCTGCTAGAGTCTTGTTGGACGGAGTAAGAGAGGTTAGCAAAGAGGTATTATCAAGGTAGGGCAATGAAGCGTGGTCGGTCTGAAGCTATAACTACAATGTAGCTTATCTGAAATCCTTAAGGTACCTTTATGAAATATTCAGAAGAGCATTAGTCGGTCCATCAGTACTTTCATCAGTCAACCTGACGTGTCTATTCTCACCGGAGCCCCTAGCAGTAATGCACCGCCTTCTAGTCTCTTCACTTCTACGCACCCGCCCCTTCTCCGCTGTGTAGAGTCTGGACGCGCTGCTTAAAATGACACTCACAAGCCCTCCCAGTCATTTCACAGTAACATCCTCGCCTAAGTACTCTCATAAAAGGTGGCCTCGAGGCGCTTTTTGGCCCTTAGAAATGTGCGAATGGTAGTCCGACTCTGCTACGTGGAAAGCATCTTGTCGACATCCTCATCAGAGCCCTTTGTAGGTCTGGAGGCGGCTGTCCCTCTCTCACCAGGCTCATATTTTACAAACAATTCATAGTAAAAAATACATGCATTCATATACAGATGCCTTTGACTGCCGTCTTCATCTATTGGTTAATTCAAATGTCATTATTATTTTGCTTCCACCCACCACAGGACACAGCACGGGGAAGTGGGTCAGCCCCCATTATCCATTAGCTCTTTTCCCTGTCAGTGAGGGCATTTTGCTTGTGTACAGCCTCCTAAAAAGCAGTCCAATTCAGTGGACGGGCTAGTAGGCCAATAACTGCTTTTATTTCTTTCATTTCATGTTATTATTTTCTTAATTTATTTTTGTGATCAATGATTTTTTAAATGTATTTTTTGCAAATATATGCACGCCACTTAGATAGCAGCATTTTTACTTTTATAACTTTTACACGTTTAATGGGAGATTGCATATACTGCAAAAAATACATATATAAAAAACATTGCGGGCTTGCCAAGGCCAGCCCTGTTCGCCTGTCCAGTTCTTTTTTGATGTGATGATATCTTAAAGTTCGATTCGTGTTTTCTATATTCTGTTAGGGATCCTGCTCACTTCTGTGGGTGGAACAGCCAACCTCTTTTCCGGCTTACGTCTCTAACAGCAAGAATAAGTCATCAATTACATTTAAATTACTGTATTTCTGACACTGGGCCTTGTGTGTTCTGGTAGCATTTGAAAACATCGTAAAGAAACACAGGCTATTAAAACATAGAAACCAAACATAGACTAGCAAAGCCTCATTTGACAGAAATAAATGACTACGAAAAATTCGCTTTTATTTTATTATAATACAAGAACTTATCCTCAATAATGCTAGGAGTGAAAATAGGATAGTAAATTAAGCCAGCCATAAAATATGTGGAGAGCTAGTTTGGAAGGATTTTGGAGTAGAATGCAGGTTAAGGTTTTGCAAGTAGATGTTTAATTTAAATTCGAGATTTTTGGCAGTCTATTTTTTGCAACAACAAAAAAACCATTTGATTTCACTGGAAGCCCGTGTTTTGATTTGAAGGCTGGTAGATCGTTCTTCGTGGTTTTTTAAACACTTTGCTGTAATGTACTTACAAATATGGACCCCTATATCTTTAGATCTCGCAGTCGCAACGCACTCTTACCGTTAGAGGTGGAAGGAACAGGGCTCATCTGCCCTTCAGAAGACAGCATCATGGCACCTACTTTAATAATTGGACTCCTGAACGTTTGTTCCTGACAGTGACGTAAGGAAACTTGCCCCCCCCCGCAAGGTACATGGGTACATGGAGGGCGCCCCCTCCAGACTCAATCAGAGGCTCTCAGGTCAGCCCCTGGACCTTTGGTCCCCCGCACTGTGGGGGCTGCGGGTGCGTATGTTATGCCTAGGGGCGGCTCCTCCGTAGAAGCGTTGCCCCACTGCTCAGAGCCAGCAGATGATAAATAAAATGATAATAACGCAATGCTCTTGTCATTTTACTTATCGCTGTCTGAGCCACGATGGAGTCAAGCAATGAGTATAGGGCGGGGCTGGGCATGGCAGGGAGGAAAAGTAGTGTGCACTTATAAGTGCGCATGTCAGTTTGGCCGACCACCATGGACTGGGTGGGGAACCTGTGCTTTGGGGCCCATCCACTTCCGGGCCAGACGAGAGGAGCAATTAGATGGCCGGCAGCGTCAGCGGGAACGGAGCAGCAGGTTAATCTGTTTATTTTTATTTTATTCCCCAACCCTCTCCCCCCACCCTGGGCACTCTACCACCTTAGATAGGCTGCAGCCGCCACTGGTTACTCCACTGGTTCCTGACAGTCCTGAACTCCTGACGCTGAATGTTTGCTTTGCCCACCGAAACGTAGAGCATCCGGCAGTGAGAAGCTGATCTGTTGCCCAATGATACAAAGTCCAGTCGACAAAGGTGAACCAGTGGCATAACGCAACATCATGGGGCCCCTCTGCAAAATGTGATGAGGGGCTCTGGAGTCTCCCCTATCTCACAAATATTCATTGACCTTGGCTTGAATATGGGCCCCCTGAAGGGTTAGGGCCACCCCTGCTCTTCAGGGGGTTCAGAGACTTGTGTTACATCCCTGAGGTGAACATGTTTTATAAGGATGACCCCTGCACACTTTGGAATCTTGTGCAGGATGGCAAGGCAATCCTCAGAGCAAGTGCTTGTACCTGCAAATTATGACCCCCAACATCACCAAAGAGCAGTAAGAAATAAGAACCTTCGATGTGCTTAATCAAGGTAAGTACAAAGAGACATATTTAATAACAAAATAGGACCAAAACAAGCAATATGGATGATGGTCCAAACGGTCTAGGCGAAGGCAAAAGGCACCAGTTAGAAAATGCAACGGAAGTACCACATCGCATCCAAAATTCACGGGACATAGGAATAATGAAAAACACCACAGGACAAACTGAATGATAAAAATAATTGTGTCAAGTGTCAAGATAACAAAAATAGTCAAAATGTCACTAGGGAATGGTAAAGGTAAAAATGAAGTATTGAAACGTATGGGAACAGTCAAAATAAAATATATCTCAAATCGGAAATACTAGTAACAGTGTTTTCTAAAAAATTGATGCGGGGATATAATGAGGAAGCAGTAGAAATTGACACCGATGAATATTAATAGTGAAAAGTCACCGTAAAATCAATAATAATCGCTATGTTTAAAAATCTCTGTGAGAAGTAGAACCTACTTGTGTGCGTTTCCCCATTTTTTTTATTTACAATTCTTACTTTGCTGGTGAGTACTTCTATAGCTTGGGGTCTCTTAAAAAGACTCCAGACCCACCTCTCTGTAGAAAAATGGGAAACATCGTTTACAACGCATGCGATACATCGCATGCCATTACAACGCAAGTCGTTACAACGACGCATTGTTACATCGCATGCCATTACAAGGCAAGTCGTTACAACAACTTGCTGTAGGGGACAGAAGGTGTTGGATTTGTTGGATTTTCAATCCAACACCTTCCCTACGGTTGCACACACTGGAATTTCAAACTCCAGCGCCCCACCTACAGCAAGTCGTTGTAACGGCTTGCATTGTAATGGCATGCGATGTAACAACGCGTTGTAATGGCATGCATAGAAAACGGATGCATTGTAACAAGTGCTATTCTAGAAAAGTGTTTGCTTTTTTTCTTCGCAGAGCAGCTCACATGACTGCGGGTCCTCGCTGCACGAGTACCTTTTAAAATATCAATCAAGCACTCCCTCAAGTCAGAAGTAGTCAGTTAAGAAAAGTGGAGCGCAGGATAACTCAGTCCCCAGTTTCTCTCTGATGAGTCAGCTGGGGATGCACTGTGACCTGACAGCTGTAGTTGTAGCAGATAACACTATAAATATTCACCTCAGGCCTGGAAAAGGAATTCAACAGTAAAATCACGAATCATAGGCAATTTGGAGTGATCGACTCAAATCTGTAACCATTTTAGTTCCTATCTTAGGGCCTGATTACGAGTTTGGTGGACAGGGTTACTCCATCGCAAACGTGACGGATATCCCGTCCACCAAATTACAATTCCATTATATCCAATGGAACTTGTAATACGTAGGCCTGGGCGGTAAATTCCGTTCCGCTCGCGGAATTTGCGGAATTTGGGTAATTTCGTGTTCCGCGGAGAACGCGAAATTGCCAAAACTTCCGCGATCTGCGGCTTCGCGGAATTTTTTGCTTGTTCGCGCTTTCAAAATGCGTGTTCGCGAGATATTTCTCCCCGAGCACGCAAACAGCGTTCGCGAACAGGAAAAAAGCATCGCGAACGGGCAGAACAAGCAATTCCGCGTGTTCGCGGAACTTTTGCGTGCTCGCGGAGATTTTTTACCATTTCGCGGAGCTTTGCGTAGCGCGACTACGCAAATTCCGCCCACCCCTATACACGGCGGACGGGATATACGTCACATTTGTGGATGGGTTACTGCATCACAACAGTGACAGATATCCCATCTGACGACATGTAAATCCCATGACGTCCTATGGGATTTATATTTTGGCGGACAGGATATCCGCAACCATTGTGACAGAGTAACCCGTCTGCCGAGTTCTAAACCAAGCCCTTAATGTTTGCCACTTTTGAGACATGGGGTCCTGAGGGTCTAATCTGACAAGCGTTGCTGAATAAGATGCTGAAGTCTTTGACTATTGCTCAGCATTTCATCAAAAGAGCCAATTTCAGCTCAGACTTTCTGACAGTCTTTATGAGGAGACATCTGCTGTACATCTTTAAAGGGGAACCCACACAAGGTCCAGGAAAGGGGACGGTGCTTCCCTGAGTGAAATGCAGCAATATTTGTGCGTTCTGTAGCTCTGCTCACACTTGGGGGCTGATGTAGCTGTTCGGCGGGTGGCTCCCCAGCCCGGTGCCTCAGTCAAGGCCTTAAATTCGGACACCCACCAGAGGATCACCCGCCATGTTTAAAGATCGCTGCTTACCTTTCAGGGACCTTGGTGCCTTCGGTGCATCTGCTAGTGTGAAAGATGTACTGGAGTCACCGCTGAACACTGAACTCTGGTCATTTTTTGGGCCCACTTCATATCCTTTTTTACTCAAATAAACTACCTACGCAGGTGTTTGTTTAAAAAAAAAAAAAAAAAAAAAAGTCAATGGCCGTGACATGCATGGAATCTTTCTCCCTGTGCATCAGGGTCATTGTTTCTTTTCCCTGCCTGGGTCTGCCATGGTTGGCATGTTGGACCAGAATTGGGTAAAGCAGTGGTGGGAGATACCCCACTCCCTAAATAGGATTCTTTTACTACCACTTCAACCCGGTGGTCCTTTGGCAGACAGGCTACTGGATCAAGGGTTTCTGTTGGAAAGCAAGATTGATCTCTGGTGTGGGAAACTGCAGGAGAACTGTGAGTACACCAAGTGGAGCGCCCTGCCAATTTATGATGGAGCTCGCAGTCCATCGCACTCTAAATCACCCCCCATGGTTACTTTCACAAGCATGTTTCTGCAAGGCTTAGAGACCCCAGAAGGGCATCCTCAGGTAATGCTGACAGGAGGTCCTGGCCGCCCTTTGAAGTGGGCTGGGCTAGCCTGGACTGTGGTAGTTGGAGTTGCAAGTGAAAGGAAAGTTCCTTCACTTCACCGCTTTCCTTCGCCATCTTGGATTTTAGAACAGAAAGCACTCTGGTAGAATTTTCATTCCACCATGCCCAAGAATTACACTGCTGAAATATAATTGGGAATGGAATGTGTGGGACCATTTTACAGTTTTACAGACTGATTTAGGTCAGGGCTCACAGTTGGCTAGTTCCCCCATCAAAGAGTCCCCATTTGGCCTGTTGGTACCTCAGAACCTGCTCAGATCAAAGAGCATGGGCAATCCTCCATTATTACTGCCAGAAGCCTCTGTCTCCCCTGAGGAACTATGGGATGCATTTCCAACTCTTGACTTAAATCTCTGTGCCAAAAAGGAAAAACTAGTTTCCTGACCTCGTCTACAGGCCAAATGGGACAGGGCCCTGCTGAGAGAACACTCTGCTTGAAGGAGCCTGCTTCAAGGTGCTCTGTGCTGGGAAGATGCAAATGTTCTGATCCCCAAGGAAGGTTGTGAACTCAAAGAACCCTGAACTAATTTGACAGTTGGCCACAAATCCAGTACTGAAGACCTGGGAGTTTGGATCTGAAGGCCCTATGCACTGGTGGAGTGCTCTAGTGACCTGGGAGGTGATATATCAAACAGACCTGTGCGGTTGTCAGAAACTCCGTACTAGCTACCCAAGAGGGTTGAGTTGTTTAGATCCCACCTTAAATTTAGTCCTACAACTTTGAAAACGATTTGAAACTTTCCATAATGCCTCCATCAGAGGATTAGTGTGCATCAGATCAATTAAATGACTTTGCTAAGTTGTTTACAGACCTGGATGCTCCCCCTTCAGTAAATAACCTCAATGCATTGAAGTACCTGATGTGCATTTTAGATGATGAAGAATATTTGACAGGCATTGTTTTATCCAGTTATGATTATCTCCATTATTTGATTTACATGTCTTGTTTTTGCTGTAGCCTTTCATCCCTTAAGCTTATTTTTCTCATTTATTTAGCATTTAGTTCATTAAGGCCTTATCTTTTCAAGTACAATCCGCCTGTATCTTTAGTTTTTTTACTTCTTCAACAAGCTGCTTAAATTTGCTCTTAAACACAACTCCTCATGCATTTCTCTATGGATTGCTTTGTTGCAGCTACCAAAAGTAAGAACTGTGGGACATTATTCAATCAATCAATCAATCAGGTTTCTTGTAAAGCATGACTACTCACTCTTTAGGGTCTCAAGGCGCTGTGGGGGGGGGGTGGATCTGCAGTTCAGTCGAAGAGCCAGGTCTTGAGGTCCTTCCTGAATTGAGGCATTGACAGGGCAGGGCAGATGTCCACAATACTGCTCTTAAACATAATGAGAAATTATTACTTTAAAATTTCAATGGGAAAAATAAAAAATTGAAAAAATGTTAAAAGTAGGAAGTCAATAAAGTGAGGCAATGTTTGAGGTATAGACTTGTAATTTGCCCATCTACCCAAAGGCTTCACGGCGCTAAGGCACAGCTGCCAACTCATGTTCATGACCAAACCCCAGGAAGGTCCATATTGTGCCAAAAAAGATGTGTATCTATGGCTATTTGAAAAGTCAGATGAGCAAGTAAAGGGCTAATGGTGAAAGGGATGATGTTCCACAAACGTGGACCAGGTGCGAGAAGCAAGACCTCCAGAGATCTCGGGAATCAGCAAGGAATATTTGGAAGCAGAGCAAAGACGTATCCCTGGATATTAAGGATCTCATGACCTAGTTCGCCGCCGGTGAAGCCGACACGCAGGTCTCAGCCTGCCAGTGGGGGGGTGTGAACAGCCCAAATTACCTTCATTCAAACATAAGTATTTACAGGCTCCACTACCTGTACATCCAACGAAATTAGTGCTTCACTTCCAAGCATAAAGACATTTGCACCCATAATCAGTAACTTATTTGTCTGCTAATGCAAACAACTTTAAATTCCACTATACCTAACTCTGTCTGCCTTTCTGAGCTGTAACCTTTGAAATTTAACTTGGGGGCTGTTGACCTTTTCCTGAAAAGTAAAGATGTAAAAAATATAGACTATGGAGGCAGAGAAAGGTCACAAGGCTTCTCTATTCCGGCCACTTTCCTGCATAATTCCAACAACAAACATACCAGGAACTCAATGCAGAGCTGGGTAGTAGTGGAAAATCCTCAGAATATTTTTGGAAGTGCTAAGTCCAGAAGAGACTTCCCTGTTCGAATGGCATGCATCCAGGATGGAGGAAACTGGCGTAGCTGAGTCACCCTCCTGTAATCAGAGGACTGCCCCGCACTATGCAACTATAATGAGGCTGTAGGCCTTTGGTTTTGACAATGATTTTATATTAATATTTCTCCCCTGTGATATTTACTTAAAGAGAGAGTGATGTGTAACCAAAATTACAGAGTGAATTGTTGACAAGCTGTAGGACCCGAATGAACTTTAATGTAACTATGTCAATAGTCGGGCCCAAGGATCGCCAGAGGAGACCGTTCAACTCTGGAATACCTTCTGTAAAAAAATCACCCTTCAGCCTAACTTTCATCTATTTATCACTTTAACTAATGTTTTTGTAGGATGCCCCACATGCCTTCTAGCTCCTTCCGAAACACATCTGAATCGGCTGTTCCATGGCTTGTGGTGTAGACTCCTACAAGAAGGTTCAAAATAGGAAAGTAAATGTCTGACTATTCTGACTCACGTGTACATTATATGTCCAGGTTCCTCAAAAAGTGCCCTATTTCCTGGCCCTTATTTCTGGTTTTGTCTCACAGCTTTCTTATTTGTGACCCTGGGACACCATTAATCAAAGTGATCTGAAGTTGATTTGTGGCTAGCAACTGATGGACATTAATTCACCAAAATGTCTGGGGTAGCGGAAGTGACATCACACGCCCTTTGACCTTCACTATCACTCACACACACACTTACACAAAACACACACATTCATACATACAAACACTACCTCACATAAACACAATCTCATCCGCAAACACACACCCAACATACATTTAAAAACATTTGTTTATTTACCTCAGCTGCAAGGGAATGTCATATTCCAGCTAGTTGTGCTCCATTTTTAATTACACTAATAGTGAATAATTTAGCATTATTCACTATTAGTGTAATGCAAGAATTGAGTGAAAACAAGTGCAGTGGAGTCCTAACCGATGTCCATAAGAACGAGCTGCCCTGGGCCCTGTGTTCCTGGCACGGATTTTGCCACCTGTGAGGCCAGGGGTCGTAACAGTGGTCACAAGGGGCAAGCCAGGGGTCACAGCTGCGACCCCTGGCGACCCCTAAATGACGTCCATGTAATAACACTAAAGAAGCTTGTTAAAAAAATAGGTTAATTAATAGGTAAATATACTGATACATAAATGCATTTCATGGTGAACAATACACTGGCATTAATATACTAGTACCTATAACTATTTCGAAAATGGTAACAAATTAAAACATGAATAGAAAACTGTTGACGTCATACATAACTAAACCGGCCTTATTTGATACAAACACAGCATTTGATCATCGCTCCGCCTCCCCTGTGAGCTAGCCCCCCAGAGCACCTGCAGTATATAAAGTACTGGAACTGATAGAAGACACGTATTACACTATATTCTATATTAAATGACATAGGATATAAGAGTTGCCCTCCATTTACCTATTATACCCTTCATCGTTTTAGGCTTAAAGATTCAACTTGCAGATTGCTTTACATTTTAAGACCAGGGCCATTAAGAGTCGGCACCAATGTTCTAATGACCTGATTCATTGTGGCCCTAGTTTTATTAGTGTGTCAAATTTCACATTCGAAATTAAAAAACACGTTATTAAAACCCGTGATTTTATTAACCCTGGCTGTAATGAAAGTCAATCATTCTCGCTCGTGTCATCCGCAGGATATCCCGCCTTTCCATTGCTCTTGACAAGTTTTTTTTTTTTTATCGCTAGAAGGGTGAAGGTGTAATAAAGAGGCTAATGGCATCTTACAAATGCTTTCTTCTGGATTCCTTGATGAGGATTAAAGCACCAACAGTTAACGAAATTGACAGGAAAGAAAGTTATTGGAAATGTGAAAGAGTTTTCTGAGTACACACACACACACACACATATATATATATCCCAGAAAAAGAGTGTCCTCTTTGAAGGAAGCCACATACAGCAGGGTTGATTTCACGCTTTAATGGAGAGCTGCAGCCGAGGAGACAGGACAATTCCCCAAATTCACACAGCCCGACGCGTTTCGTGCATCACGCACTTATTCATGGGCAAAGTACATGACATTGTTTCACTCGCAGCACCTGATTATAAATCCTGGAACACGCCCCAGTGGGCGTCGACAATCGTGATGTCTGCTGGTTCCTGTAGTGCTGTTGATCATCCTCCTGTGAGTAGTGAACGCTGCCACTTTCTGACATTAAAATCCCCAGTGGGTTGGCGATTGTCTCATCCACCCTGGCAACACCATACAACTCTCACTGCGCCCCTTCTGTCCTTCAAAATGCTGCACGCAGGCCGGCGGCAGCACAGGTCCGCAACTCTGCGGCGGGGCTTCCTTTTACGACCGGACTAGCCGCTATTAATCCCAGAAAAAGAGTGTCCTCTTTGAAGGAAGCCACATACAGCAGGGTTGATTTCACGCTTTAATGGAGAGCTGCAGCTGAGGAGACAGGACAATTCCCCAAATTCACACAGCCCGACGCGTTTCGTGCATCACGCACTTATTCATGGGCGGCCGGCGTGCAGCATTTTGAAGGACAGAAGGGGCGCAGTGAGAGTCGTATGGTGTTGCCAGGGTGGATGAGACAATCGCCAACCCACTGGGGATTTTAATGTCAGAAAGTGGCAGCGTTCACTACTCACAGGAGGATGATCAACAGCACTACAGGAACCAGCAGACATCACGATTGTCGACGCCCACTGGGGCGTGTTCCAGGATTTATAATCAGGTGCTGCGAGTGAAACAATGTCATGTACTTTGCCCATGAATAAGTGCGTGATGCACGAAACGCGTCGGGCTGTGTGAATTTGAGGAATTGTCCTGTCTCCTCGGCTGCAGCTCTCCATTAAAGCGTGAAATCAACCCTGCTGTATGTGGCTTCCTTCAAAGAGGACACTCTTTTCTGGGATTAATAGCGGCTAGTCCGGTCGTAAAGGAAGCCCCGCCGCAGAGTTGCGGACCTGTGCTGCCGCCGGCCGGCGTGCAGCATTTTGAAGGACAGAAGGGGCGCAGTGAGAGTCGTATGGTGTTGCCAGGGTGGATGAGACAATCGCCAACCCACTGGGGATTTTAATGTCAGAAAGTGGCAGCGTTCACTACTCACAGGAGGATGATCAACAGCACTACAGGAACCAGCAGACATCACGATTGTCGACGCCCACTGGGGCGTGTTCCAGGATTTATAATCAGGTGCTGCGAGTGAAACAATGTCATGTACTTTGCCCATGAATAAGTGCGTGATGCACGAAACGCGTCGGGCTGTGTGAATTTGGGGAATTGTCCTGTCTCCTCGGCTGCAGCTCTCCATTAAAGCGTGAAATCAACCCTGCTGTATGTGGCTTCCTTCAAAGAGGACACTCTTTTCTGGGATTAATAGCGGCTAGTCCGGTCGTAAAGGAAGCCACGCCGCAGAGTTGCGGACCTGTGCTGCCGCCGGCCGGCGTGCAGCATTTTGAAGGACAGAAGGGGCGCAGTGAGAGTCGTATGGTGTTGCCAGGGTGGATGAGACAATCGCCAACCCACTGGGGATTTTAATGTCAGAAAGTGGCAGCGTTCACTACTCACAGGAGGATGATCAACAGCACTACAGGAACCAGCAGACATCACGATTGTCGACGCCCACTGGGGCGTGTTCCAGGATTTATAATCAGGTGCTGCGAGTGAAACAATGTAATGTACTTTGCCCATGAATAAGTGCGTGATGCACGAAACGCGTCGGGCTGTGTGAATTTGGGGAATTGTCCTGTCTCCTCGGCTGCAGCTCTCCATTAAAGCGTGAAATCAACCCTGCTGTATGTGGCTTCCTTCAAAGAGGACACTCTTTTTCTGGGATTATAAGCGGCTAGTCCGGTCGTAAAAGGAAGCCCCGCCGCAGAGTTGCGGACCTGTGCTGCCGCCGGCCGGCGTGCAGCATTTTGAAGGACAGAAGGGGCGCAGTGAGAGTCGTATGGTGTTGCCAGGGTGGATGAGACAATCGCCAACCCACTGGGGATTTTAATGTCAGAAAGTGGCAGCGTTCACTACTCACAGGAGGATGATCAACAGCACTACAGGAACCAGCAGACATCACGATTGTCGACGCCCACTGGGGCGTGTTCCAGGATTTATAATCAGGTGCTGCGAGTGAAACAATGTCATGTACTTTGCCCATGAATAAGTGCGTGATGCACGAAACGCGTCGGGCTGTGTGAATTTGGGGAATTGTCCTGTCTCCTCGGCTGCAGCTCTCCATTAAAGCGTGAAATCAACCCTGCTGTATGTGGCTTCCTTCAAAGAGGACACTCTTTTTCTGGGATTAATAGCGGCTAGTCCGGTCGTAAAGGAAGCCACGCCGCAGAGTTGCGGACCTGTGCTGCCGCCGGCCGGCGTGCAGCATTTTGAAGGACAGAAGGGGCGCAGTGAGAGTCGTATGGTGTTGCCAGGGTGGATGAGACAATCGCCAACCCACTGGGGATTTTAATGTCAGAAAGTGGCAGCGTTCACTACTCACAGGAGGATGATCAACAGCACTACAGGAACCAGCAGACATCACGATTGTCGACGCCCACTGGGGCGTGTTCCAGGATTTATAATCAGGTGCTGCGAGTGAAACAATGTCATGTACTTTGCCCATGAATAAGTGCGTGATGCACGAAACGCGTCGGGCTGTGTGAATTTGGGGAATTGTCCTGTCTCCTCGGCTGCAGCTCTCCATTAAAGCGTGAAATCAACCCTGCTGTATGTGGCTTCCTTCAAAGAGGACACTCTTTTTCTGGGATATATATATATATATATATACACATATATATATATATATTTTTTTTAACCACCCATCATTATATATATACATATATATATATATATATATATATATATATATATATATATATATATATATATACCACCCATCATTCATGGCACATGATTGATGATCTCAGTACAAAAACAATCTTCTACGACATAGCTGTGCAGTGAGCGTTTTTAATTGATGAGTGTTAAGTGCCATTTTTAAATGGAATTCTATGAGTGACTTGCTGTTATACTCTAGTGAACTGGCATGCACTCGAAATACTTAAAAACACATTGTTCGAAAATATTACTGTTTAGTGGCATCTGGAAATTTCAAAAACAACAGTTGATGGACAGAATGCAGAACAATGTCATACATTCACCCCAGTACAGAGATCTGGGCCTAAATCCATCGTTTTTGCTCACCATGCCATTCCAGTTTCAACCCAGCCATATGCAAATCAGTCTTGACCCTGTGCCTCATGGGAACAGTCCAGCCCGAACTGCCAAGCCAGGTCCTCCCTGGACTGGAAACAAGCATCCTAGGACCGGTTTCGGGGTTTCACCCCTCTTCAGCCAGGATAGCTTGATTCCAGTGGCATGGAGAGCACGGGACCCACGTCTGGGCATACCCGTCCCACTCGGGGTGACAAATGCAAAAACAACAGTTGATGGACAGAATGCAGAACAATGTCATACATTCACCCCAGTACAGAGATCTGGGCCTAAATCCATCGTTTATTTGCTCACCATGCCATTCCAGTTTGAACCCAGCCATATGCAAATCGGTCTTGACCCTGTGCCTCATGGGAACAGTCCAGCCCGAACTGCCAAGCCAGGTCCTCCCTGGACTGGAAACAAACATCCTAGGACCGGTTTCGGGGTTTCACCCCTCTTCAGCCAGGATAGCTCGAGTCCAGTGGTAATGAGAGCACGGGACCCACGTCTGGGCATACCCGTCCCACTCGGGGTGACAATTGCAAAAACAACAGTTGATGGACAGAATGCAGAACAATGTCATACATTCACCCCAGGACAGAGATCTGGGCCTAAATCCATCGTTTTTTGCTCACCATGCCATTCTAGTTTGAACCCAGCCATATGCAAATCAGTCTTGACCCTGTGCCTCATGGGAACAGTCCAGCCCGAACTACCAAGCCAGGTCCTCCCTGGACTGGAAACAAGCATCCTAGGACCGGTTTCGGGGTTTCACCCCTCTTCAGCCAGGATAGCTTGATTCCAGTGGCATGGAGAGCACGGGACCCACGTCTGGGCATACCCGTCCCACTCGGGGTGACAAATGCAAAAACAACAGTTGATGGACAGAATGCAGAACAATGTCATACATTCACCCCAGTACAGAGATCTGGGCCTAAATCCATCGTTTTTTGCTCACCATGCCATTCCAGTTTGAACCCAGCCATATGCAAATCAGTCTTGACCCTGTGCCTCATGGGGACAGTCCAGCCCGAACTGCCAAGCCAGGTCCTCCCTGGATTGGAAACAAGCATCCTAGGACCGGTTTCGGGGTTTCACCCCTCTTCAGCCAGGATAGCTTGATTCCAGTGGCATGGAGAGCACGGGACCGACGTCTGGGTATACCCTTCCCACTCGGGGTGACAAATGCAAAGACAACAGTTGATGGACAGAATGCAGAACAATGTCATACATTCACCCCAGTACAGAGATCTGGGCCTAAATCCATCGTTTTTTTGCTCACCATGCCATTCCAGTTTGAACCCAGCCATATGCAAATCAGTCTTGACCCTGTGCCTCATGGGAACAGTCCAGCCCGAACTGCCAAGCCAGGTCCTCCCTGGACTAGAAACAAGCATCCTAGGACCGGTTTCGGGGTTTCACCCCTCTTCAGCCAGGATAGCTTGATTCCAGTGGCATGGAGAGCACGGGACCCACGTCTGGGCATACCCGTCCCACTCGGGGTGACAAATGCAAAAACAACAGTTGATGGACAGAATGCAGAACAATGTCATACATTCACCCCAGTACAGAGATCTGGGCCTCAATCCATCGTTTTTTTGCTCACCATGCCATTCCAGTTTGAACCCAGCCATATGCAAATCAGTCTTGACCCTGTGCCTCATGGGAATAGTCCAGCCCGAACTGCCAAGCCAGGTCCTCCCTGAACTGGAAACAAGCATCCTAGGACCGGTTTCGGGGTTTCACCCCTCTTCAGCCAGGATAGCTTGATTCCAGTGGCATGGAGAGCACGGGACCCACGTCTGGGCATACCCGTCCCACTCGGGGTGACAAATGCAAAAACAACAGTTGATGGACAGAATGCAGAACAATGTAATTCATTCACCCCAGTACAGAGATCTGGGCCTAAATCCATCGTTTTTTGCTCACCATGCCATTCCAGTTTGAACCCAGCCATATGCAAATCAGTCTTGACCCTGTGCCGCATGGGAACAGTCCAGCCCGAACTGCCAAGCCAGGTCCTCCCTGGACTGGAAACAAGCATCCTAGGACCGGTTTCGGGGTTTCACCCCTCTTCAGCCAGGATAGCTTGATTCCAGTGGCATGGAGAACACAGGATCCACGTCTGGGCATACCCGTCCCACTCGGGGTGACAAATGCAAAAACAACAGTTGATGGACAGAATGCAGAACAATGTCATACATTCACCCCAGTACAGAGATCTGGGCAGAAATCCATTGTTTTTTTGCTCACAATGCCATTCCAGTTTGAACCCAGCCATATGCAAATCAGTCTTGACCCTGTGCCTCATGGGAACAGTCCAGCCCGAACTGCCAAGCCAGGTCCTCCATGGACTGGAAACAAGCATCCTAGGACCGGTTTCGGGGTTTCACCCCTCTTCAGCCAGGATAGCTTGATTCCAGTGGCATGGAGAGCACGGGACCCACGTCTGGGCATACCCGTCCCACTCGGGGTGACAAATGCAAAAACAACAGTTGATGGACAGAATGCAGAACAATGTCATACATTCACCCCAGTACAGAGATCTGGGCCTAAATCCATCGTTTTTTGCTCGCCATTCCAGTTTGAACCCAGCGATATGCAAATCAGTCTTGACCCTGTGCCTCATGGGAACAGTCCAGCCCGAACTGCCAAGCCAGGTCCTCCCTGGACTGGAAACAAGCATCCTAGGACCGGTTTCGGGGTTTCACCCTTCTTCAGCCAGGATAGCTTGACTCCAGTGGCATGGAGAGCATGGGACCCACGTCTGGGCATACCCGTCTGTTATATCTTATGTATGTATTATTACTTTGCCTTACTATATTTACAATGCCTTTCACAATGTTCTTAGAATGCTCCCAGCTCCTAGCAACTGTGCTGTGTTTCAGTTGGAGCTGGAGCTGCTGTGGGAGTTGGCGCTTGCCTTCTTCCTCCTCCATGTAGCCTTAATAAACCTGTTTACTTAACCATGTCCAGCGTGGTTACTACAAAATTACTGGCGACGATCTAAGGCTACATGGCAACGACCTTCGCGTGTGACGCATTACTTCTATTTGGCATCACGTCCACAACCTACTTTCCAACCATCACCCTTCGTTGAGTCAAGCCAACAACATAAGGAAACCCACGGGAAGCAACAGAAGAGAGCTACGGTACCACACGGCGAAGCCTGGTAAATCCTTCAACAACGGTAGGATCTTTACTCCGTGCCTGTTCCCTCTACACACTCACGTTGTAACATTCAGGCTATCTACAATGACTAATTTTGCCGCTACTTTGTGTTAACCTCTCTAAACTTATTCAGCCTGCCCTTCTCAAGTATTTTCATTTTTGGGCAATTTTATTCTTTTAACGCGGACTTAGCGTTTTTCAAACTCTGTATGCTCGCGCACCCCTCCTGCATACACTATCTCCTAGCAACACTCACCTGGCAACTCTTCCAACATTCTTCGAGGAGCGCCGGCATTTCCCTGAGTCCACCCTCCTCTGTTGTGACGTTCTCTCTTGCTGTCACGTTGCTCACGCAGCGGCCGGAACTTTATTGAGGTCATTTTAAAAAACGCCTCTTTTACTTGCTTCACGCAGTGGCCGCCATCTTTGATTGGGGTACATCGAGTGAAACTAGATTGGTATACAGTGTACCACACGGTGATACACACACCTTCTAAAAAGCTTAAAACTTCACAGCGGCCGCCATCTTGGATTGGGGGTCCATCTCGAAAAACGAAATGGGCATACAGTGTACAACACGGTGATACACACATCGAAAAAAAAAAAGGCTTATATTCAGCAGGCAACAGCTCCAAACAGTGTGTCACGCGGTGATACACACACCTTATTTTTTTTCTTCGCAACAGCTACAATCAGTGTGTCACGCGGTGATACACACACCTTATTTTTTTTTCTTGTTAAAAGAAAGGGGTACCACACGGTGACACACACACCTTGGAATCGGAATTAGTGCAGTTTGCACCACCTTTAAAACAGTGTGTCACACGGTGATACACACACCTTTTATTCAAATTATACAACTTTATTTGAAGTGGTGCAGGTTGCATCATTTTTAAACAGTGTGTCACGCGGTGATACACACACCTTTCATCCTATTTTACAACGTCTTTTAAATTAGTTTCACACTTGTTAAGTCTGACATTCATTGAGATCGCCTTCTCAAAGGGTGTGCACTGCTTTATGCTTACAGTGACACACACCTTTATGTCACCTTATGCTAGTTACCTTCTCTTGGCTTGCAAGTTTGTTGCATCACTACATTTGCCTTATTGTATATTTTTATTTCTTGTAGTCCTTTTACTTTCTAAGATTTCACGTTAAAATTGGAATTTTTTTTTAGGTCATTCTAAAATGTGCACCTTGCAATCAAGTAATCCTCCTCCTCCTTTCTTGGATTCGCCAGGAGATCCTCCTGTTCGTTGGGAAATTTGGCATGCCGCGTTTGAAACGTATTTGGGTGCCATTGGTGCTTCTCGTTTTGTTGCAGACAGAAAGAAATGTCTACTTCTCCATTCGTTAGGGTTTGAAGCAAGGTCCATCTTCAAACATTTACCACCCTTAACACAAGAAGAGTCTCAAGAGTTGGATGAATATCAGCAAACCGTTTTAAAGCTCAAAAACAGGTTCGACAAACAACCCAGTCTCATGGTTTTGAGGCACAAATTTTCAAAAGGAAACAAACAGAGTCTGAAGATGTAGACTCCTACATTTCTACGCTACGTAAATTAGCTGCTGACTGTAAATTCGAAAATTTCACTGATCAATTAATTAGGGATCAATTTGTCTGCCAGTGTAAAGACAAAAACATAAGACAGAAACTTTTGAGCATGGCTGATCCCCCTTTGGAAGAAACTATAAAAATCGCTAAAAGCATTGAAATATCAATGTTTTCTCTCAAAGAACTTGATGACAAGCTTAATGATGTTGTCAATGTCGTTAAAGTTAATAATTTATCTAAGCAGCGGGTTAAGCCTAATGCTAACTTCCCCAATGCTTCCTCTAATTTTAAACCTCAAAACTCGAATTTTGTGAAAACCAGTAGTAACATGTGTCTGAGATGTGGCAATCCATTTCACCAAAGGGGAGTTAAATGTCCTGCTATGGAAGTGGTGTGCAATTATTGTAAAAAAAATGGGGCACTTCGCTAAAGTATGTCTTAAGAAAAGAAACTTCAAGAAACCTACTGTGTGTTCAGTTGAATCAGACAGTAACTCTGATTCAGAAATTATATCTGTTGTCACTTGTGATCAAAACATAGCAGATGGTTGTTCTCAAGTTGTGGTTGAGGGTGATCCGTCTTCATGCGTAGATCCGGTTGTTGACATTAGGATAGGTCCCCACACAGTTAAGCTTCTAGTTGACTCGGGAGCTAAAATAACAATGATGACACAAAAACTTTTTGAAGATGTTTGGCAGGGGACTCAAACTCTTTCTCCTCCTGACAGGTCTCCAGTGTCCTATGAAGGACGTAAAATTGAACTCTTGGGATTTTTCGAAGAGGAGCTGGGATTCAAGGATAGAAGGATCAAAGGGAAAATATATGTTGCTGTCAAAGGGCTCAACATTTTGGGTTGGTTTCACCAGGGACTTTTTGGCATGATACTAAGACCAGGGGCCAAAGAACAGGTTTTAGTGGTGGGGAATGAAGAAGAGAGTCAGGGTTGGAAGAATAAGTTCCCAGAGGTTTTCGGGAACGCATTGGGGAAAATAAAAGGTTTCAAACATAAAATTGTTGTGAAGGACGGAGCCGTGCCAGTTAAGCACAAACTTAGAGGGGTTCCGTTCAGTGTAAGAGAGGATTTAGACAAAGAACTCAAAAAATTATGTTCTAAAGGTATCATCGAGCCCACTGAATCCTCTTTGTGGTTGTCGCCTTTGGTCGTGGCCAGGAAGAGGGAGGAGATCTCAGCGTTTGTGTTGACTTAAGGTCCTTGAACAAAGAGATCTGGATAGACTCCCATCCTTTACCCAGAATAAGTGATCTTCTGGCTTCCACCAAGGGTGCTCGTTACTTTACCAAGTTAGACCTAGCCAGTGCATACCACCAGGTTGAATTGGACCCTGATTCTCGTCACCTAACTGCTTTCGTCTCTCCATTAGGCACTTTCCGGTATTGTCGTATGCCTTTTGGGCTGGCGTCAGCAGCTTCGGTCTTTCAGAGGATCGTGGTCAACATCCTCAAAGGGGTTGAGAGAGTCTTAGTCTTTCAAGATGATGTATTGATTTTTGGGAGGGATCTAGAATCTCATAATGCTACACTTGACAATGTTCTGACTCTCTTTAAAAAGAATGGTGTAGTACTTAAGGAAGAAAAATGTGAGTTTCTCCGTTCCAAGGTAGAATACTTGGGTCATGTTATTTCTGATGAGGGCATCAGTCCTAAATCTGGCTTGCTTACAGCAATTATAGATGCTCCAGCTCCTGCGGACAAGACTGGGGTCAAATCTCTTTTGGGTCTGTGCGAGTACTACTCGAGGTTCGTTCCGAATTTTGCTTCAATTGTCAGGCCCATTAGCAGTCTTCTCAAAAAAGGGGTGAAGTTTGAATGGTGCAATGCCTGTGAAGTTGCTCTCAATGCTGTCAAATCTTCCTTAAGGGATGGATCTGTACTCAAGCCGTTTGATCCGAATCTTCCTTGCTGTGTCACTGTCGATGCCAGCCAAATGGGTCTAGGTGGGATGTTGACCCAGACCGACAGAGGGGTTGAGAACACTATATGTATTGCTTCAAGAGTCCTGAGATCTGCTGAGCTTCAGTACTCAGTCATAGAAAGGGAGTTGCTGGCCTGCACGTGGGCTATTGAGAAGTTTCGTTCGTATATTTGGGGCAAAAGGTTTTTGTTGCAGACGGATCACAAACCTTTAGTCAACATCCTTGGAGGTGGAATGAGTAAATGTTCTACTCCCAGGATCTTACGTATGGTCTCAAAACTCCTCCAGTATGAGTTTGATGTGAAACATATATCTGGGGGAAGAAATGGGCGAGCTGATTTCTTGTCCAGATTCCCTGTTAAATCAGATGAATCAGAAAATGTCGATTTATGTGAGTTTTCCAATGAGGACTGCGAAGATTGTTTAGTAGCAGCGTTGGAGGTACCTTGTATGAATCTAGGCTCAGAGAAAGAGTGGTTGCGAGCCATGGAGTCTGACTGTGTGCTTCAAGAGGTGTGTTCTCATGTGATTGTAGGTTGGCCTAGGGAGAAGGTTGTCAATTCTCTTGTCCAACCTTTCTGGAAGGTACAAGATGAACTCACCCTGGAGGATGGTTTACTCCTAAGGGGGATAAATTTGTTCCTCCCCATGTTTTCCGCATTGAAATAATACAGAGAGCTCATGAGGGGCATCTTGGGTGTACACTCACTAAACGTCGCGTAAGGGACACTTACTGGTGGCCAAGGATGGACGCTGAAATTGAGGAGTTTGTTTCCAAATGTTATGTCTGTGGTGCAGCTGACAAAAGTTTCAAAGTATCTGTTCCCCCTTTGATGCCGATTGAGTGCCCGCAGGGACCATGGTTGAAGCTTGTATTAGACATCATGGGACCCTATGACAATCTTCAGGGTGGTTTACGATTTGTGTTGGTTCTCATGGACTATGCATCCAAATGGCCAGAAGTTAAGTTGGTCAGGGAGGCTAACACCAAGGCCATTGTCTTTTTTCTGAAAGAAGTGTGGTTGAGAGAGGGTGTCCAGAGATCCTTGTCTCTGACAATGGCACACAATTTGTGAGTCATGAATTCCAATTTTTTTGGTCAGAATCAGGTGTCAAACACTGTAAAACATCCTTGTATCATCCCCAGTCAAACGGACTTGTGGAGAGAATGAATCATGTGATTGGGGAGTGCATAAAATGGGCAAGAGCGGGGAATCATGACGTTCAGAAGGCTCTTGACAGTTTGGTTTGGTCCTATAGGACGACGCCTCATTCTTCCACCAAAGTTTGTCCTTTCGAATTGTTAAGAGGGAGAAAGGCCAATACCAGTTTCAGACCTGGTTGGATGTCTAAGTGGGTAAAGTCTGATTCTGATGTTTCCAGATTAATGTCTACGGTTGTTGAGAACATGACCAATTCTCAGGTCAAACAAAAGGAATGGTTTGACGTCAAGAAAGCAGTCAAGGTGGTTCCTCTTGTGGTAGGAGACATGGTCAAAATAAAATCTCCAGTGCATACGAGGAAAGGAGACTGCAAATTCAGTGAACCTATTAAAGTTGTTAAGATTGTTGGGAATGCCGTGATGGTATCGGGAGGACATTGGTGGAACCTTAACAGAATAGTGAAGGTCCGCACCAAAGCCTCAGCTTCCTCTTGTCTAGCCTCTGAACCTTCTTGCTCAGATCAAACCATCGTCAAACGAAGTTTCAGACAAATAGTTAGACCTGCTAGATATAGGGATTAAGTCTTTTCTTTTGGGTGTATTGTGTTTTGTTTTGGGGAGAGAGAAGATATGTTATATCTTATGTATGTATTATTACTTTGCCTTACTATATTTACAATGCCTTTCACAATGTTCTTAGAATGCTCCCAGCTCCTAGCAACTGTGCTGTGTTTCAGTTGGAGCTGGAGCTGCTGTGGGAGTTGGCGCTTGCCTTCTTCCTCCTCCATGTAGCCTTAATAAACCTGTTTACTTAACCATGTCCAGCGTGGTTACTACACCGTCCCACTCGGGGTGACAAATGCAAAAACAACAGTTGATGGACAGAATGCAGAACAATGTCATACATTCACCCCAGTACAGAGATCAGTGCCTAAATCCATCGTTTTTTTGCTCACCATGCCATTCCAGTTTGAACCCAGCCATATGCAAATCAGTCTTGACCCTGTGCCTCATGGGAACAGTCCAGCCCGAACTGCCAAGCCAGGTCCTCCCTGGATTGGAAACAAACATCCTAGGACCAGTTTCGGGGTTTCACCCCTCTTCAGCCAGGATAGCTTGATTCCAGTGGCATGGAGAGCACGGGACCCACGTCTGGGCATACCCGTCCCACTCGGGGTGACAAATGCAAAAACAACAGTTGATGGACAGAATGCAGAACAATGTCATACATTCACCCCAGTACACAGATCTGGGCCTAAATCCATCGTTTTTGCTCACCATGCCATTCCAGTTTGAACCCAGCCATATGCAAATCAGTCTTGACCCTGTGCCTCATGGGAACAGTCCAGCCCGAACTGCCAAGCCAGGTCCTCCCTGGACTGGAAACAAGCATCCTAGGACCGGTTTCGGGATTTCACCCCTCTTCAGCCAGGATAGCTTGATTCCAGTGGCATGGAGAGTTCGGGACCCACGTCTGGGCATACCCGTCCCACTCGGGGTGACAAAAGCAAAAACAACAGTTGATGGACAGAATGCAGAACAATGTCATACATTCACCCCAGTACAGAGATCTGGGCCTAAATCCATCCTTTTTTTGCTCACCATGCCATTCCAGTTTGAACCCAGCCATATGCAAATCAGTCTTGACCCTGTGCCTCATGGGAACAGTCCAGCCTGAACTGCCAAGCCAGGTCCTCCCTAGACTGGAAACAAGCATCCTAGGACCGGTTTCGGGGTTTCACCCCTCTTCAGCCAGGATAGCTTGATTCCAGTGGCATGGAGAGCACGAGACCCACGTCTGGGCATACCCGTCCCACTCGGGGTGACAAATGCAAAAACAACAGTTGATGGACAGAATGCAGAACAATGTCATACATTCACCCCAGTACAGAGATCTGGGCCTAAATCCATTGTTTTTTGCTCACCATGCCATTCCAGTTTGAACCCAGCCATATGCAAATCAGTCTTGACCCTGTGCCTCATGGGAACAGTCCATCCCGAACTGCCAAGCCAGGTCCTCCCTGGACTGGAAACAAGCATCCTAGGACCGGTTTCGGGGTTTCACCCCTCTTCAGCCAGGATAGCTTGATTCCAATGGCATGGAGAGCACGGGACCCACGTCTGGGCATACCCGTCCCACTCGGGGTGACAAATGCAAAAACAACAGTTGATGGACAGAATGCAGAACAATGTCATACATTCACCCCAGTACAGAGATCTTGGCCTAAATCCATTGGTTTTTTGCTCACCATGCCATTCCAGTTTGAACCCAGCCATATGCAAATCAGTCTTGACCCTGTGCCTCATGGGAACAGTCCAGCCCGAACTGCCAAGCCAGGTCCTCCCTGGACTGGAAACAAGCATCCTAGGACCGGTTTCGGGGTTTCACCCCTCTTCAGCCAGGATAGCTTGATTCCAGTGGCATGGAGAGCAAAGGACCCACGTCTGGGCATACCCGTCCCACTCGGGGTGACAAATGCAAAAACAACAGTTGATGGACAGAATGCAGAACAATGTCATACATTCACCCCAGTACAGAGATCTGGGCCTAAATCCATCGTTTTTGCTCACCATGCCATTCCAGTTTGAACCCAGCCATATGCAAATCAGTCTTGACCCTGTGCCTCATGGGAACAGTCCAGCCCGAACTGCCAGCCAGGTCCTCCCTGGACTGGAAACAAGCATCCTAGGACCGGTTTCGGGGTTTCACCCCTCTTCAGCCAGGATAGCTTGATTCCAGTGGCATGGAGAGCACGGGACCCACGTCTGGGCATACCCGTCCCACTCGGGGTGACAAATGCAAAAACAACAGTTGATGGACAGAATGCAGAACAATGTCATACATTCACCCCAGTACAGAGATCTGGGCCTAAATCCATCGTTTTTGCTCACCATGCCATTCCAGTTTGAACCCAGCCATATGCAAATCAGTCTTGACCCTGTGCCTCATGGGAACAGTCCAGCCCGAACTGCCAAGCCAGGTCCTCCCTGGACTGGAAACAAGCATCCTAGGACCGGTTTCGGGGTTTCACCCCTCTTCAGCCAGGATAGCTTGATTCCAGTGGCATGGAGAGCACGGGACCCACGTCTGGGCATACCCGTCCCACTCGGGGTGACAAATGCAAAAACAACAGTTGATGGACAGAATGCAGAACAATGTCATACATTCACCCCAGTACAGAGATCTGGGCCTAAATCCATCGTTTTTTGCTCAACATGCCATTCCAGTTTGAACCCAGCCATATGCAAATCAGTCTTGACCCTGTGCCTCATGGGAACAGTCCAGCCCGAACTGCCAAGCCAGGTCCTCCCTGGACTGGAAACAAGCATCCTAGGACCGGTTTCGGGGTTTCACCCTCTTCAGCCAGGATAGCTTGATTCCAGTGGCATGGAGAGCACGGGACCCACGTCTGGCATACCCGTCCCACTCGGGGTGACAAATGCAAAAACAACAATTGATGGACAGAATGCAGAACAATGTCATACATTCACCCTAGTACAGAGATCTGGGCCTAAATCCATCGTTTTTTGCTCACCATGCCATTCCAGTTTGAACCCAGCCATATGCAAATCAGTCTTGACCCTGTGCCTCATGGGAACAGTCCAGCCCGAACTGCCAAGCCAGGTCCTCCCTGGACTGGAAACAAGCATCCTAGGACCGGTTTCGGGGTTTCACCCCTCTTCAGCCAGGATAGCTTGTTTCCAGTGGCATGGAGAACACGGGACCCACGTCTGGGCATACCCGTCCCACTCGGGGTGACAAATGCAAAAACAACAGGTGATGGACAGAATGCAGAACAATGTCATACATTCACCCCAGTACAGAGATCTGGGCCTAAATCCATCGTTTTTTGCTCACCATGCCATTCCAGTTTGAACCCAGCCATATGCAAATCAGTCTTGACCCTGTGCCTCATGGGAATAGTCCAGCCCGAACTGCCAAGCCAGGTCCTCCCTGGGTGAAACCCCGAAACCGGTCCTAGGATGCTTGTTTCCGATCCAGGGAGGACCTGGCTTGGGAGTTCGGGGTGGATTGTTCCCATGAGGCACAGGGTCAAGACTGATTTGCATATGGCCAGGTCTAAACTGGGGTGGCATGGTGAGCAAAAGAATGATGGATTTAACCCAGATCTCTTGACTGGGGGTGAATATTTTGATTTGTTCTGCATTCCGTCCATTAATTGTGTGTCTTTTGCTTTCTCGCTCTAAGTGCGCCAGGTATGCCCAGACGTGGGTCCTGGGCTCACTGTGCCACTGGAATCAAGCAATCCTGGCTGAAGAGGGTGAAACCCGAAACCGGTCCTAGGATGCTTGTTTCCGATCCAGGAAGGACCTGGCTTGGCAGTTCGGGCTGGACTGTTCCCATGAGGCACAGGGTCAAGACTGATTTGCATATGGCCAGGTCTAAACTGGGGTGGCATGGTGAGCAAAAGAATGATGGATTTAACCCAGATCTCTTGACTGGGGGTGAATGTTTTGATTTGTTCTGCATTCCGTCCATCAATTGTGTGTCTTTTGCTTTCTCGCTCTAAGTGCGCCAGGTATGCCCAGACGTGGGTCCTGGGCTCACTGTGCCACTGGAATCAACCTATCCTGGCTGAAGAGGGGTGAAACCCCGAAACCGGTCCTAGGATGCTTGTTTCCGATCCAGGGAGGACCTGGCTTGGCAGTTTGGGCAGGACTGTTCCCATGAGGCACAGGGTCAAGACTGATTTGATATCGCCAGGTCTAAACTGGGGTGGCATGGTGAGCAAAAGAATGATGGATTTAACCCAGATCTCTTGACTGGGGGTGAATGTTTTGATTTGTTCTGCATTCCGTCCATCAATTGTGTGTCTTTTGCTTTCCTGCTCTAAGTGCACCAGGTAAGCCCAGACGTGGGTCCTGGGCTCACTGTGCCACTGGAATCAAGCTATCCTGGCTGAAGAGGGGTGAAACCCCGAAACCAGTCCTAGGATGCTTGTTTCCGATCCAGGGAGGACCTGGCTTGGCAGTTCGGGCTGGACTGTTCCCATGAGGCACAGGGTCAAGACTGATTTGCATATGGCCAGGTCTAAACTGGGCTGGCATGGTGAGCAAAAGAATGATGGATTTAACCCAGATCTCTTGACTGGGGGTGAATGTTTTGATTTGTTCTGCATTCCGTCGATTAATTGTGTGTCTTTTGCTTTCTCGCTCTAAGTGCGCCAGGTATGCCCAGACGTGGGTCCTGGGCTCACTGTGCCACTGGAATCAAGCTATCCTGGCTGAAGAGGGGTGAAACCCCGACACCGGTCCTAGGATGCTTGTTTCCGATCCAGGGAGGACCTGGCTTGGCAGTTCGGGCTGGACTGTTCCCATGAGGCACAGGGTCAAGACTGATTTGCATATGGCCAGGTCTAAACTGGGGTGGCATGGTGAGCAAAAGAATGATGGATTTAACCCAGATCTCTTGACTGGGGGTGAATGTTTTGATTTGTTCTGCATTCCGTCCATCAATTGTGTGTCTTTTGCTTTCTCGCTCTAAGTGCGCCAGGTATGCCCAGACGTGGGTCCTGGGCTCACTGTGCCACTGGAATCAAGCAATACTGGCTGAAGAGGGGTGAAACCCGAAACCGGTCCTAGGATGCTTGTTTCCGATCCAGGGAGGACCTGGCTTGGCAGTTCGGGCTGGACTGTTCCCATGAGGCACAGGGTCAAGACTGATTTGCATATGGCCAGGTCTAAACTGGGGTGGCATGGTGAGCAAAAGAATGATGGATTTAACCCAGATCTCTTGACTGGGGGTGAATGTTTTGATTTGTTCTGCATTCTGTCCATCAATTGTGTGTCTTTTGCTTTCTCGCTCTAAGTGCGCCAGGTATGCCCAGACGTGGGTCCTGGGCTCACTGTGCCACTGGAATCAAGCTATCCTGGCTGAAGAGGGTGAAACCCGAAACCGGTCCTAGGATGCTTGTTTCCGATCCAGGGAGGACCTGGCTTGGCAGTTCGGGCTGGACTGTTCCCATGAGGCACAGGGTCAAGACTGATTTGCATATGGCCAGGTCTAAACTGGGGTGGCATGGTGAGCAAAAGAATGATGGATTTAACCCAGATCTCTTGACTGGGGGTGAATGTTTTGATTTGTTCTGCATTCCGTCCATCAATTGTGTGTCTTTTGCTTTCTCGCTCTAAGTGCGCCAGGTATGCCCAGACATGGGTCCTGGGCTCACTGTGCCACTGGAATCAAGCTATCCTGGCTGAAGAGGGTGAAACCCCGAAACTGGTCCTAGGATGCTTGTTTCCGATCCAGGAGGACCTGGCTTGGCAGTTTGGGCAGGACTGTTCCCATGAGGCACAGGGTCAAGACTGATTTGATATCGCCAGGTCTAAACTGGGGTGGCATGGTGAGCAAAAGAATGATGGATTTAACCCAGATCTCTTGACTGGGGGTGAATGTTTTGATTTGTTCTGCATTCCGTCCATCAATTGTGTGTCTTTTGCTTTCTCGCTCTAAGTGCGCCAGGTATGCCCAGACGTGGGTCCTGGGCTCACTGTGCCACTGGAATCAAGCTATCCTGGCTGAAGAGGGGTGAAACCACGAAACCGGTCCTAGGATGCTTATTTCCGATCCAGGGAGGACCTGGCTTGGCAGTTCGGGCTGGACTGTTCCCATGAGGCACAGGGTCAAGACTGATTTGCATATGGCCAGGTCTAAACTGGGGTGGCATGGTGAGCAAAAGAATGATGGATTTAGCCCAGATCTCTTAACTGGGGGTGAATGTTTTGATTTGTTATGCATTCCGTCCATCAATTGTGTGTCTTTTGCTTTCTCGCTCTAAGTGCGCCAGGTATGCCCAGACGTGGGTCCTGGGCTCACTGTGCCACTGGAATCAAGCTATCCTGGCTGAAGAGGGGTGAAACCCCGAAACCGGTCCTAGAATGCTTGTTTACGATCCAGGGAGGACCTGGCTTGGCAGTTCGGGCTGGACTGTTCCCATGAGGCACAGGATCAAGACTGATTTGCATATGGCCAGGTCTAAACTGGGGTGGCATGGTGAGCAAAAGAATGATGGATTTAACCCAGATCTCTTGACTGGGGGTGAATGTTTTGATTTGTTCTGCATTCCGCCCATCAATTGTGTGTCTCTTGCTTTCTCGCTCTAAGTGCGCCAGGTATCCCGAGACGTGGGTCCTGGGCTCACTGTGCCACTGGAATCAAGCTATCCTGGCTGAAGAGGGGTGAAACCCCGAAACCGGTCCTAGGATGCTTGTTTCCGATCCAGGGAGGACCTGGCTTGGCAGTTCGGGCTGGACAGCTCCCATGAGGCACAGGGTCAAGACTGATTTGCATATGGCCAGGTCTAAACTGGGGTGGCATGGTGAGCAAAAGAATGATGGATTTAACTTTAACCCAGATCTCTTGACTGGGGGTGAATGTTTTGATTTGTTCTGCATTCCGTCCATCAATTGTGTGTCTTTTGCTTTCTCGCTCTAAGTGCGCCAGGTATGCCCAGACGTGGGTCCTGGGCTCACTGTGCCACTGGAGTCAAGCTATCCTGGCTGAAGAGGGGTGAAACCCCGAAACCGGTCCTAGGATGCTTGTTTCCGATCCAGGGAGGACCTGGCTTGGCAGTTCGGGCTGGACTGTTCCCATGAGGCACAGGGTCAAGACTGATTTGCATATGGCCAGGTCTAAACTGGGGTGGCATGGTGAGCAAAAGAATGATGGATTTAACCCAGATCTCTTGACTGGGGGTGAATGTTTTGATTTGTTCTGCATTCCGCCCATCAATTGTGTGTCTTTTGCTTTCTCGCTCTAAGTGCGCCAGGTATGCCCAGACGTGGGTCCTGGGCTCACTGTGCCACTGGAATCAAGCTATCCTGGCTGAAGAGGGGTGAAACCCCGAAACCGGTCCTAGGATGCTTGTTTCCGATCCAGGGAGGACCTGGCTTGGCAGTTCGGGCTGGACTGTTCCCATGAGGCACAGGGTCAAGACTGATTTGCATATGGCCAGGTCTAAACTGGGGTGGCATGGTGAGCAAAAGAATGATGGATTTAACTTTAACCCAGATCTCTTGATTGGGGGTGAATGTTTTGATTTGTTCTGCATTCCGTCCATCAATTGTGTGTCTTTTGCTTTCTCGCTCTAAGTGCGCCAGGTATGCCCAGACGTGGGTCCTGGGCTCACTGTGCCACTGGACTCAAGCTATCCTGGCTGAAGAGGGGTGAAACCCCGAAACCGGTCCTAGGATGCTTGTTTCCGATCCAGGGAGGACCTGGCTTGGCAGTTCGGGCTGGACTGTTTACATGAGGCACAGGGTCAAGACTGATTTGCATATGGCCAGGTCTAAACTGGGGTGGCATGGTGAGCAAAAGAATGATGGATTTAACCCAGATCTCTTGACTGGGGGTGAATGTTTTGATTTGTTCTGCATTCCATCCATCAATTGTTTGTCTTTTGCTTTCTCGCTCTAAGTGCGCCAGGTATGCCCAGACGTGGGTCCTGGGCTCACTGTGCCACTGGAATCAAGCTATCCTGGCTGAAGAGGGGTGAAACCACGAAACCGGTCCTAGGATGCTTGTTTCCGATCCAGGGAGGACCTGGCTTGGCAGTTCGGGCTGGACTGTTCCCATGAGGCACAGGGTCAAGACTAATTTGCATATGGCCAGGTCTAAACTGGGGTGGCATGGTGAGCAAAAGAATGATGGATTTAACCCAGATCTCTTGACTGGGGGTGAATGTTTTGATTTGTTCTGCATTCCGTCCATCAATTGTGTGTCTTTTGCTTTCTCGCTCTAAGTGCGCCAGGTATGCCCAGACGTGGGTCCTGGGCTCACTGTGCCACTGGAATCAAGCTATCCTGGCTGAAGAGGGTGAAACCCCGAAACCGGTCCTAGGATGCTTGTTTCCGATCCAGGGAGGACCTGGCTTGGCAGTTCGGGCTAGACTGTTCCCATGAGGTACAGGGTCAAGACTGATTTGCATATGGCCAGGTCTAAACTGGGGTGGCATGGTGAGCAAAAGAATGATGGATTTAACCCAGATCTCTTGACTGGGGGTGAATGTTTTGATTTGTTCTGCATTCCGTCCATCAATTGTGTGTCTTTTGCTTTCTCGCTCTAAGTGCGCCAGGTATGCCCAGACGTGGGTCCTGGGCTCACTGTGCCACTGGAATCAAGCTATCCTGGCTGAAGAGGGTGAAACCCCGAAACTGGTCCTAGGATGCTTGTTTCCGATCCAGGGAGGACCTGGCTTGGCAGTTCGGGCTGGACTGTTCCCATGAGGCACAGGGTCAAGACTGATTTGCATATGGCCAGGTCTAAACTGGGGTGGCATGGTGAGCAAAAGAATGATGGATTTAGCCCAGATCTCTTGACTGGGGGTGAATGTTTTGATTTGTTCTGCATTCCGTCCATCAATTGTGTGTCTTTTGCTTTCTCGCTCTAAGTGCGCCAGGTATGCCCAGACGTGGGTCCTGGGCTCACTGTGCCACTGGAATCAAGCTATCCTGGCTGAAGAGGGTGAAACCTCGAAACCGGTCCTAGGATGCTTGTTTCCGATCCAGGGAGGACCTGGCTTGGCAGTTCGGGCTGGACTGTTCCCATGAGGCACAGGGTCAAGACTAATTTGCATATGGCCAGGTCTAAACTGGGGTGGCATGGTGAGCAAAAGAATGATGGATTTAACCCAGATCTCTTGACTGGGGGTGAATGTTTTGATTTGTTCTGCATTCCGTCCATCAATTGTGTGTCTTTTGCTTTCTCGCTCTAAGTGCGCCAGGTATGCCCAGACGTGGGTCCTGGGCTCACTGTGCCACTGGAATCAAGCTATCCTGGCTGAAGAGGGGTGAAACCCCGAAACCGGTCCTAGGATGCTTGTTTCCGATCCAGGGAGGACCTGGCTTGGTAGTTCGGGCTGGACTGTTCCCATGAGGCACAGGATCAAGACTGATTTGCATATGGCCAGGTCTAAACTGGGGTGGCATGGTGAGCAAAAGAATGATGGATTTAACCCAGATCTCTTGACTGGGGGTGAATGTTTTGATTTGTTCTGCATTCCGTCCATCAATTGTGTGTCTTTTGCTTTCTCGCTCTAAGTGCGCCAGGTATGCCCAGACGTGGGTCCTGGGCTCACTGTGCCACTGGACTCAAGCTATCCTGGCTGAAGAGGGGTGAAACCCCGAAACCGGTCCTAGGATGCTTGTTTCCGATCCAGGAGGACCTGGCTTGGCAGTTCGGGCTGGACTGTTCCCATGAGGCACAGGGTCAAGACTGATTTGCATATGGCCAGGTCTAAACTGGGGTGGCATGGTGAGCAAAAGAATGATGGATTTAACCCAGATCTCTTGACTGGGGGTGAATGTTTTGATTTGTTCTGCATTCCGTCCATCAATTGTGTGTCTTTTGCTTTCTCGCTCTAAGTGCGCCAGGTATGCCCAGACGTGGGTCCTGGGCTCACTGTGCCACTGGACTCAAGCTATCCTGGCTGAAGAGGGTGAAACCCCGAAACCGGTCCTAGGATGCTTGTTTCCGATCCAGGGAGGACCTGGCTTGGCAGTTCGGGCTGGACTGTTCCCATGAGGCACAGGGTCAAGACTGATTTGCATATGGCCAGGTCTAAACTGGGGTGGCATGGTGAGCAAAAGAATGATGGATTTAACCCAGATCTCTTGACTGGGGGTGAATGTTTTGATTTGTTCTGCATTCCGTCCATCAATTGTGTGTCTTTTGCTTTCTCGCTCTAAGTGCGCCAGGTATGCCCAGACGTGGGTCCTGGGCTCACTGTGCCACTGGAATCAAGCTATCCTGGCTGAAGAGGGTGAAACCCGAAACCGGTCCTAGGATGCTTGTTTCCGATCCAGGGAGGACCTGGCTTAGCAGTTCGGGCTAGACTGTTCCCATGAGGCACAGGGTCAAGACTGATTTGCATATGGCCAGGTCTAAACTGGGGTGGCATGGTGAGCAAAAGAATGATGGATTTAACCCAGATCTCTTGACTGGGGGTGAATGTTTTGATTTGTTCTGCATTCCGCCCATCAATTGTGTGTCTTTTGCTTTCTCGCTCTAAGTGCGCCAGGTATGCCCAGACGTGGGTCCTGGGCTCACTGTGCCACTGGAATCAAGCTATCCTGGCTGAAGAGGGGTGAAACCCCGAAACCGGTCCTAGGATGCTTGTTTCCGATCCAGGGAGGACCTGGCTTGGCAGTTCGGCCTGGACTGTTCCCATGAGGCACAGGGTCAAGACTGATTTGCATATGGCCAGGTCTAAACTGAGGTGGCATGGTGAGCAAAAGAATGATGGATTTAACTTTAACCCAGATCTCTTGACTGGGGGTGAATGTTTTGATTTGTTCTGCATTCCGTCCATCAATTGTGTGTCTTTTGCTTTCTCGCTCTAAGTGCGCCAGGTATGCCCAGACGTGGGTCCTGGGCTCACTGTGCCACTGGACTCAAGCTATCCTGGCTGAAGAGGGGTGAAACCCCGAAACCGGTCCTAGGATGCTTGTTTCCGATCCAGGGACGACCTGGCTTGGCAGTTCGGGCTGGACTGTTTACATGAGGCACAGGGTCAAGACTGATTTGCATATGGCCAGGTCTAAACTGGGGTGGCATGGTGAGCAAAAGAATGATGGATTTAACCCAGATCTCTTGACTGGGGGTGAATGTTTTGATTTGTTCTGCATTCCATCCATCAATTGTTTGTCTTTTGCTTTCTCGCTCTAAGTGCGCCAGGTATGCCCAGACGTGGGTCCTGGGCTCACTGTGCCACTGGAATCAAGCTATCCTGGCTGAAGAGGGGTGAAACCCCGAAACCGGTCCTAGGATGCTTGTTTCCGATCCAGGGAGGACCTGGCTTGGCAGTTCGGGCTGGACTGTTCCCATGAGGCACAGGGTCAAGACTGATTTGCATATGGCCAGGTCTAAACTGGGGTGGCATGGTGAGCAAAAGAATGATGGATTTAACCCAGATCTCTTGACTGGGGGTGAATGTTTTGATTTGTTCTGCATTCCGTCCATCAATTGTGTGTCTTTTGCTTTCTCGCTCTAATTGCGCCAGGTATGCCCAGACGTGGGTCCTGGGCTCACTGTGCCACTGGAATCAAGCTATCCTGGCTGAAGAGGGGTGAAACCCCGAAACCGGTCCTAGGATGCTTGTTTCCGATCCAGGGAGGACCTGGCTTGGCAGTTCGGGCTAGACTGTTCCCATGAGGCGCAGGGTCAAGACTGATTTGCATATGGCCAGGTCTAAACTGGGGTGGCATGGTGAGCAAAAGAATGATGGATTTAACCCAGATCTCTTGACTGGGGGTGAATGTTTTGATTTGTTCTGCATTCCGTCCATCAATTGTGTGTCTTTTGCTTTCTCGCTCTAAGTGCGCCAGGTATGCCCAGACGTGGGTCCTGGGCTCACTGTGCCACTGGAATCAAGCTATCCTGGCTGAAGAGGGGTGAAACCCCGAAACCGGTCCTAGGATGCTTGTTTCCGATCCAGGGAGGACCTGGCTTAGCAGTTCGGGCTAGACTGTTCCCATGAGGCACAGGGTCAAGACTGATTTGCATATGGCCAGGTCTAAACTGGGGTGGCATGGTGAGCAAAAGAATGATGGATTTAACCCAGATCTCTTGACTGGGGGTGAATGTTTTGATTTGTTCTGCATTCCGCCCATCAATTGTGTGTCTTTTGCTTTCTCGCTCTAAGTGCGCCAGGTATGCCCTGACGTGGGTCCTGGGCTCACTGTGCCACTGGAATCAAGCTATCCTGGCTGAAGAGGGTGAAACCCCGAAGCCGGTCCTAGGATGCTTGTTTCCGATCCAGGGAGGACCTGGCTTGGCAGTTCGGGCTGGACTGTTCCCATGAGGCACAGGGTCAAGACTGATTTGCATATGGCCAGGTCTAAACTGGGGTGGCATGGTGAGCAAAAGAATGATGGATTTAACTTTAACCCAGATCTCTTGACTGGGGGTGAATGTTTTGATTTGTTCTGCATTCCGTCCATCAATTGTGTTTCTTTTGCTTTCTCGCTCTAAGTGCGCCAGGTATGCCCAGACGTGGGTCCTGGGCTCACTGTGCCACTGGACTCAAGCTATCCTGGCTGAAGAGGGGTGAAACCCCGAAGCCGGTCCTAGGATGCTTGTTTCCGATCCAGGGACGACCTGGCTTGGCAGTTCGGGCTGGACTGTTTACATGAGGCACAGGGTCAAGACTGATTTGCATATGGCCAGGTCTAAACTGGGGTGGCATGGTGAGCAAAAGAATGATGGATTTAACCCAGATCTCTTGACTGGGGGTGAATGTTTTGATTTGTTCTGCATTCCATCCATCAATTGTTTGTCTTTTGCTTTCTCGCTCTAAGTGCGCCAGGTATGCCCAGACGTGGGTCCTGGGCTCACTGTGCCACTGGAATCAAGCTATCCTGGCTGAAGAGGGGTGAAACCCCGAAACCGGTCCTAGGATGCTTGTTTCCGATCCAGGGAGGACCTGGCTTGGCAGTTCGGGCTGGACTGTTCCCATGAGGCACAGGGTCAAGACTGATTTGCATATGGCCAGGTCTAAACTGGGGTGGCATGGTGAGCAAAAGAATGATGGATTTAACCCAGATCTCTTGACTGGGGGTGAATGTTTTGATTTGTTCTGCATTCCGTCCATCAATTGTGTGTCTTTTGCTTTCTCGCTCTAAGTGCGCCAGGTATGCCCAGACGTGGGTCCTGGGCTCACTGTGCCACTGGAATCAAGCTATCCTGGCTGAAGAGGGTGAAACCCCGAAACCGGTCCTAGGATGCTTGTTTCCGATCCAGGGAGGACCTGGCTTGGCAGTTCGGGCTAGACTGTTCCCATGAGGCACAGGGTCAAGACTGATTTGCAAATGGCCAGGTCTAAACTGGGGTGGCATGGTGAGCAAAAGAATGATGGATTTAACCCAGATCTCTTGACTGGGGGTGAATGTTTTGATTTGTTCTGCATTCCGTCCATCAATTGTGTGTCTTTTGCTTTCTCGCTCTAAGTGCGCCAGGTATGCCCAGACGTGGGTCCTGGGCTCACTGTGCCACTGGAATCAAGCTATCCTGGCTGAAGAGGGTGAAACCCCAAAACTGGTCCTAGGATGCTTGTTTCCGATCCAGGGAGGACCTGGCTTGGCAGTTCGGGCTGGACTGTTCCCATGAGGCACAGGGTCAAGACTGATTTGCATATGGCCAGGTCTAAACTGGGGTGGCATGGTGAGCAAAAGAATGATGGATTTAACCCAGATCTCTTGACTGGGGGTGAATGTTTTGATTTGTTCTGCATTCCGCCCATCAATTGTGTGTCTTTTGCTTTCTCGCTCTAAGTGCGCCAGGTATGCCCAGACGTGGGTCCTGGGCTCACTGTGCCACTGGAATCAAGCTATCCTGGCTGAAGAGGGGTGAAACCCCGAAACCGGTCCTAGGATGCTTGTTTCCGATCCAGGGAGGACCTGGCTTGGCAGTTCGGGCTGGACTGTTCCCATGAGGCACAGGGTCAAGACTGATTTGCATATGGCCAGGTCTAAACTGGGGTGGCATGGTGAGCAAAAGAATGATGGATTTAACTTTAACCCAGATCTCTTGACTGGGGGTGAATGTTTTGATTTGTTCTGCATTCCGTCCATCAATTGTGTTTCTTTTGCTTTCTCGCTCTAAGTGCGCCAGGTATGCCCAGACGTGGGTCCTGGGCTCACTGTGCCACTGGACTCAAGCTATCCTGGCTGAAGAGGGTGAAACCCCGAAACCGGTCCTAGGATGCTTGTTTCCGATCCAGGGACGACCTGGCTTGGCAGTTCGGGCTGGACTGTTTACATGAGGCACAGGGTCAAGACTGATTTGCATATGGCCAGGTCTAAACTGGGGTGGCATGGTGAGCAAAAGAATGATGGATTTAACCCAGATCTCTTGACTGGGGGTGAATGTTTTGATTTGTTCTGCATTCCATCCATCAATTGTTTGTCTTTTGCTTTCTCGCTCTAAGTGCGCCAGGTATGCCCAGACGTGGGTCCTGGGCTCACTGTGCCACTGGAATCAAGCTATCCTGGCTGAAGAGGGGTGAAACCCCGAAACCGGTCCTAGGATGCTTGTTTCCGATCCAGGGAGGACCTGGCTTGGCAGTTCGGGCTGGACTGTTCCCATGAGGCACAGGGTCAAGACTGATTTGCATATGGCCAGGTCTAAACTGGGGTGGCATGGTGAGCAAAAGAATGATGGATTTAACCCAGATCTCTTGACTGGGGGTGAATGTTTTGATTTGTTCTGCATTCCGTCCATCAATTGTGTGTCTTTTGCTTTCTCGCTCTAAGTGCGCCAGGTATGCCCAGACGTGGGTCCTGGGCTCACTGTGCCACTGGAATCAAGCTATCCTGGCTGAAGAGGGGTGAAACCCCGAAACTGGTCCTAGGATGCTTGTTTCCGATCCAGGGAGGACCTGGCTTGGCAGTTCGGGCTAGACTGTTCCCATGAGGCACAGGGTCAAGACTGATTTGCATATGGCCAGGTCTAAACTGGGGTGGCATGGTGAGCAAAAGAATGATGGATTTAGCCCAGATCTCTTGACTGGGGGTGAATGTTTTGATTTGTTCTGCATTCCGTCCATCAATTGTGTGTCTTTTGCTTTCTCGCTCTAAGTGCGCCAGGTATGCCCAGACGTGGGTCCTGGGCTCACTGTGCCACTGGAATCAAGCTATCCTGGCTGAAGAGGGTGAAACCCCGAAACCGGTCCTAGGATGCTTGTTTCCGATCCAGGGAGGACCTGGCTTGGCAGTTCGGGCTGGACTGTTCCCATGAGGCACAGGGTCAAGACTGATTTGCATATGGCCAGGTCTAAACTGGGGTGGCATGGTGAGCAAAAGAATGATGGATTTAACCCAGATCTCTTGACTGGGGGTGAATGTTTTGATTTGTTCTGCATTCCGTCCATCAATTGTGTGTCTTTTGCTTTCTCGCTCTAAGTGCGCCAGGTATGCCCAGACGTGGGTCCTGGGCTCACTGTGCCACTGGAATCAAGCTATCCTGGCTGAAGAGGGTGAAACCCCGAAACCGGTCCTAGGATGCTTGTTTCTGATCCAGGGAGGACCTGGCTTGGCAGTTCGGGCTGGACTGTTCCCATGAGGCACAGAGTCAAGAATGATTTGCATATGGCCAGGTCTAAACTGGGGTGGCATGGTGAGCAAAAGAATGATGGATTTAACTTTAACCCAGATCTCTTGACTGGGGGTGAATGTTTTGATTTGTTCTGCATTCCGTCCATCAATTGTGTTTCTTTTGCTTTCTCGCTCTAAGTGCGCCAGGTATGCCCAGACGTGGGTCCTGGGCTCACTGTGCCACTGGACTCAAGCTATCCTGGCTGAAGAGGGTGAAACCCGAAACCGGTCCTAGGATGCTTGTTTCCGATCCAGGGACGACCTGGCTTGGCAGTTCGGGCTGGACTGTTTACATGAGGCACAGGGTCAAGACTGATTTGCATATGGCCAGGTCTAAACTGGGGTGGCATGGTGAGCAAAAGAATGATGGATTTAACCCAGATCTCTTGACTGGGGGTGAATGTTTTGATTTGTTCTGCATTCCATCCATCAATTGTTTGTCTTTTGCTTTCTCGCTCTAAGTGCGCCAGGTATGCCCAGACGTGGGTCCTGGGCTCACTGTGCCACTGGAATCAAGCTATCCTGGCTGAAGAGGGGTGAAACCCCGAAACCGGTCCTAGGATGCTTGTTTCCGATCCAGGGAGGACCTGGCTTGGCAGTTCGGGCTGGACTGTTCCCATGAGGCACAGGGTCAAGACTGATTTGCATATGGCCAGGTCTAAACTGGGGTGGCATGGTGAGCAAAAGAATGATGGATTTAACCCAGATCTCTTGACTGGGGGTGAATGTTTTGATTTGTTCTGCATTCCGTCCATCAATTGTGTGTCTTTTGCTTTCTCGCTCTAAGTGCGCCAGGTATGCCCAGACGTGGGTCCTGGGCTCACTGTGCCACTGGAATCAAGCTATCCTGGCTGAAGAGGGGTGAAACCCCGAAGCCGGTCCTAGGATGCTTGTTTCCGATCCAGGGAGGACCTGGCTTGGCAGTTCGGGCTAGACTGTTCCCATGAGGCACAGGGTCAAGACTGATTTGCAAATGGCCAGGTCTAAACTGGGGTGGCATGGTGAGCAAAAGAATGATGGATTTAACCCAGATCTCTTGACTGGGGGTGAATGTTTTGATTTGTTCTGCATTCCGTCCATCAATTGTGTGTCTTTTGCTTTCTCGCTCTAAGTGTGCCAGGTATGCCCAGACGTGGGTCCTGGGCTCACTGTGCCACTGGAATCAAGCTATCCTGGCTGAAGAGGGTGAAACCCCGAAACTGGTCCTAGGATGCTTGTTTCCGATCCAGGGAGGACCTGGCTTGGCAGTTCGGGCTGGACTGTTCCCATGAGGCACAGGGTCAAGACTGATTTGCATAGGGCCAGGTCTAAACTGGGGTGGCATGGTGAGCAAAAGAATGATGGATTTAGCCCAGATCTCTTGACTGGGGGTGAATGTTTTGATTTGTTCTGCATTCCGTCCATCAATTGTGTGTCTTTTGCTTTCTCGCTCTAAGTGCGCCAGGTATGCCCAGACGTGGGTCCTGGGCTCACTGTGCCACTGGAATCAAGCTATCCTGGCTGAAGAGGGTGAAACCCCGAAACCGGTCCTAGGATGCTTGTTTCCGATCCAGGGAGGACCTGGCTTGGCAGTTCGGGCTGGACTGTTCCCATGAGGCACAGGGTCAAGACTGATTTGCATATGGCCAGGTCTAAACTGGGGTGGCATGGTGAGCAAAAGAATGATGGATTTAACCCAGATCTCTTGACTGGGGGTGAATGTTTTGATTTGTTCTGCATTCCGTCCATCAATTGTGTGTCTTTTGCTTTCTCGCTCTAAGTGCGCCAGGTATGCCCAGACGTGGGTCCTGGGCTCACTGTGCCACTGGAATCAAGCTATCCTGGCTGAAGAGGGTGAAACCCCGAAACCGGTCCTAGGATGCTTGTTTCTGATCCAGGGAGGACCTGGCTTGGCAGTTCGGGCTGGACTGTTCCCATGAGGCACAGAGTCAAGAATGATTTGCATATGGCCAGGTCTAAACTGGGGTGGCATGGTGAGCAAAAGAATGATGGATTTAACCCAGATCTCTTGACTGGGGGTGAATGTTTTGATTTGTTCTGCATTCCGTCCATCAATTGTGTGTCTTTTGCTTTCTCGCTCTAAGTGCGCCAGGTATGCCCAGATGTGGGTCCTGGGCTCACTGTGCCACTGGAATCAAGCTATCCTGGCTGAAGAGGGGTGAAACCCCGAAACCGGTCCCAGGATGCTTGTTTCCGATCCAGGGAGGACCTGGCTTGGCAGTTCGGGCTGGACTGTTCCCATGAGGCACAGGATCAAGACTGATTTGCATATGGCCAGGTCTAAACTGGGGTGGCATGGTGAGCAAAAGAATGATGGATTTAACCCAGATCTCTTGACTGGGGGTGAATGTTTTGATTTGTTCTGCATTCCGCCCATCAATTGTGTGTCTTTTGCTTTCTCGCTCTAAGTGCGCCAGGTATGCCCAGACGTGGGTCCTGGGCTCACTGTGCCACTGGAATCAAGCTATCCTGGCTGAAGAGGGGTGAAACCCCGAAACCGGTCCTAGGTTGCTTGTTTCCGATCCAGGGAGGATCTGGCTTGGCAGTTCGGGCTGGACTGTTCCCATGAAGCACAGGGTCAAGACTGATTTGCATATGGCCAGGTCTAAACTGGGGTGGCATGGTGAGCAAAAGAATGATGGATTTAACTTTAACCCAGATCTCTTGACTGGGGGTGAATGTTTTGATTTGTTCTGCATTCCGTCCATCAATTGTGTGTCTTTTGCTTTCTCGCTCTAAGTGCGCCAGGTATGCCCAGACGTGGGTCCTGGGCTCACTGTGCCACTGGACTCAAGCTATCCTGGCTGAAGAGGGGTGAAACCCCGAAACCGGTCCTAGGATACTTGTTTCCGATCAGGGAGGACCTGGCTTGGCAGTTCAGGCTGGACTGTTCCCATGAGGCACAGGGTCAAGACTGATTTGCATATGGCCAGGTCTAAACTGGGGTGGCATGGTGAGCAAAAGAATGATGGATTTAACCCAGATCTCTTGACTGGGTGTGAATGTTTTGATTTGTTCTGCATTCCGTCCATCAATTGTGTGTCTTTTGCTTTCTCACTCTAAGTGCGCCAGGTATGCCCAGACGTGGGTACTGGGCTCACTGTGCCACTGGAATCAAGCTATCCTGGCTGAAGAGGGGTGAAACCCCGAAACCGGTCCTAGGATGCTTGTTTCCGATCCAGGGAGGACCTGGCTTGGCAGTTCGGGCTAGACTGTTCCCATGAGGCACAGGGTCAAGACTGATTTGCATATGGCCAGGTCTAAACTGGGGTGGCATGGTGAGCAAAAGAATGATGGATTTAACCCAGATCTCTTGACTGGGGGTGAATGTTTTGATTTGTTCTGCATTCCATCCATCAATTGTGTGTCTTTTGCTTTCTCGCTCTAAGTGCGCCAGGTATGCCCAGACGTGGGTCCTGGGCTCACTGTGCCACTGGAATCAAGCTATCCTGGCTGAAGAGGGGTGAAACCCCGAAACTGGTCCTAGGATGCTTGTTTCCGATCCAGGGAGGACCTGGCTTGGCAGTTCGGGCTGGACTGTTCCCATGAGGCACAGGGTCAAGACTGATTTGCATATGGCCAGGTCTAAACTGGGGTGGCATGGTGAGCAAAAGAATGATGGATTTAACCCAGATCTCTTGACTGGGGGTGAATGTTTTGATTTGTTCTGCATTCCGTCCATCAATTGTGTGTCTTTTGCTTTCTCGCTCTAAGTGCGCCAGGTATGCCCAGACGTGGGTCCTGGGCTCACTGTGCCACTGGAATCAAGCTATCCTGGCTGAAGAGGGGTGAAACCCGAAACCGGTCCTAGGTTGCTTGTTTCCGATCCAGGGAGGATCTGGCTTGGCAATTCGGGCTGGACTGTTTCCATGAGGCACAGGGTCAAGACTGATTTGCATATGGCCAGGTCTAAACTGGGGTGGCATGGTGAGCAAAAGAATGATGGATTTAACCCAGATCTCTTGACTGGGGGTGAATGTTTTGATTTGTTCTGCATTCCGTCCATCAATTGTGTGTCTTTTGCTTTCTCGCTCTATCTGGAAATTTCTGCCATAGGACATCAGTGGCACATTTATTTATTTTCATTTAAACTTTAAACGATACCAATGTATACATAAAATAACTACTGTGCTTGCACTTTGCCTATGTTATGATTTAAAGGGGCCATCAAGTGACTGACGTCACAGTACATGACGTCACCAAACAAAGCAACATTCTGGAATGGCTGTTGCTGGTAATTGTTAGGGTTGCAGGACTGACTAAAGAGAACTGTTTTTTTCTCTTTTCTTGTTGGACCCTTTTAAATTTGGGTTTTAATGGAAAATCCTTGCATTTGTAGAGTAAGTGCTAAATATGGTGAAGAATCTGTTGGTGTAATGTACTTCACTGTGCTATATCTGCGGTGAAGGACTTGCCGCAAGTGGATTCTTCTTGTGGATTTAGCGTTTCCTCCAGAAATGAGTGGACTTTCTGTTACCATGGAACTCCGAATCAGCCCCTAAGGCATTACCCCGGACATGACTAAAACCTTGTTCTCACTCTCCTTCAGACCAGCGCGTACTCTTCCACCGCCCTGTAATCCTGGGCCACGGCCGCACGACACCCTTGTTTCCAGCGTGTGCTACTCCTGGATCTCCCCCTACCCGACCCTTATTTGTGGTTTTTCACAGGTTAGCCGCCTCCATTATTGGCATGACCTTGCTAGCACGTGTTCCCATTGCAACAATTACGGGCGCAGTCACAACCACGTAGAACCTTAGGATCCTCACAGTTATTGTACTCACTGGCATTTATGATGATTGGTTTCAACCCGCGGGCACAGTGGCACTTTTGTCTTGATCACTTCTCCCTGTTCATGGTTTTGCACTACGAACTGGCGTTTGGTCCGAGCAGACGTATTTAGAATCACCATATTCTCAATAACTCTTTCTTTCTCTCTCTCCCTTTTCTTCCATTCCCCTCTTCCTTCTTTTTCTTTTTGTCTTTCTTTTCTCCCCCTTTTTTTTCCCCTCCATGTACAGACTATCACTCGGGCATAATAAATTGTGTCCTGATGATGATCCCCCAATTCTAGTGGGGATCGAAACATCGTTGACCTTTACATCTTGACTCCAAATTTGTTTCATTTTACTTTTTAGGTGGAGCATAAGATGTTTGAGTAATAGTGACTGCTTGAATTTGTATTCCTTTATAAAGTCACCATGTACTTAAATGCCTGAGGTCTGGAAATCAGCAGACTTCCAACCTTTTTACCCACTTAATTTTGTATATAACTTTTTCCTTCTGTTTGTCTAATTGTTTTATATCTGATAAATGTATTGCTTCTCCACTGAGGAGAATATCATCACAGGGCTTATTGTGGTTCTGTGCACCATTGTTCGTATACCGTCCCTGGAGGGACCAATGTTCCTTAAAATTGCTATGCATACCCTAGGTCCCTTCTGACTTACTGGGTTCCCTTGTTTCTTTATAAATAGGAACTCAGTGGCACATTTATTTATTTTCATTTAAACTTTAAACAATACCAACGTATACATAAAATAACTACTGTGCTTGCACTTTGCCTATGTTATGATTTAAAGGGGCCATCAAGTGACTGATGTCACAGTACATGACGTCACCAAACAAAGCAACATTCTGGAATGGCTGTTGCTGGTAATTGTTAGGGTTGCAGGACTGAGTAAAGAGAACTGTTTTTTTCTCTTCTCTACATGGACCCTTTTAAATTTAGGTTTTAGTGGAGAATCCTTGCATTTGTAGAGTAAGTGCTAAATATGGTGAAGAATCTGTTGGTGCAACTTACTTCACTGTGCTATATCTGCGTGGAAGGACTTTCCGCAAGTGGATTCTTCTTGTGGATTTAGCGTTTCCTCCAGAAATGAGTGGACTTTCTGTTACCATGGAACTCCGAATCAGCCCCTAAGTGTGCTCTTAATTATATATATAGATTCTTTCCTGAAGAGATTATCATGTAGGAAGCCTGGTGATTCATTGTCACCCAAGCTGCAGACACAAGGACCTCACTGGTATGAGATCCTGGTCAATTTTACATCGACAACAGATGTGACGCTACTTCCATTCATTGAATGTATTGGTGTGAAACTAAGTTGAATAAAGCATGTGTTACATAGCGCGTTACTTAGCGCGTGTCATTTTCCGCGTCTCTTTGCGGTCTCGCGCGGGAGTGACACGAGCGGACCTTATCTCCGCTCGTGTCGGTCTCGCTCCTAGCATCTTTTAAAATGCTGGGTATGATGTGATGGGGGGACTCGCGGGAGCGTCATTCAAACTTGAGTGAATGGTATATTGAGAAAGGTTTACGTACGTTGATTCATTCGTTGTTTGACCCTGTACATGGATGTATGCTCAACTCTTGGAATAAAGCTTACTGTTGGAACATTTCTGGATCTCGCCTGGATTTCCTGTTTCCCTCATTTTACTTTCCAACACTGGCGACGAGCGGGCGAAGCTACGCATCTTTAAATACATTTTTGTTATTTCCTGATTATTTCGCCGTGAACAGCCTTGTCACTTTCTCATTGGCTGAAAGTTCCGGGAGGTTGGAGTTTCTCTTTGGTTTGCTGCCTCACTATTGGTCGCAGTTTTTCCTTGTTTTCATTGGAAGAAACCGTGCTTAGGTTTCCATCGTTTTTTTCTTCTCACCAGCATTTTCGTCAAAGCTCAATTACATCGAGCAGCATCTCACGGAGCATTTGGTGTGAAATCGTGTGCATCGGATTGCCTCACACAAGGGAGTGTGAGTGTTACTGTTTTCAGCGCTTTTACTACTTCAAGGTACCTTGTTATTCAGCATAATTTCAGGGAACTTTACCTTTGTGAATTCGTGGAACATTTTCTTCGACTACGGTGTCTACTTTCTTTATTTTATTTTATTGTTTTTTCTAACTTGTTTATATTCACAGAGCATTGTACTATAAAATGTCAGGAATTGTGCCACCTCCTACTTTCCTAGCTGCCCCTAGGGAACCATCTATGAACTGGGACTTATGGGAACCTGTATTCTTAGCTTATGTTGATGTGTTAGAGGGGGATGATTGCGAACCAGAGAGGAAATTAGCCCTTTTGAAGCATTGTTTAGGAGGAATGGGACTTAAAGAGTTCAAGAATCTGCCCACCCTCATTAACCCTGGCAACCTTAATGTTTATCAATATGCCGCTAAACAGTTGTCTTTAAGGTTTGGTAAGAAAACCAATACTGTTATGGAACGTTTCATATTTTATTCAAGGAAGCAAAAAGCTGATGAACCTATAGAAGATTATGTCTCTGCTCTAAGATCTTTAGCAGTTACTTGTGACTTTGAGCACATTTCTTATGAACAGGTATTAAGAGATCAGATTCTCATGCGCACCAAATAGGAAAGTTCAGGAAAGACTGGACATCCTCTGATATATCTTTATCTGCTGCTATTGATATTGCAAAATCTATTGAACACTCAGAGAAATTTGTACATGAAATTAGAGCTGCAGAGAAAAATGAAGTGTGTTTGGTCACTAAGGATTTTGAGAAGCCCATAAAACAATTTGCTTTCAAAAATGATATTGCTCAAAGAAATTACCAAGAAAAGTATAAAGGTTTCAAGCAAGATGGCAAGAAATTCACATGTTACAGATGTGGCAGTAGTGGTCACCTAGGAAATGCTAAGTTTTGTCCAGCTATCGACAAAGTATGCATAAAATGCGGCAAAAGGGCCATTTTAACAAAGTTTGTAGATCCTCTTATAGAAGAGTCAACTATATTTGTGACAGCGACAGTCTTGGGGGTTCTAATGATTTCAATGACTTTGATCAAGAATATGTCAATACCGTAGTGAATGTCAGTGACACCAGTAAGCTTGCAAAATTTCCCTCATGTTTTCTCAAGATAGATGATAGCTGTGTACGTGTATTAGTAGATTCTTGTTCCTGGTATACCATAATTTCGTTAGATGTTGTCAACCAAAATTGGCCACAAAAATTCCTGTGTACCCCGGACATCAACCCTGGTGGGTATACTGGCCACAAAATTGACTTAGTAGGTTACTTTTTGGCTAATTTAGAATTTGATGGGTGTACTACATTTGGGAAAATTTATGTGGCAAACAAAGGACAATGTTTGTTGGGATGGCCACATCAAGAAGAGATGGGCATTAGGTTAGATCCCAGAGCCAATCCTCAAGTGTACGCTATTGGTACCTCTATGCCCAACATTAGTAACACTGATTCAGATTACGTTCATGATCTTAAAACTGCATTTCCTAATGTGTTCAGCGACAAGCTGGGTCAATACCAGGGTTTCAAACATCGCATCAGACTTATTGAGGATTCTATTCCTGTCCGTCACAGGGTTAGGAATGTACCTTTATCTTACAGAGGAAAACTGAAAGACATGCTACATGATTTGTGCAAGAAAAACATAATTGAACCAATAGAATCTTCTCCTTGGGTTTCTCCGGTTGTTATCTCAATTAAACATTCTGGCGAATTGAGACTGTGTATTGACTTGCACAGTCTCAATAGTGCTATCTGGGTGGATGCGCATCCTCTTCCCAACTTACATGAAATGGTTACGACTTTAGCTGGGGCTAAAGTGTTTTCTTGCATAGATCTGGCCAGTGCGTATCACCAGGTGGAGCTGCACGAAGAATCAAAGAATTTAACGGCGTTCATCACTCCTGAAGGTTTGTTCAAGTTTTGTAGAATGCCCTTTGGCTTGGCTAGTGCAGCTTCTGTATTTCAAAGACTCATGAAAGAAACTCTAGAGGGCATAACAGGAGCAGTGGCTTTCCAAGATGATATCCTTGTTTTTGGCAAAGATATCACTGATCATGACAACACTCTCACAAAAGTTTTATCGGCTCTTTCATTAAAAGGCTTAACCTTACGTGTAGACAAATGCAGGTTCAGGAAAGATGAGGTTGAATATTTGGGACACAATATTAGTGGGAATGGCATCACACCTAAGCAAAACCACGTGAATAATATCATCAAAGCACCCATTCCGAGTTCCAAGGAGCAGCTGGTAGCTTTCCTTGGTTTAGTTGAGTTCTATGCAAAATTCATTCCCAATTATGCATCCAAGGTGGACATTTTCCGACCTCTGCTCAAAAAAAATGCAAACTTTAATTGGTCTGAGGAAATGACACATGCTTTTGAACATTTGAAGGAATTTATTATCAATGCTCCATGTTTGAAACCTTTCATTGTGGGCAAACAATGTGTGATTATGGTAGATGCCAGCAGTAGTGGGTTAGGAGGTGTTTTGATGTAAGGAGTGGATTGTTGCGTATGCATCCAGGGCACTCAAGGATGCAGAGAAAAATTACTCTGTAATAGAAAGGGAATTACTGGCATGTGTTTGGGGTGCTGAACATTTTAGAATGTTTTTATGGGGCACTAAGTTTATTATCAAAACAGACCATAAGCCCCTCATCCATTTGATGGCACCTGGTGGTGGCCGGACTATGTCTGCAAGATTAGCTAGATTAGCTTCTAGATTACAAAATTTTCAGTGTCGTTCGGAATTTGTTAGTGGCAAGAGCAATGTTCACGCAGATTGCATGTCAAGATTACCTTTGCCATGTAATAAATCTGAAACTGGGGACAGGGAGGATTGTGAAGTTGCATTCACTTTCAGTGATATCAATCTTGTGGAGGGCACAGCTGCTATTCCAGAAGGAAAATGGATAGAGGAAATGAGTTAGGACAATGAACTCAAAATTGTTCTACATGCCATTGTACATGGGTGGCCTGAGGAAAGTAAAATTAGTGGTGACATCATGAGTTTTTTTAAGATTCGCGAAGAACTAGCTATTGAGAATGGCATCATTGTTAGAGGGGACAAATTTGTACCTCCATTCTCATTAAGAGATGAAATCATCAAATTAGCCCACGAGGGTCACACTGGCATTTCATGTACTAAAAGGCGTGTTAAGGAGAGTTTTTGGTGGACCAGCATTGATAGTTGTGTTGAACGTTATGTTAGGTTGTGCAGTGAATGTGCCAACAGCGACAAATCTGCCAGAGCTTTGTGCGCCTATCCTCACCCTGTTGAACTTCCTTTGGGTCCCTGGCGTAAGCTTGGCATAGACATCATTGGACCTTTTTCTGTTTTACCCAGTCAAGAAGCGTATGGAATTGTATTAATAGACTATTATTCAAAATGGCCTGAACTTAAAATGGTTAACGAGGTCACGTCTGAGAAGATTATTGAGTTTTTGGAGGATGTTTTTTGTAGAAAGTGCATTCCTGAGGAAATAGTCACTGACAATGGCCCTCAATTTGTCAGTAAATGCATGATTCATTTTCTTGTTAAATGTGGCATAAATCATAGAAGGATTTCTGTGTTCCACCCAGAGGCTAACGGTCAAGTGGAGAGATTTAACCGGGTGGTGAAAAATGCTATTCAATTATCTGTTAAAAACAATCTAAATTGGAGACACGTTTTGAAAGCTATGTTGCTAGCTTACAGGACTTCCCCTAATGTTATTACGTCAGTTACTCCTTTTGAATTGTTAAGAGGACGTAAACCAGGATCAAAATTAGTACCTTGGTGGCTTAAGATGAGGAAAAGTAACAACAGTGATGATTTCATTTTGGATTTTGTTGGCATTCGACACAAAATGGAGGAGTATAAGCTTAAGATGAAACTGGACATGCAAGAGAAGAGAGGTAAAGTGAGTAGACACTGTATAGAGGTTGGTGATATGGTTCGTATTAAGAAGTTTAAGGCAGATGGAAAGGGTTGCAGTATTTGGTCTGATCCTATTCGGGTCATTCAAGTTTTTGGTAATGCTGTGCGTGTTGATGGAGGAACTGTGTGGAATCTCAATAGGGTTTCCCCGTTTAAAGGGAAGATAGATTTTTCTGATAAGTCATCCACTAATGTGTTCCTTGATATCAAGGAAAGTGAATGCGGTCAAACTGCAGACCCTGTCAAAACCAGTGATGTAAAAGTAGCTCCTAGAATAATGAGGTCCACACGTATGCCAGCAAAATTTCAAGATTATATTCTTACTTAAAAAAAATATATAAATATAAAGGGGGAGGTGTGTTACATAGCGCGTTACTTAGCGCGTGTCATTTTCCGCGTCTCTTTGCGGTCTCGCGCGGGAGTGACACGAGCGGACCTTATCTCCGCTCGTGTCGGTCTCGCTCCTAGCATCTTTTAAAATGCTGGGTATGATGTGATGGGGGGACTCGCGGGAGCGTCATTCAAACTTGAGTGAATGGTATATTGAGAAAGGTTTACGTACGTTGATTCATTCGTTGTTTGACCCTGTACATGGATGTATGCTCAACTCTTGGAATAAAGCTTACAGTTGGAACATTTCTGGATCTCGCCTGCATTTCCTGTTTTCCTCATTTTACTTTCCAACACCATGGTTATTGGGTGTTAACCCAGACGGGTTTGTAGAGCTTTGAAGACCAAGATGTAGCCCCTGATTTGGATTGTGAACGCCCAACCGAAGTCTGGTAGGAAGCTGCGTCAAGAGCATCACTCCTCTTGAACAGAATCAGTGGGAATTCAATAAAGTTAGTCTTCAGAGGACACGCCCACCAGATGCCACCAACAATGCCAACGACAAAGCATGCCTCTCTTACTTCTGTATATTTGCATGAGTTGGCCGTAGCTCAATAGCCCAGCTCTCTCTCCCCTGACCCTGTTGGACACTTGCTTCAGGATAAAAGCTCTCAACCAGCAGACAGCAGTCTTGACTGCTTTCTGCTCCTCTAATGCGGACACCCCACATGCGCAAAGTGGAAGGTGTCCCTCACAACAGCTTCCATTCTGCAAATGGATAGCATCCTCTTTTGGGTGTTATTGTGCAGTTAATAGTTACAGCAATTTTGTTCGCAAACTATTTATACGTTTCTATGCACATCGCTAGGCGAAACATCCTTTACACGCCCCCTCATCCTTTTGAATCGAAATGAATCGTAAAGTTCACCTTGCGAGTCAGAACTCTTGCAGTGTGCATTTGGTATATCAGAATTTGTGGTTTTCTCGTTGCAGACTTCACAGTTACAAAGCCATTTATTAATTCAGACCCCTTGTTCCCTGTGATGAAAGCAGTGCTTAATTTGAGCCTGTGGTTTCTGGTGCTCAGCACCGGCACTTAATTGCCAACACCGGTGCTTATGACAGTCTGCCACATGCATGTCTAATTTACAGATGAGCATAACAACTGTTGTTTATTAATTCAATATGCATTAAAAATGGCTAATACCTGTTGCCCTAGCCATTCGTATAGCTTTGGGGGCCTAGAAGGAGTGAGATGCTTAGTAGTTGTGGTGGTAGTGTCATTGGCAGAGATGGCAGGGGCACTGGGAAGGGCAAGCCGCAAAGGGATCCCTACGAGGGCCCTGGCACTTATTTTTTTTTTAGAAATTAAGCACTTGATGAAAGGTAGCTGTTCTCTGGATAAAGCAACCTCACACTGCAAGGCAGGGCCATGAGAAGCGGAGGAAGGCTAGCGGTGGTCAGAAGTGCAGCTTCAAACACAGTATGTACTAGCCACTTTGAGGTTCGCCTTGAAGATGTTGAGCCCATATTCTGTAAGTGGAGGAGTGAAGTGAGAGAGAAGACAGAATTCTAAAAAATGATTTCATAAACAGATCTATATAAATATAGATTAGTCTTAGAAAAAACAAATACATTCGGTATACCACTGTGTTGAGATAGGAGTTTAACGTGAGATATTTTCTTTGTAACATTGAACATAAGCGAAGGCGTTCCTTCAGAGAACGAGGCCTGGCTGGCCTGGCACCCTATGCTTCTGTTTATAAATTATACGAAGCAGGTGCCATAAGGCCTGCTGTGAGCAGACTTCTGCTTCTCAAAGGCACCTGCTGAGTAATCTCACTCCAGACGTTCGCTCCCAGTTTTTTTTAAATTTCACTTTCTGCTACTATCATTTTGAGAATTTGTAAAAAATAGGTTGATGTAAAGTGGTAAAATAAATATCAGCTTTGAAATTAGAAAATAAAAGACCAGATCCATGCTCTTTGTATATGTGCAGCTTTAGCAGCAGAAATGAGAAAGACTTTCAAAGTATTGTTTCTGTACAGTGCTAGTCATATTGCTGCTTTCGCTTTAAAAAAAAACCTACACATTAGCACCAAGCAATAGGATTTGTAGCCGGTGTTTTAATTTGTTTACCTAGCTCTGCGGACATTTTACTGGACAGATGAATTTTAATTCCCTCTGCTGACCTGGCGGTGATGATTAATAGAATCCATCTTTCTGTACTGAGACGTCTGACCTCCATTTCCTTTGTCGAGATGCAAGTTGATGCAAAATTTGGAACACTGATTTTATATGTCAGATATTATATTTGCATGTTAATGCTTTTGAGTAATCAAACAATAAAATATTTATACATCATATGTTATAGTTATGTGAGAATGCCACAGAAAACAAACATCTCTAACCTGACTTATGAAACAAAAGTGAATAATTTTTGTCAAGATTATTTTTATAGCATGTTTAAGGCTGACAATTACAACTTGTCAACAAAATGGATTCCTTTAAAAAAAAAAATATATATATATATGTTATCACAATGGGTGTCGATGGAAGTCCCCCTTCCTGTTCCTCTCTGTATCTTTTCTTTAACGTTTCCTCCTTCTTTTCTCCTCCACCTTCTCCTCCTGCGACTTCTCTTTATTTTGGACTTCTTTGGCAAATGTGCCACTAACACCAACCATAATGTATTCTATACTTACAGTGAGGGGCTTGGGTCAGCCTCCTTCAGCCGTTGGCTTCTTTGGCTCTGCAAACTCGAGCCATTGGCTTGGGATATTGTCAATGACATCTTTGTACAGCTCACATGAGTATTTGAGTCTCAATTATTTTCTCTTTGCTCTTCCTCTTCCACAGTAATGCATGAGGGACTATTCTACCTCTGAAATCAGTCTCTTACCTGCCCGGTAGCACTGGTGAGTGATCTTTGAAAAAACATCTGAAGAATAATGCAACAGAAAAAAAGTGTTGGTTTATTTTATGCACTATCCATATTTTAAGACGCTTTCTCCTGCTCTCGCTCCCCAGTAAACAAACAAGCATTGTCTTTACCAATAGCATGTTGGACAAATCTCAAACCCATTGTCTTTGATAACGTTTTTTTCCCAGGGAGGTGGGGCATCTCCAGTATCTGTACACTTAACTTTTCATTCTTGTTTGCTCTCCTTGGCTTTATTTTTTTTCTCCCTGTTTTTTTATGCCATTGTAGGAACCAAATATACACGACAAGTATGTTTAGTAGTTTATTCTTAGATAACAGGCAGGTACGTCCGCACTCCAACTCGGTCAGCAGTAACTGACCTTATCATGAAACACTCTAGAACGGTAGCATCCAGTTACCTAGGAACCGGTAACCAGGATACCACATCCTCCCTCTTTAACAGAATATAATGAACAGAAGGAGGAAGATAGGATTAAGACAATATGGAGAAGAGGATACATTGCTACTACAATTCAAAATGCATAAATGGGAAAAGAGACAACAGACAGGGATACGTTAATAACCAATGCACGTAATAAGAAGCAATGCGAGCCATAAGGATAAAGCATAGTACAACACTAATAATGGTAAACAATGCAAGGAATAAATAAAGCAATGTACGTTATGCAATAAGCAATATCAGAGCATAAATAATGCAATGTACATTATGCAATAAGCAATATCAGAGCACTCCCCCTCTTTTGCACAATCAAAACAAACAAAAACGAATTACATTACACAATCTTTAAACTTCTTAGGGAGAACAATTTGTCTGCTTCTTGAAGAATAAACAGAATTCGTAACATGACGATCTGCAATATCAGCAGGTGAAGATATTCCATTTTGAGTACTTCTTACAGTATTAGAATTAGTAACCTCATCCCACAACCAATTGGTGGAAGGACTGACTTGGCCCTCATTAATACTGCCCCAGTTCAAAACTTTATTGCACCTTGACATCCTGCCAAAATGCCACACTTTACCATCACTTAATTTGGCTGATTTAGAATACACATCGATTACTTTTAGTGGATTGGAAAATTTGCTATTACCTTTCTTAATTTTGTGTGCAAATTTTACTCTTACCCAATCACCCTTCTTAAGAAACACATCTTCCGTATTATGTTTCTGATCATACTGAGCTTTACACTTTTCTTGTAGTTTTTTCAAATTAGATCTTACAACAGCAGGTGACCACTTGCTACAAATTCTCTTTTGGTTCCAAGCCACATTGTCTTTTGTAAAAGGTTCTCTACCTCTTAAAAGTCTGAACGGACTGTAACCAGTCCCTGTGGGTGTAATCCTGAATGCCCAAATAGTTTTAAACAGTTCTTTCTTCCAATCCTTACTGACACTAATTGAAGCTTGAATACTACCCATTATCACTCTATTGAATCGTTCTACGATCCCATTTCCGGCAGGATGATAAATAGGTGTCTTTTTCCCTTTAATACCATTCCTAGTCAAGAAACAAATGTTCTTCTCTGCACAGAATTGAGTACCGTTGTCACTTAATATGACTTTGGGGATACCTTCCCTTAAAAACAAACTCTCCAAGCAATCAATGATGGTACTACTTTCAATGTTATTAATCAAAACCACTTCAGGCCATTTAGAAAAATTATCTACAATAACAAACAGATACCATGGTTTCCCATCCGTGTCAGTCACAGGACCGAACAAATCAACACTCAACTCTTCCCAAGGGCCATTTGGAATATTCCTCTCACCTAAAGACGGTCTGAATAATAGTTGTGATTTATCGGAGTTCGAACAAACACAACATGATTTCACTAAACACTCAATATCTTTGTCCATATTAGGCCACCAGTACCAAAGTTTTACTCTTTTTTAAGTTTCACTATGCCAAGATGTCCACTGTGACAAATATCAAGAATCTTCCTCCTTAACGTTTCAGGTACCACTGATCTATCTCCTCTCAAATCGCATCGTTATCATCAACAGAGAGTTCATCTTTAATCTCCCAAAAACTCCTGTGATGAGCTAAAATGTCTTTCTTACAAGGCCAACCATTGATAATAAATTCTTTAATAACTTGAAGAACAGTATCCTTGGTATATTCCTCTATCCACTCAGCTTTAGAAATAGCGTTGAGATCTCCTTCATGAATAATTGCTACATCACTTCCATCCCAATCTGCAAAATTGGCATCAGAAATGCATGCTACACTAAACTTGTCCCATTCATTCTCATTATGTACAGGATGAGGTAAAGGAGCTCTGCTCAAAAAATCCGCTACTTGGTTTTTCTTACCAGGTAAGTAAACTACATCATATATATAATCCAAAAGACGTAAGGTCATCCTAGCAATTCTAGGTGTGGCTTTCATAAATCCTTCAGTAGTAAGAACTTTCAACAATGGCTTATGATCCGTGCGTATGGTAAATCTAGTACCCCAAATATATTGTCTGAACTTCTCTGTGGCCCAAACAGTGGCTAACATCTCTTTTTCGATTACAGAAAATTTGTTTTCAGAAGAAGTTAATGATCTGGACGCAAAGGCCACTGTACACTCTTCACCTAAATCATTAAGTTGGGTTAATACAGCACCTAATCCTTTGCCACTTGCATCCGTGGTAACGATGCTGTGGGACAGAGGATTGAATCCCTGCAGAGGAAGAGCACAACATAATTCATTCTTAATGGTATCAAAGTCATTTTGTAATTCAGGATTCCATCTAAATTCTTGTTTGACTTTGAGTAAATCCCTGAGGTTGTGTGTTTTTGAAGCAAAATTATTAACAAATTTTGAATAAAACTCTGTTAACCCTAAAAAGGATCTAAGATCCTCTTTTGAAGTCGGGGATGGGGCTTCCTTTATAGCTTTAATTAAATTCTTTTTAGGTGAGATGCCTTCTCCCCGACCTCATGACCTAGATAAGTAACAGAATTCAAGGCAAACTTGCATTTTCTTAATTCCGCTGTCAAACCACATTCAGAAAGTTTGCTCAACACCAAATCTAATTGTTTGTCATGCTCCATTTTATCTCGACCCATGACCAGGATATCATCCTGAAAATACGTTACTCCCTTGGTGCCCTTAAAGATCTTATACATCAGCCTCTGAAAAACAGCAGCGGCTGATGCTAACCCAAAAGGCATGCGTACGAATCTGAAGCATCCAAATGGTGTAATAAATGCTGAAAGGTCCCTACTTTCAGGATGTAATAAAACCTGGTGATAGGCCGAGGTCAAATCAATTGTAGAAAACCATTTTATACCTTGTGACTGAGCCAATAATTCATCTATTCTAGGAAGTGGAAACTTATCCACAATGATGTTTTTATTGAGGTCTCTCAGGTCGATGCATAGACTGAGACGACCATCCGATTTCCTTGCGACAACTAATGGGGCCAACCACTCAGCACATTCTACTGGCTCAATTATTCCTTTTTGTTCTAAGGAGTCAAGTTCAGCCATTACATCCTCTCTTATTGCCAAAGGAATATTCCTAGCTTTATGACAAACTGGAATAGCCCCTTCTTTTAAAATGATTTTATGTACAAAGCTGTTAAGTTTGCCAACTTTACCTGAAAATACATTTTGAAATTTATTCTTGAGAGAGTCAATCAAAACCTGGTTTTGATCTTCCAGTAATAAAACTTGGTCACTCTTATTAGGGTCAAGTATGATTCCTAATGCTCCTTGGTCTTTCCACCCTAAAACTGAGGGACCTTTTTCGGCTACATATAGTTTTCCCATTGCTGATCTGTCCTTGAACTTAAAGTTTACAACTGTAAAACCAACCATAGGTATTTTTTCACCGGTAAATGGTACGGGGTGAATATCCATAGGTTGTAATTCTCTATTAAGGATATTAACAAATTCCTCATCCCATACGTTTTTTTGAATGATGGTGTACGGGGAGCCTGAATCTGCAATAATTTGAATTTGTACACCATCAATAATTATGTCACAACGAGGTTTCCTTTGGGAGTCTGACCCTACTCCTAAAACTATGTTGTCAAAACACTTCTCATCATCGACACACAACACACAATCCTCATTTAATGAATCTTCTTCTTCAATATCTTCACTACCATTATCCCATACACACATAACTTGTTTGCGACCCAGTCTATTTAGTCTCCTTCTGCACATTTTTGCAAAATGACCTGTAAATCCACAAAATGTGCACTTAGACCTCCATGCAGGACAATTTTTGTCCTTCGCATAATGACCTTTATTACCGCATCTATAACAAGTGGGTACTCTATCTCCTTGACCCTTGTCATTCTGTATTACTTTGGGTTTATACGAATCTTTGGGATTAGACTTATCATGTTTTTTATTCTCCCATTTAGGAACGTTGGAGACTTTACCTACCACCTCACTTTCTTTTCTTAAAGCAGCTTTGGCGCACCTTTTTGACATCTCTGCTTTCTTGATCAAAGCAGTAACCTCTGATAAAGGCGCTTCACCTACCACCCAAAGTTTGTCTTGAATGCCAGAATTAGATGTATGCATGACTAGTTGATCTCTAATGAAATCATCATGTAAATTCCCAAATTTGCATGTTATAGCTAACTTTTTCAAAGCTGCAACGTAATCCTCTACGCTTTCACTCGCTTCCTGTTTCCTTTGGAAAAAGGTGTATCTGTCTATTCCAACACATACAGTTGGATGATAATGTAGGTCTAAGTCTTCTAAAGCTTCTAAGAATACATTTGTGCTACTAGCCCTGACTTTTTTCCATCTGATAATACACACGTAGACCTTCCGGACCCAAATTATGTAAAGTAATTTCCTTTTCCTGGAAGGTGAGTATTCATCTTCGCTTTCTTCCTCTAAAGCAGAGATGTAATTCAAAAAATAGTCTTTCCATTCTGGCCACTTTAAAATGGGTTCTCCAGGGTGTGCTAAGAATGGAACAGGAGCTGTGAGTCCAAAGTTAGATGCACTCGTCTTGAATCACCCTAGACTGTGCGTTATATATACGTGATGAGAAAATCTTTAACGAAGTGAAACAAGGTAAGAATAAAAAAACTCTTCTGTGGTGAAAACAGATCCAGCAATAACTGTGTTTGCCACTCACCAAGTATGACACTCTCAGTGTGAAGGGTGTTCAAATAATTGCAGCAGGAGATGATCTAGCCAATGAAGGCACTAGACCCCGAGTAATGACGTTTCAGGTAAGTAGGCGATCGAATAATTGCCTCCTTGATGATACACGTAACAGCTGAGGAGCGTGTGTCAATTGCTCCCGGAATGCTTCCCAGACGACACACGTCAAAACTCTGGTGTGCGTAACACCGTATCTCTTGCATAAAGTAAATTGTAAAAAAAACACTTCCAAAATGGCCGCACGTCACGTAATAGCGCGCTGACGTCACAACGCTGTGACAAAGATCGTGTTGCTGGCACACGTCACCATTCGCACGCGTTGGATTCCACGAGCGCAAGAGTCTGCAGTAACGACTCGCGCAACAGTCTCGTGCTCACCAACGGTCGCACAAGCCCCCAATGGCTCCGTACCTCTTAAATTGCTCAAAATCGGAGGACACGGAACCGGAGCATCTCGTAGACGGAGGAACAGCAGCTCTCCCCGGTGAGTCCGTTTCTTCCTTGTTTACGCTCGATGCACGCAGCCTCCTCTTTAAATTTCTTTACTCTGCCTGTTCTTAAGTAGAGGAGTGGTGTGGTTCTCATCCCAACTCGTCGCCAAATTGTAGGAACCAAACATACACGACAAGTATGTTTAGTAGTTTATTCTTAGATAACAGGCAGGTACATCCGCACTCCAACTCGGTCAGCAGTAACTGACCTTATCATGAAACACTCTAGAACGGTAGCATCCAGTTACCTAGGAACCGGTAACCAGGATACCACAGCCATCTAACATGTTTCCTCATAACACCACCTTTCTCGCCTTACCTGTGACATTCCTTTGACTTCCATTTTCTGCTCCATCTAGGCTCCTCCCTGGATCCTCCCACTTGTATGGGACAAATTGGACGTAGTAGGCACTGCTACCACTTGCGGCTCGTCCTAATGCACGGAGGGGCCACGCCCGCTCACCTTTGATCCAACAAGAATAGTGTCTGTCAGGATGAGCAAAGTTCAGGTGGGCAGACACTCTTTATTTTTAGATTAGGCAGCCAGGAGCTAGACATGTGCTAAATGCGCACGCTTCTGGCTGCCTGAGCTACACTTTGCCAAGCTGAGGATTTCAGAGCTCCTGTGGGTGTTACCTCTTCAGCTCGGCAACGCACCTCGAGGCCCTCCCCCTTGCGACGAGTGGGAGCGTCACGGACACCTTGTCACTGAGTGGGGTGGGGACAGCAGTCTCACTGACCGCATCCCACTCTGTGATGAGTGAGGGACTGCTGCCTTTCTTCACTGGCTGACCTAAGGTCAGCTAATGAGATATGGCAGCAGTCCCAACCCTCCTGGGGCCTCCTAGGCAAAGCTATGCAGGTGAGTGTGAGATTTTTAAAAAATTTTGGTGCTTGCGTGCGTGTATGTATGAATATTTGGAAGTGAGTGTTGTGAATGGATGTGTGTGTGCAAGCATGTGTGAATGAGTCACCACTGACAGCTACACAGAGTGGTTTTGTTTTTAATTTTTCAAAATACCTCCTCTAAACCTTCTTGCATTTTTAGAAATAAAAAAGCAAGTCAGACCCAGAATTTGGTAACGGATCTGTTGGACATATGATGAGTTTTGTCAGTCTTGCCCATCATAATTCATCCCTCTAACCTGTATTATCACCCTTGTTACACCCGAAAAACGGGAGAAAGTACTAAAGTGTGGGCAACTGCATAATGTATATTCAGCAAAAAAGTTGGAAAATGTTGTTGTTAGAAGATCTGCATTCCAATCCAGGCTTCCTCATTTGACCAAGTTGTATGATCCTGGGTAAAATACTTTAAAATCCTTTGTCTCATTTCCTTTATCTGCCACAGTCCTGAAAAGGTTAACTTGCAGCATCACAACCTACACAGATTCTGGAATCCAGAATGGGTGACTGTGAAAAGTATAGGGCCACATATCGAAATGTGGGTTGGTATACAAAGATGAGTACATGATCCACCTCTCTTGGTGAATTGCATGACTTTCATTAGTGTAATGCAATTTTGAACTACAGAAAAGGCAGTCTCGTAATAGCTAATGAGACGTTGTGGTTCCTCTGCAACTTCATGCAAAGTGGACTTGCCTCATGTGCACGGATCATGCAAATGAGAACAAATTAACTTTCCTAGACAAAGCCGAGCACATCTCTCTGGAGGGATGCAGAATGCAGACCATCCAGTCACCTCCATTTTGAACTATATGCTGTCCTCTTTTGGACGAATACTGGTAGGTCCATACACCCTTCAATGGCCAAAGACTTGTACAGTTACAGACCCCAAATGGGGCACTTGTAACCTCTTAAAAACAAAGAGAGCTCCACTGAACATATAGGGCCCGATTATGAGTTTTGGCGATGCAAGAGCGGGCGGTACACCACCGCTGCGCCCCGCACCGCAGAGACTCGACGCCACCCGCCCGCCAGATTATAACTTAAAAGTGGTCTGGCAGGTGGTGGTCCCATGGTGGTGCCTCTTTCAAAGGCAGTGGTGCCTTTGAAAAAGGTGCCACAATGGGACGCACAACAAGGTTCCTGCATGGCATGGACTCAAATTCCATGCCGTGCAGGAACCGGTGTGCATGCACACAAGGGGCACATGTTATGCCCCCCTGTGAGCATTTACATGCGGAGGAGGCAAAGGGGGACTTGTAGGGCCCCTTTGTTTCCTCTCCACCATGGTGTACATGGAGAAGGAACCTCCCTGACACCGGTGGAGAGGAAACTCATAATATGCTTGGCGGGACTGCGGCAGTCCCGCCACAAAACCGACAGGGAACAGTGGTTCCCTGGCGGCAGCGGCGGTCCCTGGGCTGTCCGACCACCCAACTCATAATGGGGCAGTCGGACTGCTGGTGCAGCGGTGGCTGGACCGCCAAAGCCGCGCCCCCACGAATCTGGTGATCCAACGACCGGCAGACTTGTAATCGGGCATATAGTGTCTCGGGACATGCTGTCTGAAATTTTAATAGCACACCCACCTGACCTTTGAATGGGGCTGCATTTACACTCATAGTGGACTAGAGGGGAAGAGACAGGCCCTTCACTAAGGCTAAGGGCCTGCAGGCCACCATTAAAGAGTGGGACTGTGTATATAGATATATTGCATAGCTCAGTGGAATCAGGCCCATTTATTTAATTTTGGATATATAATCCTACCAATTCCAGCATCCACAAAACCATCCAAAGTGTTATGAATGCCAGTGGCTGCTGTATTTGTAGAACATTAGAATCTTTCGGTAAAGCCATGTTTGGAGTCCTTTCTGTTCAGGATAAGTATAATCCAAAATAGTTCAGGGTAACTCTCTTTCTTACAGGACCCAAATGAGACCTGGTGTTTACCTTAAAATGCAACCATTGTCATAGCACGGCAATGGTTGATGTTGGCTATCGTTCCAAATTTAGTGGGCAGCTTGGCTGTTGAAGGGGTTTGGAGGGCATCAGCATAGTAGCATAGCCGATGGCATGCTAATCCTTATTCAACCAAGCAACTTGGTACCGCAACAAGCATTCCATGGATGAATGACACAAATATCGAATCTTAAATATTGTGACTACTAAATAAATATTGTGTAGCAGAATATAAAAGTCAAGAATATCTTTTTTGTGTGTAGTATCATTTTTAAGAATATAGTTGTATATTATCATTTACCTTAATATAGTGGTAATAAATATTGTTTTGTAATAAATTTTCCATATATTACCTATTATTTTAATTTTAGGTATAAGTATTATTAGTTTGTCATTTTTTTCAAATAGTTTGCAATTTTAAATGTGTCATTTTTTAAATATACTCACTAATTTATAGTGTAGTAGCAGCTTGTTTGGATTGTAAGAGAATATGATTGGAAATTCATTAAATTAATATTAATTTTTTTGTTAATTAATTTGTTAACTGTAATTGTAAGTGGTACATAGGAGCAGCAATATTTACATGGTCTGATGTACACATATGAACATAAACACAAGTGAAACTTCACCTGTTATCTGTCTTCACAGCGAATAACTACTAAACTGCTAATTCCAGTTGATCCACATTTTAAAGAAAATTACAACCTGTGAATTTTTCCAATGACTTCATAAATATTTAATTTCTATCATGAAACACAATTAACATTAACAATGATGATTGCCTATTGAACAACATTAAATTCGTTTTCAAAAAATGATGTTCAACAAATCTTGATTGTCATCTTATTTAAAGCTTGACATTCTTCAGTCTTCTTAATATGTGTAATGCCCAATGCATTTCGGGATATATCGATCCCTTCTTCAGGGGCCTCTGCAATTATAAACATATGTACAACTACATCAATGCTAGATGCTCAATATGTTACAGGGACAAGAACAATACCACAAATAAGTCTGTAAAAAGCGAATAGCAGACTGAGAGAAGGAAATGAAACGGACAGAGAAACCACTTCCCCATAGTAGAAGGTTGGTGAACTCAAACTAACAGCGACCCGGTGCGTAACCACTTCACCGTGTTCATAGACATCAAGCTTCAATGCTCCCGAATGCTGCTACCGAAAAAACTCAAATTAAAACATGTGTGACCTGGTGACGAACAACACGCGTCACCAACGTGAATCATGCAACCTGATTAAAAATACCAAAGTTTCCCCTGATCATCACGTCACCTCGTGCTGTTCTCAACCATATATACAACACTGCTTCCTTGACTATAAACCACGGAACTCAGCCCCAGGCTACGTAGGAATTGACCATACCACTCTGGATTCCTCCACTGATGCTGTAAAAGTGTGACAAAACCGCAAATGGTTCAACATAATGTGCTGATTTTCAAATAATGTCAGCCAGCAGCTCCATAAAAGCTTATCAACTACCTGAATGTGATCTTGAGCCCCAGTGTAGTAGCCGTGTTCCCACAAAAGCTTCCAACAAGTGACCAAATTATCTCTGTAATTCAAAAACAAAAAGTACTCACCCATATATTCATGATATCTCCATGACACTCAAGCTATTACAGCCCATTCATTCACTGTCTTACCGCCATTCCAGAACTCTCTCTTCACCTCCACTGGTCTACCCGTCTAAACCGAGCGAGTGGTGTGACCAAATTTTAAAAAGAACACGAACTGAAACAGAAAATGGGCTGTTCGTTCAGAAACTAACGGTCACCATCTTGGAACGTGCAAATCCAACACAAATCATAATAGAGTTCAATGATCCATGCACAACTATACTGGCCTAACCCCCTGCCGTAGATCCCTTAAACATGTGAGTCACATGTCTGCAGTTCAAGGTTGACTCTCTTCCTCACCAATATGATTATTGATATTAATAACACTTATCATGCATTTTCAGGTGCTGCTAGCAAACGTGCACTGCATTCACCCAATGCTAATAATGCAACTACTACCCGTATTCAAAATTGAAAAAAGCTCTATGACTGGCTAAAATCTAAAGAATGAAATAAACTACAACCACAGGTAATAAATACAAATTAAAAATTAATGATCATAATGGATAATTGCTCACCATGAAATATTCTGACAACTTAATGCCCCCGCCGTTAATCGATTCACAAGTATCAGTGCTCACGACAATGAAAATTAAAGTGAAGACCAGTGCCCCTTAAGCTGTGAAAAAGATGTCTCATACTGCCATTCTGTATGTAGAAATAAAATTAACAAACTTGACACCAATTGCTCTGAGTACATAAATTCCATCAGGTATCAATACGTACCTCAACGCATCTGCATTTCTAGTTTATACTCCATGTAGTGGCTAAGCCTCACTGTTTTCCTGTGTTCTGAAGCATCCACATTATCACGTTTATGCACTTAAATGGAAGTGCACTCTATCTCTGAATATTCTGTGTGTTTATTGCTTAGGAGCACATTCCAAAATTAGAGACATGTTTGGTCCAATTGATTATGCAGTTGGTATAAGATATCGCCCACTAGGTATACGCCAAATCATTGCTCAGAAAATGGCTCATAGTCAATGATTCAATACAAATATATCATCACATTGCATATGCACAAAAATGCTGAGTGATAACCACTACGTACACTCCTGTTCATTGCACAGAAAATGACTCACAGTTGGTGATTCAATACAAATGTAACTTTACATTACAATTATACTCAACAATGTTAAATGACAATCCTAAACAGCATGTATATAGTCCCGTCATAGTCATGATCCCCATACCACCTTAAAGAAAACAAATCATCTCGATGTTATCATTCAATCTATTCGGGGACATAGTATTTAGATGTTTAATCCGCCAGATTTCACATTGGGACAATAATCTCCAGGTATCTGTCTCAGTGTTTCTGTGTAACATCTCTAGAATAATGAATCTGAGTTGTGCTATGTTGTGTTTTTGTTCAACCCAATGTGTTGCTAGATTTGATTTGAAATTCTTAGTTCGAATCATGCTTTTAGGGAATGGTCAAGGAACAGGGCGACCTCCCGACCACAGTGCTCCAAAAAAACACGCAGAAGGCAAAGAAATGATCAAGATTTGTTGAACATCATTTCTGAAAACGAATTGAATGTTGTTCAATAGGCAGTCATCATTGTTTACGTTAATTGTGTTTCATGATTGAAATTAAATATTTATGAAGTCATTGGAAAAATTCACAGGTTGTAATTTTCTTTAAAATGTGGATCAACTGGAATTAGCAGTTTAGTACTTGTGTTTAGGTTCATGTTATTGTGGAGGTAGGCTACCTCCTCCTGGCAGCACGCATATGTGAATAAATGAGATAATTATTGATTCAGAGTTGTCAAATAGGTGTGCGCAGCACTGTATAAATATTCTGATGTACACATATAACTTGTGGTATAAAATATAAATTGTTTTCCCCTTATATTAATGTATCTGCTTATAAAGAAAGCATACTTCAATGTACAATGATACATGCATAGCGACAACCTCATCTCCATACCGTGAGAAGCATAGTTTGTCATGTCTAAATATACATGCACTGTCCATAGATATATGTATATATATATATATATATATATATATATATATATACATAAATATATATGTATATATGTGTGTGTGTATGTGTATATATATATATATATCACTGGAAAAAACCAAAGGTTACAGGGACATTAAAGGTAGGGAATAGAATTTTTTTAAAGTTCGAAATTCACTGAATAACCAAAGGTTACAGGGACGATATAGTTATTGTCAGATTTCACTCGTACAAAACCAGTGAAATTCAGCAATTATAGTTACCTGAGCTAACTATAACTTACGCCCACACAATGCACTGCTTTTGGCCTCACATATTGCATCACTCATGACATGGTCAGTGACATCACTGATGACATCTCAAATTACATCACTGATGACATCATCCAGTGCATGTTAGTGTTTTGTAAAAATGTCTGAGACTTAAGGATGCATACTAAACTACTACATAGTTAAATTGCTATACTTTGTGTACTACTAATGAATGATACTACTTCTAAAATATATTATGTGAGTGGCTATGTGACTGTGTGTAGATCCGTGTGTGAGTGGCTGTCTGAGTGGCTGTATGGGTGTGTGAGTGGGTGTGTGAGTAGTTGTGTTGGTCTGTGAGTGGGTGTATGAGTGATTGTATGGGAATGTGCATGGGGTGTGTGTGCTTCTATGGGTCTGTGACTGGGTGAGTGAGTGGCTGTGTGAGTAGCTGTATGCTTGGGTGAGTGGGTGTGTGAGTTGCTGTATGGATGACTGAGTGGCTGTGTGAGTGGCTATTTGAGTGAGTGACTGGGTGTGTAAGTGGCTGTATGGGTGAGTGGCTGTTTGGGTGTTTAGTTAAGTGAGTTGGTGTGTGAGTGGCTGTATTGGAGAGTGAGTGTCTGTGTGAGTGGCTGTATGGGTGAGCGAGCTGGTGTGTGAGTGGTCGTATGGATGTTTGAATGTGTATGTTGTCTGGGTGTGCAAGTGGGTGTGTAAGTGGTTGTATGGGTGAGTAACTGTGTTGTGAGGCTGTATGGGTGAGTGAGTGGGTGAATAAGTGAGTGTCTGAGTAGCTGTATGGGTGAGTGTGAGGCTGTGTGAGTGGCTGTGTGGGTGAGTGAGTGATTGTGTGAGAAGCTGTATGGGCGAATGAGTGGTTGTGTGAGTGGCTGTATGAGTGAGCGAGTGGGTGTTTGAGTGGCTCCATGGATGAGTGAGTGGGTATGTGAGTAGTTGTATGGGTCTGTGAATGGGTATGTGTGTGGTTGTGTGGGTGTGTCAGTGAGTGTACGGGGGCTGTATGGGGGTGTAAGTGGGTGTGTGAGTGGTTCTGTGAATGATGTCATCAGTGATGTTATTTGAGATTCCATCAGTGATGTCATCAGTGATGTCACTGACTACGTCATGAGTGATGTTATGTCATAAGCAGTGCATTACAGGGGGTGTAAGTTATAGCTAGCTCAGGTAGCCATAACTGCTGAATTTCACTGGTTTTGTATGAGTGAAATCTGAGCCGAACTATAACGTCCCTGTAACCTTTGATTTTTTTTCAGTGAAATTCTACGTTATTTTAAAATTCTATTCCCTAACTATAACGTCCCTGTAACCTTTGTTTTTTTCTGTTAATTTTAACGTTTTTAAAATGTTATTTTCTAACTATAACGTCCCTGTAACCTTTGGTTTTTTCAGTGAATTTCCACATTTAAAAAAAATATTCCCAACTATAACCTGTCACCTTTGAGAGTGGGTGTGTGAGTGCCTGTATAGGTCAGTGAGTGGGTGTGTGAGTGGCTGTATGGGTCTGTGAGTGATTGTGTGACAGTTTTGGTGGGTGTGTGAGTGACTGTATGGGTTGGTGAGCGGGTGTGTGAGTGGCTCTATGGGTCTGAGTAGGTATTTGAGTGGCTGTATGGGTCTGTGAATGAGTGTGTGAGTAACTGTATTGGTCAGTGAAAGGGTGAGTGAGTGGCTCTATGAGTCTGTGAGTGTGAGTGTGTTAGTGGGTGTATGTGTGTCTTTGAGTCTGTGAGTGCCTGTGTGAGTGTGAGCGCCTGTGTGGGTCTGTGAGGGGGTCTGTGAGTGCCTGTGTGAATATGAGTGGGTGTGTGAATGCCTGTGTGGGTCTGTGAATGTCTGTGTGGGTGTGTGAGAGGGTGTGTGGGTGCCTGTGTATGTCTGTCAGTGGGTGTGTAAGTGGTGCTATAGATTTTGAGCATTTGCATACTTAGGGTATTTAAAAGGGAGAACCATGGACTCTGCTCCCGCCAGAAGATGACAAGAAAGAAACCACTCATCACAGTCACTGCACATCTGATTGTGCTCCAGTAGATCAATGATGAATTCACCTCCACTACGGATATCATATTGTTTTTCAATGTGTAATACGAGTGGAAACATGCTTGCTTTGCCTTTGTGAATCTCAAGAAGTTAGGATCTTTTGTGCATTATAGAAGCAGAGCTTCAACTGGGGCACTTTCTGTGTTTATAGTTGTAAGTGCTTACCGTTGAGGTATAATTTCTTTGAAATGAGCTTCAGGGCCATATTGGAACCTCATTTTTTCTAAGAGGAGTCCACAGTTTTGCCAAAAATGTCCACCCAACTAGAGTACTTTCTAATGGCTAATTAGTAAGTCCTACCTTGTTGGGTAAATGTCTAGTGCGTATTCTACACTACAGCTGCATAAAGGACGACAAGGTAATGTCTACAGTGACCTTGTGTGCATGTAATTTCGGCAATGTGATTGTTCCTGCAGCGTCTTCATCCACAAACCTGTGATAACATGAACCCTCGTCAAGTGAACACAACAAGATGACAGAGAGGAGAATCTCCACCAAACAGAGGTGCTTCCTCTTACCTATATGAAGTAAGTGCTTCTTTGTTTGGCGGAGATGTCACAAAATGCTGCTCCCTGCGTGTGGGAGTAATCCTTTTATCTGTTTTCCTATCAGCTTGACAGCAGGCAGGAAAACAGATGAAAAGTCCACTCACAGCGAGCGGGAGCAGTTTTCCTGCTCCCGCCTGTTGGGAGCAGAGTTACTGTCTGCTCTCGCTTGGCAGGAGCTGTCAAAACTCCTGACAAACGAGAGCAAACCGCTATGTCCCAGCTGTGGGCACCCCAGCACATAGTAAGCCGGCCCTGGGGGACTCCAGGGCCATTTGTGACTCCAGGAGGGGTGCATCATGGACCCCCTCCTTTTTTTTGCACAGGGCCAGCCCTGGGAAAGGGCCATGAATGGGCCGGTAGGGGGGCAAAATTACACAAAAGCATGCCCCTTGGACTGAACCCACACGGGGGCTGAAAAAAGAACAGCACGGGAGACCGTGCTCGTTTTTAAAAACAATTTGCCATGAATTCGCGAATATGTCATGATTTTCGCCTCAAAATTTAAGAAAATGCTTTTTGGCCCTGGCTTACTGGGGAACCCCAGCACCAGGCCGAGGAGGTCAGGGTATTCCTACCCTGTCCCTTCTCTTTTTTTTGCTTTTTTGTTTGGAACTCGGCTGAGTCAGAGTCTCAAGTTGGCTGCCAACACTTCCTGGTTGAAGTATTGCCAGCCAATCAGGTCTCTGCACGAGATCGGGAGGGTCCGTGCATCTAGATATATAAATTAGTTTTTTCTTTAATATCTCCAAAACTACTGAATGTATTTACACCAAAAAACAAAAAAGACTCTTTCTGGACCAAGGGCTACCTTTCTGCCAAATTTGGTGTCATTCCGTCCAGCGGTTCAGGCTGTAAACGTGTTCAAAATCCCTATGAAAATTAACATAGAAAACATAGGGGCCTATTAGCAATAACCGGCGATAATTATCGCTAAGCGCACTTAGCGCTAGGATAATTATCGCAGGTTTCTATCGCGGAGATAGCGTGCTATCAGCAACGCTTATCTCCAATGCGATAGAAACCCTGGAGAACAGTGTGAATATCGCTTGAAAACAAGCGATATTCACACTGTGACCAGTGTTAGCTTGGTGATAGGGCGAGGGGGATTTAGCCATGTAATCCACCTCCCATTGGATTACATGGCTAAGTCAGGTTTGGACCAGGCGTTAACAAACCAGCGCTAAACGTGTTTAGCGCTGGTTCGTTAATCACCTCCCCTGCCTCGCTAATAGGCGATAGCGACCTTAGCGACTGTTTCCAGTCGCTTTTAGGTTGGGAACGCCTACTTTGCATGCCATTAGCGATAAATATCGCTGGCATGCAAGCGGCACCCAACCCGGTCGCTATCGCCTAGAAGCTGTTGCTAACAGCAGTTAGCGACAGCTTGTTAATAGGGCGATTGAATTATCGCCGCTTTAGCGGGAAAAAGTCCCGCTAAAGCGGCGATTATCACGTTGATAATATGCCCCATACTTTTTTTTACTCCCCCTTTTTCTCGGCCCTCACTTAACAAATCACCCCAAAACTCTCCATGAAAAATAAGACATAGAAGTGCATTTTTTGGGAAATTTTTGTGAAGATTCGTCAAACGGCGCCAAAGTTATAGGCAAGCCAGTAACACTTTTCCTATGGAAACTAGGTCCTAACTATAACTACCTACAGGCGACCGCCAATAGGTAATATATTCATATATATTAATGTATTTATATATATGTATTTGTATATATTTTTTTTATATATACATTTATTTTCAGACTTTGTTATAATCTGATTTACATACTGTGGCAGACATTTATTTATAACGTTTTATATAGCGCAAACATGACCCTCACAGGTATCAGAGCGCTTTGCAATATTCAAAGTGACATGTATAAAAATAACAATAACAATGTCGGGCGGTCCGATCACTGATAGGCCGTCGGTGGCGGTCCAACCACTGACATCCCTTCGGTCCGACCGCTGCATTAGGATGCTGGCAGTGGGACCCACAGCTGTTGAACGATAGACCGCCGCCAGGATTCAGAGATCCCGACGGGGCGGCAGTCGGCGCAGCGTCCTAGCATGGCGGCAGTGCCGAGGCAGGCACCGCTATCAGGATTACAATATTCCTTTCCGGCAGTCTTTTCATGGTGGGAATCCTGCCATGATAAGGTTGTCGGAAAGGGATACGGGGTGCCCCAAACAAGGCCCTATCTGTTGTGGACCACTAAAAAGTGGCCCTGATGGCACATTTAGTTCCCCCCCACTCACCTCCATGCACCATGTGCCATGCACGACATGGTGCATGGCACACGGTGCACGGACATGCAGAAGGCACTGCTCTATGGCGGCATCTGCTGAGGCCCTTCTAAATTGCCAAGCCATGCCGCAGCGGTGGACCCACGACTTTCCGACTGCCAGCCTGGTGGTCTTATCCAAATATGGCTGTCGGACGGCCCCATGCTTGTCTGGCGATCTCCTGACCGCCGCAATAGCGGCCTGCAGTCCGGCCGCCTGATATAATGGCGCCGACAGTCTGTGAGAAATAAGCATGCGAGCAGGCTACGGGATAAATCATATCCTGTGGAGGGCTTTATGGGTCATGCAGGCAATTTTCAATGAATCCTCGCCTCATATGGAAGCCAGTTAAGAGATTTCAAGTCAGGGGTGATGTGCCTGTTTCTTTTTGAACCCATAATGAGCCTAACAGCAGAGTTGAGAGAGGTCCCCTAGTGGCACCAGCTTAGCTCTGGGTAGGCCGCATAGGGTTGTACTCCCATAGTCCAGCCTGGGAATCACTAGAGCTTGAACAGCAGACTTTTGGTCATCCGGGGAAAGGAAGGGTTTTATTTTTCTTAAAATGCTCTTGTGGAGGCTCGCTTCTTTGGTGGCAGAGCTGATGTGCTCCTGCATGGTCAGATTTTTGTCCAGCGTTATTCCCAGAGATCTTGTTGACTCTATAATGTGAGGTATGCAATTTAGCGCTGTTAGTTGTTTCATCAATTCTGCAATGTCCGGTGAGTGTTTGGATGGGGCAATTAGGAGGAATTCTTTGAGAGCGTTTAGTTTGAGGTGGTTAACACTCAGCCAGTTTAGTGTTTTTTGTAGAGTTGAGTTTAGAGACCTAATTTCTTCAGGAGAAGAGATTTTTAAGTACAGTCGGGTGTCATCTGCGTACATGTGATAGTGGATGTTAGATAAATTCAACAATTCTGTTCCATGAATAAGTTAAAGAGCGTGGGTGAGAGCGAAGACCCCTGTGGGGCCCCTAATGTGACATGTGTGGGATTAGATAGGGACATATTGACCTTGATTCTTTGGGTTCTGTTCTGGAGAACAGAGGCAGACCAGTTAAGAATGGTCCCCAATATCCCCATCCTACATTTAAGTAGGTCTAGGAGACTGTCATGTTTGCCAGTATCGAAGGCTTATGAGAGGTCAAGAAGGATAAGAAGGCAGGATTCATTCTGGTCTAACATTTTTAGCGCATCATCAACAATGTTTGTGAGCACCGATTCTGTGCTGTGACATAGCAGAAGCCGGTATGGAATTGATCTAAGAGACTGAATTGGCCAATGTGGTTGCACAGTGTAAACATGAACACATTTCTCAAGGAGCTTTGCTAGTGTCGGAATCATAGAGATTGGGCGGAAGTTGTTTGGGTCTGAGAGGTCCGCCGTCGTTATTTTAAAAATGGGAGTAACCTGCCCCGCTTTACGGCAATCAGGGATTGATCCTTGAAGTGATGAGGCATTGACTATTTTAGTCCAGAGAGGGCGTAAGGACATTTTGATCTCACTAAAGTTGTTCATTGGTAGAGGGTCGCTGAAGTGGTTTGCGGGTTTTAGTGTTGTAAGGATTTTGAGGATAGCACTTTCATCAAACGTTTTGAAAATGCTCCAAGTAGCATTCTATTTGGAGGTGGGAGCTGGGATACCCGGTGTCTCAGCAAACAGGGCTGTGGGGGTGCTACAGTGAGGTGTGGGAGGAAGGTGGAAGCTGATCGCAGGTTGTTTTTGATCTTTCTTGCATTTTCGATGAAGAAGAAGGCAAAATCCTCACAATTTGGTTGTGGCTTGGAACCTGTGGAGGGAGAGTTGGGTTGATATTGGATTGTGATTTAACCAGTTCGATCAGTTTTTTTGGACAATTTCTAGCTTTGTCTAATTAGCTTCTAAAGGCGTTCACTTTGGAGCTTCTAATTTGTTTGTTGTAGATGCTCCTCAGAGATCTCAGGAGTTTACGTTTTTCGAGGGATGGTGATGATCTTCACGCTTGTTCAGCTAGTCTAAACCCACACATTTTTGTGATAAGGCTGCTATTGAACCAAGGTATGGAGTCCTTGGTAGACATTCTTTTTAGCTGCAGGGGTGCTATTGAGTCTAGAATGATCAACATGGAGTTGTTGTAATGGTTTGTGAGGTCATGGACATCTGCCATATCCAAGGGAGGTGCCAGGATGTTATTGCTGAGGGATGTTGATACTCTGCGTGTTCCTTTTCCATTGTTTGGGTTTCTTTGGTTGGCTCTTTCTTGTCTTCACTGATTCTGTGATGAGGAAGGTGATGCAGTGATGATTAGTCCAGTAATAAGGGATGATAGATTCCAGTTGGATGGTGTCATTCTTGGCAATGAAGGGTTCAGGGTCGCACCCAAGTTATGTGTAGGACTGTCACAGAATTGGGTCAGGTAGAGGTCAGCTAGGAAAGTTTTCAGGCTGCTGACTGCTTGGTCATTATGGTCATTCCATTGGAGGCTGAAATCTCCGAGGAAGAAGTGGGTGACCCAAAGCTATATATATACACTCCTCCATTTATATGTTGCATAAATAAAATGTACTTGTTATGTACTATGACATATACATATAAATATACAATGCAAAATATATACATTTAATTTTAAGGATAGTAATTTTTCTCATTTTTTGTTATAGATAAAATACATATATATAGAGACATACCCACACATCGAGATTTATCTATGTGTATAGTAATAGATATATAAAATACACACATATAAGCATTGTACAAATTAATACTGATGTACACTGAATGAATCCCTATGTATCTTATTCCATTTCATATGTACATTCTTGTAATAATAGTTACATGTTACATGTTCAGATATACGCATGTATGTTGTGCATATACATAAATAGTATAAAGCTTTTGATCTTTTTAATGTAATTTTAATATTCAATTGGTTATTAAGTATGCCAATTTATTAATTGAATACTTGCTATTTTATTTATTTAACTTTAATTTATGATTTTTTTTTTTTTTTAAAGCTTACTTAGTAATTTAGATTTTGGTAGTGGGTTGCTGGGTTTGAAGGGGAACAGGGTGGGAAGTCGATTAACTTATAATTTATTTTCTATGTTAATTAATTTGTGTATGCAATTTAAATATTTAATTGTTTATTATTTATGTAAATGTACGAATAATTCAATTGTTATTTTAATTATTTAAGAATAGAGTGTCATTGTTAATGTAATTAGTTTTCAAGTTTAATTAGTAATTTAGATTTTAGTAGCAGGTTGTTGGGTTCATAAGGGGATTAGGTGGGAAGTTAAATATTAAAATGATAATTAATTATGCCAATTCTGTAATTGATAATGTGTTATGTAAATAATTTTTAAAATTGAATGCATTATTATTTGTCTGTTAATGTTATTTAATAATTATCTTTGTAAACAATATGTAGTAGTTATTGTTTTAAATTTAGATTTCTTTAATTAGTAATTTTATTTTATTATTGATCTATATATATTCATTTTTTTATTTAAGATATGGTTTGGATTCTATGGAGGAAAGAAGTTTTTATTTAAAATATTTAAAACAAAATTATGGAGTTGTTTTTTTTCCTTAAAATAACTTATCTTTTGATTTATATAGTATTCATCATATAAGTTAAGAATGTGTTAATAAAGTTTTGTTGTTAGGTTTTTAAATTTGTTATAAAAAGTGATTATGTGGTGGTATAAAGTATATAACCTGTTTTATGTCCAGCACTTTCTCTACCCTTTCTTAGATTGGTGTGAGAATAGTATATTTAACCCCTCTGATGTCAAACTCCAACCTTACTGTTGATTACATTGGAGGGTGAATAGTAAATTTAAGCCCTCCGAAGTTCAACACCTTCCCTACTGTTTTTTTTTAAAACAAAATGTATTGTTTACAGAACAAATCCTTGCAGCGGGCATCCATTCATATACAATATTCTCAATTTCTGTGCAGCACAACTTCAAGCTAACAATCCCCCCCCTCGCGCTTCCTCCCTCCCCTTCCCTGGCGTGTTACGGCGGTCATTACTACTAGGTAGGCAACAGTGTATCGACATCGCACCTAGCTATGTAACGGCTAGTACATCTAGGGGAATGTACCCTACGTATTTAGTGTTGTCTCCGGGGTCCTGAAGACAGTCTGGTGTTCATATTCTGGGGGTAGTTATTCCAATGTTCCGAGGCCATTCTATCCAGGGCCCGGGTTCTCAAGGCGTTTCTAGCTGCCCCTCAGTCACTAGGTCAACTGATTGCTTCATTTCTACTACCAGTGCTTCCCACGCCCTGGCGTTCTCAAGAGATCCCTGACGCCGCCTGGCCTCAGTCAATCTTACTGCTCCTTCATAATCCACCCATTGCAGCAGTTTCTTTCTCCAGCATGCCATAGTGGTGCCCATCTGAGCTTTCCAGTTCCGGGCTATCTCCCTCTTTGCTAGGAGTAGCGCCAGGTCCTGAAAGCCACTCTTTACTTTGTTCTTGGGTGTGTGCGGGAACACCTTCCCTACTGTTAATTAGATTGTAGTGGGACTGGTAAATCTAACCCCTCTGAAGTCCTAGACTAGACTTCCCCTGCTGCTTCGAACTCAAGTGAGAATAGTAGATATAACTACTCCTAAATCAAACACTTTCCCTACTGTTATTTAGATTGACATGGGAATAGTAAGTCTAACCCCTCCGAAATCCAACACTTTCCCTGGTATTGCTTAGGCTGGAGTGGGAATAGTAAATCTAGCCTCTCCAAAGTCCAACAATTTCCCTACTGTTGCAGTGTGGTAATAGTACATTTAACCCCTTCTAAATCCAACACTTTCCGTACTGTTGCTTAACGTGAAGTGTGAATAGTAAAGGTGACCTCTCCAAAATCCAACACTTTCCCTACTGTTGCTAAGGGCCTGATTTGGATGTTGGCAGACGGGTTACAGATGGATATCCCGTCCGCTGAAATATAAATCCTATTTTAGCCTATGGGATTTATATTTCAGCGGATGGGATATCCGTCACCATTGTGAAGGAGTAACCCATCCACCAACATCTAAATCAGGGCCTTAGTTTGGATTGGGAATAGTAAATGCAACCCCTCTGAAGTCCAAAACTTTCCCTGCAGTTGCTTATTTTGGAGTGAGAATAGAAAATTTAATTTAAGGAAGGTATAACACTTTCCCTATTTGTTTTTAAACAGAATTTACATTTCTTATTTTGCTTACCATTGTTTGTTTAATTTTAGTATTGTTTAAATATTGTTTAATGTTTCTATTATATTTAAGAAATATTTTTACTAGAATTCTTTTTCAATTTTAATCTAATATATTTAAATTATTCTAACATGTTTTTGTTAATAAGTGCTTTTAAATTATATTTTTCAGTTATTGCTAATATGAATGTAATATTTATTTGTTTCAATATTTTTAAATACATACATATGTGTGTCATTTATATTGTTTGTTTAACATTTTAATTTGCAATATTTTATAATAATCTTAATATTGTTATTATGTTAATATATTTTTGTTATATTGTTGTGTATTACCTTTCAATTCTAGGTTATTGGTATTTATTAATATTTGCTCTTATATTGTTATTTATTAATTTTACTTTTACACCATTGTTAATTTTTTTACTTATTGTGTTTTATAAGCTTTTTATTTATTGTATTTGAAGTATACCTATAAATCTATCTATCTATTTATCTATCTATCTATCTATCTATCTATCTATCTATATATATATATATATATATATAGCTCCCACTCCCATAAGGAAAGACCAGCACTCACGTTAGAGGTTAAATCCTCGATCTGGATTTATTCGCACAATACAAACAAACGCGTTTCGGCGTTGAGCCATAGTCAATGTCAGCGGCCGCCCCACTGTCGATGTTTTTTATGTCAATTGCTCTTCATTAACATCATAGAAGGACTACATTTACAAACACAATGCCTGACGCCATCTTTTGACGTTCGATGTTGCCCGTTAGCATATATTATGCATTCGTGAATTCAGCATGCATTTTACATGGAAGCAGGTAGAAGTAATTTATATCCACTCAAGCAGTTCCCCAATTCGGAACTAGTCGCTTGATCTCTACTTGAGCCCTTTAATCTCAGCTATCGTTATCTACACCGCTATTAGTGAATTCAGTATCTGACATTTCATTTCTAGCATATTCTATGGCAGTCATATCCGCCACTTGCAGGTTTTATAACCTGCACACACAATTGTGCCCTGAATGGGCGCTGCTCAACCTGGCCTCCGGGGTATGTCATCTTCCCTCATCATTCAGATTTCACTGGGATCACATGCTATTGCTTACTTCTATTCATATCCCTGCCATGATACTCTGTGCTGTACCATCATCCTCCTAATGCTATATCTCTTTGCATGTTCCTACTCTTAACAAAAATAAAGTCATTATAACACCTAAAAGTTTACACACTGTTAGATGGGTAATATAAGAGCAGCTGTAAGGTTCTGCCCAGGGCTTTAAGTGGGACGTGGTCAGCACCGGAAGTTCTAAAAAACAGGTGCTGAGACGGGTACCTATCAGACTCTCCGTTTTTGCCCTCATCCTCAGGGTGAAAAAAATGATCTTAACTCTGCAGCAGTACCACACTTCACTGCCTCTGAGGTAACTTCAAAGAGACTCGTTTTAGTTCTTTTACAGTCTCATCATTTCAGAATGGAAGCATTTTCAATATCATATACAACGAAGCCATAGTTGTTGCTTATTTATCTTATGCAACCAACAACCATTGGCAAAGCCAATAGTCCTGGCTTGTTGTAGGTGTAATGTTACTTGTTGTATTATATATCTGGATGCAATGATAAAAAAGCAAAATAACAGATGGGCGGCACACTACACTAAGCACAGATGTTTAGCTTGGGTGTTTTTTAGCCACGCCCTTAATTACGGCGGCCACGCCCCCTTGAGAGACCCCCCAGTTTTTTTTTATCTCACTTAAAGCCCTGGTTCTGCCTGTGGTATGTCTTCTGTAACGTGGCCTCAGATGCGGTTTCTGTATGCAAATGATCAGTTTAGAGTCATTAACTTTTGTTAGCCAGCCAATTTTAGGCTAGTTTGCATCTAAAGGGCGTTCCAGCTCGTTTGAGTACAAGTTGTTATGTTAAAAGAAGGTTCTCTTAACCTAAGCATCTTCTTCAGCCTGTCCCTTTAAAATGAGGGCGACAGGAATTCTGTGCAGAAGAGGGAAAAAAGTCAGTGTTCAGCACTTGGCAAAGCCGACTGTCCAATCAATTTCTCCCCTCAACTTTCTTGCCATTGCAAGGTAAAAAGTTCACGCACCGGGTTATAAATTCCCGTCACATTTTACAGTAATCTCTCTATGGGATTTTATTACTTCAATAGCTGCTCCTTGGAGATGGTGCATTTTCAAACGGCCCGGGCTGACGTCGAGGCACATTTATTTCGCTCCGAAGTTCCTTCGGAGTCTCTTCAGACAAGTGGGCAGCAAGGTCTGAAGTGACGGCCGTATCAGTCACTCGGCGCTAGAAGTCAGCCCATGAATTATACCAGGAGGCTGGGCGAGAGTCGGATTGTAGGCCGCAGGGTGACAATAAACATGTCCCTGCAACGTGTCCTCCATCATTCAAGTTCAGATAGCAGATCTCTGGACTTTAACTAAGGCTCACTATCTTTAAATCTCCGCCCGACCTGCCGAGGAGACGGAGGTTACTCTCAAGGATATCTGCCGGCAAGGAACTCGTGAGGAACAGCCGCTTCCTTCCACGTCATCCATCATGGCCGACTTCAAGATGGCGGCGCTCAGACCAGCATCCTGAATCAAGGGCACTGTCTGGGAATTAGGAAAGCAGGGGGCATGAGTGTACGTGCATTTTACATCTGCAAGGGTGGACTTATCTATTATACAAGCCTTGGGTTTTACTCTTTTAATATTTTATAGTGCATTGCTCCTAATATCTTACACTCAATTGAAATAAGGTGCCAGGATGCTAAAAGTGCATATTATTTGCATAACTTTAGGCAATAACACATCATATGATATGATATGACCCCTCAGAATGCTCACAATGCAAGTTCTAACTTGTGATAAAGAAGCTTTCCACAGCTATTAAGCTTGTGAAGTAATAATGTTCCACCAGCTATTCAGAGTTTGAATCTCCCAACTTTTTTCGTTGCTGCTCCTTAGCTCACATGAAGGAACTCTATAATGTCACACCACTCAATAGTGCTCAGCAAGTACACAGTATCAACGCACTCAGATCCTGTAACTTTCTTAAAACTAAACCCCAAGAGAAAGTTTTCTAATCCCCCCCATTGTTTCAAGCGAGCATGTTCTAATAGCAATATTGCACTTATCAGAGGGCATTATCATTGAGATGAATACCATTTACCTTCAGTTTGTGCCCCCTTCTTTGGCCCAGTTGGCATGGCTTGGGTGGTTGGCAAACATCTCATGTGCAATAGTCCAGACCCCGTTCTAGTACAGCTGCCGATGTGCGTCTTGCTTGGAAGCTGACACTTTATGCACTGCCCATAAACTGTCCTATATGAAAGGGACAGTAAACTACAGAGTGAGAATCATCAAAACAATATCCATCTACTTGCCTGCCTGCCTGCCTGCCTGCCTGTCTGTCTGTCTGTCTGTCTATCTGTCTGTCTGTCTGTCTGTCCTATCTATCTATCTATCTATCTATCTATCTATCTATCTATCTATCTATCTATCTATCTATCTATCTATCTATCTATCTATCTATCTATCTATCCATCCATCTATCTATCTCATGATGTATGGGGTCATACTAGGCTTGTTATTTTGAGTGTTCCAGTAAAACCCCAATGACTTTCCAACCAGATGGTCCCAGTATTTCAGAAGATGGGGAAATAACAGGTATTCCGAGATTTTGAGGAATAACCTTTGGCAATCAATTATTTTGCTCTAAGTCCCACCCATTTTCATCTAGAGTTTCAAATGGAGAGTCTGGCTGCTTTTAGTAACCAAACTCTCTGTGTATAACACACAGAATGTATATAATTTCGATGGGACCGGTAACTTCTGTTACTGGGCCTACTGCAATTTAATGGGCACTTGTAATGAGGGCTGTAGGGCGTTCATTTGTTGTTTAGCTTACCAAAGCTTTCAAAAGTGAAGGTTTCTTTCGGTTTTAGAACATAACCACAGCTTCTTTTCTACTGACATTTTTATGGGAGTCTGCATGTTTTTTAATAAAATGTTATTTTGTTTTCTGAATAAAGAACCATAGCTTTATGTTGACTATGTTTGTTTTTTCCCAATGATAATTTTAAATTTGCAGTGCTATACTTTGGCCTTACCCATGCTATTCACTGTATCTAAAAGACACAGGAGTCCTTGTAATCCACAAAAACTGTGCCATTGGATTCAAACCGGCACTGTTCCAATTTCCAATTACCCAGTTCCAATGTAAAGTTATGGTCAGCTAGCAACATCTGTCTGAACCAAAAGCATATAAAAACAAACAAAAAAAGTCTTTATTTTATCTTAATTGCATTGTATATTTGTGTACGCCAGTGTGATAGCTGTGGTGCTACATAAGAACTGAGAGGCTTGAGCCCCCGGAGCGTCACTTTTTTTTGACACTCTGGCCGTGCAAGCCTCTCAATCATATTTATGAAGCGACGCACAGCCACTCTGCGTTGCTTTGCGTGGCCTCATAGATATGGAGTTAGATAAAGCAGCACAAGTCGCTGTCTTGCCTTACTCTGCATCAAAGAGGCATTCCATGGGCGTTGTGGTGGGCTTTCCCATGCAGCATCCATAGATTTTGACGCTGCACCAGATTTACTTAACCCCTTCGCTGCTAGGCCTTTTCCCCCCCTGTGCTAAGCCTTTTTTTGGCTATTTGGGGTAGTGCGCGCTTAGGCCCCTGTTACTTTTTGACCACATAAGGTATCCACGCCAAATTTGCGTCCTTTTTTCTAACATCATGGGGATTGTAAAGGTACCCAGGGTTTGTGGATTCCCCTGGAGGGGACCCAGAAATTAGCCAAAATACAGCAAACTTTTGTTTTTTTGGGAAAAATGCGAAAAAAGGGCTACAGATGAAAGCGTCTTGTTTTTCCCTGCAAATGGCATCAAAAAGGGGTTGTGGTGCTGAAATCACCATCTTCCCAGCTTTCAGGGACAAGCAGACTTTTGTCAGAAAACCAACTTTTTTTACACAGTTTTGGCATTTTTCTGGGACATAGCCTATTTCTGCTATTTTTTGTGCTTTCAACCTCCTTCCAGTTAATGGTAGAAATGGGTATGAAACCAATAATGGATCCTGAAAAGCCATACATTTCTGAAAAAGTAGACAAAATTCTGAATTCAGCAAGGGGTCATTTGTGTAGATCCTTAAAGTTTTCCTTATAGAAACTAACAGTTAAATGAAGAACAAATTGAAAATTAGTTGAAAAAAACAGCCATTTGTGTCAACGTTTTCACCTGTAACTTCTTCTAATTATGACAGCTATTTGAAAGCAATATACCGTTATATCCGCTGGACCTTTCTGGTTGTGGGGATATATAGGACTTGTAGGTTCACCAAGAACCCGACGAACCCAGAGCCAATAACTGAGCAGCATCTTGCAATGGTTTTTGGGAAAATGTATACATGGAAAAATTGTTATGAAAGACACCTATGTATTTCTGAAATGGGAACAAAATGTAGATTTTAGAAACAGTAGATATTTGCACATTTCCGAAATTGGGAGTACCCATACTAGCATGAGAATTATAGGTCATTTTTCAAAATGACTTATTTTTTACACATTGTCTTTCATTTGGAAGGCAGAAATGCATCGAAAGTCAATAGGTAATAACAGTTGCTCTACAATTCTGTGTTACCCTAAGTCTCCCGATAAAAATGGTACCTCACTTGTGTGGGTAGGCCTTGTGCCCACAACAGGAAATGGCTCAAAATGCAACGTGGACGTACCACATTTTCACAATGAAAAATTACCCTTTTTATGAAAAGTGCCTAGCTGTAGTTTTTGAACCCTAGCTCTGCGGGCACTTAGGGAAACCTAGCAAACCTATACATTTTTGAAAACTAGACACCCAGGGGAATTCAGGACGGGGTGACTTGACTGGCTCTCACCAGGTTCTGTTACCCAGAATCCCTTGGAAACCTAAAAAATTGGTAAAAAAACACATTTTCCTCACTTTTCTGTGGTGGAAAGTTCTGGAATCTGCGCGGATCCACAAAATTCTACCCACCCCGCGTTCCCCAAGGTCTTCCGAAAACAATGGTACCTCACTTGTGTGGGTAGGCCTAGTGCCCGCGACAGGAAGCAGCGCAAAACGCAACGTGGACGCACCACATTTTCACAGTGAAAAATGACCCTTTTTTTGCAAAGTGCCTAGCTGTAGTTTTTGAACCCTACCTCTGCCGGCACCTAGGGAAACCTAGCAAACCTATACATTTTTGGAAACTAGACACCCAGGGGAATCCAGGATGGGGTGACTTGACTGCCTCCCACCAGGTTCCGTTACCCAGAATTCCTCGCAAACCTAAACAATTGTCAAAAAAAACAAATTTTCCCCACATTTCTGTGGTGGAAAGTTTTGTAATCTGCGTGGATCCACAAATTTCTACCCACCCCGCGTTCCCCAAAGTCTTACGAGAAAAATGGTACCTCACTTGTGTGGGTCGGCCTAGTGCCTGCGACAGGAAACGGCGCAAAACGCAACGTGGTCACACCTCAATTTCGCAGTGAAAAATGACCCTTTTTGGCAAAGTGCCTAGCTGTAGTTTTTGAACCCTAGCTCTGCCGGCACCTAGGGAAACGTAGCAAACCTATACATTTTTTAAAAGTAGACACGCAGGGGAATCCAGGATGGGGTGACTTGACTGCCTCCCACCAGGTTCTGTTACCCAGAATCCCTCGCAAACCTAAAAAATTATCAAAAAAAACCACACTTTCCCCACATTTCTGTGGTGGAAAGTTCTGGAATCTGCGTGGATCCACAAATTTCCACCCACCTTGCGTTTCCTAAAGTCTTACGAGAAAAATGGTACCTCACTTGTGTGGGTCGGCCTAGTGCCTGTGACAGGAAACGGCGCAAAACGCAACGTGGTCACACCTCAATTTCGCAGTGAAAAATGACCCTTTTTTGGCAAAGTGCCTAGCTGTAGTTTTTGAACCCTAGCTCTGCCGGCACCTACGGAAACCTAGCAAACCTATACATTTTTGAAAACTAGACACCCAGGGGAATCCAGGATGGGGTGACTTGACTGCCTCCCACCAGGTTCTGTTACCCAGAATCCCTTGCAAACCTAAAAAATTGTCAAAAAAACCACATTTTCCCCACATTTGTGTGGTGGAAAGTTCTGGAATCTGCGTGGATCCACAAATTTCCACCCACCCCGCGTTCCCCAAAGTCTTCAGAGAAAAATGGTACCTTACTTGTGTGGGTCGGCCTAGTGCCCGCGACAGGAAACGGCGCAAAACGCAACGTGGTCACACCTCAATTTCGCAGTGAAAAATGACCCTTTTTTTGCAAAGTGCCTAGCTGTAGTTTTTGAACCCTACCTCTGCCGGCACCTAGGGAAACCTAGCAAACCTATACATTTTTTAAAACTAGACACCCAGGGGAATCCAGGATGGGGTGACTTGACTGCCTCCCACCAGGTTCTGTTACCCAGAATCCCTTGCAAACCTAAAAAATTGTCCAAAAAAACACATTTTCCCCACATTTCTGTGGTGGAAAGTTCTGGAATCTCCGTGGATCCACAAATTTCCGCCCACCCCGCGTTCCCCAAAGTCTTACGAGAAAAATGGTACCTCACTTGTGTGGGTCGGCCTAGTGCCTGCGACAGGAAACGGCGCAAAACGCAATGTGGTCACACCTCAATTTTGCAGTGAAAAATGACCCTTTTTTGGCAAAGTGCCTAGCTGTAGTTTTTGAACCCTACCTCTGCCGGCACCTAGGGAAACCTAGCAAACCTATACATTTTTGAAAACTAGACACTCAGGGGAATCCAGGATGGGGTGACTTGACTGCCTCCCACCAGGTTCTGTTACCCAGAATCCCTTGCAAACCTAAACAATTGTCCAAAAAAACACATTTTCCCCACATTTCTGTGGTGGAAAGTTCTGGAATCTGCGTGGATCCACAAATTTCCACCCACCCTGCGTTCCCCAAAGTCTTACGAGAAAAATGGTACCTCACTTGTGTGGGTCGGCCTAGTGCCTGCGACAGGAAACGGCGCAAAACGCAACGTGGTCACACCTCAATTTCGCAGTGAAAAATGACCCTTTTTGGCAAAGTGCCAAGCTGTACTTTTGAACCCTACCTCTGCCGGCACCTAGGGAAACCTAGCAAACCTATACATTTTTGAAAACTAGACACCCAGGGGAATCCAGGATGGGGTGACTTGACTGCCTCCCACCAGGTTCTGTTACCCAGAATCCCTTGCAAACCTATAAAATTGTCCAAAAAAACACATTTTCCCCACATTTCTGTGGTGGAAAGTTCTGGAATCTGCGTGGATCCACAAATTTCTGCCCACCCCGTGTTCCCCAAAGTCCTCCGAGAAAAATGGTACCTCACTTGTGTGGGTCGGCCAAGTGCCTGCGACAGGAAACGGCGCAAAATGCAACGTGGTCACACCTCAATTTCGCAGTGAAAAATGACCCTTTTTTGGCAAAGTGCCAAGCTGTACTTTTTGAACCCTACCTCTGCCGGCACCTAGGGAAACCTAGCAAACCTATACATTTTTGAAAACTAGACACCCAGGGGAATCCAGGATGGGGTGACTTGACTGCCTCCCACCAGGTTCTGTTACCCAGAATCCCTTGCAAACCTAAATAATTGTCCAAAAAAACACATTTTCCCCACATTTCTGTGGTGGAAAGTTCTGGAATCTGCGTGGATCCACAAATTTCCACCCACCCTGCGTTCCCCAAAGTCTTACGAGAAAAATGGTACCTCACTTGTGTGGGTCGGCCTAGTGCCTGCGACAGGAAACGGCGCAAAACGCAACGTGGTCACACCTCAATTTCGCAGTGAAAAATGACCCTTTTTTGGCAAAGTGCCAAGCTGTACTTTTTTAACCCTACCTCTGCCGGCACCTAGGGAAACCTAGCAAACCTATACATTTTTGAAAACTAGACACCCAGGGGAATCCAGGATGGGGTGACTTGACTGCCTCCCACCAGGTTCTGTTACCCAGAATCCCTTGCAAACCTAAAAAATTGTCCAAAAAACACATTTTCCCCACATTTCTGTGGTGGAAAGTTCTGGAATCTGCGTGGATCCACAAATTTCCGCCCACCCCGTGTTCCCCAAAGTCTTACGAGAAAAATGGTACCTCACTTGTGTGGGTCGGCCAAGTGCCTTCGACAGGAAACGGCGCAAAACGCAACGTGGTCACACCTCAATTTCGCAGTGAAAAATGACCCTTTTTTGGCAAAGTGCCTAGCTGTAGTTTTTGAACCCTACCTCTGCCGGCACCTAGGGAAACCTAGCAAACCTATACATTTTTGAAAACTAGACACCCAGGGGAATCCAGGATGGGGTGACTTGACTGCCTCCCACCAGGTTCCGTTACCCAGAATCCCTTGCAAACCTAAAAAATTGTCCAAAAAACACATTTTCCCCACATTTCTGTGGTGGAAAGTTCTGGAATCTGCGTGGATCCACAAATTTCTGCCCACCCCGCGTTCCCCAAAGTCTTACGAGAAAAATGGTACCTCACTTGTGTGGGTCGGCCTAGTGCCTGCGACAGGAAACGGCGCAAAACGCAATGTGGTCACACCTCAATTTCGCAGTGAAAAATGACCCTTTTTTGGCAAAGTGCCTAGCTGTAGTTTTTGAACCCTACCTCTGCCGGCACCTAGGGAAACCTAGCAAACCTATACATTTTTGAAAACTAGGCACCCAGGGAAATCCAGGATGGGGTGACTTGACTGCCTCCCACCAGGTTCTGTTACCCAGAATCCCTTGCAAACCTAAAAAAGTGTCCAAAAAAACACATTTTCCCCACATTTCTGTGGTGGAAAGTTCTGGAATCTGCGTGGATCCACAAATGTCTGCCCACCCCGCGTTCCCCAAAGTCTTACGAGAAAAATGGTACCTCACTTGTGTGGGTCGGCCTAGTGCCTGCGACAGGAAACGGCGCAAAACACAACGTGGTCACACCTCAATTTTGCAGTGAAAAATGACCCTTTTTTGGCAAAGTGCCTAGCTGTACTTTTTGAACCCTAGCTCTGCCGGCACCTAGGGAAACCTAGCAAACCTATACATTTTTGAAAACTAGACACCCAGGGGAATCCAGGATGGGGTGACTTGACTGCCTCCCACCAGGTTCTGTTACCCAGAATCCCTTGCAAACCTAAAAAATTGTCAAAAAACCCACATTTTCCCCACATTTCTGTGGTGGAAAGTTCTGGAATCTGCGTGGATCCACAAATTTCCACGCACCCCGCGTTCCCCAAAGTCTTATGAGAAAAATGGTACCTCACTTGTGTGGGTCGGCCTAGTGCCTGCGACAGGAAACGGCACAAAACGCAACGTGGTCACACCTCAATTTCGCAGTGAAAAATGACCCTTTTTTGGCAAAGTGCCTAGCTGTAGTTTGTGAACCCTAGCTCTGCCGGCACCTAGGGAAACCTATCAAACACACACATTTCTGAAAAGTAGACACCCGGGGGCTTCCAGGGAGGTATGGCTTGTGTGGATCCCCCAACGTTTCCTTACCCAGAATCCCCTGCAAACCTCAATTTTAGCTGAAAAAAATCACTTTTTTCACACATTTTTGTGTGGGAAAGTGTGGCATCACTGGCCTCACACAATTTCCTACCACCCAGCGTTCCCCCAGGTCTCCCGATAAAAATGGTGCCTCACTTGTGTGGGAGGCCCAAGTACCCGCGACAGGCAAGGGCCCAAAACATAGTGAGGCGACATCAAAATTGCCTATCTCAAAACCACCTGGTTTTGCAAGGGGAGTCACCTGGGTCTTTGGCCCCGTGCTCGGCGGCCATCTAGGAAACCTACCAAACCCACACATTTCTGAAAAGTAGACACCCGGGGGCTTCCAGGGAGGTATGGCTTGCGTGGATCCCCCAATGTTTCCTTACCCAGAATCCCCTGCAAACCTCAATTTTAGCTGAAAAAATCACTTTTTCACACATTTTTGTGTGGGAAAGTGTGGCATCACTGGCCTCACACAAATTTCCTACCACCCAGCGTTCCCCCAGGTCTCCCGATAAAAATGGTGCCTCACTTGTGTGGGAGGCCCAAGTACCCGCGACAGGCAAGGGCCCAAAACGTAGTGAGGCGACATCAAAATTGCCTATCTCAAAACCACCTGGTTATGCAAGGGGGTCACCTGGGTTTTGGCCCGTGCTCGGCGGCCATCTAGGGAAACCTACCAAACCCACACATTTCTGAAAAGTAGACACCCGGGGGCTTCCAGGGAGGTATGGCTTGCGTGGATCCCCCAACGTTTCCTTACCCAGAATCCCCTGCAAACCTCACTTTTAGCTGACAAAAATCACTTTTTTCACACATTTTTGTGTGGGAAAGTGTGGCATCACTGGCCTCACACAAATTTCCCACCACCCAGCGTTCCCCCAGGTCTCCCGATAATTTTCAGCTAAAATTGAGGTTTAGAGGGGATTCTGGGTAAGGAAACGTTGGGGGATCCACGCAAGCCATACCTCCCTGGAAGCCCCCGGGTGTCGACTTTTCAGAAATGTGTGGGTTTGGTAGGTTTCCCTAGATGGCCGCCGAGCACGGGGCCAAAACCCAGGTGACCCCCTTGCAAAACCAGGTGGTTTTGAGATAGGCAATTTTGATGTCGCCTCACTACGTTTTGGCCCCTTGCCTGTCGCGGGTACTTGGGCCTCCCACACAAGTGAGGCACCATTTTTATCGGGAGACCTGGGGGAACGCTGGGTGGTAGGAAATTTGTGTGTGCCCGGTGATGCCACACTTTCCCACACAAAAATGTGTGAAAAAAGTGATTTTTCAGCTAAAATTGAGGTTTGCAGGGGATTCTGGGTAGGAAACGTTGGGGGATCCACGCAAGCCATACCTCCCTGGAAGCCCCGGGTGTCTACTTTTCAGAAATGTGTGGGTTTGGTAGGTTTCCCTAGATGGCCGCCGAGCACGGGGCCAAAACCCAGGTGACCCCCTTGCAAAACCAGGTGGTTTTGAGATAGGCAATTTTGATGTTCCCTCACTACGTTTTGGGCCCTTGCCTGTCGCGGGTACTTGGACCTCCCACACAAGTGAGGCACCATTTTTATTGGGAGACCTGGGGGAACGCTGGGTGGTAGGAAATTTGTGTGAGCCCGGTGATGCCACACTTTCCCACACAAAAATTTCTGAAAAAAGTGATTTTTTCAGCTAAAATTGAGGTTTGCAGGGGATTCTGGGTAAGGAAACGTTGGGGGATCCACGCAAGCCATACCTCCCTGGAAGCCCCCGGGTGTCTACATTTCAGAAATGTGTGGGTTTGGTAGGTTTCCCTAGATGGCCGCCGAGCACAGGGCCAAAAACCCAGGTGACCCCCCTTGCAAAACCAGGTCGTTTTGTGAAAGGCCATTTTGAGGTCGCCTCAATACGTTGTAGGCCCTTGCCTGTCGCGGGTACTTGGGCCTCCCACCCGAGTGAGGCACCATTTTTATCGGGAGACCTGGGGGGACGCTGGGTGGTAGGAAATTTGTGTCAGCCCGGTGATGCCACAACTTTACCACACAAAATGTGTGTAAAAAGAGATTTGTTTAGCAAAATGTCAGGTTTGCAGGGGAGTCTGGGTAAGAAAACATTGGGGGATCCACTCAAGCCATACCTCCCTGGAATCCCCCGGGTGTCTACTTTTCAGAAATGTGTGGGTTTGGTAGGTTTCCCTAGATGGCCGCCGAGCCCCGGGCCAAAACGTCATGGGACCCCCCTTGCAAAACCAGGTCGTTTTGTGATAGGCCATTTTGAGGTCGCCTCAATACGTTGTGGGCCCTTGCCTGTCGCGGGTACTTGGGCCTCCCACACAAGTGAGGCACCATTTTTATCGGGAGACCTGGGGGAACGCTGGGTGGTAGGAAATTTGTGTGAGCCGGTGATGCCACACTTTCCCACACAAAAATTTCTGAAAAAAGTGATTTTTTCTGCTAAAATTGAGGTTTGCAGGGGATTCTGGGTAAGGAAACGTTGGCGGATCCACGCAAGCCATACCTCCCTGGAAGCCGCCGGGTGTCTACTTTTCAGAAATGTGTGGGTTTGGTAGGTTTCCCTAGGTGGCCGCCGAGCCCCGGGCCAAAATCCCAGGTGACCCCCCTTGCAAAACCAGGTCATTTTGAGATAATGTGTTGTTTATTTCGGCAGCGTGAAAAGTTTGGCACAATATTGCAAGGAAAATGTGACAGACATTTTGAGGTTTGCAGGACATTGTGGGTACCATAACTTGTTGGGATCCACAAGAGAGATATCACCATGTACTCCCATGGGTGTTTCGTTTACGACAATATCTACAGTTGGTAGTTTATTCTTAGACGGAATGTACACCTTGGCAGACAGACTAAAAAGACAAAGATTACTGCACAGCCATCTATTCCTCAAGCACACACACATACTGGTTGGATTTGGCACGAGGGCAAGTGATGGTTCAGTATATACAATTTTATTAACAAGAGATTTCACAAAATGAAATGCACTGTCAATAATTAAAAGGACAAAAAACTGAACCAGTGACTCGCAGCTCGTGAGCTGTAAAGCCACGTCAAGGCCCCAACCGCTTTACAGGCCATTCACACACCTTTCATACGTGATACACACAAGACCATTCACACCACCAGGCACGAAACAAACACATTACAACATTCACAAAAAGGGACAAGGTACACCCTGCTTGAGAAAGACAAAAAAAAAATATTACTGCACAGCCATCTAATCCTCAAGCACACACACATACTGGTTGGATTTGGCACGAGGGTGAGTGATGGTTCAGTATATACAATTGTATTAACAAGTGATTTCACAAAAATGAAATGCACTGTTAATAATTGAAAGGACGAGAAACTGAACCATTGACTCACAGCTCGTGAGCTGTAAAGCCACGACAAGGCACCAACCTCTTTACAGGCCATTCATACACCTTTCATACATGTGACAAATACAAAACCATTCACACCACCAGCCGCGGGCCCATCACATTACAACACTCACACCAGCAGACAGCGCCATTCAAGGGCCCATCCAAACTTTCACACGCCCACATTCCTAACACAGCAACCACACAAGCTGATGGATTGCGTGGAGTGTCGCTCGGCTAGCAGTGTGTGTAGTGACCAGCAGCAAGTCACTACTCACACACTGCCAGCCGAGTGCCAGTCCAAGCACACCGCCAGCCAAGCGCCACTCCACGCACACCGCCAGCCAAGCGCCACTCCACGCACACCGCCAGCCAAGCGCCACTCCACGCACACCACCAGCCAAGCGCCACTCCACGCACACCGCCAGCCAAGCGCCACTCCACGCACACCGCCAGCCAAGCGCCACTCCACGCACACCGCCAGCCAAGCACCAGCCTACACACACCACCATCACATTTAGGATTTTTTTATACAAAAAAGAAAACACAAACAAATTGCAAATAGATACAAATCTACTAACACAAAATCAGAAACTAAATACATTGCACTAATGCCAACCTTGAAACAGAACAACAATTCTTAAACATTACAGACCAGGCAGTTCACTTTACCACTCATGGTTGCTCCCATTAATTCTTTTGCTTGTGGTACGCTCTATAACAAGCAGGCACACACAGCCCAGGGTTAGAAGGACACTCAGGGCAGTACATACGAGTCTCCTTCCGCGTACCTCTTCGCCAACAGACTCTACATCTCCTAGTGGGAAAGTCTTTTGAGGGTGTAGGAGGAATGTGATCAGGAAAGTGGCGATCTTTCAATCGAGCCACATCCTCCACCACTGCAACTCTAGGAACACTTGCCTGTTCCACAACAACAAGGCTGCCTATGACAGACTGCTGAAACTGAACAAATGTCAACTTTGACGCAGGAGAACACTCCTTGAACACAACAAAAGCATTGAAAGTTGCTAAATTGAAGAGATGGATGGCCAACTTCTTATACCAAATGTAAGCCTTACGAATAGCAGTGTAAGGTTCCAACCTCTGATCTACTCTATCAACACCACCCATGTGCTTATTGTAGTCTAAAATGCACACAGGTTTGCGCACTTCAGCAATCTGACCCCAAACAGCCACAGGTGAAGTACTCTCATCATGGATGGTAGTCAGCATGTACACATCCCTCCTGTCCACAAATTTCACAGCTAGTAGTTCATCACTACGCAAGGAACTGCACTGTCCCCTCTGAAGTTTTTTGCAAACAAGCTCTTTTGGATAACCTTTACGGTTAGAGCGGATTGTGCCACAAGCAAAAGTGTCCACTTTGAACAATTCCTTAAACAATTGCACAGCAGTGTAGAAGTTATCAAGGTACAAATGGTGGCCTCTGTTAAACAGTCCTCTAGCAAGATCCCACACAATTTTCTCTGAAACTCCAAAAGTGGATGGACAACCAGGGGGTCAATAGTGGAATCCCTACCAGTGTACACACGCAAATTAAAAACATATCCTGTCCTACTCTCAGACAACATATACAGCTTAATTCCATAGCGTGCCCTCTTGCTAGGAATGTACTGCCTGAAAACCAAACGGCCCTTGAACAGGACCAAAGACTCATCAATAGATATTTCTTTCCCTGGAGTATAGATCTCTGAAAATCGATCTACAAAGTGATCAAGAACAGGCCGAATCTTAAAAAGACGGTCACATTCAGGGTGATCTCGTGGCAACGCCAAACCATTATCAACAAAATGCAGCATCCGAAGCAAAAGTAAATACCGATCACGAGTCATAACTGCAGGAAATATGGCCGTTGCCATCAAGGGACTGGTAGACCAATATGAAGCCATGGACGGCTTCCTTATCAAACCCATCAAAAAAGTCAAACCCAAAAACTTCTTCATCTCTTCCAGATTTGTGGGACTCCACCGGGAAGCTCTAGAATGGGGCCTAAGTCTGGCACTGTTGTCCCTCAAAAACTGTTCAGCATACAAATTAGTCTGCTCAACAATCTCACCCAAAAATACATCATCCATAAACAACTGAAAATACTGTATAGGCAAATAATGTTCACAATCCACTCTACACCCTGCATAACCACTAAAGGCAGGCAACACCGGCTGCACCATGTTTGGATCAACCCAGAGTCCAGCACTTCCAGTAGGAAGCCTAGCAGCCCCAGGCTGCAATCCAGATGCCTCTTGCACCATCGGCACAGCAGTATCCTCCTCTAAAACAGGCACTTCATCCGCACTGAGAGTACCTTCATCATCCGATGATTCCATGTGGAGAGAAAACTCACTGCCTGAATCTTCCCCTCCCTCCTCTCCCTCAGACGCACTGTCAGTCTCATAATCCTGCTCAGAGGAAGATTCAAGAAGCAAACCAACCACCTGCTGAGCAGTCATTCTACGGCTAGCCATAATGCTTACTAATAAAGGTAACTTGTCAAACAAGTCAACAACAACAAACACTTTGTAAAATAAGTAATAAACAAAATGCACCTTTATCAGAAATACCTATATACTCCAAAACGATACCACTCACTTGCCAGAAGCAGCTAAACTCACCACCACCTACTCTGCACAGACACAGTATGGATCAACAATATCCCACAAAAAAAAAGAAAAAAGAAAATTACACATAAGACAATGCAAAACACATCGCAAAGAATTTCATGCTCAAAACACTAACTAAATATGCTGCCAATATGACACCACTTACAAAAAAATTCATTCATACATGACAATAATACTCATTTGGAGTAAATCCAACAAAAAAAATTTCTTACCAAAAAAATGCAACTACGCAAAACTGCAGAACAACCACTGTCGAAACCGCAAACAGGAATCAAAAGCTTTACACTAGAATAAAAAGGAGAAAAAAACATTATAATCACATATGCAAATAATGCACCAGTCCACACACAATTCACCAGCCAAGCTAAGGGGTAGGTGGGCCTAAGAGTATAAATAAAATATTCACCCCCGTAAAAGGGGAGCAACCCTTGCGGCCACTCCCCAACACAAAAATTGCAGATGGGCCTAAAAACATACTGCTATTCTGCCACCCAAAGAGGGCAGAAATGGCCACAATCATCCTCCCATAAAGGGGCCGCTCCCCAACATAAAAAAAAACCCTGGTGGCCTAGCGGCCCTACAAAAAAACAAATCAGCCGATCTGCCCCTCAGGGTGGCAGAAACGGCCAAATTAATGCTCCCCAAAGGGGAGCAACCCTTGCCCAAGGGGCCACTACACACAAATAAATCCCTGGTGGTCTAGTGGGCACTATATCAATAAAAAATTGGGCGATCTGCCCCCCCCCCATGGGGACAGACAGCCACAAACAATGCCCCCAAAGGGGAGTGACCCTTGCCCAAGGGGCCACTCCCCACAGTTTGTCCCTGGTGGTCTAGTGGGAAAAGGCCTAGCAGCGAAGGGGTTAAACATTTAAAGCCAAGGACTGGGAACAACTTAACATCCTGCGACTTGAGAAGGTCTTTCACAACAAACCTTCCACAGTAGAACTATTTTACACTATTTTTGGTATCGTGGGTCTCTATCGGGCGCGCACCATGGCAAAAATGTGACATTAGGTTACGCCCGCCCATTGGGGCCCAATTAGCCAACTGAATAAATTCTCAACAGAGGAAAGTACTCAATACATTTGTACATGTGGCATCGTAGAAAGAAAGAAGCTGGAATGTATGCTGTTTACAATGCCAAACAACAGCACAAATATATATTGGCAAACATAGTGTACGGCCCATATTTATAGCAACAGAATCGCAGTCCGCATAAGGATGTAAAAGTATGTTCCTGTGAAAGCCATTTCAGAGCCAAGCCACTAATACATGGCTGAAACATGTAGATCTGTAGATGTTGAAGTTTATTAAATACTCCAAGTGCATCGACCTTTGTTTTTCATCTTGCCAAAAAATAAATTCCAAAATAAAAGGGACACCTTTAAGCAATTTTGTTCTCCTACCCCAAAACAATAAGTGCTCCCTCGACTAACATTGTTGAGCTCGCCCAGATACGGAAGGTATCTGGGTGAGGACACAATGACGACATGCCAATGGATGATTCACTCTGTCATAATGTGATGGATATTTCATCCACCTTATTACAAGTGCATTATTAGGGGCTCCGCTCCGGATTTAATCCGGAGTGCTCTGTCCTCAGTACTGTGCTGAGTGGGCCCCCTGTAGCTCAGGCCCCCCCGCACCGAAGGGGATGCGGGTGCCTGTGTTACACCCCCGCACCTCAGTCTGCAGCCAGTGAGTGTGACAGTGACTCACAGAGACACTTCAGCAACAACACATCGGCAGAAGACTTTTCTCCCCAGCTAGGTGCAGCAGTAGGTAGAATTGTTGTGACTCAGGACTTCTGTAAGCAAGTCAAAAACTAAGGCTGCTGTAATTAAATGTATCTGTTCAAAGGTCGGAAATTTGTCAACTGGCAGTTCACTCTGCATGTTCTATCGCAGAGGATTAATATCCCTGCAGCAGAGAACGCCACTCTACTATGCAAATCGTAAAACTGTTTATGAGGATCTCTCTGAGTTACTGGATACTATGTTCAGGGACATCTTAAGGATTTTGGGGGCCCTGGGCCAATAATATTTCAGGGGCCCCTGTTCGGAACAGCTTTGAATTTATGATCCAGTTTCAGCTGTTTCTTTCCCTCTTTGGCCAGGTCACTAACAGTGCACAGGCACACTTGTCTAAATTCTAAATGTGTTTACAACTAATGTTCAGGGATAGTGACCTGTGTTTTCAATATTGTAGCACAGCAGGGTCTCTCTCATATTACTGCAAATAATCACTTTGATACCCCCCCATTTCTCATATGTGAGCTCCTCTTTGGAAAACATGTTTGAGAATGTTGCATAAAACATAAACACAACATTTCTCTGAAAAATATTTGTAATAGACTCACACATCACCGACATAAACATAAATTAAAGGAAAACGGTATTGAAAATAATCTGATTTATCAGGGCAAGACTCTCTGCAGAACAGAGCAGGCTCTATCAGGGGGCACACTTTGCCCATGCCTTAAAACGTCTCTGACTATGTTAGTGCCCTTCCATTTCTAGTACTGTGCAGCAGTTTCAAGATCTTAGAGTTCCTTGTTGCTCAAATGGGTGTAACTTCTGATATTTATGTGGTTCCCTCATCTTCATTACTTGATCGGGAGAAACATAATTACGCTGACATTATAAAAATGTCACACATAGCAATCTGAAACCTTGGCAGCTATGCCCCAATAAGGGGAGCGACCCTTGCCTAAGGGGCGGTCCCCGCACGCAAGATCGCCATTTAAATAAAAAAAATCCCTGGCGCTAGTGGGCATTCCTGCTGCACGATCACACGATCGTGCAGCAGGAATGCACAAAAGAGGCATCGGGGGAAAGGAAAACCCTTTCCTTTCCCCCGATGCCTCTTTCGGAGAAATCCCTCCCTCCCCAGCAACAAAACTTACCTGTTTGTTCCCCGACACGCTGGAAGCAAATGGCTTCCTGCGCGTCGGGGAACAAAGGGAAACCTCCATTGACGTCAGCGCGCCTCGCGCGCTCACGTCATTGATGACGTGTACGTGGGTGCGGGGGGAGGCAGGGGAAGGGCTTCCCCTGCCTTCCCCGGTAAAAATCCCAAGATCGGCGTCCCACGGGGGGAGTGCCAGCGCTTCTCCCGTGGGTGGGTCCCATGACGAGCTGGACTCGTCATGAGCACACGCCCACTGTGTGCCATGACGAGTCCAGCTCGTCATGGGCACTGAAGAGGTTAATCATGTAACCACTTGTTTGCACAAATTAAGCCCATGAACTCCAGTGTTACTCATTAGGACAAATTGCTCTCCCTAAAATCTTGCATCCAATGTGTTTCAACTACAGCCAATATCTTGCAAGAGTATCACAAATGTCTAGCTCCTGATATGTTGCAAAGCTGTTCCCAAGTCCTGCAGTCAATTAGCAGTCTTTCGTCCCAGCAGAAGTAGTCGCGGCTGGCATGACTTGCGGGTGGGGAGGCCGCGCAGGGCAGGGGGTCACGCGGGGCTGGGGGAGGCTTAATTTAAAATTTAAATTAAAAAAAATAAAACGTTAACTTACCTTCTCCGACCCGGTCCCGCGTCCTGTCTGCTCCTTTCCTGGAAGTAGGAAGCCTCCCTCCCTTCCCCTAAGCCAATCACAATGCTGCAATGGCAGCGTTGTGATTGGTTGGGACGCCTACCAGCCAGGCGTCTATGCGGAGTCCATTTTCTCCATGTAGGCTGCATGGCAGAGTGCGCATGACTGGTTTGGTCGGCCCCAAAGGGCTGACCAAACAGTCAGCGCCCTCAGCAGTGGCCAAGCCACTCCTCCCCTGCCCTAGAGCAGTACTGCCCACCGCCCACCCCCAACCAAACACTTCTGCTTTCTCGCAGTGCGAGAAGCAGAAACATAAAATGGTATTTATAATAATAGCAGTTGGGCGACGCTCCTCCGCCCACATGGAGGAGCCGCCCCTGAGCAGAAGTTACCTCCACAACCAACACACTCCACATACATCAAGCATCCAATTACTTCCAATCCAAGTGCATCACTCAGTGGAGACCATACACACAGGCTCTTCTCCCGAACCTTGTCAGAGCTCACCACGTTCTTCTCCTGCTGCATGTGACATTATACAGTGTGAGTGCAGTAGGACATGGTTGGCTTTTATAGACAGGTGGAAGCAAACAATGCCCCTCAATCTCGCTGTAGCACTAATGATGGCCATCTCCAGCAAAACTACAGGTGAACGCGGCTACGGGTGAACTACAAGGCATAGGCTACCAGGACAAGAGCCAATGTCCTTTGCAACACTCAAATGCTGACAGTGCGCTGCCGAGATCCATGGACACAGCCAAAGGCTACACCCTGCACCTTGTTCACATGCTCCAAGGCCAACTGGGTGCTAACCTCTGCTTCATGAACCATTAATGAACCTCACTTGAAACTTAAAACAAGAAAAATTGCTTTCCCAGCCTATCAGATTAATTTAAAATGTGAACTTGAAGATCACGAGCATGTCACATCCATTATGTTAACAAACTGGCAAGGAAGTGTACAATTTGGTCCGGACCACCATTAAAGCTGGCATAACCCCAAATAAATCAAGAAGGTGAAACTATGCCACGGATAGGCAGTGTTAGGTCACACCCATATTCCAGAGCCACCTTTATGTCAGGAATAGCCACAGATATCTTGTGTGTGCCTATAATGTGAAATATAGCACCTTTATATCACAACAAGCATTATGCTAGGGATGACCACAGTTATGTCCAGAATGTCCCCAATATTTCAAGAATGGGTATTGCTATGCCAGTAAGAGCCATGAATATGTCAAGTCTGGCCACAATACTGTAAGGAGAGCACCACCATGGCGTAGTAGCTGGAGTTTGTTCAGTAATGTCCACAATATGTCAAAGACGGCCCAGACTTTTGTCAGGAATGCCCATTATATGTCAAGCTTTAGCCACTATTAGGTTCGTAAAAGCCAAAATGTTGGCAAGGATCTCCACAATATGTTACTAACAAGGCACTGTTATGGTAGGTTAGTCAAATGACCACAAAATTCCAGAGACACAAATTCCGAGGTCACCATTAAGCTAGGCTCTCCCAGCCCCCACCAGCTGTGTCTCCCACTCCCAAAATAGGTAGCCATGCAAATACACAGGCAGAAAGACTCATATAGACTTCCTCACACACACACGCACACACCCATGGGTGCGCACATGCACGCACGCACGCACACACACACACACACAAACACACATGCACGCTCCCAATGGTTCGTTTGCTATGTTACAGTTTCTGACTACTCATCATCCAGTCCAAGTGGTAGAGAGTTCGGGTGGGTGAGGGTGGGCCTAATATTCTGGGCCTCTTTGCCATAGTTGTGGAGTCTCATAAGAGTTCGGAAGATAAAGAGATGCATCTGACAGCTGTTTGCGTTCTGAGCCCTGCCGAGGTTTGTCACCGAGTCCTTGGGGATGCATTGGGCAAAGGATAAGTGGTTGGCTTCAGGAGACATGCTGGGGGGCTAAAGTTCATACACCGGGCGGAGACAGACAGTCATGAAGCGAGGTATACACATACAGGTAGCAAGGCCTGTTAGCTCAACAATGTCCCAACTCCTCCTCTCTTTGGCTGATGCTCTAATGACTCTGTCAATGAGAGAGGAGGTGGGACCTGGGGCATGGACTCAGCGCTAACAAGAGCCCCGGGCAAGGCTTGTTCTCACACCAGCCCTAAAATAATTGCTTCATTTGGCAGTACCCACCAATCCTCAACACTCCCTCCCACAGATGAAAGTGGGGCATGTGAGATTAGGACATATTTGAAGGCACCCCACTTTCACAACGACAGAGTGTGTGTTTAGGTGTGTGCATGTACACTGGTTCTCTGCACTTCTGCTGCCCGATTTGGTAGTGGGAGAGGAGCAGGCGAGTCTACATTCTTCATGTCCTACCTCCAGGACTGGTAGGGCTCTGCCAAAACTCTTTCTGGGTGCAAAGCACGGTTCTTTTCTGCTGACCTTATCTGAGTTGATGCAGGTGCAAAACCTGAACAGTGACCCTGTTCTCTGAAATTCATCCCCCTATGGCCGGTATAGAGCCAGTCTCGATGGCAATTTCTACCTCTGCCCCAGCCTTTAAATCTGATTGGAAAGGCTTTGACTCTAGGCTGGCATGGGTTAATGTCCTTTTCTTCCTTTTATGCATCACCCCACCTCTCTACATAATGTCTACTAGCTAGTTGCGGGATTGGTTCTCCTGTTTGACCAGCACCTACTCTTACACCTACTCTTACACCTGTCAGCTACTTTTGGGAGGCAGTACTGTGTAGTTATGAGAATGCTAGATGTTTCTTGTATCTTCTCTCTGCGAGTCGTGAGGCAGCTTGGATGTGGTTTCCGTGCTCCTCACAGTCAACGGAATCTCTTTCTTCACCACTCTGGAGGCATTGGTGTTAATCGGCACCCAGCGGAGTGCGCTTCCGCTTGCATGGCACCCCGATGGTAAAGGATGGCAGTCAGGGCAAGGAAGCTCACATGGAAAGAGGGATGTCAAACGCGGGATTATTCTTCTCGTATCTTCAAGACCCAATATCTCTCCAGATGTAGGAGTGGCTAGCCTTATATGTTACACTTCGGAAGATGCTGGCTGTTCCAGTGTTGCCTGACGTTTCCAAACCAAGATGGAGCTGATCTCTTTCCTGTGAAGTTCTTTCCTTTCTAGATCACTGAAAAGAAATGAACGCAAGGCAATCCATTTCGTTCCCTTACTTTTGCTGCATTCATCTCCCATTTGTTACCGTTTTGTCCCTGTTTTTCTGCTCTTCTAGCTGGATTCCAGCCGGAATCTTGTTGGGAAAGATGTATGCTAAGCTCTTTAAAAGCCCTCTGTAGGAGTTGTTTTTGGGCCTTGCTTCCCAGGAACACCATTATTTAATTATCTTCTATCAAGAACTACCAGGATTGTCAAGAAGGATTTTTCTGCCCCTTGTCTTTTATCCTAATTGGGACCTCTTAAAGTGACACTTGATACCTTTGACATGTATATTATGTGCAGCATAACACAGTAGCTGTTGGGAGGAGTCGCCCTTTCCTCGGGCAATATGAAAGGAAAGTTAATAGACCGTTACAGCGTCCAGTGCTTGACACCTACTGTCAACAGTAGAATAAGATTTGACCTTAGTCTATCTACTGCCAGTAACAGGCAGAATTGACACCCATTGACTATGTAACACACAGCACATGCTTCCACCTGTGCCTATGTGGCGGGTCTGGCCAATTGCTATAATGCCAAAATCCCATTCTCATGGGGTGTGCAGACACAAATTTAACCTCACACTGCATCGATGTTCATGATTTTTGCCAGAGGTGATTTTGCTGCCCTTTCCTTTGAGGCCTGTTGCATGTGCATATACTCCTGTACCAACATCAGCTTGTTACCTTTCATGAAAGAGACACACATGCATTTGTAGAGTGGCATAGGCCTACATATTGTAATGCTATGTCAGATCATATAGAATGACTCAGGGACTGATTACGATCTTGGCGGATGGAATACGCTGTCGCAAACGTGATGGATATCCAGTCCGCCAAATTACAAGTTCCATAGGAAATAATGGGATTGTAATTTGGCGGCCGGGATATCCGTCACGTTTGCGACGGAGTAACCCTGTCCACCAGAATCGTAATCAGGCCCTCAGTGTCAGCCCTTCCTATGCACTCTCGAATTGCAACTAGCTTTGTTGTCTATAAGCCTACATGCATTATATTATAATGGTTTTAATCATTAATGTGCATCGATCCCACTAAAGGAAACAAACTTTTGCTCACATAAGGGACTACGTTTCCCAACATGCAACAAAAGACATTACACTGAACAATGCCCACTGGGGGCCATTACGCAAATAAATAAAGCCGGAAATAAGGTTATGTGAGCCCTCGATGTCACGTTTGACAAACAGCCCAAGAAGAAGAGGCATTGAGCCTTGAAACGCGTCAGCACAACAAATAATTATCGGGACTTTCAGGCAGGCTGCAATGTGATGCCGGATGGTAGGAGCGCTGTCGAGTGCCCTCTCAAAGCTTTCGGGCATTTGGATTGAAAAATTATGTGCACGGCTGCCCTGCCGTGGAGAGGAGCACCATCGATTACTGAGAAGAGGCTGTGAAGAGGAACTAATCTACATCATGACAGCACAGCGCTCCAATGCGAAGTAAGCCTGCAGTAAAGTTCTGAATCCTACTATAGGATAATAATGGTTTTAATCATTAATGTGCATCGATCCCACTAAAGGAAACAAACTTTTGCTCACATAAGGGACTACGTTTCCCAACATGCAACAAAAGACATTACACTGAACAACGCCCACTGGGGGCCATTACGCAAATAAATAAAGCCGGAAATAAGGTTATGTGAGCCCTCGATGTCACGTTTGACAAACAGCCCAAGAAGAAGAGGCATTGAGCCTTGAAACGCGTCGGCACAACAAATAATTATCGGGACTTTCAGGCAGGCTGCAATGTGATGCCGGATGGTAGGAGCGCTGTCGAGTGCCCTCTCAAAGCTTTCGGGCATTTGGATTGAAAAATTATGTGCACGGCTGCCCTGCCGTGGAGAGGAGCACCATCGATTACTGAGAAGAGGCTGTGAAGTGGAACTAATCTACATCATGACAGCACAGCGCTCCAATGCGAAGTAAGCCTGCAGTAAAGTTCTGAATCCTACTATAGGATAATAATGGTTTTAATCATTAATGTGCATCGATCCCACTAAAGGAAACAAACTTTTGCTCACATAAGGGACTACGTTTCCCAACATGCAACAAAAGACATTACACTGAACAACGCCCACTGGGGGCCATTACGCAAATAAATAAAGCCGGAAATAAGGTTATGTGAGCCCTCGATGTCACGTTTGACAAACAGCCCAAGAAGAAGAGGCATTGAGCCTTGAAACGCGTCGGCACAACAAATAATTATCGGGACTTTCAGGCAGGCTGCAATGTGATGCCGGATGGTAGGAGCGCTGTCGAGTGCCCTCTCAAAGCTTTCGGGCATTTGGATTGAAAAATGCATTTATACATATATCATAATATAGACATATGATCGATATTTATGCATTTACACTGCATGTAAGCTCACACCCCTCTTTCATTGGTGTGGGTCTTCGTGGCTCTTCATACTGGCAGTGACACTGCACCCAGTCTGTGACATTTGTCCCATGGACATCTCAAGGAGTTTGCCCATGCAAGACAATTTGTGGAGCCCCCGGTTTGAAGCACAGTTGAATTTATTACCTATTCTTTGCTTATTCAAGCCCTAGCCATGCCAAACAATTATGAATTTGACATAAAACTTTCAGAACTGATGGCAAATAAAAACAATCAGTCAAACTTCCTCGTGTCTGACATCCAAATACTACTTATGAAAGCATGAATGACCACAGATTAGGCGGTTTCCTTTTGGGCCCAGATTTAGTATTTTTGGTTCAGGGTTAGCAATGATCTTTTGGTTTTACTAAATTTATGTATCTAATACACTCACTTACAGGGGCTTTCAGCCAGCCCTTTTTGTCTATTATTGAGTCATTCATATTTTACTTCCGCCCACTGCTGCATGCAGCAGAGGGGCGTGGCTCAGCCTGCTTCAGCCATTGGCTTCCTTCACTGGAGCTCACGCATGAAGCCATTTCACAAGGATGAATCCACACACAAAGAAGTTCCTTTCAGTGCCAAGGATTAGCTTGGCGATGTGTGCTTTTTCATGGCAAAATATGTATTTTTTTTCAGCTATTTTGTTTTTTTTTACATTTACGAGGGCCCAGTAGCTTCCTCATCAGCAACGTTTTGCAAAAACCATGACAAAATAAAGGAGGCATGGACAAAGCCAAGAGGCAACAGCATTTTATGTGAAATTCGGTGTTCAACCATTCTGTTCTTCCCATTGCAGGAAAGACACAGTAATTGTGACTTGAAGGATGTTTAGTGGACATTGTACAGATGAATGTTCAAAATGTGTTGAAAAAATTATTTTGGGCTGTGCACAGTGCAACGCTGTACGCAGGAGCTCACTGCACATGAAGGACATTTTTAACTTTCCGAAGGGCCAATTTCCCTCTTCTCCCATTCCTTGAAACGTGTCTGGTTTGTCCCAAGGTCGAAAAGAGGTCAAGGTACATGTGATATATCAGGCATTGGATATGGTGACAAGGATGGCACATCCTTGGTCAGCCTGCACTCGTCCAGCCACTGTTGCCACTCCAATAATTATTGTTGTTGATGTACTATGCACTCGTGATGGATCACATCTTAACAACGAGTGCACATCTCATGCTACAGGCCTTGTGCTGTCAATCTGTGTGATGCATTGCACAATAATGTACAATGCAGCTTTTTTCTGGTGATGCCTTCTTGTGTGCCCATCAGGCGCCTATAGGTAATGTTCATGTGAATCTAGTGTAAGAGTTGTATGACGTCACACGTATCAGAATTTCATGCCAAATGAGTGTGTTCTTACAATCACCAGAAAATAACTATTCATCACAATGTGTTGCATCTCTAAAATAGGCACAACGCTGCATTTTAACGATCAGTCACTTAAACTGCGCCTAACTGCTCCAGAGTTGTGCATTCTGCCAGTTGAACTTTAACTACATGTAGCAATATCAGTGATGGTTTTGTTGCACAATAAGGGGCTTATTTACAAGCCCCTTCCGCTGCACCACTTTTTCCCATATTAAAAGTGATGCACCGGCAGCGCAAGGGGCTTGAAAATAAGCCCCTGAATGTGGGTGTTCATTACCGCAAAGGGATAGTAAACAGCATTGTCACGTGGTGCAAAAAGAGGCTGAAGGAATAATTGGTGCATGAAACCAGGGCTCGATGAATGAATGATGGTTGATGCGTATGATACATAGAAGATGGCTGTCTTGTGTTACACACTATTTGGGCTGTACCGTCTCTTGCATGGAAACACAGAAATGCACCCCTGACAAGGTGACCCCGGCTGTAGGTTATCTGGTATCCGGACATTTTTGGCCCAGTACGCATGCATGCTGACTATGAAACTCATGGCCTGGCTCTAGGGTCTGGCGAGGCGCACCAAGAGCACAGTCTAGTCAACATGAGACTACCACCCATGTCCTGAGGCATGTGCATTGAGCGGTGGTGGCAGCGTACCATTTTTCTGATTGATCATATTAAATGGACACTTTTTCCAGTGTAGCGCATATAGGTCCCACTTAAGTAATGTTATGCTTGAATGTAATGTCCAATCCCTGCACTGCGATCCCTGTGTGCGTATCATGCGCTTGAGGTGTGGTAACTGGTAGCGGGTCTCCGTGGTTATTGTGAGTGTATCATTGCAGAGGCCAGTGGGATCCATTTTGGACGTCCCTGGTAAAACATAGAACACGCTGGAGGTTGTGGCACAGCCTCCGGAGACAGCACTAATGTATTATTTACATTCAAGGTTACAAGGATGTTGCATCAGACACTGAGGCGTCAGAGGATAGTGACAGAGCTCCTTTAGAAAGGCACCCGTGATCTTTGTTAGCGAGGGGTCTGCTGATCATCTTTTCATGAGCACCTCTATTTAGCTAATGGTGGGTTTGTCTTGATGAGAAGGGGGCTCTCGTTTGTTGTGCAGAGAGGATCTTCGAGGTAGGGCCGTACCATTTGTCTCTCCCCAAAGTGCTACTGTCGAAGGTTGATAAAAGCAAGGTGCAGGGTCTTCACACCTAATTTGGGCTTATATTTTTGGTTTGCAGACAGCATCGTTGCTACGTGCTGTGAGAGCCATCATCTTCAACAAAGACTGTGCTGGGTTTGAAGAACGAGAAGGAACTTTCAAGAGGCAACTGCTTAATACTAGTTCCAGAACACTGACAGTTGAATCAACATCCCCTCTCTGGAAAATAACTATAAGAGTGAGGCCCAAACTATACCACTTGATTCCAGTTCATAGTCCTTCATGACTAAGGAAGGGAGCGCTCCACAGACTACGTGAACAGCTAATGAGATCCAGTGTCCTTTACAGCTAGTCTCCCAGAGGTGAGGGGACATTATTTGAAGACTGCACAGTGATGCTGGAAGAGCTGTGGGTCCGGCTGGTACCTGGGAGCCTGCTTGGCCCTCTGAGAGAGAGGAAGGGATGCCTGACCCTGGAGGGAGACAAGTGTTTGAAAGAAGAATCCTAGTCCCTGTGCCTGCAGCATGGAATGTCCCAGAACAGAGGACTGAATCAGTGGAGTGCAATTAGTTGTGACCCGACTCCAAGAGGGGGTCTCCCAGCCTCCCCATAAGTTAACTGCCTGAACAGCCAACAGTGTGAGCCCATGACCATCGAGGATACTATTACTTTGCATCCAGTTGCCAGCAGGGGACCAACTTGGTTCAGTCGATAGCTGACACAATGGACATAGGAGGACCTGTGACCATTCATGGTGAGGGAGTGTAGAAAGGATATCCAAACTTGAAAGCAACATCCGAATATGGTTGTTCCAAATAATACGTTTATTTCAATAAGTAAATGCCTCTCCCACCAAGCACTCTGCAGCTCCAGTACAGCCTTCTCACTGTTCTCTCTGGTTATTAGCCCGCAGACTCCCCGTAAGATTCCAGAAACACATTTCATAAATAGATTCTAACATCAAGACACAGGGGCTACTTGTTCATTGGGTAGTGGGACCGCCTATATCAGGGCTGCTGCTTTGCTGGAGCTGCTGCATTTCTTGACCAATACTGGGAATAGATGCAGGGCACCCTGACTGCGCTGTAGACTGAGGGCAGGACAATTCGCCCTGCTATTTTCTGCAAGCCTCGCACTCAAGGTTCCTGACTGCCCAATACTTCAGGTGGACCAACCAATTGAACTTGAACATTGACTGTGCCTCTACCACTAAACTGAAAGGATGTTATGTTCTTTCCCCATTGAAGCCATGAGAGCAGAAGTGGGACATGACTTTACTGGCCTGCAGGTTACAGAATCAGGAAGACTGCTCGCACAATCCACGTGAGCTCACACATAACATAGCTTGTGTATTTGTAAAGCACACGTTCACCCATAGGCATCTTGGCGTTGAATAACAGATGTTTATTGCTACCCAACAATGGTACTCATTTCATCGACCTCAGATCGATGAAAGGCTGAATGGACCATCTGGGATTTGAACCTGTGACCATGAGGTCAAATACAGGCCCCTGCAGTGGACGCATTAGCCCACTGAGCCACCAGACCTGGCCACAATACAACAATCTCCCTAGTCAGATTTCTGTGTGAATATAATCCTGCAATAGAACCCTGGGCCTGATACCTTACTTTGTGCAGTGTTACATTTTGGTGTGTAATAAAAGTAGTTGTCCTTTTCTAAAAAAAGGAGCACTGGGATGGACACCATTTGTTGTCTCTGTTGCATAGCTGAGTTCTGAGTCTCCACTCCCCACAATACCTCCCTGAGAAGCCTTTAACTACTCGTCCTCTATATCCTGAGAGTGAGGTCTGGAAAGAGTGTACTAGGCACCCACTTTGCAGTCTCATAGTAGGTTAGACTTTAGGACGACAGTGATAAAAGGCCCCACCACCGCCTTGCTTGAGTCCCAGTAGCCCCAACTTGCCCAGTGCCCCCATACATGTTCTGAGACACTCAAGCCTCTGAAAAAAATATTGCTAGTGGGTTATGTTTTGCATGACGGCATATGAAATGGTTGCCACTGAATGCATTGGCAGTTATCTGTAGGATAAGGCTATCTGACTATTTAAGGATAAACCCTCAAGCCTACAGTGTTACTTGATCTATATGGCCCCCTTCTGGGCACCGTTGCAGTATATTGAGACCTTTGTGCATGGTACAAAAACAAAGATGTGCTCTGCATTGCATGTAAATGCAATATGATTCTCATCTTGAACTATAGAAAATAATGTTATAGGTTGGTTGAACTGTATTTTCTATACTTCAAAGATGGCTGCCGGGTTGCTTAGACACAGCATAATTGCCATCTTGGAAGTATAAAAAATGTAATCCTAAGGTAACCAGCCACAGATATTGGCTTTACCAATGCTGGTGCAATTTTAAAAGTTCTGGCAAAGTCAATAGCGATGAGCTAAGAGCATTGGCAAAGTCAAACCAATTGGCTTTGACAATGCCTGTTTTTCCTTCTTGGCGGACAGTTTCTATGAGTTCCTGTAATGTCTCAGGAACTTGGTGAGTACCCCCTATCCAATATTTTGCACTTCTTCCAAGATGAGGCTGGGGAGATCTATTTTCAACCATTCCTGGAACCACGTGGTCGGGATAGCTTCAAGACGGAGGTGAAATAACTTCAAGGCAGTCAGGATGGTACAGCAATGGGGGTCCCCACTTCTCCTTGTCAAATATTTAAAATATATGTATGTGTACAGGGAAAATTCAGTCCCGTATTTATAAACAGTATATATTTGAGATATACATATATATATATATATATATATATATATATATATATATATATATATATATATAAAAAAAAAAAAACATAGGTTTCAGGGCGTTATAGTTAGTTGGACATTTCACTCGTACAAAACCATAGAAATTCCCCCGTTATAGTTAGTTCAGCTAACTATAACTAGCGCGCCCGCAATGCACTGCTGATGACGTCACATATTACATCACTCATGACATGGTCAGTGACATCACTCATGATCGCATCTTTGTTTGGTTTGTGTTGGTGAGCTGCTCCATGCTCACTGTTTCACGAGGCCACCCTGAAGGGTCGGGGGCTCCTTGGAATTGGAGACTTTGTTGGACATTTAAATCGGGAGCATGACCCACTGCAGTCGCCCTACCTACTTAGGAAACGCCACGAGTGCAAAAAGAGCTGACTGTGTGGAAGGGAGTCGGATGGGAGAACATCCCGTGTTCTGACCGCTCTGAGAGACATGCTGATTCGGAGACCTATGCTAAATGAGAACATTTGCATAAAACTGGAAAGAAAGAAAACACATGTCTACGGGACTTTATTTCCACTAAAATGATGCAGGTAACATGAGAGAAAAAAATGCATAAATAATGCTAACTGAGGATCAATTTTGGATTCCATGTGATACGAACTTACGAATAATACAATGCATTATGGGAGTAGTATTTCAAAAGAATGGTCATGTGACATTATGTTTTAAAAGCAAGCACAACGCACTTTGCATCTGTTAACTTCCTACCTGTGAGCAAGGCGACAGCCGAAACGCGTAAGGTAATAGAAGATTAGTGCTGCTGTCTTCGAAATAAATGCTTTTATCTCCGAGATGGGCCTCGCATCTTTGTTTGGTTTGTGTTGGTGAGCTGCTCCATGCTCACTGTTTCACGAGGCCACCCTGAAGGGTCGGGGGCTCCTTGGAATTGGAGACTTTGTTGGACATTTAAATCGGGAGCATGACCCACTGCAGTCGCCCCTACCTACTTAGGAAACGCCACGAGTGCAAAAAGAGCTGACTGTGTGGAAGGGAGTCGGATGGGAGAACATCCCGTGTTCTGACCGCTCTGAGAGACATGCTGATTCGGAGACCTATGCTGAATGAGAACATTTGCATAAAACTGGAAAGAAAGAAAACACATGTCTACGGGACTTTATTTCCACTAAAATGATGCAGGTAACATGAGAGAAAAAAATGCATAAATAATGCTAACTGAGGATCAATTTTGGATTGAAAATGTTAGTTTGTATTTTTGAGTGTGTGTATCAAAGGTTATATTAGGGTGAGAGGAGGTCTGCCACTCTATCACAAGGATGATGTCATCAGTGATGTCATTTGAGATGTCATCAGTGATGTCATGAGTGATGTCACTGACCATGTCATGAGTGATGTAATATGTGACGTCATCAGCAGTGCATTGCGGGCGCGCGAGTTATAGTTAGCTGAACTAACTATAACGGGGGAATTTCTATGGTTTTGTATGAGTGAAATGTCCAACTAACTATAACGCCCCTGAAACCTATGGTTTTTTCAGTGAATTTCTAAGGTTTTTTTAAATGCTAATTTCTAACTATAACGTGCCTGAAACCTATGGTTTTTTCTGTGTATATATATATATTTATTATACTATGTATACATGTGAAAATGTCTCGGTCCCCTGTTTGCCTCGGTGGCACGGAAAAAATGGGTGGAACTGACGTCAGCACGCCAACGAGGTTCTCTTATGGCTCCGATGACGTCATACGGTGTCGTGAGCGGAGCCGTGCTATTATGACGTCCTCGTTGACGTGGGAGAGCTAGGAAAGAATTTCCGTAGAATGCTGGTGCAGGGGATATTCACCTAAGTGTTCAGGCTAGTCCTTTGGGAGCAACTGTTTATGTTGCCACTCCAGAAACCGAAACCAGTGATCCGAGGGCAGAGGCCCTGCAGATGGCACACGAGGTGGGGTGGCCAGTCGTGTACACCGGCGGGGCAGCGAAGTGACAAGCACCACAACCCACAAAAAAGGTAACGAGGGCACTGAATAACACAGGATCTTCTCTTTGTATCTGGCAGGAACAACGAAGTTAAAATGCCCTAGTACCAAAATGTAGAATTAGTGCTACAACGGTCTTCAAGAGGACCTGCGATGCCGCTTCTGCCTCCCGTACCCTGGAGGTGGCACATGGGTCACGCGGTACGGTCATACTGCGGTTGGACGCACACTCATTGACCTCTCATGGCACTGCTCCACACTTCAGGGAGGACGCTTTCCATTAGCTATGTTTTCTGATGACATGTCGCGCCGGCCCCGTCCAACAACAGAACTCCTTTAGATCCAAACAGACTCTTCCACTCTCTCACCGGAAGTGAAACCAGGCCACGCGGACACTTTCACAATACAACAGCCGGGAATGCACTTTTCGGTAAAAAAAACACATTCCTTCCTCCTAATTAATCAAATAAACGTCTCACTGAAGAACAGGGGCCAGCTTCGATCGGTAAACAGCCGTTACAACAACTTTTTTACTTTGCGATACCATTACAACGCATGCATTACCACGCATGCGTTGTACATCACGAAGTCATTACTACGCATTTTTTTAGAACGCATGGTCATTTACCACGCATGCCTTTACAACAAATTTTGTTGTAAAGGTATGTATGGTAAATGACCATGCGTTCTAAAACACATGTAGACGATCCATGTCATTGTAAGGAAACAGAGGCTGTTCCGTTTCCTCACAACGACGTGCACCGCCCCTCAGAGACGACGTGAAGCAGGAACCACGAGGAGAGAGGAACCATGAGGAGTGAGAGGTAAGGGGATTGGGCATGGGGTGGGGGTTTCTTTTCTAGGGTTTAGGGTAGTGCAGTGGTGTTTGGGTGGTGTAGGGGGTCGTGCTGGGGGTAGTGTTTTAGGGTTTAGGGTAGTGCAGTGGTGTTTGGGTAGTGTAGGGGGTCGTGCTGGGGGTAGTGTTTTAGGGTTTAGGGTAGTGCAGTAGTGTAGGGGGTCGTGCTGGGGGTAGTGTTTTAGGCTTTAGGGTAGTGCAGTGGTGTATGGGTAGTGTAGGGGGTCATGCTGGGTTAGTGTTTTAGGGTTTAGGGTAGTGCAGTGGTGTTTGAGTAGTGTAGGGGGTCATGCTGGTGGTAGTGTTTTAGGGTTTAGGGTAGTGCAGTGGTGTTTGTGTAGTGTAGGGGGTCATGCTGGGGGTAGTGTTTTATGGTTTAGGGTAGTGCAGTGGTGTTTGGGTAGTGTAGGGGGTCGTGCTGGGGGTAGATTTAGGGTTTAGGGTAGTGCAGTGGTGTTTGGGTAGTGTAGGGAGTCATGCTGGGGGTAGTGTTTTAGGGTTTAGGGTAGTGCAGTGGTGTTTGTGTAGTGTAGGGGGTTGTGCTGGGGGTAGTGTTTTAGGGTTTATGTTAGTGCAGTGGTGTTTGGGTAGTGTAGGGGTAGTGCTGGGGTAGTGTTTTAGGGTTTAGGGTAGTGCAGTGGTGTTTGTGTAGTGTAGGGGGTAGTGCTGGGGGTAGTGTTTTAAGGTTTAGGGTAGTGCAGTGGTGTTTGGGTAGTGTAGGGGTTCATGCTGGGGGTAGTGTTTTAGGGTTTAGGGTATGGCAGTGGTGTTTGGGTAGTGTAGGGGTCGTGCTGGGGGTCGATTTAGGGTTTAGGGTAGTGCAGTGGTGTTTGTGTTGTGAGGGGGTCGTGCTGGGGGTAGGGTTTTAGGGTTTAGAGTAATGCAGTGGTGTTTGTATAGTGTAGGGGGGTTTAAGTGTTACCAGTTTATTCCAATCAAGATGGCTTCAGGTGTGCCATAATTCTGTCATAAGTAAGGCTGTTAGCACTCTAGTTGTTCTTTAGAACACTGGGAAGCTGCAGTAGAACACAAAGGCATCAACTGACAGGCTGCTCCTGTTGAAATATAACAGGAAGATATTTGAGATCTCACTTAAAACATGTCCTAATTTTTCTTTCTACAGCACTAAACATAATTTCTATGGCAAAATGAACCCCCTCATTTTGTTCCTTTTTAAATTAAATGTTTTAAGTGTTACCAGTTTATTCCAATCAAGATGGCTTCAGGTGTGCCATAATTTTGTCATAAGTAAGACTGTTAGCGCTCTAGTTGTTCTTTAGAACACTCTGGGAAGCTGCAGTAGAACACAAAGGCATCAACTGACAGGCTGCTCCTGTTGAAATATAACAGGAAGATATTTGAAATCACACTTGAAACATGTCCTAATTTTTCTTCTACAGCACTAACCATAATTTCTATGACAAAATGAACCCCATCATTTTGTTCCTTTTTAAATTAAATGTTTTAAGTGTTACCAGTTTATTCCAATCAAGATGGCTTCAGGTGTGCCATACTTTTGTCATAAGTAAGCTGTTAGCACTCTAGTTGTTCTTTAGAACACTCTGGGAAGCTGCAGTAGAACACAAAGGAATCAACTGACAGTCTCTGCCCTTGTTGGATGTACATGTTTTACTGAGAATGTCAGACTTCATTCTCACATGACTGAGAAAGATAATGTGCATTTACAGAAAATATGCTCTCATTTTAGCTTCTGGAGCACCTTCCAAAACTGTATGGGACAAGCATGTGAAAATAGATTTCTCTCAAACATGATTCATGATATCCCAGCAGAAGGTTTTTCACAGGGTAAAATCACCTTAGAACACACCACAATTCCTGAAATTAGTATGGTACCATCAACAAATGAATTCTAATGTAACTAAAGTCTGTTATCACCCTTTATAGTTCTCCTTTTGGTAACCCTCAAAATCTTCGATTCACTACAATGCATTTCAATGGGGTACTATCATTTATATTGGTCCCAAGATGGCTGCCAGCAATTCCAGGATGAAGTGCTGACAGCCAATCAGATCTCACGATGACATGTGTGGTTAGGCTCCGCCCAGATATATATGTGTTTTTACTTTTGATTTTCTCAGCAACTACTGAACGGATTTACACCATTTAACAAAAAGGGTTCTTTCTGAACCAAGAACTACCTCTTTGCCAAATTTGGTGTAATTCCGTTCAACAGTTCGGGCTGTAGCCTTGCATAAAGTTTCCTATGGAAATTGATTTTTGACTCTTATTTTTTAAATTTCTCCGCAACTACTGAACGGATTTACACCATTTAACAAAAGGGTTCTTTCTGAACCAAGAACTACCTCTTTGCCAAATTTTGTGTAATTCCGTTCAGCAGTTCGAGGCTGTAGCCGTGGCTAAAGTTTCCTATGGGAAAATGAATGGGGAAAACACGTTTTGGGACCCCCCTTTTTTCTCGGCCCCCGCTTGACAAATCACCCCAAAACTTTCAGGGTAGGAGTGGACCGGAGCGGGCCATAAAGTTTGAAAATTTCGCGAAGATTCCTCAACCGACGCAAGAGTTATTTCAAATAGAATGTTGCGGATTTCCTATGGAAAATAGGTCCTAACTATAACTATCTACTGGCGACCGCCAGTAGATAATATATGAATACATACATATATATATATATATATACATACATATATATATATATATATATTATAAATTGTAAACAGTATATATTTGATATATATATATATATATATATATATATATATATATATATATATATATATATATATATATATATAACAAATTCAGAGTGGTATGAATAACTACAATTCCTAAACTGGAGTGTTAGGCACATTAAATAAATGAATACCTTTCCTTCATTTCCATTTTCCATTCATTAGAATGTAATTTATGAATCATTGCATGGTTGAACAACGAAAAAAATTCAATGAAAAATAATGATCATTGCCTTATCTGGTGGCTGAGTGGACTAATGCGTCCACAGTAGGGGCCTGTGTTTGACCTCATGATCACAGGTTCAAATCCTGGCAGGTCCCCTCAGCCTTTCATCCTTCTGAGATCGATAAAATTAGTACCATTGTGTTAGTATCAATAAACATCTGTTATTCAGTGCCAAGATACCCTTCTAGGTGAACGTGCGCTTTACAAATACACGTTATGTTATTATAAGCAGGGGCGTAACACAGGCCCCCGCAGCCCCTGTGGTGCGGGGGGCCCCCAAGCTCCAGGGGGCCCCCTCAGCACAGCACTTCGGCCGGAGAGCTCTCGATAGAGTCCGGAGGGGGCCCCTCCACGTACCTTGCAGGGGGGCCAATTTTCGTTACGCCACTGATTATAAGCTGCAGCTCGGTTGATAGCTCCGAGGATGTCTTGTTTTGAACAACTGACAAACACTGTACATTCCCCATTTACCCTTACGTTTACTATTTTAATTAGTTTCCTTGGGAGAAACATTAGCGATCTACACCAATGACCTCCTGCTGACTTCCGAATGTTGTCTCCTTTCCAGACAACATACCCGGCAATGATCATGATTTTTCATTGAATTTTTTTCGTTTTTCAACCATGCAATGATTCATAAAATACATTGTAATGAATGGAAAATGGAGCTGAAGAAGAGTTATTTATTTTTTAAATGTGCCCAACACCCCAGTTTAGGAATTGTAGTTATTCATACTGCTCTGAATTGGTGATAGTTTCTGGTGCTTTTGCAGGCTCTTTTTTGCACATTGACTTATATATAGAACTGTAAAATGTTGAGAAATTCAACTGATAATAACAAATGATCTACAGTGAACACTCTCTCTATAAAGACTCTTCCCTATAAACATGGAATCCCACATGCATGTGTGCGCCTATCTCACAGAACGGGGAAGGCCCCGAACCACACTATGGATTTGAATTTCATCCATGTTTGGGATGGAAGTAGTGGTGGTACTTGTGCCCAGGGTTGGCTAGCAGCCAGGGAAATCTACCAACCACACACATTTCTGAAAACTAGACATCAAGTGGAGTCCAGGGTGGTGTAGCTTGTATGATGTCCCCTAATTTTTTTTACCCAGAATGCCTTGTAAACAACAAACTTTGGCTAAAGTCACAGAAATTCCTTACAATTCTGTGATCGAAAGTTCTGAAATATGTGAAGATCAACATAGGTCCTAGCACCCAGCATTGTGACACATCGCAATAAAAACTTTACCTCACTTGTGTGGGCAAGTTTATCATCTGAGATAAGGAAGGTCCCAAAACACATAGGGGTCGATTACGATGTCGTTCGGAAAGGCTCCGAACGGCATCCGGTTCGCCCGAATCCGATTCAGAAGCCTTGTTCGCGACCGTCTCGGACACATTTCCGGACGACCGATTATGATGCCTGGAAACCATTTGACCTGTCTGACCCGGTTCCGAACGGCATTCTGAGTAACAGAGTCGGTCGGGGCCGACTCGTACAGGCCTACGGGCCGCGTTTCCAAACGAGCGATCAGGATGTTGGATTCGGACAGCCTATGCGAATCGGTTGTTCCAACACGGATCGGCTGTCGGTATCTGACTTTGGGGGCCTGTAGCAGGCACCCCTTCACCCGGGACCATCCGAATCGGGCTCGTGGGGTACCCATGGGTCCCCCCCCTTCCATGCATGCACAGTGTGGCAGGCCACATGGGGTGCCTGACACACGGTGCAAGGTTTTCCCCATCCACCCCTTTCTTCAATGGGAGCCTGTGTAGTCGGTCAGAACACAGGCTCCCATTGAAGTCAATGGGAGTCCGACCGAACCCAAGTCGTTCGGAGAGCATTCCAAAACCGATTCGGTCGGACTGCTTTCCGAACGACATCGTAAATCGGCCCCATAGTGGGGACATCACAATTTTTACATTGAAGTTAAATCACCCTGAGGTTTTCATAAGCTGCAGTATTTGGGTTCTGAGTCATCCGGCACCCATGGAAACCTACCAATCCTTGACATTTTTTAAAACGACATCTGGAAAGAGTCTAGGGTGATGCTGCTTGCATGGTTCTCTCTACATTTTCTTTTGCAGATTGACTTGCAAACTGCAAACATTAACTAAACTCAAATTTCCTCACATTTCTGTGAGGGAAAGATTCAGAATCTGCGATTATCGAAAACAGTTCTACCACCCAGCATTTCCACAGTTATCTCGATAAAAACTTGATCCCATTGTATGAGTGGGAGTGGAAACATCAAGATTTTTGCATTGAATTTCAATCATACTGAATTTGTGGGTAGATGCACCTGGTCAGCATACCAGGGTTCAAAGTCCTGGAGTCCACTGGGCACTCTGCTCGGCCTAGGGCATGCACACTGAAGGCAAACCCTTTAATCTGATTCCACTGGAGTAGGAGGGCACAGAGATTGTATGAACCCTTGGGTGTGGTGGTGTTGAATGATGTTATGCTAGGGCATGCACACTGAAGGCAAACCCTTTAATCTGATTCCACTGGAGTAGGAGGGCACAGAGATTGTATGAGCCCTTGGGTGTGGTGGTGTTGAATGATGTTATGCCGGGCTGTCCACCTTGACCCCATTTATTTTATAAATAAATCCTGGGTGTCTAGTGTGTTTCTGCCCCATCCCCCTCATGGGAGGCAGATCTGGTGCAAAAAACCCAATCAGCCTCCTCCAGGAGGCATAAAGATTGTCTAAAGCCCTGTAAATTAGCGTGGCAGCCCATTGACGGATGGCCTTAACCCCATACTTTTTATAATTAGTTCTATGGTGTCTACAGGGCTATCTGCCTCCTTGGAGGTAGACGCAGGGCAAATCCCCAATCTGCCACTCAGGCGTGTCAAAAGACTGTGTGGCTCTTAGGGGTAAGTAGTGCAACAACAACAAGGTGATGGATAGAATGCTTGAATAAATCTCAACCACTTGCAATTGATCGGCCGCATCCAAGTCCATAATTTTTCACCCACCATGACAACTCAGTTTGGACCCAGCCATATGTAAATTAGTCTTGACCCTGCTCCTGCTCTCGTCGACATAAGATACTAATATATTTATGGATACAACAGCCAAACTGATTTATTTTACGCGTATTAGAACATTGGTCTTGTTAATGGCAATAATAGGACAGCCTTGAGGAAGTCAATTAATTCTCCAGTGACAAAAAAACGTGTTGGCTAGCGTTACGAAGACGTTTTACATCAAGGATATGGTTCACTACCAGAATATCGAACACAAAAATATGGATGTAAAAAATATCGAGGTAAAAATATAGAATACAAAAATATCGACTCCCTATACTTAAAAAGGTAAGTGCAAAAATATCGGGAAAAAATATCGATTTACAATAATATAGTTGCATTAAATATCGATTTTAAAGTATATATAATTTATATAATTTAAAATATTAAAATAAACATAAATTAAATACTAACTTACTAATACTAATTTATAAACAAATATATAATTAAATGTATATTTTAACAAACACAACAAATAAACTTCCTTTTAAAAATGTTAAAAATGTAAATACACACATATATATATATATATATATATATATATATATATATATATATATATATATATATATACATACGTATATTCACTGAAAAAACCATAGGTTTCAGGGACGTTATAGGTAGTTGGACATTTCACTCGTACAAAACCAGAGAAATTCCGCAGTTATAGTTAGTTCAGCTAATTATAACTAGCGCCCCCGCAATGCACTGCTGATGACGTCACATATTACATCATTCATGACATGGTCAGTGACATCACTGATGACATCCCTGATGACATCTCAAATGACATCACTGATGACATCATCCAGTGACTGTGTGTTTCTTTAAAGTTTAAATATGTTTTATATACATGCCAAGGTGTATTGAAGAATGAGTGGGTGTATAAGTGTCTGGATGGAGGATTTAGTAGGTGCGTGACTGACTGTTTAAGTGAGTGATTAAATGTGTCTTACTGAATGCATGGGTTAGTGACTAAACTGTGTGAATGTCTGTATCAGTCTGTCTGTTGTTGTATAAGCTGCTGCATGGGTTGGTCAGTAGCTACATGAGTGTCTATATGGGTTATCGATTGGTTGCCTGAGTATTTGTATGGGTGCCTGAGTGTGTGTGTGGGTGGGTGAGAGGTGTGTGACTCTGTGCATAGATGTTTGAGTGGTTGATTCACTGGGAGTATGGGTTCAAGAGTGCATGTGGAAACAGCTATATGGGTGGGTGACTGTCTGTATGGGTGTGTTGGTGAGTGAATGGATGTCTCAGTGGTACATGTCCAAGTAACTACATATGTAAAAGGCAGTGTATGTGAGAGTTGGAGTATATAAATGACTATACGTGAGAGTCAGTGATTGTGAGAGTGGCTGTATGGATGAGTGTGTACTTGTATCAGTGATTGTATAAGAGAGTAAGTATGCGTTTGTTTCTGTATGAATAAGTAATGTGGTGTGTGTATAACTGTATAGGTGAGTAAATGGAAGTGTGATTGATTCTATACATGACTGACTAGGTGTGTGAGTAACTCTGGATGAGTGGTGGTGTGTGAGTGTCTGTAGAGGTGTATGAGTGCATATGATAGTGTTGTATTGATGAGTGACTGCATTAATGAGTGATTGTATGGGTGAATGAGTGGATGTGTGTGTAGACTTAGGAATCAGTGAGTGCGTATGTAGTAACTGGTATTGGTGTGTCGATGGTTTCGAAAATGGTAGTCTGTATTTTACAGTGGGTGTATCAAAGGTTATATTAGGGTGTGAGGAGATGCATCAGATTTTCACGTGGATGATGTCATCAGTGATGTCGTTTGAGATGTCATCAGTGATGTCATCAGTGATGTCACTGACCATGTCATGCATGATGTAATATGTGACGTCATCAGCAGTGCATTGCGGGGGCGCGAGTTATAGTTAGCTGAACTATCTATAACGGCGGAATTTCTCTGGTTTTGTACGAGTGAAATGTCCAACAAACTATAACGTCCCTGAAACCTATGGTTTTTTCAGTGAATTTCTAAGGTTTTTTAAATGCTAATTTCTAACTATAACGTGCCTGAAACCTATGGTTTTTTCAGTGAATTTCTAAGGTTTTTTAAATGCTAATTTCTAACTATAACGTGCCTGAAACCTATGGTTTTTTCAGTGAATTTCTATGGTTTTTTAAATGCAAATTTCTAACTATAACGTCCCTGAAACCTATGGTTTTTTCAGTGAATTTCAAAGGTTTTTTAAATGCTAATTTCTAACTATAACATAGCAGTCTCGTTTTCAGAGTGGTGGAGAAAGGTGAGCGTGGCCTCCAAACACCTTTTAGCAATCCCACTGTGTGGGATTTACTGGAGGTAACAGGAGGGGTAGTTAGCACCCAACGTCAACCTTGGGGGCCAACTACCCCTTTTATTACCTCCAGTAAGTCCCACACAGCAAGATTGCTAACTTGTTATATCAGGCCCTGCCCCCTCCCTGCACCACGGTGCAAACGCGCCCTCTGGCGCGTTGTGAATTGGGGGATTAATTCCCCTTGAGTCCTGAGGGTCCCTGGGGGCCAACTAGCCCACCAGGTACCTCCAGTAAGCACCAGAGAGCTGCGTTGCAGAGAGGTGTAAAAAGGGGCGTGTCCTCGGAACACCTCTCTGCAACTCAGCTCTGTGACGCATACTTGAGGTACCTGGTGGGCTAGTTGGCCCACAGGGACCCTCAGGATTCAAGGGGACTTAATCCCCCAATTTACAACGTGCCAGGGGGCACATTTGCACACTTGTTTTGTTAGGCCCCGCCCCCTCCCTGCACCACTGTGCAAACGCGCCCCTGGCACGTTGTAAATTCGGGGATTACTTCCCCTTGAGTCCTGAGGGTCACTGGGGGCCAACTAGCCCACCAGGTACCTCCAGTAAGCGCCAGAGAGCTGCGTTGCAGAGAGGTGTAAAAAGGGGCGTGTCCTCGGAACACCTCTCTGCAACGCAGCTCTGTGGCGCATACTGGAGGTACCTGGTGGGCTAGTTGGCCCCCAGGGACCCTCAGGATTCAAGGGGACCTAATCCCCCAATTTACAATGCACCAGGGGGCACATTTGCACACTTGTTTTGTAAGGCCGCGCCCCCTCCCTGCACTACTGTGCAAACGCGCCCTCTGGCGCGTTGTAAATTCGGGGATTAATTCCCCTTGAGTCCTGAGGGTCCCTGGGGGCCAACTATCCCACCAGGTACCTCCAGTAAGCGCCACAGAGCTGCGTTGCAGAGAGGTGTAAAAAGGGGCGTGGCCTCGGAACACCTCTCTGCAACGCAGCTCTGTGGCGCACCCCGTATTTAAATATTAAGTGCCCCGGGGAGGTGGTGGTCCCCGGGGGCAGTGTGGGGGGGCTTGAGCCCCCCCACACTAATTATTCTGTATAGCCCCGGGGAGGTGGTGGTCCCTGGGGCTCGGGGGGGCCCACGAGGCCCCCCACCCATTTTTATCAATGCCCTGGGGAGGTGGTGGTCCCCGAGGCAGCGTGGGCGGGTTGGGACCCCCCCACGCATTTATTTTCAAAGCCACGGGGAGGTGGCAGTCCCCGGGGCTGTGGGGGGGGGCCGCGTGCGCCCCGCATATAATTACTATAGCCCCGGGGAGGTGGCAGTCCCCGAGACTGTGGGGGCCCCCACGGGCCCCCGCAAATTAAATACACATTGCCCCCGGGACCTGGCCCACCAGGGGGCCTCATTAAAATGAAGCGCGGGAGCCCGCGCTTCATTTTTTAAAACGTTTTCGGCGGGATGTGCGACCCCAACGCGAATTCCGCCGAAATTATTTTTAAAAAATGATTTTTTTGGCCCTGGGGGTTCTTGTGGGACCCCCTGAGCAGGCCTAGGGGGTCAGGGTGTTTCTACCCTGCCCCCTTTTCTTCTTTTTTACCCTCTTTTTCACTGTTTTCTTGTGACTCGGTTCTACCGAGTCACAAGATGGCTGCCAACACTTCCTGGTTTGGAGTGTTGGCAGCCAATCAGAGCGAAGCTCGTGCCCAGGAGGGTTCGCTAACCCTCCTCGGTGCTCAGATATATAAATTTTTTATTTCTTTAATTTCTCAGCAACTACTGATTTACACCATTTAACAAAAAGGGCTCTTTCTGAACCAAGGGCTACCTTTTTGACAAATTTGGTGTAATTCCGTTCAGCAGTTCGGGCTGTAGCTTTGTCTAAAGTTTCCTATGGAAATTAAAATGGGGAAAACGTGTTTTGGAACCCCCCTTTTTTCTCGGCCCCGGCTTGACGAATCACCCCGAAACTTTCAAGACACGAGCTGACCGGAGCGGGCCACTAGTTTTAAAAATTTCGCAAAGATTCATCAAACGACGCCAAAGTTATTGGGAAAACAAAAAACGCTTTTTGAATAGAAACGAGGTCCTAACTATAACTACCTACTGGCGACCGCCAGTAGGTAATATATATATATATATATATATATTCATTCAAAAACGTTCCACACTTCAAGGAATGAAGCGGCACACCAAATTCACAACTAGTGATTTATTTGCAAAGTAATAACGCGTTTCAGCCGGGACGGCCTTTGTCAAGTATATATATATATATATATATATTAATATATATACAAATATATATATATATATATAAAATTATACATATATAAAAAATATAAACTAATATTTTATTTAATAATATAATTTAAAATATCTTAAATGGCATAATATTATAAAAAATATATGTAAACATTTTTAAATATACCAAAAACATAAAATATGAAAAAAGGGAATCAATTTCATTGAAAATAAAAATTAAACAACACACATATTTTACAATGTAATTAAAAATAAGTTACAAACAAAAAATATTGCAAATTATAATATTATTATTATAATAAATAAACATTTCCCACCACATTAAAAAGAAAACATTTTTCTACTAAATAAATATAAAAATAATTTCTCCCACCTAACACAACACAACAGTAACAAAATATTTTACATCACACAAAAATAATATTTACTATTCTAACTACAATAAATATAAAATTACATACAATATAAGATTACAAAATACTACAATGTACTATTCCCACTACACTTAACACAACAATAAAATTCATAATTAACAAAACAAAAAGCAATTCCCACTCCAGTCAGTGGAACAGTAGGTAAAGCGTTGGATTGCGGAGGGTTAAAATTTACTATTCCCACTCCAGTCAGTGCAACAGAAGGGAAAGCATTGGATTGCGGAGGGGTAAACTTTACTATTCCCACTCCAGTCAATGCAACAATAGGGAAAGTGCTGGATTGCGGAGGGGTAAAATTTACTATTCCCACTTTCTTCAGTTTCAATTGTAGGGAAAGCGGTGGATTGCGGATGGGTAAAATTTACTATTCCCACTCCGGTCAGTGCAACAGTAGGGAAAGCTTTGGATTGCGGAGGGGTAACATTTACTATTCCCAATCCAATCAGTACAACAGTAGGGAAAGTGTTTGATTGCGGAGGGGTACAATTTACTATTCCCACTCCAGTCAGTACAACAGTAGGGAAAGTGTTGGATTGCGGAGGGGTAAAATGTACTATTCCCACTCCAATCAGTACAACAGTAAGGAAAGTGTTGGATTGCGGAGGGGTAAAATTTACTATTCCCACTCCAATCAGTACAACAGTAGGGAAAGTGTTTGATTGCGGAGGGGTACAATTTACTATTCCCACTCCAGTCAGTACAACAGTAGGGAAAGTGTTGGATTGCAGAGGGGTAAAATTTACTATTCCCACTCCAATCAGTACAACAGTAGTGAAAGTGTTGGTTTGCGGAGGGGTACCATTTACTATTCCCACTCCAGTAAATGCAACAGTAGGGAAAGTGTTGGATAGCGGAGGGATAAAATGTACTATTCCCACTCCAATAAGTGCAACAGTAGGGAAAGTGTTGGAGTGCAGAGGGGTAACATTTACTATTCCCACTCCAATAAATGCAACAATAAGGAAAGTGTTGGATAGCGCAGGGGTAAAATTTACTATTCCCACTCCAGTCAGTTCAACATTAAAAACAAACAAAATATCTTCAACAAAATAAAAATATTTTAAAAACAAAGTACATAAAAAATATATAAATATGTTGAAAAATATATAGATATTTAATATTACATTTAAAAAAACATATTATAATGTTAAATACATATCACAAATACCTACAAAGATTATTATAAATAAAATACAAAAATGATTTTCATACAAATAAATATTTTTATTTAGAAATTATTTAACAAAAACATTATTTATTACATACATTTTGTTTAGTTACTTCCCACTCTATAACACCACAAAGCTCACAACCAGCACCTAAAAATAATTTACACTATCAATATAAATATTCATCAACAAATACATTTTCATAAATTAAATATTAATTATTAATTAATTATAATTAATGCACCCCCCACAATATACCTCCACAAAGCACACAACACAATTAATTATTAAATTAATAATGATTATTTTATTTTTTTAAGTATTAATTGCTTAAAATTGATTTACTTCCCACCCCATACCCTTACAAAAACCGCAACCCACATCTAAAATGTAAAAAAAAATTATTTGCACAAGTAACATAATTTATTATCAATTAAACAAATATTATTAATTAAAAAACAAATTATAATTCATTAAAATGAATTAACTTCCCAGCCTTTACCCCTATAATCCATACAACCCGCACCTGAAAATTAAACTTTAAAAACATTAATTACACAATTAAAATTAATTTTCAATTAAATAACTAATAGTATTTAACAACTAATTATAAATTAAGTAAAATTAATTTACTTCCCATCCTTTACCCCTATAAACCCAAAACCCACTCCCCAAAAAAGAAATCGAACAATTACCATAATTAATTATCAACTAATTATTTAATATTAATTGCCAACTAATTATTAATTAATGACAAATACATCACTTCCCATTCTTTACCCCTATAACCCCACTCCCGCACCTAAATAAACTGCTCAATTACCATAATTAATTATCAATTAATGAATTATTATTAATTAACAACTAATTAATAATTAATTCAAAATAAATTACTTCCCACCCTTTACCCCTATAAACCCCACAACCCACACCTAAAAATATTACACAATTACCATAATTAATTATCAATTAATTTATATTATTTAACAACTAATTATTAATTAATTAAAAATAAATTACTTTCCACCTTTTACCCCTATAAACAGCACACCCACACATAAAATGTACCCAAAAAAATTAAAAGCACAATTAACACTATTAAATATCAATTAAATAAATATCATTAAATAAAAAATAATCATTCATTTATTATAATTAAATTACTTCCCACCCTATTCCCCTATAAACTCACAACCTGCTACGGAACTAAAAGGTGCAACATTTTATTAAATTAAATGTAATATAACTACTAGAAATTTAACACATTTATTAAAAAAAATAAACAATAGTTCTACCAAAACATTACAACACATACATTTAAAATATATACTAAAATACATAACACTAATTAAAAAATCAATATTTTAGCAACTATATTTTTGCAAACGATATTAATGACTTCTATATTTTTAAAATCGATATTACTTACCTTCAAATCGATTTTTTTGACAACAATATTCTTGCACTCTATATTTGCATTCCAAGATATTTCTCACTCGATATTAATGTAGTTCAAAATTTTTGCATCGATATTCTGTCTCATTACCCAAGGATATGATGCTTGTATTCTTGTGACTAAAGTACACAGAAGACTCTTCATCTAAGCTTTGTACTCTTTTGTGGTAGAGTGCTCTGGGACTCATTCCTTTCGCATGGACATTGTCCTCTTCGAGGAAAATTTGGTGGTCATTCTTCGACCTGGTAAAGTCTACAAAAGTGATGGGTGGAATGCTTGAATTAATCTCAGCCACTGGTAATTACTCAGGCCGCATCCCAGTCCATCATTATTTTGCACACCATGTCACGTCAGCTATATGTAAATCAGTCTTGACCCTGCTCCAATACGAACAGTCCAGCCCGAACTGCCAGGCCAGGTCATCCCTGAACCGGAACACAAGCAACCCAGGACCGGTTTCGCCCTTCGACCTGGAGCATCCGATCATTAATCTTACCAACATGATTTACCGTACTGATCAGTTTATTGCTATTAGTAATACTTGGTTTGTGTGCCCCGCTTTTACCCATCCACCGCTCTTCATTTGAATAGTGACCAGTCCACGGAAAAGGTGTTTTTTGGCATCATCATGAAAGAGTGCGCATACATATAACAACGACTTTTCTAGCAGACAGTTGTTCGAGGTCAGCTAAAACAACGTGGCAAACCAGGCAGATAATGTTTGAAAACTGTAAGTAACTCAATTAGGCTGAACTTCAAAGACTGCTTAGAAATCCTGTTCTACTAACGTGAATGAAGCACCGGAGATCAGTGCTTAAAGCCACGGTTAAATACACCCATTTAAAACCATAACCTCGGCAAAAATGTGTGATAAAACTGCACTTTCATTTTAGTAAATTAATTTATTAGCTTAGACCTCATTGCACATGTTAATAGCCCGTGCTTGAATAATAATGATTATATTGCTATGCACTCATTAACTTTCTTAACACAGAGCTTAAATGACCGTTTAGCATATGATAAAAAAGTAATTATCATTCACCTAACCGCCGATTTAATTTGTGATAAGAAGATAATTTATTCCTTTGATTCCTACATTAAATTACCTAAAGCCACAAATACTGCAATTAAAGGCAATGCTTGTTTGTTTTCAGATTAGGGCAGGTTTAATGGGTTTGGTGTATTGCATGGCATGGAGACTGAGCAATTTTGCACCAATTAATTTTGCACCAATGACGGGGAAAATGTTTACCAGTATTTGCACTGACTAGTGCCAATGATATTTTCACTATTATGTCAGTGCAAGAACGAAATGTGCACAGATTGAAATCATATTTGCTTTCGTTGGCTAGATAGATTTGTCAGATTATCTGAAATGCCTGTAATTTGTTTGCATAGACTGACTATTATATTTGAGCAAATCAAATTTTTAACTTTTATGGAATTCACAAAGAAACTCGTACTCCTGGAATACTGTTAGTGTTTTCCTGAAATACTCACCGGTGTAAACATTGTGCACTTAGAATATGGAAAAATCTGCTTATGGAAATCGCACACTAATGAGCATTTGCACATGCGCATTGTTTTTTGTTTCTACTAGGGAGAATGTTTTTGCCCTTGGAAAAACCCCTTCCTCTACTCCCCATTAGTTTTGTAGATGTCCCCTTGACCCCCCATTATACAAAGGCCACTTCTGCTCTTGACAGAAGTAAGATGCTGTAAGGCGGTAATCACCCTCTGCTCATTGCTTGTCTTATGTTGATTTATAGAAGTTTTTATTTAGGTAATATCACTTTTTAGAATATCCTGACACCGAATCCTGCTGATGCTGCTGTTTTCATGTTGTTTTTGTGAGTTCACAGATTAAAAAAAAAAAAAATCATAAATAAATAATGTAAGCCTGCAATGAATGAGAACAATGCCATGCTGTGACGTCATGGTACTCTTATGAATCAAGGCTTTTTAAATATATTTTTTCACAGCTACAGGTAATGTCGACCGCCAACATTTATGATTATTTCACATGTTTATGTCAGTTAGAATTGGATAGCCTTCTGGTAGTGCCTTGTTATTACTACCACCTGCTCTGAACAGGAAGCAGGACCGGTGCTATTCCCTCCTGTCCGCCTGCCTTTTCAACAGCTTGTAATAGTGAGAAACAGATTTCCAGCCTGCGTTTCATCAGCATGCGGTATTTCGTGTGGATTTACCGAGCGTAGAATGCGCGTGTGGAAATACTTGTAATTAGGCTAAGTGGAATTAGCGCGTGACACTGTGCACTGATTTCACTCAGCCTGCCTCATATTGGGGCCAAAGAATAAACTGGTGCCGGTAAAATTAAATAATGCAGGTTTCTTTTCGCCATCTAATGAGTGTGAATAACCTGGCTGTCCAAATGTGGGTTTTGCACAAATATTACTGCAATGTCTGTAATTCAGAAACTTGCACCACTGCAGGCTAGGTTATGTGGCTCACAATCTGTATAAAGGTGAAGGGCTTCTTAGAAACACATTGGGACCCTGGTGTGTTTTTGACAGAAAAAGGAAATGCACCATTAATTTATTTAAAAAAAAGAAAGCTGCAGACCACTTCTGATCTCTCATTAGTGACTTAACTAGAGGTTTTCTTAAGTGCAGCTCATAAACATAATTTTCTCTATGGTGGCCTTATCCAGTACCTTATCCACTCACCAACCTGTGCACGTAGCATTTTCATGAGTCTGATCTGGGATAAGATGTGGCCTAAGGGCTAGAGCGGTCAACCTCGGCGAGCTGGGAAACCGGGTTTGAGTCTCGGAAGGGACGCTCAACATCCTGTGATTCTGGGCAAATCACTTAATCTCCCAGTGCCCAACAAAAATGAATGTGTCTATCTGTAACGCAACTGGGGCTCATGTAAAGCGCTCTGATACCTTCAGGTCCAGTTCACGCTATGCAAAACTCAAAAAAAAAAAAAAACTGTTCTGTAGTCAAACTCCACCCTCTCATTGACTTGCATCCAGTGGCCCGTGATTGTTAGTAACTGGACATGGTCTCTGCATGGAGCATCTCTCACACAGGCCAATTGTTTGAATGGAGGTTTGACTTTTGTACCACTAGAGGGAAACCTGGTGTGCATAATGTAGACGTGTGGCATGGGGAAGGCCTGCACAGTGCACTTCACATTCTGCCTCCACAGCCACAATAGGCGCTATGCGGTAGTGCATATTGGTGTGAGAATGGTGCATTGATCTTAATTTATCTAGACTGAGGGGCATATTACCAAGGATTTGCGATAATTATCGCAAAGCGCACTTAGCGCTGTTTTTTTTATCGCCGGCTATTGCTGGATTTCATCGTGGAGATAACGCGTTATCAACGCTTATCTCCAAGGCGATAAAAAATCCAGCGATAGCGGCAAAACCCAGCAATAGCGCGAGAAATCCAGCGATAAATTCACCGCGCTAATGAAAAGCTTGCTAATAGGCAGGTGAGGACTTAACCTTACAATCCACCTCCCATTGACAAGATGGTTAAGTCAAGTTTTTATCAGGTGTTAAATTCCAGCGATAATCGCGGTTAGCGTGACTTTTTTTATCGCTTCGCGGGCATTGATAATAGGGGGAAGTTGTGTTTGCGACTGTTTGCAGTTTGTAGTTTGTAGTTTGCAGTTTGTAGTTGGGAACGCCTACTTTGCATGTCATTAGCGATAATTATCGCTGACATGCAAAGCGGCAACAAAACGGCCGCTATCGCCATTAAACTATCGCTAACAGCTGTTAGCGACAGCTTGCTAATAGGGCGATAAAAATATCGCAGCTTTATCGTCAAAAAGTGCCGCTAAAGTGGCGATACTGCCCTTGATAATATGCCCTCGAATTTTTACCCATGTGATTGGCTGAAGTTGGAAGGGATGCTAAAGCCCCACACCTGAATATTGTCTCACAGGTGCCAGTGGGATACAGTGGCAAGAACACCACTACTTCCTTGTTCCTTTGTGTGCTGGTTCTGCAGAATGTGCTACTTCAAGGCCCAGGAGCCACGCATGTCTTCAGGAGCGGCAGAGGATGGAAGGGTGAGCTAAGTCTGGGCGTTGCCTGGACAGAATTCTTGCATCCTAGATGGATACATTAGATGGATACATTTTGTGAACAACTGAGTAAAGTTAAGAAGGGCTGCATGTCCCATGAGCCTGCAGGAATCTCACTAGACTTGCAGAAGTGGGCGGCCATCTTGAAGCGCAGAGTAGAAATTACTCGTGGTCCATAGCGCTCTTACCAGTTTATCATAATACATAGTTGCTGCACGAGGGACTTTTTGGAGTACTGTCGTCTGTTCTTCTGTGAAGGCGACAAAGACATTTGGGAACCAGAGAACTATCTTGCAAAGGATAGACTTGCACTTGTTTGCTTTACAAAGTGTCATCCACGGAGTTTATGAACTCAATGGCACTTGTGTGTTTATAAGGAGTCATGCATAGGGATTATGAACTCTGTGGCACTTGTGTGTTTATAAGGAGACATACATAGGGATTATGAACTCTGCGGCACGTGTGTGTCTATAAGGATTCGTCCATAGGGATTATGAATTCTGCGGCATTTGTGTGTTTATAAGGAGTCGTACATAGTGATTATGAACTCTGGGGTAAATGTGTGTTTATAAGGAGTCATACACAGAGATGATGAATTCTGTGGCACGTGTGTGGTTATAACAGTCATACATAGGGATCATGAACTCTGAAGCAAATGTGTGCTTATAAAGAGACATAGATAGGGATTATGAACTCTGAGGCAAATGTATGCTTATAAACAGACATAGATAGGGATTATGAACTCTGCGGCACATGTGTGCTTGTAAGGAGACCTACCTAGGGATTATGAACTCTGCGGCAAGTGTGTTTTTATAAGAGTCATACATAGGGATTATAAACTCTGTGGCACGTGTGTGTTTATAGGGAGACATACATTAGGATTATGAACTATGCGGCACATGGGTGTTTATAAGGAGTCATACATTAGGATTATGAACTCTGCGGCACGTGTGTGCTTATAAGGAGACATACATAGGGATTATGAACTCTGCAGAAAGTGTGTGTTTATAAGAGTCATACATAGGGATTATGAACTCTACGGCAAATGTGTGCTTATAAGGAGACATACATAGGGATTATAAACTCTGTGGTACGTGTGTGCTTATAAGGAGTCATACGTTAGGATTATGAACTCTGCGGCATGTGTGTGCTTATGACGAGACATACATAGGGATTATGAATTCTGCAGCATGTGTGTGTCTATAAGGAGTCGTACATAGGGATTATGAATTCTGCGGCATGTGTGTGTTTATAAGGAGTCGCACATAGTGATTATGAACTCTGGGGTAAATGTGTGTTTATAAGGAGTCACACAGAGATGATGAACTCTGTGGCACGTGTGTGTTTATAACAGTCATACATAGGGATTATGAACTCTGAGGCAAATGTGTGCTTATAAAGAGACATAGATAGGGATTATGAACTCTGCGGCACGTGTGTGCTTGTAAGGAGACATGACGAGGGATTCTGCGGCAAGTGTGTTTTTATGAGACATGCCTAGGGATTATAAACTCTGCAGCACAATCGGACTCCTAATTACTAAAACAGAAACCTCATATACTTTTGGCAAAATAACAAGTATCTATGTCTTTACATGCTTAAATGCATATAGTCATTTCACAAAAGTGAAAACAAATATTTAGCAAGCAGTGAGAGAGGTGATGATTTTGGGATCCTCCCTAACCTAGGGAGAGAACCAAGCAGATGCCTTGAAAACAAAGAGCACATCTTGCTGACCGATTCGGTGGTGGTCCCATCCTCTTAGGACCACCCCAAGCACAGTTATGGGCAAAAATACAATCCCAACCAAAGGCCCTGCAAAGCATTATGGGACAAGATTAGCAGTGGGCAGTGAATATTATAGTATCCAATATCAAAATAATTCTACAAAGAGCTGCAGTTCAACTAGTCGTTACTAGATGTCCCTCACGAGTCAAATGCAAAAGCATTGACATGATTACATCAAGCTGCAGTACCACTAGTCGTTACTAGGTGTCCCTCACGAGTCAAATGCAAAAGCATTGAAACCCTTTCATGAAGCTGCAGTTCCACTAGTCGTTACTAGGTGTCCCTCATGAGTCAAATGCAAAAGCATTTGACTTGAGGGACACCTAGCAACGACTAGTTGAACTGCAGCTTGATGTAATAATTTCAATGCTTTTGCATTTGACTCATGAGGGACACCTAGTAACGACTAGTTGAACTGCAGCTCTTTGTAGAATTATTTTGATATTGGATACTATAATATTCACTGCCCACTGCTAATCTCGTCCCATAATGCTTTGCAGGGCCTTTGGTTGGGATTGTATTTTTGCCCATAACTGTGCTTGGGGTGGTCCTAAGAGGATGGGACCACCACCGAATCGTTCAGCAAGATGTGCTCTTTGTTTTCAAGGCATCTGCTTGGTCCTCCCCCTAGGTTAGGGGACCCTAAAATCATCACCTCTCTCATTGCCTGATATTTTTCATTTTCAAACTTCATTTTTGTGAATTGGTTAAATGTTTTTAAGCATGTAAAGTTGCTTTATTAAAGCATTTGTGGGTGCAGTTTAGTAGCTGACTCTGTGCTACATGAGAAATCTCCGCAAATTCAGAGTTCATTGCCCAGGTCTAGTGTATATAAGGAGACATAGATAGGGATTATGAACTCTGCGTGAACTCTTCGGCACATGTGTGCTTATGATGAGACATACTTAGGGATTATGAACTCTGTGGCAAGTGTCTGCTTATAAGGTATCATACATTAGGATTATGAACTCTACAGCACGTGTGTGCTTATAAAGAGACATAGATAGGGACTATAAACTCTGCGGCACTTGTGTGCTTATTAGGAGTCATACATTAGGATTATGAACTCTGCGGCACGTGTGTGCTTGTAAAGAGACATGCATAGGGATTATGAACTCTACATAGGGATTATGAACTCTACAGCACTTGTTCGTTTCACAAGCGCGCGTCATCCATAAGATTATGAACTCTATTGCACAGTTTACTCCACGAGGAATCAACCGTGTGGGTAATGAGCTACTGCATAGAAGCGTTGATGAATGGCAAGCTATCAAAGACAGCGAATACATAAGTGGCAAGGGTAGAAGCTACACATGCAGTACTAATAAATTATTTCATGTTACTTTTATTCAACTTGTCACATCACTATGAATGCAATCTGAGCACCAAAAGTTATGTCCTAATTTTGAAGGCAGCTCTTGTAGGTAATCCAGTTAATTGAAATCCTAAAGGTTATTCATTTTTTTCAAAACATAGTTGTATTTCAGCTTGGAAGAAATACTTAGATTCAAGTTGTAATATGGAATGGATGTGCAGAGAGCGTCGTCATAGGCAACCTCAGCAACTGACAGGTCGGTGGTCCAGGAGAGGGGTTCAAAGCCTCTTCCAGGTGTGAAGAGAGAGCGCGCAAAGTGGGGAATCAGGTGCACAGGTGACGGGAGTTTCACCACCCGTGGAGGGGCGAGTGCTAAAACCACTTAACATATTGATGGGCAAATAAAACTTGCTTTGGCTTCTTATAGATGAAGCAGTGCATTCCATCTTCCATTACCGCAGGCTCAGCAGCTTATGCTCTGTGTGTAATGCAAAATTGCCCCTTTGCACTTGTGCTGTTTATGATCTGCATGTGAGGGATTCCTGCACTGGTGATGCCTGTGTTGTGCTTGTACTGTATCTGTTCTGTATCGGCTCTATGCTCACATTGCGTGTGCTCCTGTGTGTGCTGTACCTGTTCTGTATCAGCTCTTGTCTGTTTTGTGCCAGTTTATGACAGAAGTGGTGCTGCTCCTGTCTGTGCTGTATCTGTTATACGCGTGTTCCTGACAGAAGTGGTGGTGCTCCTGTGTGTGCTGTTCTGTGTTTCTTTCTGACAGAAGGGGTGGTGCTCCTGTCTGTGCTGTACCTGTTCTGTGCCTGTTCCTGACAGAAGGGGTGGTGCTCCTGTCTGTGCTGTACCTGTTCTGTGCCAGTTCCTGACAGAAGTGGTGGTCCTTCTGTCTGTGCTGTACCTGTTCTGTGCCTGTTCCTGACAGAAGTGGTGGTGCTCCTGTCTGTGCTGTACTTGTTCTGTGTGTGTTCCTGACAAAAGCGGTGGTGTCCTGTCTGTGCTTTACCAGTTATGTGCCTGTTTCTGACAGAAGCGGCCGTGCTCCTGTCTGTGCTGTACCTGTTCTGTGCCTGTTTCTGACAGAAGCGGTGGTGCTCCTGTCTGTACTTTACCTGTTCTGTGTCTGTTCCTGACAGAAGGGGTGGTGCTCTTGTCTCTGCTGTACCTGTTGTGTGCCTGTTCCTGGCAGAAGGGGTGGTGCTCCTGTCTCTGCTGTACCTGTTGTGTGCATGTTCCTGACAGAAGTGGTTGTGCTTCTGTCTGTGCTGTACCTGTTGTATGCCTGCTCCTGACAGAAGTGGTGGTGTCCTGTCTGTGCTGTACCTGTTCTGTGCCTGTTGATGACAGAAGTTGTTGTGCCCCTGTCTGAGCTGTACTTGTTCTATGTGTGTTCCTGACAGAAGTGGTGGTACTTTTGTCTGTGGTGTACCTGTTCTGCATAGCTGCTAAGTTTTTAATTCCCTTATGTGTGACATTTTAGTGGTTACAGTGTGATGCTTTGATTGACCCTTTATAGTGAGGTGAACAAAGCAGTTATGTTCATTTCATTTCATCCAAGTATTTCCAGACCCCAACATTTGCAGCGGTGAGACACCCTCCATCCCCCTCTGTGTCTTGTGGTCCTGGTGCTTTGAGCTCTGCACTTTAAAAAGTGAGCAAGAGAAAGGAGACCCTGTAGATTCGGGTAGGTCTATGGCCTGTGTTGGGACTGTTGATGGAAAACAGAGGAGAATCCATTTGTGGCAATAATCTGCATTATCCTATTCTGACAGTGGGGATAATTCCTCCAGTTGATTCTTTTCCAGATTTAGGGCCTCATTTACAACAAAATGACGCAGCGCGGCGCCGCAAGCCATTTTGCTGCACTGAGCTGCGTAATTTTAAAAGCACAGGAATGTGTCATATTTACAACAATATGAACCATCCCTATGCTTTCCCCTGTGCTGGTGCACAATTGGCTGCCATGCGCCAATGCAGACACCCTTGTGTCATGGTGCAAGGGTGCCTGCGTTGCGGGAATTATTGTTTTTGTGCAGGAAGGGGCACGTTCCTGCACAAAAACAATCATTGATGGGAGTTTTCCCCTTTCTATGCAGAAAGAGGAAAAAATGAAGAGAAATAAAAGTATTTCTCCTTGTTGTGCCTTCTCACGCCTCCCCTGGGGAGGCGTAGGATTCTGACGCATTCCCAGGTTTATGAAATGTCGTAAATCTGGGAATACAGCAGAATCCATGGGTGTTGCGTGGGAAAAACCTACAGCAATACCCATGGCACACCCCTTTCACGTAAAGTGATGTGTGATACAAGGCCCATATTTATAGGGCCATCAAAAGCCACGCAGGGTGGCTTTGTAAATATGGGCCAGCACACTGCACCGCCGGTGCGTCAAAAAAAGTGACGCACCAGCGGCGCAAGGGGCTTGTAAATAAGCCCTTAGTGTCTATGAATTACAGAATTCTTCAATACTACACGCATGTAACACTGGCTCACACTCTACTGGAACACAAAGGAATCAAGATGGAGATTGTGAGGGACCACCCAGCTTTTCCTTGGTATTACCACTCAGGAAACCCCTCAGATCCTCACTTGATGCTACGCTTAGTCAGTTTCTAATCTCTCTCTGTGGTCTCCTTTCCAGCATGCCACCATCCTCCCTCCATTTATTCGTTCTTCCTTTCTCAATCTCTCCTTTCAATATATGTATTACTCCATGTTGACACCTTTCCTTCCATCTTTCCTCTCTCTCGAACATCTCTCTGCTTCCCTGTTTTTTATTTCTTCCTATGCTATTGTTTGCTAATTCCCTCTGTTTTTCATTTCCCCCCCCAATTCAAATCTATATACTCACTAATTCCAGTTCTCTCTTGATATACCCGGGTGGCGGGTTGGATTGGGAAGTGCCTACTCATCACACTAATCAGGCTGTGTCCAAGCAGCGGAGTCAGAGACCAGGACGCAGTGAGAGTAGGTGTGGGACTACTTGCTTTGTCCATGCATGTGGCCATTTCAGGGACCCAAGTCTGAATGCATCACTGCAAACTCACAAGCATTGCACCTTAGAGAGACTGCACCTCCTATGCTGTTGTAGTGGTACAGCCACAACAAAGGGGCAGGCTTGGATTCTGGTGGGTGGTACTGAGCTGTCTGAGGGTCGCAAGATAGGTGGGGAAGCAGCTGTCAACGCGTAGGGGCCTCCTGGTGGGGAGGAAGGAAGCCACCACCATGAGGTCACTCCGGGCCTACCACATTAGAGATGCTGCGCAATGCTGCGTAAGATTTGCCCCGCCCCTCCATCATTTTAACTTGTTTGGTACTGTGACTGTGATTTTGTGCAAAGCTCACTGTTTGGGATGGCCACAACACCTCCCAATGGCTGGGGGCTGTTGCTGCAGGATGTGGTCAGTGCCATCCGTAGTCTCCAGGTCCTCTCCATTACCATTCGGGATAATTAACTTGTGAATCATTCCAGTTCTAGCTGCACAGAGCATGCAGGGGCATATTTACTAAGGACTTGTGTTATCCTTGCGTGATGCAAGTCTTCACAAGGCAGCGCCGTTCTTAAATGGGATTTACATAGCCATGCCAGGGCGCGTTGCGCTACCTTGTTTGACTTTGTAAAGAAATGTAACGCAATGCATCGGCTTGTGCTGGGTTGTGATACTTTTCATAGTCGCAGGCGTTCCATGACTGAATCATGTGTGTTTCCGTGCATACACCCATGGAATTTGACAGGCAGTAAACCTGATATTGCACTAAAATGGTGGGTCTAACAAAGAGAGGCATGAGAAATATCTTTATTTCTTCTTGCTATTTCCTCTTTCCATGTGTTCTGTATCCTGCAGCACACATACAAGAGGAGTAAGCCTCTAAAGATTGTTTTTGTAATTGAAGGTGTCACTTTCTGCACAAAAACAATCCAGCCCATATTGCAGGCACCCTTGCATCATGGTGCTAGGGTGTCTGTCTTGGCACTAGGCAACACATAGTAGATATGGCTCATTTCTGCTCTCTCTGTTTTCACGCAGCGTAGCAAATTCCTTTGCTGCTTTATCTGAAGCAATAGTAAATGTGGCCTCGTAGTGTCAGGAAGCTTGAGGGGGGTCAGACTAGCCTTTTAGGGCGGGCATTATAGAGAGAGTCAGTAGCCCTAAGCAAGCACCACCTTGATTGGCCATGTGACTTGATTAATCTCTCAGCCCCCAAGGCTCAGAGAACTGGGCCCAATTCACAAAGGGCATTTACGAGGAGTAAAGTTAGAATTTTGTCTCAGCTTACCTTGGTGAATTGGGCCCACTGTGTTCATGAAGGAGCGGCGGCATGAGTGTGAGACGGGGACACACATGGATGAGGGATCTTATTTGAGTAACATTACCAGGTCCTTGCGGTAATGCAAGAAAATTAACAAAATGCATGAATCTAAGCCACGATGTGTGGCACTTGGCAAGGATGCGGAAACCCAAAGTCCTAGAAGCAGGGTAAGTGGGCGATCATGTGGGCTAGTATCAGCTTGAACTTTGCGTTACTACTTTATAAACTTTTGGAAATCCTTCCTGCCATTGCCTCTGAACTTCGGAAATAGAAATGATGACTTTTAGTAACAATCAAGTCTTGTAGTAACTGCATATCTCAGGTATTTTCCCCCCCACTTTGAAACTACAGGCACCATGTTCCGGAAGCAGGCGGCGAAAGATTCATAGCGCGAGAAGATCAGTGAAGTACTGTTTCCCTCCCTCGACTCTCGGAAAACGCTGAAAAGTAAAACAGGCGCACTTGACGCGGAAGGCTTAAAATAGCCCTGGGATATATCTCTAGTGCTTTTATCTTTACTTTTATCAAGCAATTTAGACTTATGTACTCTCAGCACTGCAACTGGAGGGAGGCGCAGGCGGTGCAGATTTAGTGCAGGTGACATTTCCATTAGCATGGCTTGTGTTGCTGCTTGTCGCAGTCTGAATTTCACTACCAAGAGAAAGTCCTTCGCCCCAGCAAGGACGTGTGCTCCCAAGCAAGTATAAAAGCAAAGCCTGGGCCTAAACGTCCAGTGCATCCGTTCTGTCAGATGTCTGCATGTTACAGTGGACTGCACCCTTACTCTCTCTGAAGCGGAAGCCATGTGATTGTACAGATAGAATGAGAAACTTTTGCGGTGGTAAAGATACACGATTTACAAAATCAGGCAGTATGCTATCATTAAAATGTTTTTGGGCATTGATGTCATTTGGAGGTAGTCAGGGGCCGCAGCTGTGGCCTCTAGCTTGCTACCTGCTACTCCTGGCATTTTTTTTGCGACCCCTGGCCTCAGAGGGGCAAACCTTTGGGTTTGCAACCCAAAGCCAGACTGGCCTACCTGGCATAAGGCGTTTCAGTGGTCTGGCAGGGTGGGGACCAGTTTCACTGCCAGCCACATTTCTAAATAAACAATTTAAAAACGAATGGTTTGAAAGTAAGCATTAAGCACGCTTCAAAACCATTTGGTTCTGCATTGTTTATTTTGAAACATTGAATGTGGCCGGCATGACCCCAGAAACAAAACTGGCCCCCAAATCAGTGAAACTGGTCCCCATCCTGCCAGTCACCAAAGCACCTGGTAGCCAGTCCAGCACTGTGGATTCGCTATTTGGATGGGGTTTAGGGTTCCCTTCCAAATATGGAATCTGAATGGTATGTATTAATTTTTTAGCTTAAAATCTGGTCACAAAACATTAATACTTTACCAACTATAAACATGTAGGGGTCCCCAAGGGTCACCTTCCCTTTGAGAATGATGAAAAAACATTTTTTTAAGAGTAGGCAGTGGTCCCAGGTACCACTGCCAAATATATATATATACACACAAGTGAAGGTGCAGCGGTGGGGGCGTGCAAAGGTGCCAAAGTTCTTTGCCAGACGCGTTTCGGGCAGGACGCCCTTGTTCACAGGCAACACAGGAAACAAAATGAAGAAATGCAGCCACCATTTTATTTTCAGAAAGCCCCGCCCACCGGCCTCCGGGCATTCTGTTACTTGTAGTGCTGCTTCGTGCTACGGCAGTGGGTTGCATGTTGTTCCCCTTCTTGGTGAAAAAATAAAAACCCCAGTGGGTTGGCCTCAATGTCAGTCACTCAATCCCTGCCAATACCAAAGCCTCCACGAGGACACCCACCAGTCACAAAAACCACGCTGTCGTGGTCTCTTGATCCGCTGTTCCGCGGCGGGCTTTTTTCACGACCGGGCCAGCCGTTAAAATATCCAAACAAAGGGTTTACACCATTTGAAAAAGCCTCACAAGTGGGTGATGAATTCCTAAGTTGAAGGTGCAGCGGGTGGGGGCGTGCAAAGGTGCCAAAGTTCTTTGCCAGACGCGTTTCGGGCAGGACGCCCTTGTTCACAGGCAACACAGGAAACAAAATGAAGAAATGCAGCCACCATTTTATTTTCAGTAAGCCCCGCCCACCGGCCTCCGGGCATTCTGTTACTTGTAGTGCTGCTTCGTGCTACCGCAGTGGGTTGCATGTTGTTCCCCTTCTTGGTGAAAAAATAAAAACCCCAGTGGGTTGGCCTCAATGTCCGTCACTCAACCCCTGCCAATACCAAAGCCTCCACGAGGACACCCACCAGTCACAAAAACCACGCTGTCGTGGTCTCTTGATCCGCTGTTCCGCGGCTGGCTTTTTTCACGACCGGGCCAGCCGTTAAAATATCCAAACAAAGGGTTTACACCATTTGAAAAAAGCCTCACAAGTGGGTGATGAATTCCTAAGTTGAAGGTGCAGCGGGTGGGGGCGTGCAAAAGTGCCAAAGTTCTTTGCCAGACGCGTTTCGGGCAGGACGCCCTTGTTCACAGGCAACACAGGAAACAAAATGAAGAAATGCAGCCACCATTTTATTTTCAGTAAGCCCCGCCCACCGGCCTCCGGGCATTCTGTTACTTGTAGTGCTGCTTCGTGTTACCGCAGTGGGTTGCATGTTGTTCCCCTTGGTGAAAAAATAAAAACCCCAGTGGGTTGGCCTCAATGTCCGTCACTCAACCCCTGCCAATACCAAAGCCTCCACGAGGACACCCACCAGTCACAAAAACCACGCTGTCGTGGTCTCTTGATCCGCTGTTCCGCGGCGGGCTTTTTCACGACCGGGCCAGCCGTTAAAATATCCAAACAAAGGGTTTACACCATTTGAAAAAGCCTCACAAGTGGGTGATGAATTCCTAAGTTGAAGGTGCAGCGGGTGGGGGCGTGCAAAGGTGCCAAAGTTCTTTGCCAGACGCGTTTCGGGCAGGACGTCCTTGTTCACAGGCAACACAGGAAACAAAATGAAGAAATGCAGCCACCATTTTATTTTCAGTAAGCCCCGCCCACCGGCCTCCGGGCATTCTGTTACTTGTAGTGCTGCTTCGTGCTACCGCAGTGGGTTGCATGTTGTTCCCCTTGGTGAAAAAATAAAAACCCCAGTGGGTTGGCCTCAATGTCCGTCACTCAACCCCTGCCAATACCAAAGCCTCCACGAGGACACCCACCAGTCACAAAAACCACGCTGTCGTGGTCTCTTGATCCGCTGTTCCGCGGCGGGCTTTTTTCACGACCGGGCCAGCCGTTAAAATATCCAAACAAAGGGTTTACACCATTTGAAAAAAGCCTCACAAGTGGGTGATGAATTCCTAAGTTGAAGGTGCAGCGGGTGGGGGCGTGCAAAGGTGCCAAAGTTCTTTGCCAGACGCGTTTCGGGCAGGACGCCCTTGTTCACAGGCACAACAGGAAACAAAATGAAGAAATGCAGCCACCATTTTATTTTCAGTAAGCCCCGCCCACCGGCCACCGGGCATTCTGTTACTTGTAGTGCTGCTTCGTGCTACCGCAGTGGGTTGCATGTTGTTCCCCTTGGTGAAAAAATAAAAACCCCAGTGGGTTGGCCTCAATGTCCGTCACTCAACCCCTGCCAATACCAAAGCCTCCACGAGGACACCCACCAGTCACAAAAACCACGCTGTCGTGGTCTCTTGATCCGCTGTTCCGCGGCGGGCTTTTTTCACGACCGGGCCAGCCGTTAAAATATCCAAACAAAGGGTTTACACCATTTGAAAAAAGCCTCACAAGTGGGTGATGAATTCCTAAGTTGAAGGTGCAGCGGGTGGGGGCGTGCAAAGGTGCCAAAGTTCTTTGCCAGACGCGTTTCGGGCAGGACGCCCTTGTTCACAGGCAACACAGGAAACAAAATGAAGAAATGCAGCCACCATTTTATTTTCAGTAAGCCCCGCCCACCGGCCTCCAGGCATTCTGTTACTTGTAGTGCTGCTTCGTGCTACCGCAGTGGGTTGCATGTTGTTCCCCTTCTTGGTGAAAAAATAAAAACCCCAGTGGGTTGGCCTCAATGTCCGTCACTCAACCCCTGCCAATACCAAAGCCTCCACGAGGACACCCACCAGTCACAAAAACCACGCTGTCGTGGTCTCTTGATCCGCTGTTCCGCGGCGGGCTTTTTCACGACCGGGCCAGCCGTTAAAATATCCAAACAAGGGTTTACACCATTTGAAAAAAGCCTCACAAGTGGGTGATGAATTCCTAAGTTGAAGGTGCAGCGGGTGGGGGCGTGCAAAGGTGCCAAGTTCTTTGCCAGACGCGTTTCGGGCAGGATGCCCTTGTTCACAGGCAACACAGGAAACAAAATGAAGAAATGCAGCCACCATTTTATTTTCAGTAAGCCCCGCCCACCGGCCTCCAGGCATTCTGTTACTTGTAGTGCTGCTTCGTGCTACCGCAGTGGGTTGCATGTTGTTCCCCTTCTTGGTGAAAAAATAAAAACCCCAGTGGGTTGGCCTCAATGTCCGTCACTCAACCCCTGCCAATACCAAAGCCTCCACGAGGACACCCACCAGTCACAAAAACCACGCTGTCGTGGTCTCTTGATCCGCTGTTCCGCGGCGGGCTTTTTTAACGACCGGGCCAGCCGTTAAAATATCCAAACAAAGGGTTTACACCATTTGAAAATAGCCTCACAAGTGGGTGATGAATTCCTAAGTTGAAGGTGCAGCGGGTGGGGGCGTGCAAAGGTGCCAAAGTTCTTTGCCAGACGCGTTTCGGGCAGGACGCCCTTGTTCACAGGCAACACAGGAAACAAAATGAAGAAATGCAGCCACCATTTTATTTTCAGTAAGCCCCGCCCACCGGCCTCCGGGCATTCTGTTACTTGTAGTGCTGCTTCGTGCTACCGCAGTGGGTTGCATGTTGTTCCCCTTGGTGAAAAATAAAAACCCCAGTGGGTTGGCCTCAATGTCCGTCACTCAACCCCTGCCAATACCAAAGCCTCCACGAGGACACCCACCAGTCACAAAAACCACGCTGTCGTGGTCTCTTGATCCGCTGTTCCGCGGCGGGCTTTTTCACGACCGGGCCAGCCGTTAAAATATCCAAACAAAGGGTTTACACCATTTGAAAAAGCCTCACAAGTGGGTGATGAATTCCTAAGTTGAAGGTGCAGCGGGTGGGGGCGTGCAAAGGTGCCAAAGTTCTTTGCCAGACGCGTTTCGGGCAGGACGTCCTTGTTCACAGGCAACACAGGAAACAAAATGAAGAAATGCAGCCACCATTTTATTTTCAGTAAGCCCCGCCCACCGGCCTCCGGGCATTCTGTTACTTGTAGTGCTGCTTCGTGCTACCGCAGTGGGTTGCATGTTGTTCCCCTTCTTGGTGAAAAAATAAAAACCCCAGTGGGTTGGCCTCAATGTCCGTCACTCAACCCCTGCCAATACCAAAGCTTCCACGAGGACACCCACCAGTCACAAAAACCACGCTGTCGTGGTCTCTTGATCCGCTGTTCCGTGGCGGGCTTTTTTCACGACCGGGCCAGCCGTTAAAATATCCAAACAAAGGGTTTACACCATTTGAAAAAAGCCTCACAAGTGGGTGATGAATTCCTAAGTTGAAGGTGCAGCGGGTGGCGGCGTGCAAAGGTGCCAAAGTTCTTTGCCAGACGCGTTTCGGGCAGGACGCCCTTGTTCACAGGCAACACAGGAAACAAAATGAAGAAATGCAGCCACCATTTTATTTTCAGTAAGCCCGCCCACCGGCCTCCGAGCATTCTGTTACTTGTAGTGCTGCTTCGTGCTACCGCACTGGGTTGCATGTTGTTCCCCTTCTTGGTGAAAAAATAAAAACCCCAGTGGGTTGGCCTCAATGTCCGTCACTCAACCCTGCCAATACCAAAGCCTCCACGAGGACACCCACCAGTCACAAAAACCACGCTGTCGTGGTCTCTTGATCCGCTGTTCCGCGGCGGGCTTTTTCACGACCGGGCCAGCCGTTAAAATATCCAAACAAGGGTTTACACCATTTGAAAAAAGCCTCACAAGTGGGTGATGAATTCCTAAGTTGAAGGTGCAGCGGGTGGGGGCGTGCAAAGGTGCCAAAGTTCTTTGCCAGACGCGTTTCTGGCAGGACGCCCTTGTTCACAGGCAACACAGGAAACAAAATGAAGAAATGCAGCCACCATTTTATTTTCAGTAAGCCCCGCCCACCGGCCTCCGAGCATTCTGTTACTTGTAGTGCTGCTTCGTGCTACCGCAGTGGGTTGCATGTTGTTCCCCTTCTTGGTGAAAAAATAAAAACCCCAGTGGGTTGGCCTCAATGTCCGTCACTCAACCCCTGCCAATACCAAAGCCTCCACGAGGACACCCACCAGTCACAAAAACCACGCTGTCGTGGTCTCTTGATCCGCTGTTCCGCGGCGGGCTTTTTTCACGACCGGGCCAGCCTTTAAAATATCCAAACAAAGGGCGTCCTGCCCGAAACGCGTCTGGCAAAGAACTTTGGCACCTTTGCACGCCCCCACCCGCTGCACCTTCAACTTAGGAATTCATCACCCACTTGTGAGGCTTTTTTCAAATGGTGTAAACCCTTTGTTTGGATATTTTAACGGCTGGCACGGTCGTGAAAAAAGCCCGCCTCGGAACAGCGGATCAAGAGACCACGACAGCGTGGTTTTTGTGACTGGTGGGTGTCCTCGTGGAGGCTTTGGTATTGGCAGGGGTTGAGTGACGGACATTGAGGCCAACCCACTGGGGTTTTTATTTTTTCACCAAGAAGGGGAACAACATGCAACCCACTGCGGTAGCACGAAGCAGCACTACAAGTAACAGAATGCCCGGAGGCCGGTGGGCGGGGCTTACTGAAAATAAAATGGTGGCTGCATTTCTTCATTTTGTTTCCTGTGTGTCCTGTGAACAAGGGCGTCCTGCCCGAAACGCGTCTGGCAAAGAACTTTGGCACCTTTGCACGCCCCCATCCACTGCACCTTCAACTTAGGAATTCATCACCCACTTGTGAGGCTTTTTTCAAATGGTGTAAACCCTTTGTTTGGATATTTTAACGGCTGGCCCGGTCGTGAAAAAAGCCCGCCTCGGAACAGCGGATCAAGAGACCACGACAGCGTTGTTTTTGTGACTGGTGGGTGTCCTCGTGGAGGCTTTGGTATTGGCAGGGGTTAAGTGACGGACATTGAGGCCAACCCACTGGGGTTTTTATTTTTTCACCAAGAAGGGGAACAACATGCAACCCACTGCGGTAGCACGAAGCAGCACTACAATGAACAGAATGCCCGGAGGCCGGTGGGCGGGGCTTACTGAAAATAAAATGGTGGCTGCATTTCTTCATTTTGTTTCCTGTGTTGCCTGTGAACAAGGGCGTCCTGCCCGAAACGCGTCTGGCAAAGAACTTTGGCACCTTTGCACGCCCCCACCCGCTGCACCTTCAACTTAGGAATTCATCACCCACTTGTGAGGCTTTTTTCAAATGGTGTAAACCCTTTGTTTGGATATTTTAACGGCTGGCCCGGTCGTGAAAAAAGCCCGCCTCGGAACAGCGGATCAAGAGACCACGACAGCGTGGTTTTTGTGACTGGTGGGTGTCCTCGTGGAGGCTTTGGTATTGGCAGGTGTTGAGTGACGGACATTGAGGCCAACCCACTGGGGTTTTTATTTTTTCACCAAGAAGGGGAACAACATGCAACCCACTGCGGTAGCACGAAGCAGCACTACAATGAACAGAATGCCCGGAGGCCGGTGGGCGGGGCTTACTGAAAATAAAATGGTGGCTGCATTTCTTCATTTTGTTTCCTGTGTTGCCTGTGAACAAGGGCGTCCTGCCCGAAACGCGTCTCGCAAAGAACTTTGGCACCTTTGCACGCCCCCACCCGCTGCACCTTCAACTTAGGAATTCATCACCCACTTGTGAGGCTTTTTTCAAATGGTGTAAACCCTTTGTTTGGATATTTTAACGGCTGGCCCGGTCGTGAAAAAAGCCCGCCTCGGAACAGCGGATCAAAAGACCACAACAGCGTGGTTTTTGTGACTGGTGGGTGTCCTCGTGGAGGCTTTGGTATTGGCAGGGGTTGAGTGACAAACATTGAGGCCAACCCACTGGGGTTTTTATTTTTTCACCAAGAAGGGGAACAACATGCAACCCACTGCGGTAGCACGAAGCAGCACTACAAGTAACAGAATGCCCGGAGGCCGGTGGGCGGGGCTTACTGAAAATAAAATGGTGGCTGCATTTCTTCATTTTGTTTCCTGTGTTGCCTGTGAACAAGGGCGTCCTGCCCGAAACGCGTCTGGCAAAGAACTTTGGCACCTTTGCATGCCCCCACCCGCTGCACCTTCAACTTAGGAATTCATCACCCACTTGTGAGGCTTTTTTCAAATGGTGTAAACCCTTTGTTTGGATATTTTAACGGCTGGCCCGGTCGTGAAAAAGCCCGCCTCGGAACAGCGGATCAAGAGACCACGACAGCGTGGTTTTTGTGACTGGTGGGTGTCCTCGTGGAGGCTTTGCTATTGGCAGGGGTTGAGTGACGGACATTGAGGCCAACCCACTGGGGTTTTTATTTTTTCACCAAGAAGGGGAACAACATGCAACCCACTGCGGTAGCACGAAGCAGCACTACAAGTAACAGAATGCCCGGAGGAGGGTGGGCGGGGCTTACTGAAAATAAAATGGTGGCTGCATTTCTTCATTTTGTTTCCTGTGTTGCCTGTGAACAAGGGCGTCCTGCCCGAAACGCGTCTGGCAAAGAACTTTGGCACCTTTGCACGCCCCCACCCGCTGCACCTTCAACTTAGGAATTCATCACCCACTTGTGAGGCTTTTTTCAAATGGTGTAAACCCTTTGTTTGGATATTTTAACGGCTGGCCCGGTCGTGAAAAAAGCCCGCCTCGGAACAGCGGATCAAGAGACCACGACAGCGTGGTTTTTGTGACTGGTGGGTGTCCTCGTGGAGGCTTTGGTATTGGCAGGGGTTGAGTGACGGACATAGAAACCAACCCACTGGGGTTTTTATTTTTTCACCAAGAAGAAGAACAACATGCAACCCACTGCGGTAGCACGAAGCAGCACTACAAGTAACAGAATGCCCGGAGGCCGGTGGGCGGAGCTTACTGAAAATAAAATGGTGGCTGCATTTCTTCATTTTGTTTCCTGTGTTGCCTGTGAACAAAGGCGTCCTGCCCGTAACGCGTCTGGCAAAGAACTTTGGCACCTTTGCACGCCCCCACCTGCTGCACCTTCAACTTAGGAATTCATCACCCACTTGTGAGGCTTTTTTCAAATGGTGTAAACCCTTTGTTTGGATATTTTAACGGCTGGCCCGGTCGTGAAAAAAGCCCGCCTCGGAACAGCGGATCAAGAGACCACGACAGCGTGGTTTTTGTGACTGGTGGGTGTCCTCGTGGAGGCTTTGGTATTAGCAGGGGTTGAGTGACGGACATTGAGGCCAACCCACTGGGGTTTTTATTTTTTCACCAAGAAGGGGAACAACATGCAACCCACTGCGGTAGCACGAAGCAGCACTACAAGTAACAGAATGCCCTGAGGCCGGTGGGCGGGGCTTACTGAAAATAAAATGGTGGCTGCATTTCTTCATTTTGTTTCCTGTGTTGCCTGTGAACAAGGGCGTCCTGCCCGAAACGCGTCTGGCAAAGAACTTTGGCACCTTTGCATGCCCCCACCCGCTGCACCTTCAACTTAGGAATTCATCACCCACTTGTGAGGCTTTTTTCAAATGGTGTAAACCCTTTGTTTGGATATTTTAACGGCTGGCCCGGTCGTGAAAAAGCCCGCCTCGGAACAGCGGATCAAGAGACCACGACAGCGTGGTTTTTGTGACTGGTGGGTGTCCTCGTGGAGGCTTTGGTATTGGCAGGGGTTGAGTGACGGACATTGAGGCCAACCCACTGGGGTTTTTATTTTTTCACCAAGAAGTGGAACAACATGCAACCCACTGCGGTAGCACGAAACAGCACTACAAGTAACAGAATGCCCGGAGGCCGGTGGGCGGGGCTTACTGAAAATAAAATGGTGGCTGCATTTCTTCATTTTGTTTCCTGTGTTGCCTGTGAACAAGGGCGTCCTGCCCGAAACGCGTCTGGCAAAGAACTTTGGCACCTTTGCACGCCCCCACCCGCTGCACCTTCAACTTAGGAATTCATCACCCACTTGTGAGGCTTTTTTCAAATGGTGTAAACCCTTTATTGGATATTTTAACGGCTGGCCCGGTCGTGAAAAAAGCTTGCCTCGGAACAGCGGATCAAGAGACCACGACAGCGTGGTTTTTGTGACTGGTGGGTGTCCTCGTGGAGGCTTTGGTGTTGGCAGGGGTTGAGTGACGGACATAGAGGCCAACCCACTGGGGTTTTTATTTTTTCACCAAGAAGGGGAACAACATGCAACCCACTGCGGTAGCACGAAGCAGCACTACAAGTAACAGAATGCCCGGAGGCCGGTGGGCGGGGCTTACTGAAAATAAAATGGTGGCTGCATTTCTTCATTTTGTTTCCTGTGTTGCCTGTGAACAAGGGCGTCCTGCCCGAAACGCGTCTGGCAAAGAACTTTGGCACCTTTGCACGCCCCCACCCGCTGCACCTTCAACTTAGGAATTCATCACCCACTTGTGAGGCTTTTTTCAAATGGTGTAAACCCTTTGTTTGGATATATATATATATATATATATATATATATATATATATATATACACACACACACACACACACACACGCACACACGCATGCATGCACGCACACACACACACACACATATATATATCAACCAAAGGTTACAGGGATGTTATAGTTAGGAAATAGGATTAAGAAAAACCTTAGAAATTCACTGAAAAAAACGAAGGTTACTGGAATGTTATAGGTAGGCTCAGATTTCACTCATACAAAACCATTGGAATTCAGCACTTATAGTTACATGAGCTAAATATAACTTACACATCCACAATGCGATGCTTATGAACTCACATATTACATCACTCATGACATGGTCAGTGACACCACTGATGACATCTCAAATGACATCGCTGATGACATCACCAAGTGAGTGGAAGTGTTTTTAGGAGTTTATGGATGTTAAACATATACTAACCTACTTCCAAAGTTCTAGCTCACTTGTAGTCTCTCTTAGCTGTACAATTGTATTCATTATCGTCATCTGATTTACTCGCTCATGGTACTGCCTGCCTCCCCGTCACCACTACCTGCCCTCGGAGTTTAGTTCCCTCTCTCCCCCTTTTACAGGATAAGTGGCCTCCCCGATTATAATTCACATCGTGGATCTCCCTCAGAATGGAACTAATCCCTGACCCTATTGGAGCCAATGCCTTCACTATCAACTATCCACCAAACCTCACCAAAAATGCTGCAAAAAATTCAAACACCGACTACTCAAATCTAATCCTGAAACATTAATCTCTGACATCTACGTCTGTCCAAAAAAGGGTATTCTCTCTAATGACCTCATTTTCTACACCAGAAAAAGGGCCTGCTGGCTGAAGATCTTCTTCTCCTTGCTCCGAATTAATGACTCTAGGAAAATTCCTCATGGTCTCAAATTAACAACATCACCCTCACTCTTCCTCCGAGCCAATGCCACCATTACTCTCTACAATAATGGCATCATTCTCATACAAGCCTCTAAGTCTAACCTAGCCAAGATGGACCATATTTTCCCCACCCTCAAGACAGCCATGACCGCTAAATCCTCGGCTTCTCCGACTCACCCTACTAGTTCAGTTGTCCTGTCCTGCTCCTCTCCCTCTGCTATTTGGAATAGTCCTAGTTCGCTTAATTCCCCATACCAGTTAGTTGTCCTCGAGGAATACCTATCCACTATAATAGCCCCGCAAACCAAGCATCCGTCCTTTCATCCGGGAGGTGGGCTAAATGGTCCACCCTTCTCGCCGTTAGCAACTCTGAATCTCGGCATCTCCCCCATCATGAGACCCGGTGAAGACATTCCCCCTCCCCTCCCACTCTCTACCGATACTCTCGCACATAGGGATGCACTTGCCAAGCCCCCCCTTCAGAGGGAACAGACAAGACTGATACCAACAATAACTTCCTATCCTAACACATTGAGCACCTACACTTCAACCTACAGCTGGCCCTCTACCAACCATCCCCCCCACCACTCCTTCCAATCGAGCCTGGCTCCCACATGACCATAGGGAAGCATCCTCATCCCAAGAACCTAGCACCCCCTTATTACCCCATCCAGATATCACTCGAGGTCCCCCCTCTCTGCAGGTTCCCGCCCCTCAGCTCCTATCCTTGAGCCAACACGCAGACTTGGTAGCGCATTTGGACAAGTTATCTCTCCAAGTGAACCTACTTATCCACGAATTCCATGAACTGATAGCCCTCTCACCCGACCACCTGCCTTTGCTTAGGCCTATTAGTTCCAGAGGAAAGCCGCATACAGCCCCCATCTCTACAATCACCGGCCTCGACCAGCACGCCTCGCTCCCTATCTATAAGACTCTACCCCTCCCCAACGCCCTCTCCCGCCCTAGAAGAACGAGGGTGGATCTGGCGGCCAGTGAGATAGAGGATCTACTCCTCTCCTATTCGATCACTCTAGATATTGACAAGGTCCCTCTGGCCCAAATTCAATCCATTCTAGCCAACCCAAATAGGGAACCCTCTAACAACCACAGAGTCATAAATAGTGATAATCTCAAGCAAGTGAACATCACACAGCTCCCTACATCACACACGCCTATTCGGTTGAAATGTGCACTACTCAATTGTAGATCAGCAAAAAAACATGCTACAGAGATATTCGACCTCATCCAAAACAATGAGCTAGATATGATAATGCTCACGGAAACCTGGCTAAATCCCTCCTCCACCCCTATATTAGACCTCCTAGTACCTCCTAGTCACGACAAAATCCGTCTAGACAGAACCACAAATCAGGGCGGGGGATTAGCCTGTATATACCGGAACACACTATCGGTGTCTCACATGGAGGATTCCACCTCATCCGTAGCTGAATACCTATGCCTCAACATCTTTAGTAACCACCTCCCAATATGCAAACTACATACCTTCTACCACCCTCCTGGCGATAACTTACTCTTCATCGAACAACTAATGGAAATTATCGCCTCCAATGATGACCACTCACTATCACAAATCTACCTCGTTGACTTCAACCTTCACTGGTCTAAGCAGAATGACCAAGCGGTGATCTGTCTTAATGCTTTCCTAGCAGAGATGGACCTTATTTAATTCTGTGACTGGCCAACTCACAACAAAGGAGAAATTCTGGACCTCCTTATTTCAAAAGGTAATTCCATGACATTGGTAGACAATACTCCTTGTGATTGGTCCGACCACTACAGCATCTTCTTCCTTCTCAATAGGGAGGTGATACCGAAAAAGATCCAGCCCAAGAAAATTAAACAATGGAAAAGGGACCTCAGGAATATTAACACGGACTGTCTAACTACCGATTGTAAAAATGCCCTGTCTCCCGAAGACAAACTGACTGATGTTCATGAGCTCACGGACTTCTATAACTCAACTATCTCTGATATCATGGACTCAATAGCACTTTTACAACTAAAAAATACTGCCTCCAAATTCTCCAAGCCATGGTTCAACGACAACCTAAACTCGGATCGCCGCAACTTAAGAGCAGCGGAACGTCTATGGAGATCAAAACCATACTCCTTTCACTTGAAAGCCCTTAGTTCGGTTAGAAGCTCCTACAATAAAAAAATCAAGACGACTAAGGCCGACTACTTCAGATCCCAGCTTAGACAAGCCTCTAATCGCCCCCAAAAACTTTTTGAACTTGTCAGACAGCAATCAGTGATAGCTTCCAATCACATCGACTCAGCAGACAATTCTCCTTCCTGCACTGATCTGGCTACCTTCTTTATGGAGAAAACTAAATCCATCAGCCTTGACCTCGAAGCAAAGAGGGCCCTTCTTATACCACTTGAGAGGACGGTTCCGCCTGTCCACCCGGCGATTCAAAAGCCGCTCAGTATTAGCACTAAGAACAGGGCCACATGGTACTCCTTCTCGCCCCTCAGTGAAGATGACATCTACAAAACCCTGCTTAGCATTAACCCCTCCAATCACTTTAGCGACCCACTGCCGCCAGCTGTCTTCAAAAAAATCAAGGAGGCCCTCATCCCCCTCTGGGCTAAAAATGTTAACGCCTCTTTATCTCAAGGCAAGATCCCCGATGGTCTAAAAGCAGCACAGGTCTCACCTATTCTAAAAAAAACTGAGGCGGACAGATCTGATCTCAACAACTTCCGCCCCATCTCCAATATCCCTACTCTGGCTAAGCTATTAGAAAAATGCGTCCTATCGCAACTTTGCTCGCACATCGAGACTTTCAATCTCCTGGATCAATACCAATCTGGCTTTAGGAGTGGTCACAGTAATGAATCGGCACTCATCCACATCATTGATGATATCTTAAACATGCTAGACCATAACGAATCCTGCCTCTTAATCCTCCTTGATCTCTCTTCTGCATTCGACACGGTTAATCACAACAACCTTCTAGCTATTCTGGAACACAGGATGGGCCTCTCTGGCTTCGTACTGCAATGGTTCTCTTCCTTCCTTCACAATAGATCCCAAAGAGTTAAGGTGAACCATACCTTATCCCACCCATCTGCAGTATCCATGGGGGTCCCGCAAGGCTCTGCCCTTTCTCCTATACTCTTTAATCTTTTCCTGGAACCCCTAGCGAATGTTCTATCATCCATGAACATTCTTTTCCATATGTATGCGGATGACACACAACTTTATCTGAAAATCAATTCGTCTGAAGACCTCATCTCACTCAACTCATCCCTGACGATTATCCAAAACTGGCTAACTGAAAACCATCTCTTGCTGAACACCACCAAAACAGAATTCCTTCTCATTTCCCCTCCTAAGCACACCCTCAAGATTGACCTATGGATGAAACACCTTACTACCTTCAACTGCTCCCTGGTTATCATCGACTCATCAAAATCTCTGGGAATCACCCTGGACTCACACCTGAACATGAAGAAAAATATTAGTAAGATGTGCAAGGGTGTGAATCACCAAATAAGGACTCTTAGAACCCTAAAATCATTCCTCCCTCAAGAGGACTTCAAGCAGGTGGTACAAGCACTTGTCCTACCAAGGCTAGACTATGGAAGTGCAATGCTCTGTGGCCTCCCCAAATATACCTTAGCCACGCTTAGGGCTTCACTGAATGCCGCTGCTAGGCTGATCACTGACACTAAAAGAAACAAGCACATTTCCCCAGCCTTAAGATCTTTAAAGTGGTTACCCTACGAAGCAAGAATACAACTAAAGATTGCTTGTCTGATGCACAAAGCCCTCCATTTCAAAACACCTGGATACCTGGCTCAAAAATTGGAATTATCAGGTGGTAGCAGACCTTCCAGAAGTGCCACCTCATTGCTACTCAAACCGCAGACTTTTCGCAAAAAGAAAACGAGACTCAGAGCCTTCTCGGGCGCGGCACCCAAGATCTGGAACTCTCTCCCTCCGGAAATCCGCAGAATCCCCTACACAGCGGCTTTCAAACAGAAAGTAAAAACAATCCTAATGACCAAGTTCCTGCCTTAACTGGATCATGGCTCGTCTGTTCTCGAAATGTCAGTTTTTTTTCTTGTTTTTTTTCCTATCAACTGTTAATGTCTAGGATTCTCTGCCTTACTTATTAAGTAATGTTTTGCGTTACCTTTTTAAGTTATATTTTGCTCGCATTTATGTACAATCTTATTAGTTCAACATGTTAGCCTCTCTTACCTTAACGTTCCCCTACTTTGTTCCCCCTTCCATTACTGTGAAGCGCTCTGATACCCTTCGGGGTCTTGTTCGCGCTATACAAAACTTTTTAAATAAATAAATACTAATGAGTGATACTATCTCTATCATGTGTGACTGTTTGTATAAGTGTGTGAGTGGATGTTGAGTGGCTCTATGGGTGTGTGAGTGGATTTCTCACTAGGTCTGTAGGTGTGTGAGTGGTTGTGTCAGTGGTTGTATGGGTGTGTGAGTGGGTATCCGAGTGGTTGCATGGGTATGTGAGTGTGTAGTTTTGTGGGCATTTGAGTGGCTGTTTGGGTGTATAATTAATTAGATATATGGGTAGCTGTGTGGGTGAGTGAGTAGGTGTCTGAGTGACCATGTTGGTGAGTGAGTGGGTGTGTCCCTGTAACCTTTGGTTTTGTTTAAGAGAATATATATATATATATATATATATATATATATATATATATACACACACACACACACACACACACACACACATACATACAACAACAGACATGGTGGTCTGCTACCACCATCCCGTGTTAGATGCAATTCCTTGTGGGTCTCAAATTTTGAGTTACCTTATTTATATTCGATTAAGCCCTCTGATAAAGGGTGCAACATTATGGTATTGAACACATCTGATTATAGGCAGGAATCCCTTCAACAGCTAGCAGATGCTGACTGTTATGAAGTTATATCATGGGAGATATAGAAATAGTCCATACACATATATCATGGGATGCTACTTAAATGGCACGATAGGGATTTATTAGATCAAGATGAATACAACTATTTGAAAGAACTATACCCTAAGATACCCTGTCTATATCTCTTACCTAAAATTCATAAGAGCTTAATACAACCACATGGGAGACCCATTATCTCCTCCAATGGGAGCCCTCTAGAAAATAAGGCTATATTTTTGAATCACTATCTAGCTCATTATGTAGATGACTTGAGATCACACTGTCGTGACAGTACAGATTTGTTATGAAGGATACATGACATTGAGTGGGAGGACACCTACAGTATGATCACACTGGACGTATGTTCTTTGTCTACATGCATTGAACCAAAGAAAGGGGTGGAAGCATGCTTGTACTACTTGAGAAGTTGTTTCCTTTCCTTACATGACCCCACTAAAATGATTGAGCAAATTATGACCTATTGCCTGGCTAATAAATTTTTTATTTTTTAAGAAACACTTTACAGGCAACACACTGGAACAGCGATGGGCACTTGCTTCACCCCCAGCTTCACAAATGTATTCCTTGGCTGCTGGGGGAGCAGGTGGTCTGGAGTGACATCATTGACATCTATACTCATCATATACCTATATGCATTAGGTATATCGACAATTTGTTCCTTGTGTGGGATGGGGACACATTACTTGCTAATGAATTCATTTTCAAACTCAGATAAAATGATCTAAATCTAAGCTTCACACACAAAATTTGCAAAACTGATAGTAAATATCATGATGTTGCCCTGCATGTACACAATAAAAAAATATGCACATGGGTACATAGAAAAGACACTTTGGGCAACAGGGTTTACATGCTCGTAGTTATCACCCAAACACACTGAAGTGGAGCATCCCCTATGGAGAGTGTTAGGAGCTCAGCACATTGAGAAGTGTGATTTTGACAAAGAAAGCAATTGTATCCTAAAAAGATTTAAACAGAGAGGGTATGCTGATAAGGTCCTGAAACAAGCCTAGGCCAAACTACAGGGCCACACTCAAGAAACTGTATTGTTCAGAAGCAAAACTAAACCATTGGATAAGAAATCTAACTTGACTTAAGGAAACCTCCCTGAGATTCATTATCTCTGGAAGAGTCAGGGAACTTATAAAGAAGCATTGGAATTTACTTAAAGCCGACTCCATCATAGGGACTGAAATTGGTGCCTTCCCTGCCATTAGATGTAGAAAACCTAAGTCCATTAAGGACATAGCAGTACCAAACCATACCCCACCTATGAAATCCACATGGCTTGCACTATCTTGTTTCCACAAATATGGAACTTGCAAAGGTTGCAAATATAGTGACAATAAGGATCACTATAAACTACCCCCGGTCAATACGAAGAAGATAACTAAATTCATCACATTCACTACTGAATATGTTATCTATGTTCTAGAGTGTCCCTGTGGTCTCATCTATGTAGGGAGCACCAAACTATGGTCAAAAGAAGGATCCTAGAACATCTACGGCCCATAAAAAACAATTACCTGAATTACCCGGTAGCTAGGCATTTCTACACCAAATATTAAAGCAATCCCCAACTTCTTAAATATTATGGCATTAATAAGATAGCCAAAAACATTAGGGGTGGGGATTGAGAGAAACAATTTAGAATTCAGGAATCTCAATATATCATACAGTTGAACTTGAAACATCATGGGCTGAATAGGGATGAAGAACCGGCTCTTCATATTGGGATCTAATTCATGGGTCCTATGTGTGGGAACACGCACCTCGCTTAGTCATTTCATCCCATGATCCTCTTTGATGAATTGTTCATTTTTTAGTCCTAATAAGACCTGTGTTCCAGGCACTCTTACCTTGCTTTTCTTAGTACTTTAACCAGTCTGATTGTTTGTTATATCAGATTTTACATCACTTTATTGCACATCATCACTTTATTCCTATGCACATTTATCTTTATCAGCCCAATATAGATTATGCTTCTTCCCTGGGGGTACAGACATACCCAGAGACACTATCATAGATATTGTGATCGTTAGACTCTCTGCACATTTAGGGCGCTGTCTCATGATTTTTTATTTTGATTTTGAATTTACAAAATTCCATTCCTTTTGATGGGTGTAGAAGCCATATTGTGTTCCTTAGGAGACATGCTTTGAGTTACATGAGGGCATTGCTCGTTATTTTTCAATGTACCATCTGTACGTGGAACACAAATTGCTATATATCACGTGAGAGTGGTCATGAGATATATGTCACACTGTTATTAGGACCCTGCGAACATTGGAATTATTTATAAATTAATTAGCATTATGAGATAATGCATTGTATTAATATTTTTGGGGAATTTCGATAAAATATTGTGCGTAGCACTGTTATTTGCACTTTTCACTAGATTATATTTATTGGCACTTACTCCACATACATAATGAGTTTCCGGCCGCCGCACATGATGTTACAACTGATGATATACTTGTGTTTTATTATGAGAACCTTTTGCCCCATTTCAGGCTATGCACGTAACAGAACAAACAAACCATGTACATTCTTCTATGTCTATGCTGTTAGAATATGTCATTCTCTTAACCTGGCCTAGTGTTACAAATGATTATAATTCTTTTGGAATTAAATATTAGAATTGTGAATGCATTACAAGTTTTGATATTATGAGAGAGTAGTATTCACCTTGGCAATATTGTTTATACTAAGTGCAGCCTGGATCATAGCATTTTCTTTGTGTTTATGCATAGTGCATCATTTATTTCCACTTTGTAGGCAGATCATTTGAACTTGACAAAGTCTACGTTGTAGCTGAAACAAGCCATCCGTCTTTTCAATTAATGGATTAATCAGCTTTGGAGTGCTGCAGTTTACTTGATTTACGGTAAACCTTTTGTGAAATGTTGGATGGAAGTGCAAGCCGTTGCCGGCACCCGTATCACCAGGACGGAAGCGGCCTGCTTGCCAAAATATACAGACTATATGCCCTTGGCGCATTGGGGGACCCGCTCAACAAGAGTCTGGAACATTATGGGCAAACTTTGTGGCTTCTTCCAAGGGATTGGATCGTTTTCCAGACCGCCGCATCCAACAAAAATTACGGCGCAGCTGCAGCCGCAGCTCATGACTTCATGGGGAGATTAGAGCATTGCATCGACGTCTCAGCGCAGAACGGACATTGGGTAATGCGGCTGAGCGTTGGGGACACAGGACGGGACTTTGTTTTAACTGCAGTGCTATGTGCTTGTCAACCGGGATTCCTCTTTCAAATAGCTCCATACCATTACTTCCAGTGCTCACTATGAGATTAAGCCATGGCGGGATACTTACCCGACTAGCCAGGTGCCTGCTGGGAATTGTGGTTCGCCGATACGAACTGCAGTGAGGTTCAACCAATCGATATGGCTCAGCTGGACTGCGGCAATTAACGCGGGAGCAATTTGCATATATAAAGAAGGAGGTTGGCGGGACATTTCACTGAAATATGGCATTTGATAAAGGCATTGCGCCGAAACGCATCATGCCATTGTTTTAAATAAAGGCACCTTTCCTGTATTCCCCGTTGAGTCCCCTCCAGTTGCTTCACCAGAAGAGACTGTTCTTGTCGTATTTTGCGCCCTGCCCTTAGCGCATTGGGGGACCCGCTCAACAAGAGTCTGGAACATTATGGGCAAACTTTGTGGCTTCTTCCAAGGGCTTGGATTGTTTTCCAGACCGCCGCATCCAACGCAAATTACGGCGCAGCTGCAGCCGCAGCTCATGACTTCATGGGGAGATTAGAGCATTGCATCGACGTCTCAGCGCAGAACGGACATTGGGTAATGCGGCTGAGCGTTGGGGACACAGGACGGGACTTTGTTTTAACTGCAGTGCTATGTGCTTGTCAACCGGGATTCCTCTTTCAAATAGCTCCGTACCATTACTTCCAGTGCTCACTATGAGATTAAGCCATGGCGGGATACTTACCCGACTACCCAGGTGCCTGCTGGGAATTGTGGTTCGCCGATGCGAACTGCAGTGAGGTTCAACCAATTGATATGGCTCAGCTGGACTGCAGCAATTAACGTGGGAGCAATTTGCATATATAAAGAAGGAGGTTGGCGGGACATTTCACTGAAATATGGCATTTGATAAAGGCATTGCGCCGAAACACGTCATGCCATTGTTTTAAATAAAGGCACCTTTCCTGTATTCCCCGTTGAGTCCCCTCCAGTTGCTTCACCAGAAGAGACTGTTCTTGTTATATATATATATATATATATATATATATATATATATATATATATATATATATATATATATATATATATATTCACGCTCACTCCCGCTCCTCTACGGTTTAGAAAGCACTCTCAGGGTCTTTGCTTGATTAAGAGTTTCTTTAATTCATACTGCCAATAGTCAACATGACGTGTTTCGCTAACGCCTTAATCTAATGTTTTCAAGTTGCACGCTTTTCGGCGTGCAACTTGAAAACATTAGATTAAGGCGTTAGCCGAAACGCGTCATGTTGACTATTGGCAGTATGAATTAAAGAAACTCTTAATCAAGCAAAGACCCCTGAGAGTGCTTTCTCGAAACCGTAGAGGGAGCGGGAGTGAGCGTGAATATTGAACGCGGATGCACCTCCGCGTTATGAGCACCCGTCCATGAGTGCGCCGGTTCCAGGTGCAGTGGAGCAAGGATATATATATATATATATATATATATATATATACACACACACACACACACACACACGCACTCACACACACATACACACACACAACAACATCCGTGTGATAGATGTAATTCCTAGTGGGTCTCAAATTGTGTCCTACCTCATTTATATTTAAGAGGTAGGTAGATTTCCGACCAACTGGCAATAGGTATTTTGCAAACCCACCTATTAGTACATAGATTGGTTTGCAAAATACCACACTGGTTGTAAAAATACTGGTCACAAATTGCGACCAGTATTTTTTAACAAGTGCCCCTACATCTGGCCCTTAGTGTGAACATAACAGCTTTACTCATGAAGTCACAGCCTCTTGATATGTCTTGTCATGAGGAATAGGGTCAAGACTGATTTGCATATGGCTGGGTCTGAACTGAGGTGGCGAAGTGAGCTAAAGAACGATGATGGATTCAACCCAGATCTGTGACTGGGGGTGAGTGCCTGCAAGTTTCAGCGCTCCGTCCATCATCTCCTTGTATTTGCTTTGTTTGCCCTACCTCATTTATATTCAAGAGGTAGGTAGATTTCCGACTAACTAACAATAGGTATTTTGCTAACCCACCTATAAGTAAATACATTGGTTTGCAAAATACCACACCGGTTGTAAAAATACTGGTCACAAATTGACACCTGACAAGATGTAAAAATACTGGTCACAAATTGACACCTGACCTGATACAGATCCTGCCACTGCCATGGCTTTCGTTAGCTACCAACTACTATGATTTGACAATTCTGTAAAGTCCAACATATCATGTAGAGGAGCTAGAAGGGTAGATGGTGCAATTTTAAGATCAACAGCTGTCAATTGCTTGCTCCATATATCATTCCAATAACTTTATTACAAGACAGAAGACTCCATAATATACACCACCTTTGTCTTTAATAAAATCAGGACTCTCCTTCATCAATTGGCTAGGATTATCTGTAATTTTATTACAAGACAGGAGGCTCTTTAATGAGAAGTTATAGTCCGCAGTTCAGCTTCCTCTTTTCTTGATGGTTAGTATCTATATAGTCCATAAAAGAACCACAAAATATAAATAGCAACAAAAATCCAAGAAGAAACCCATGGATCTAATTTAGGGGGTCACCATCTTGCTCCCGGCTACCCCTGGCACTTCCTTTGCGACCCCAGGCCTCAGAGGTGGCAAAAGCAGTCACAAGAAAGAAGTTAAACAGTCTCCTGGTGAGAACTGTTTACATTCTGCTGCTCCCACTAGGATCTAATTCTATAAAATAAGTAAATTCAGCAGAGGAATGCCACTGTTCTGAATAAACAAAAATGTTAAATAAAAACACACATTGATGAACAACTCATCACATGTCTTTTTTATTAAATGCATGACAAATTCTGTTAGAACCATGACACTTTGTGCTTGGTGTCTTCAAGTCATCATATATAAAAATGTGTTAACAATCCGAGAAATACTGTAAGCCAATATTTCTTTTTTAGCTCAATATCCTTCAATTCAAAAGGAATGTGTAAAGTGTCCCTGGCATGTCATGTCACAATCCTGACTACAGTACAGCTGTATATATGGTAGACATTTATTTGTGTTAGTAACTGCTGTGGTATACTAACTGTGACCTAATTATGGGGTTCTTAACATCAGAGCAAAGGTCATATGATGTCACTTCATAGGATGTCACTGAGGTCAAAGGATGTGTGATGTCACTTCCGCTACCCCTAGAATTTTAGTGAAACGACGCCCACAAAGAAACCATAGTACTTCTATTCCTCGGTCACCATTCATCATGTGTGTGTTCTCCATCAGTGAGGGATGTTCCCTTTCCTAAAGGCCTTGCCTTGATGTTTCAGACTGTTGAGATCGACACTAGAAATAACCAAAAAGCTTTTTATCAACTGTTACAAAGGTGGAAAATGCAACAAGAGGAGGGATATTATGTATCTCCTTTGTCTTTAATAAAATGAGGGCTCTCCTTCACCACCTGATAGAAGGATCTGCCAAGTGCAATGTTTCGGTATGCCCACAGCATATGCAACAACTCACAGGTTGGTTGTCTACATATCCAGTGATCTGAATGTGGAGAAGGACTGCTCTGTGCAATCTGGCTGGCATCCCATACCAGTTATGCAAGAGTTTGAAAACCATTTGCATTGTTCACTCCACCCCTTTGAGGGCATCTAAGGTTCCGGTGAGACAATCAAACAGCCAAGAACAGGCACTGCTCACCAGAGTTATTCAGGGAGCAACCATCTTGTCCTTGTGTAGGCTGCATCTCTCCCACATTCTATTCTCTCTGTGCTCTGTTCAGTTACTGGAGCCCTTTATTTCCAGGCTACGTAAAATGATCTATAATTGGCGGGCAAAGAGCCCCTGCACAGCCTTGGGCCCCACTGCCACTACACTTGCTGCACCAGTGAGAGCTACGCCCTTGAGTAGCATGCATAATACACACAAATCTTACTTACATACAGGCATTTATGTGCATTTTGAGCTTTGGGGATTGTGTGTAAATGGAGCGTGTTAAAACCTTTATAAATCGCCCATTACTTTTTAAACATATCCTGGATTTTAATGACTCATATATGGTTAGCACACATTATCTTGTATGGTTATTGTATAGTGTTTGCATACCCATGGACAATGGCCCAGATATTTCTAATCATAATTAAAACATTGGAATGTTGAGCGCTCCATTGAAGACAATGAAGTGCTCCGGGCTTCTAATGGCTGATAGAAGCCCGGAGAGCAACATTCAATGTTTGTTTCATTTCACAGCTGTTGCTTTGAACAAAGGCCTCTCGTAGTCCGAGGGGATTTAAACCCACTCGGTCTCCAACATTCTGCCCTCTAGGGGCGGAATATTGTAATAGCCTTATGACCCTCCGTAGCGGGCTCTACCGGCCATTAAAGGCCCACTCCCTTGTTAAAGGCCCTCGCCTTAATGCTGGAGCAGGCCTTTAATGCCGGTAGAGCCTGCTACGTCGGGCTCTAAGGCTATATTAGAACATTAGAATGCTGTGAGCTCCATTGAAGACAATAAAGTGGCTCGGGCCAAGTAATAACTGGTTTAAGCCTTCTGCTCTAACTTTCTAATGTTTGTATTTCTGTTCCTACCTTTTTAATCTAGAAGATTCTACCACAGTAGGTGCATTGTGCTAATAGCCTTATGGCCCCTCTCCCTTGGGCTGTACAGGATGTTAAAGGCCCTTTCCCTCGTTATAGTCCCTCACCTGAAGCTCTGGTCTATAACTCAGGTTCAGGGCCTTTAACAACTGATATAGCCCTCGTTAGCAGGCTATAAGCCTATAAGTCTATAATTCTGAGTTGGGGGAAATCTACCAGAGCCTCTGAATGGTCTGTTTCACCTTCTTTCTAAATACAGGTTTTTTTCTTTAGCCAGGTCTCGTCAAGTCTAAAGTCTTAAGACAGTTCCAGCATGCTTTTTTCTGAGTGTTTTGTCCTGTCACATTACATTAAAAAAATCTGCAGAGCGCCGTGTGATTTGGGGGAAAGTCGCTGACATCAAATTGACATTGTTGTTTTTCCAGCCTGTTATCCAAGAAGCTGTGACTAGTCAGAGAGAAAGGAGATATCTGTCACTCAAACCATCCATTTTAGAGGGGACGAGACAGGGCACATCAGGCAGATATGATAGTTTGTTGCGCATCAACTGGAAGAAAAAAGATCCCCTGTCTGCCAAACTAAGATATTCTGGGTACTGTACATACTCTGAAATTCCAGGCAGTGTTGCCAGGCAACTGGCTGCATTTTCTACTCTTGACACAGGTGCATAATGCTAAAGAGAGCGCCCCAGGGCTGCAGGCCTGCCACAATTTGAGTTAGACAGTCCCATTTCTACCTCATCTCTTTTTATTGCCCCTGAAATGCAATGCTCGGTTTCTTTACAAGCCACCTGATTGGTTTCAGGGCGGTAATTACAGGGCGTTAATTGCGTCGTGCTTTCTCTGGGCACGTGAGGAGGGTTGGAACTTGAAACTTGTCAGGGCTGAGGGGTAACTGAGTGATGGGGCGGGGGAGTCCTTCCACCGGAGACTGCACGCCCCCACAGCAGCGTAGGCATACTGTATATCAAAAATGCAGGGAACTTGGTTTGCCATGTCGACAACATATATTTTCTATAGAAAAGTAGAAGGGGGCGGGAAGCAAACATTTAAAACGTATACATTACTTCTTGTTTTTTTTGTCTTCTATTGAATTTTCATTACTCTACACTCAGTATTATATACTACTGAGTTGTGACAGCGACACTGCATTGAAAAACATTTTTGAATCTTAATTAAGGCGTTTGACAAAACTGTACAAAACTTTGCAAATGTTTGATTCAGCCATATTAAATCGACCCATGAGAGTTTAGCACAAATTCATTATGGGGTACAGGGGCAAAATTAATAGTGTGGTCTCCAAAGCAAAAAGTGCGTTTGCATATGTAAACTGCCATAAGTAGAACAAATATCTGTTGTATCTACAGAAAAGGTCACTGGACGGATTTTCACCAGACATATGATGAGGTGGACTGGTCTTGTCGAACTCAACAACCTTTTTTGGTTTTGTGAAAATTAGATCATTGTATTCTGCAAAGGAAAAAAAATCCACATCAAATTAGATAAAAAATCAAGTCTATCTTGATCAGTTGTAATCACAATTATGAAGCTGCAACTTCTGTCCATATTATTAAAGTTTTGAGAGAAGTTATAGGTCGGTGAATGGCTTCAATTCATTTTTCTACTTTTTAATAATGTGAATTTGTACAAAATCTAAATATAGGCCGAAATTATGATTTTTCTGGGTGGAAAGAAACTCTTTTCCTCTAGAGGGGCAGAAGGGTGTGACCGGCTTTGAATAGGTTTAGGGAAGATTAGGCCCCTAAGGAGTGGAAATCCCAATACTGTAAAAATATATCTATTTCCAAAATCTCAGTTTTTACATTGAAATATACATCTTATATATGGAATTGTTGTGATAAAGTTGCATTTTCAGTTGAAAAGGTGAGTTTTGATATGCTTATAAGTTCTGTGCTGTTTGCCATGGTCATGAAATTAACGTGTTTCTGTTCTTCAAGGAGTGCAAAGTTAAAGAGATTGCATTTGGAAGCACTGTGTTTCATTTAAAGCCCATTAGGAATCTGGGATGCACGGTGCAGGGTCCCCGTATTGGGAGAGCCAACTATCATAGCCTTTGCTGTTTTTGCTGGCTCTGCAGGTGCCAGGGATTAATGGAGTGTGTTGTTGAAAGCCCCGCCCTGCTCCCAGACCCCACCGCACACATCCCAAGTCTATGCTTAGTTGCTTCCGTGGATATGGGGTGCTCCAGTCAGATAATCACATAAGGGGGCTTGAGGAGATTTTAGGACCTGCGGGAACCAACTCCCCACTCAAACTTCATATCACAAAACATAAGCCCCGGGTTTGAAATGCTAGGGAGGAACAGCAAAAGGCTGAGTGTACTCTTAAACGCACAAGGGGATTCCCTTTTCAGGACGGTTCCTCTCACACACCAAAGGTGTCATGCTTCATCATAGGGGTGCCTCCTCGCGTGAGAGACCTAGTCTCTGCGCGGGCTACGACCCCCTCGCTGCGAGGGAGGAGCTCAGGGATGTTTTTGTATGGGGTCAGCGGGTATTCTAAAACCCTATGTGAAGCTGGTTTTGGAAAGTAGTGCAGTGCTGTGATGTGAGTGATTTAAAACTAACTATGGGGTTAGCTATGATGCAACTTTTATTCAGCTACCCGGTGTCAGGATTAAAAACAGAAAGCTTCTGTGTTGTATCAAGACCAACATGTTTCGGCCAACAGACCTACAATAGTATCACCGGCCTTCTTCAGGGTCAGAGATACAGCTAACTGCATTAAATAAGTGAATACTCCGTGAAAATCATGAGAAAAACACGTGCAACAAATAATAGTATAATACTGAACCGATAAATTTTAGCCTGTTCAGTATGTTCAGCGCACAACCACTTTTGGTTTGTGCAGTTCACCACATCTGTCCCGGCATAATAGCCATAAGGTACGTGCGCCAATAACCACAAGCGGTGGGGTCCCAGGACCTCGTAGCGCACGTCCAAGGGCAGGGAATCCCCTTGTGCGTTTAAGAGTACACTCAGCCTTTTGCTGTTCCTCCCTAGCATTTCGGACCCGGGGCTTATGTGGTGCTCCAGTCATAGCCTGCTGCACATGGCCCAAGGCTGTGTCAACCTGTTCTGCAGCTATGGGGGTGGGGGGCGAAGGCCATGTGTGGTTCGCTCTGTGGACTCTGGATTTTGGGGGGTTAGTTGAAAAAAGTCATGGCCAGTCGGACATGCCCAAAGGTTCTTTGCAGAGATGAGAAGAGAAAAAAACCAGAGGGGGCACGTTTATTCAATATGGATAAATGGATTTGATACAAGAAAACGAAACACTAGTTCCTAAAAATTGATGCAAGGAAACATTCAGCCATACTTATAGAATGCAAAGTGAATCCGTCCACAGTACTTAACACATCAGCAACTTGGATACATCGATGAATCAAAGCAATATATACAGGCATCTGTGGAACACTTGAACTTCCAATCAGTTATGCAAAAGGCTGATGTATGTACATATATTCACTATGCATATATGTAGACAGAGTTGAGAGAATTATAGTGCCGACAACACAGTACACTGAGAATAGTGAGTCAGTGAAAAAATATACACAGTGTAAACAAAGGGGTCATGCTGGCGACTAGGGGGGAAATGAGTGACAGCAATCTGTCTCTTTTGGATCTTTAGATACATATTTTCGACATTCATCACCAGTTAAAATGTCAACGTTTTGATCCAGTTCGGTTCCTGGGTCTCTACGTCAGTCTATGGCCGTGTCTGGGAGTTAAGTAGAATTCCAAGCACAGAGTCCCAATGGCTGGAATTCCTGCTGCCGGTCGGTATTTTTGCATGGAATTCTGCCTATTACTAGTTAGAGCTTCTGAATGGAGAATAACTTTGAGGGCACAGAATTACTGTGCGGAATTCTGCATGTTATTCCTCATTCCGATAGTTTTCCCACTTCCCTTTACTATCTGCTCTGAGCCGGTGGTAAAGGAGTGCAGTGGTTGCCCCGTGGGATGGAGGTGAAGAGAGGGGGTTCAGGCAGTGTAGAGAAGAAAGATTCTGGCAAAGTTTTTGCACAAGAAAAACATTGTCAGGGATCGGAGACGAGGCTTGACTGCTATTACAGCCAATGATCCATGCGATTTTACTGCCTGGAATTACCAGCTGGTGACATTGGGTCCGGTATTCCCGCGCCCAGGGAAACGGGGTGCGGGAAGACAGGGCCAGTTATGTTTTAAATACTGGGGAGGGATTTGCTTGTACTTCCATAAATATGATTGAATGTATGAATTGATTAATCCATGAGAACCCATGGTTAAGTGCAGCTGCACCTACATATGAGTGCGAAGATACCAACAGTATTTTCAAGAACTCAAGTTGTAAGCTCGATAACACAAAATGTACAAAACTTTAGTAAACTGATGTAGGTCAGCAACAGAGACACTCTATCCTGAATAAATTAACAAGATTGAATCAATTCAACAAAAAATATCTCAAAGCAGCATCAAATGTATGCATGTTGGTCAAGGGCGCTACAAAGAATTGTGAAGGTGACAGAGCAGTGCTGTTGTGAACGCAACATGTGACAAACATCAGGGAAGAGAGGAAACACGTAAAGCAAATACAGAAGGTGTGGATGACAGTCAAGAAACAGTGTAATACGTATGATAAAAATGTGTTCATGAGTTTGTAAAAAAACATATAATAACCCTCAGGTATTTAACTTGTTTGATATTCAAGTAGTAAATACCATGTCATTATTTCTGCTTGGTTGTAATAATTTGATAACCTGAGAAGCTTCAAAAACATTCCAGATTTCTTGCAATATGAGAGAGCTCTGATTCTCTGCTCATCATCATAGGCCATTAGCCTACAGAATAACATTCGGGAAGATATCTCCCAAATGAATTCCTGAAATGCCCTGGCTGGCCCGAAGGGTAAGGGCGAGTAGGTCTACAAATATGGCAACCACTAGTGGGGAGATTGGGTCCTTTCCTGGTTCCCCTTCTAGTTACTTCCGACTGGCTCTGTTCGCCATTGGTGACTCTGGTTGCACATCGGTGTCAATATAGAAATTGCGTGACTTATATAAAATCTACAGGAAATCCAGACTCCCGTAATGATTCCCGTAAGTACTCCTATCGAACCAAGTCAAAAGCCTTGTCTGCATCCACCAGTATTGTCATGAGGGGACGTGAAATAACATTGCCTGCAAAGCTGAGATCTTTTTACCTTCTTGACGTTCTTCTAGGATCCTTGCTGATTAGATAGAATTGTGCCCGCGATTGTCTTCTAAAACCGAGTTGCAAAGATTTAAGTTCTTAGCAAAGAGATGGAGTCTGTATGAATTAGAGATGTTTGGGACTTTACCTGTCCAACAAATAATATGATAGTGGCTTCTTGCCAAGATTGAGATGTTGTTGTGTTGTCCTAGAAATCTTGGCATAACTCTCGTAAGGGTCAAATACTTGTGCTGCTATCACTTTCCATACTTCAACCAGTATCCCATCTGGACCTGGTGGTTTTCCATTCTCTATCCCTTGTATAATTTGATAAATCTCAGCATTTTTTACATTTGCTGATAATATCACTTTTTGTTTCATTAGGAGAAGGCAGTTTATGGCCTTGCATTTTTGTGTTATGAAGCAAGGAATTTACTGTATATTCTATTATTATTGCCACATTAGACATTTCTTTAGACGTAGTTCTGTTAATCTAACAGTGCAAAAAACCCGCACTTTCTAAGAATTCTGTTGTTTCAAATGTAACCCTCTAATTTAAATCTTTTATTCACTCATTTCTTCTAGCCTTACCCTGCACCCTTTTCAGCCCATGTGACACCCCCTGAAAGTGCCATGGCAATGTATCTCCCTTGGACTGAGTCGGTTACATATGTTATTTTTGGGTTGAGTTTTCATGCCTCTTCACACGTTTTCGTTTTTAAAAACGAATTTTGCCCATTTATCATTTTCTTTTCCCCCTTTTTTGCTGTGTGTAATTCTACTCATACCAACCTCTCCTGAGTCAATAGAAGGTATTGCTAGTTACCATTTGCTGCTTCATTCTGTTTACTTATCTTTCTCCTTTTCTTTTTTCGGAGGTTTGAACAAATTTATTAGTTTCTCTGTTTCCGTAACAGAAAAGACAAATTTGGGTGCATTTTAAACTATGGTTTTTAGAAAGGTGTTGCCAAGAGGACTCAAATCTTAAGGCTCCGATCTCTAGTGACGACTTCTGTATGAAATGCCCGGGGACACGAGAAGATCATGATCATTGCATTTACTTGGTCAGGAATTTGTTCCACCGCTGACAATCTCAGAAGATTTAGGGCCTGATTTCGATCTTGGTGGACGGGTTAATCTGTCACAACGGTGATGGATATCCCGTCCGCCGAAATATAAATCCCATAGGATATAATGGGATTTATATTTTGGCGGACGGGATATCCGTCACCGTTGTGACGGAGTAACCCGTCCGCCAAGATCTAAATCAGGCCCTAAGGAATATCTTACAAGGGTTTATAGGCTCTTTTCTAGATCCGAATGGAGCTTCACAACGTATGCATTAAATTTCACTCTCCACATTAAGTGTAGGATCTTAATTCAGGATCCTCTTACTTACTAATTTCATCATGGATGTTTTAAGTGATTGGTTGATTCCAGCAAGTTCTAGGATGCTTGTAAGGGAAAATACTTTTTTTACACTTGATTATCCTTAGGCCCCCGGTTGTACTCTAAAACCTTAATATTCTTTTGTAGCACATTTAGGTCATTCTGATCTCTCATTGTCACCCCCTGAAAGTTGGCACTCTGTGCTCTAATCTTCTCAAAGATTTCTTTTTTTTTCTAAAAGTTTAGCATCCTGCAGCAAAAACATTGATTGGATCTCATCAATCCGACTGGTCATTGCTTACGTTTTGACTCCATCAGTATGTGAATTCTTTCTTCTACTTTCATCTGCTGCTGCACAAGCGCTGTCATAATTATAGTCAGTGCTAATTTCTCACTTGATTTGGCATCCTCTGCAAAATGGTTAATTTCTGTCCCACACTCAACATTTAGGCACATTCGGTCTATGGAAGCTAAGCCAGGGGCTAACGTGCATGGCCTTTTAGCCAGTATCTTTAGCGGGTTCTTTTCAACATGTGGTTAGATTTGGGTGGCGTATTATTATATGGTTATTTGGTCTAGTCTTTGGTCTTGGCTTGTCGCCAGCGCTCCTCCCGGCAGTCATAATTTGGCAGTTACGTTGAGGAGGAGGGATGGTTTCTCTCAATACACCCACCAATTGGCACCTAGCCAGTAGCTCCTTCTCAGCAGGCATCTTACTCACTTGGCAGTCTCCCCCTATCTTATGACCCCTGCTTCTGCTGGACTTACAACAGCTTATACTGCTCGTTCAGCTTCAGGTGTTGAAGCCGTTAGTAATTCTAAGGGAAGCATCTGTGCAGTTGCTGTTACCACGGTAGTCTGTATTACTGAACGCTTACCCGGAGTGTCAACCTCTGTGCAGCCTGTTGCCTCTGTTATCCCTTGCATTTAATTGCTTCCCCGCCGTTCGACCTCTCCTCATTGTGGGTTCAGTCTGAGTTAAGTCGACCTTCTATACTTATGAACAAGGTGCACTTAAATGAGGCTGCACCGTATGAATTCCTAGCTTTACAATGGGAGCTTCGCTTGACATTTCAGAGGAGGAAGCAGACAAGGGTGCTTGGCAGTTGAGAAAGGGATTGTGGGAAAGGCTGTATCCAGATTGGCGTCAGTGTTCCCTGCCCTTATTAGAGCTAAAGCTAAGGCCTCATCTTCATTGGCCTCTCTCTTGGCCTCTTGCTCAGTGTCCAGATTCTTGTGAGTTTTATTAAGTCTTGAACCACCTGCCACTCTGTTTCTCTTCTTATCAATTACCAGGGTTTGTATATGTGAGGACTACTTGTGGGCAGCCGGGCTAGCCAATTGTTGTCTATTGTCGCACTGTCAACTTCTCGAATCCTGAGCCTATCCTGTCTCTGGCTCTTGAATACAAGGCTTCTGAGAGACCAGCATCATCCTGAAGGTGATGAAGAATCACAAAGAAGCTCTCTACTGTCCAGGCAGCCCCAATCGACCCCTGAAGCATTGATCTCCATGCATGTCTCTCTTTTCCGCCAGATGGACAGAAATCGGGTTAAATTTACTTTTAAGACTTTCTGTTTTAAACCTAATATACAAGCTGTGCTCCTTGTGATTAACATACCTCTAAAACACCTTACGTCCTCTGGTTGGGACATAAAAATGTTAATTTTCCGAGCCATGGTGATGGAGAGCGGCACATTTATTGAAGACATGCAGGTGAGTATTACCTGAAAGGTACACGTTTCATGACCTCTTCTGATTCAGGTGTTCAATTGACTCCATATCACAAGAACATCTAGGGGCATATTTACAACAAACTGACTCAACACTGCACAGCAAGCCAGCTTGATGCTCCGCGCTGCGCCATAAGGAAAGTGCAGGGATGCGTCGCATTTACAACAATACGATGCATCCCTGTCCTTTCCTTTGTGCTGGTGCACAATTGGCTGCCTAGGACCAATGCAGGCACCCTTGCACCATGGTGCAAGGGTGTCTGCGTTGTAGGAATTATTGTGTTTGTGCAGTAAGGGACACCTTCCTGCACAATATAATCAGTTGAGGCGCTTTCCTCATTCTATATGTGCTGCAGAATGCAGCACATATAGAAAGAGGAAAAACAAGGAGAAATAAAGATATTTCTCCTCATTACGCCTCCCCTGGCGATACGTAGGCTTTTGACGCATTCCCAGGTTTACAAGTCCTTGTAAATCTGGGAATGCATTAAAATCCATGGGTGTTGTGTGGGAACACCCATCGCAACGCCCATGGAACTCCTCTTTGATGCAGAGTAAGGCAACACAGCGACTTGCACTGCTTTGCCTTACTCCATATCTACAAGGCCATGAAAAGTGATGTAGAGTGGCTTTGCGTGGCCTCATAAATATGGGTCTGCACTCTGCGCTGCATCAAAAAAAGTGACGCAGCGGCGACGCAGGCTCCTTGTAAATATGCACCTTAGTCTCGAGTCCTTGACTTTCATTGAACAATACACTTCTGGGAGTTGGAAGACTGGTTTACTACAACTGAAACAAGCATTTGCAATGCAATAGGTCTCGCATTTGAGAGAGTTTAAGCTATTGGCATTGTAAATGACAGTGCCTTTTATTTTTATGCTTTGATAATCAACACATAAATAAAAAGCTTTGTCATGTACAATGCCAATAGCTCAAACTCTTGTAAATGCGATACCTATTCAAAGAAGCGGCCGCCATTGTCCTGGGCTGCTTAGACAGTGAACGCGCGCATGGCGCGCTGAATGTTGCAGGAAAGCATGCCGTGCCTGCAGTAGGAGAAACTATTTAAAGAAAATAGAGCTTACAGACTAAATAAGACATACCGTGTAACAACCGAAGTAAAAGGGCCAGTCCTCATGGGAGGCTACAAATGAAGACAAGGCAGTACTAAGGAGGGACCAACAAGCCTATTAACGAATCAGAAGCCAGCATTTACAAAGGACAATGACATAAGCCAATGACAAATATGGGCGGAGAGTGGGCGGGGCATCTGTGCCATACTCTAATACAGCATGGCTCGCAGAGCAGCACATGCGCTGCCCAGGCTCGACCTAAAAACTGGACTAACACACCTGAAAATTATTGTTTTGTAACAGTTAATTCCACGGCTGGTAAATCTGCCCTCTGGCGATGCAGGCTCGTGTATCCTTTATTTCAGCTGCTGTGTCTCAAATCTAAAGAGGATATTTCAAGCAGAGGGTCGAGAGAATCTCTTGTGCAATTGATTATGGATGCAGAAGCAAAATTACATTTGATATTCGATCAGCTTCCTTTTACTAGCAACAAAGCCATTTTTTAATTTACTTTTTGAAAACTGGTAACTTGGTGACCACAATGGCCTGATTATTGCACTTCAAAAGATCGAGGCCCCATGTGCATTTTCTTTTATTTACTTTAATGTGCAGTTTTAATTTACCTCACAGTTTGAAGCTGGGAGGCTTTTCCAATAAGCCAAGACAGCTGGAAGGCGGCATCTATTGTTGATGGCTACATGCATACTGTAGTTGGTCATTGATTGGTCTTCTGCTTAACTTTTTAAGGGGATGCTGCTTTTCCCTTCACTGTAACCTTCAATACTACCTCAAAATAATAAAACACATTTGCAAAAAGCTGAAATTAAAAAGAAAAATAAGGTGAACTCTCTTTGTAGCTTTCTTTGTTGATTCTATGCAAAACCAAGAAGTAAAGCAACAGTGTTAAATTAAGCTGGACTTTGACAGTCAAAGGCAGACATGGCTTAGAGATGCTTTGCAACTAGGCACGCTTCACAATGATTGCAGCTCGTCATTGTGATGTAATTCACATGCATATGAAGCTAGTACGTTCAGATATTACACAAAGTCAATGAGACGCGCATAGACAAATGGAGGCCTCGATGCCTCTAGTGTTCTTGTGTTTCCATTCAGAGAGGGCGTGGCCTAACTCTTTGGCTCTGTCTTTCCACTTTGTGCCAGGGTTAAGATTGATTTGTGTATGGTTTGTCCCTTTCTGCAATAGCACAGATAGGCTAAAAACAATGTAATGGAATGCACCCAGATAATTTACCAGTGCTTCAGATCGAATCAAGTATTCCCATCCATGTTTTGTAATGTAAAGTACTAAAACATATTCAATTTCTCAGCCAATTCAGAGTTCAAACTAAAGCAGGGAGATTTTGAAGAATGCTTAATTTTAGATTCAATATTTCGAACCAAAAACTCCTGCTACCATATAAACCTTTCAAATAATTTTAACATAGATTTGATAAATTGATTCATCACTAGAGATAAATAAGTCAGTAGCAGTACTGGTCATAATCAAGAGCTAACAAAAGTTTTTGAACTTACAACTCAATTCTCTTGTCCAGTCGTTAAATGCCAGGGTGACTTTGAGGTGCATCGATCCAGCAGGGCAGCGACTCGCTCACGCGTCTGCAATGCTTGCAGAACTTGCTGTGTCGCTAAGCGCTGGGTTTTACTTTATGGTGCCATCAATCCAGCCCCTTTCATGAGAACTAACCTTCACCTGAAACTATGCATTATTTTACACACTCTATGTTATTACCAAGGTTTTTACTGGGCTGGCCGGCGAAAGGAGAACTGCAGTGTTTAGAAGAATCTGTGTGCAAAGAGGGATATAAAAAAATACTACGGTCCACCATGACCGCCTAAGGTTTATTATTATACATTGAATTCCAGTTCTGTAAGTGTGAGGATGGTGGTAGATGGAGGTTATAAAAAAGCATTACTTGTAAAGGTCAGTGGGAGCCCTGTTACTGATTTAATACGCGGCCATTTGTTGTGGCTCAAGGATGCAGCGGGAACGGAGAGGGAGAGTCTCTTTCAAATAACACCAAGCGGACTTTTTAACCGCTGACCTTTTTAACATACTCTGATTGAATTACTCTGATCTGCTACCAAGCATGAATTTAATGAAGAGTGTAATCTCTTTCAGGCTTCCATTTTGTAACTCATCCTCCTCCATTTTATATGTTCAGCAGTACTGTGGGTGAAATGGAGATAGATTATGCTTTTCTAATATTGAGGGGCTTTAGAATGTTTCCTACATTTTAAGACCATATAAGGTCTCTGTCTGGTTTCATATGGGTCATTTGAGACACAACATGCAAGTTTTAATTTAAAAGATTAATTTCATTCACGGGTACAGCGGCCATTACTCAACTCAGCATGAGACTGAATATTGTAAATAGTGTATAATGATATAAGGTGAAAATTCAGTTGTCAATGGCATTGTTTAACCCTTCAGATCCCAATATATTCAGAAAAATGTTCTCTTGATGCATAAGTTTAGCTCACAAAATACATTTTGCAGCTCAGAAACCTTGTTTTCCCTTCCCTTCCTCCTCATGTTTCACTTGCTTGAGTTCACCTGTTTGCCCCATTTAGGGTCCTTCTTCACCAAAAACACAAATCTCCCACCTCATTTAGAGATGGTGGAACTGCCATGTTTCTGAAGGTATAATCCAGTTGGCTCCACCGTCAGAAAGCCATTGCCCCAAAATTGAAAAAGAATGCTGAGACGGACAGAGAACATAGCGGACTGCCTGGCATTCCGCTTTGCCAAAAGAGCACCTCCACACCAGCGGATGCACTTTCAGCAACAAGTTCCCACCAGGCATACATGAATCTTAAAATGAAGCATATGGTCCTCCCCAAGAGGGCGGAAGTGGAGCATGGCGGCTGGAGCTGATGCAAAGGCTCTGTCTACATGGTAACTTGGCAGGATGACTGTCGACCTTACCAACACCAGGCGAACTGTCACAAAGGCTCTCATCACCAGTGAACTCGACTACAGCAACTCCCTCTACGTAGGAATAACAGCCCAACTCATGCGGAAACTCCAGACGATCCAGAACTCAGTGGCCAGGCTAATCCTCGACCTCACCAAATGGATGCACATAACCCCTCACCTCAGAAAACTCCACTGGCTACCAGGAAACTCCGATCCGGATCCCTTGCCCTAGCTGCCACCCGTTTTATCCACCGGAGTAACAGCGAAGGCCACTCATTCTCCCATTTGGCGGCCAAGACCTGGAACGACCTCCCATTGCACCTCAGAGCCTCACCATCGCGCCAGCAGTTCAGGAAGGACCTCAAAACGTGGATGTTCAACCAATAGGTGAACTGGCAGCATCATCCGATAGCACCTTGAGACCCTCACTGGCAAAGCAGCCGCGTTCTACAAATCTTGATTGATTGACCTCTGAATGAAGCTATTTGTGCGGGAAGGTTATCTCACATCCACTCACTCCTCCTGCTCTACTTCCTCTGTTTTCCCTCTGTTCGGCTGCAATGTAAGCCACAGTAAAAAGATTGTTCCTGTATTTAATTTAACTTACAAACCTTTTTGTTTTCACAGTAGTTTATATTTTACAGTATTTGGGCCATTTTTATGTTTATTTGAGATGATTTATTGGTTCACTAGATCTCCATTTATAAACCTACCTTTGCATGTATTTTTATATGAGCTCTGCCTCAACCTGACTTAGATGAAACAATTAGCACAAAATGATTGTCTGTCTATTAATAGAGTTATTACTGCTTGGCATTTGTATAGCATGTTTATATTTTTATGAAACCAATCACCTTGTTCTCTCACAAACACAACCAAGAACAAGCAAAGGGCTGGATTGAACCTCCAAATAAAATGAGCAGTGGATCTTAGACAATCTCATTGGCAAAATCCCTGGGTTCCATCCTAGGCTCTTAAATGGTCCCCCACATCAACACAACAGCTAAGAATTCCAATTATCATCTCAGAATCTTACGTAACGTCAGATATGTCCTGCTCAGACCTGATCTTAAGAGCTTAGTTCTAGCATAGTTACACCCAGAATAGAAGGAAGTGCTTTACTCATAGGAATTCCTAAGTCTAGATTTGCACCATCAAAACTGGGTATCCACTCTGCTTCACATCCAATCTGCACAGCAAGGGAATTCAATCACATCACTCCAGTCCTAATATCCTTGAAGTGGCTGCCGCTAGAGACACAGCACACATTCAAGTAAATGTGTGTCATACACAGTTACTACAAATAAATGCCTCATAAAACCTGGCAAACAATTGACTTTAGACAGAGAAACCCAATACCTCAGAGGTAAACTGCTAGATCGTCCCTGGAATAAGAGAAATTCCTTCACGAATCAAGCATTTTCAATGTTTACCCCAAAATCCTGAAAATCTCTCCCAATAAAGAGTGGGTACGGCCTTCACTTGGCTCAAAACCAGCCTTAAACCCATTTCTGGTAACCTGCTGACGCAAAGTTCTTGATAACCCATATGTGGTTAACCCTCATTGTAGAAAAGCACTACTTACTTATGACTGTAACCATTCAAGAATGTCTAACTACCAGTTTTCATCCATACCTGCTGTTAGATAACATTTCAGATCTGTTAAATGTGTTTGTCGAATAGGTGAAGCACTCTGGCATCCTTGCCTAGCTTCAAAGTTGAACTATAACATAAGTAAAGAAGTTAAAATGAATAAAAATAATAGTTGGCTCTGAGAAGTCTTCAATTCAATTCATAACATCTGTAGAAGTGGAGGCAGGATACACTTTGATGATTGAAACACAAACAAGCTCGTAATCAGCAAGTAGATATTTTAACATGACTGCATACTACATTTGCTCTGCTAAACCTAGCATGCAGCTAGGTCAGCAGGTGAGTGTTGATGGAAATACTCTCTCGGTGCTCGATGCCTAACTAAGGACCTGGTTTAGAGTTTAGCAGACAGGTTACTCTGTCACAAACTTGATGAATATCCCGTCCTCCGTATTACAAGTGCCTTAAGACATAATGAACTTGTAGTATGGCAGACCGGACATCAGTCACGATTGTGACTGAGTGAATCGGTCTGCCAAACTCTGAGTCTAAATCAGGCCCTGTGTGCTGAGTTATGTCTAGATCTTACTGAAGGATGCTTGCGTTCAAGAAACGAAGGAGCGCTCCTCGTACTGCAGGCATGCACGCACCTGGAACATTGTGCTCAGTGTACGCAGAGCGCCTATGCTGTCCAGATCACTCTTGTGCCTATACACTTGCGGTCAGCTGGAGGGGTGTTCCACAGGTTACCTAGAGTGCCAGGCATGAGAGGCTGCTGTGAGATCCTGGAATCCATCTTGGAATGGCAATGTCAAACTGTGTCTTCTTCTTCAAACACCAAAGAAGCACCATAAATGTAATGGAAAGAGATGTGTAAAAGCCTTATAACCAGTCGTTGCCAATATGGTTGATTAACCATAGAATATTGTTCAAGATTCCCAATATAAGATGGAGTTAAGTCTTTTTCTGTGGTGCCAGTTGCTGTCTTATCATATATAAGGGAGACATTCAGTCAGGAGAGGAAGATGCATCACAATGCATTGATGCACTCATTTTCTGATGCATTCTTCTCTTCTTTGTTTCAATTTTTGTCCCAGAATTCTGCTTTCAGCAATCTGATCTTCATCTGGATTTCTTCGCCTGGAGTTCTACCTTGAGTCTTCTCTCTGTCCTGATTCCAGGGGGAGTTTGGTGCCTTGTAGATTTCTTGAGTTCTAACGTTCTTCCTCACTCAAGAACTATAAGATTACTAATGAGGGCTTTTCCTCCACTCAGGACCCTCTTAAGGAGGTACCTATCACGCTTTACATAGAGGATTCTGTGCTGAATGGTAGGAGTCATCCTTTCCTTAGGAAATAAAGAATAGAACTCAACAGACCATCGCAGCATCCAGCCTTTGACACTTAGGAACTCGGTACCACGAGTTGTCCAAGAAAAACAAAATAACCTATGTGTTTGCAAAGCTGTAAAGACATGGAGCTCAGGCACAAAGAAGCTGGCTGTGGGGACATTTTTGTATTGCACTGTGTACAACTCTCACACTTCAAAGTCTTTTTGCTAAAAGTCACAAATTGTCTATCTCACGAATTTTGATGAGGCAGGAGTTAGGTTGTGACTCATTGCTAGAAGTAGCAAATGCTGGGATGGTGGCCTGCCTAGGACTACCGACCTCTATTCTTCATTCAGCACATGCCTACTTAGTGACCCATGTTCCTAAATGACAGGGGTCACAATGCCCCCAAAAGAGGCACAGTATGTGTGCAACATTGCAGCACCTCCCAATGTCTGTCACCTGCACAAGTATAGCATATGCTGTCACATTTTCACAGCTGACACCTTGCAAAAGGTTACTCCCGACCACAAAGATGGTTGTAAAGCATTTGTACATTCCATTGCGATATACAGTGGGTGAGAAATTCCCCTATAAACCCCTATTCCTTGTAACTTGCAAGGATTCCCAATGCTTCTACTGTTATTCTCAGTGCCAGTATGAGTGGGAATACAGGTGCGTGCACTGCAAATTATAACTTTGCACTCGTAGGGTCAGATTTATCAAGGTTTTGTGATGCTCTTGCGCCACGCAATGGGGCTCAATGGCGACGCAAAACCTATGTGAGATTTATCAAGCCACGCAAGGCAAACTTGCGTGGCCCTGCGTGGCTTGATAAATCTGGAGTGAGGCAGCGTGAATCGCCACGTTGCATTACTCTGCCCCAGGGAGGCGTTCCATGGCTGGAGCGTGGGTGATTCCACGCATCCACCCGTGGATTTTGGTGCACTCCCAGATTTACCATTAGTGGTAGTGGGTGAGGGGTAACAATTGGAAATATCTTTATTTCTCCTCGTGTTTTCTTCTTTCTATGTGTGCTGCATTCTGCAGCACACATAGAAAGAGGAAAATGCCTCTCAGGATTATTTTTGTGTCCCTTTCTGCACAAAGAACAATCCTGCCTACAACAAAGGCACCCTTGCACCATGACTTAAGGGTGCCTGCGTTGGTGGTAGGCAGCCAAAAGTGCGCCAGGGCTCAGAACGGACAGGAATGCGACTTATAATGGTAAATACGGAACATTCCTGCCCTTTCCCTTTCACGCAGTGTAGCAAGGTGGCTTGCTGCGTTGCGCTGCATGAAAGAATGAGAAATCTGCTCCGTAGTCTCTTGTGCACCAGGCCTCTGGCTTTCAACTATTAACACTATCCCGATACACAGTCTGGAATTTTCTACAGTAACATGCAATTAGTGCATCAGTTTAGAAGCATGCAAAAACGTCAAATGTAATGTAAAAGTAACAAGGTAATACAACACATAATGGGTAACTTAATGTACTACACAGTGTTACCTAACATATAATATGGAATAATATATGTAAAACATAAAGTGTAATACAATATATCAAAGCATAAAATATAACATAAAATACAATGAAAACGTAAAACATAACATAAAACAAGCATAACAGACAAAATAAACCAATAGGTAATTTACTCACCACAGAAGCCAGTTAAATAATATGTCTCATTTGGGGCAAGGGTACTCAAAACAGACACACTGTTTAACTACAGTCTTGTTTTTTAACCCACGTCTAAATTTGGAGAATTGTACCTCCGACACAGTGCAGAATTACGTAGGATTCTCTGTAGGCCCATGTAGAAAAGGTATACATTGTTTTTTTTTTTTTTACATTTGTGTTCAAAATAATGAAACATATGCTGTGCCAACATTTGGTACGAATAGTTTCACCTAAATATTTGACCTAAAATGCATTTTTTCTTACTTTGACAACAAAGCAACAGATGCAAGGACAGTCATGCACCCAACATGACCACATTTCCGTTCCATTGTCCTCATGAAATATGCTTTTTTTTTTTTATCTCAGTGCCTCTCCAGCTGATAAAAGTACTGGAGCCTTAATCCCTTCTGCACACATGGGCTTTGGATTTGTATTTTCAACCTGAAAATGACCTTTCTTGCAGCCAAAAGCACCTGGTGAATCAGTTTCAATTGAAGAAAGGAGATAAATGTGGTTACATTGTTTTGTAGCCAAAATGTTACTAACAAATATTATGATTGTATCCAAAACTACCGTACAGTGCTAGGAGCATCTGAACTGGCCTGGTGCAGAGTCAACAAATACCATAATTAAATAGCAAAATCGATAGACCCTTGTCCAACACGATGGCTTTGTGTGAAATGGAGTCCGGCGCAGCGATAACAGGGCACGTGTGTCCCAGCCGCTCAACAAATCAGCAAATTGCAATGAATTTTAATCACTACTAAGTCTGGATCAGAATTGAATGGATGACCCAGAGGTGAAAGGTTACGTAACCCGGTGCCACCGCATTGATTCCTTGGGTCCTCCTAGTGGTTCCACACTGGAACGACAGGCAGGCGTGTTGGATTAATGCAGCGGCTACGTGTAACCTCATCTCATCATCGCCCGACAGCGCATTGACACTGCAACCAGAGATCACTTTAGCTTTACGCAATCCTTCGTCAAGACTGTAATCAGCGGCGTCTTTATCCGGAAAGTCCAAGTGCCCCAAGACCTTCTAATGAGGCGCAGCATCCACAGCATCTTGGGCCATGACATTGCTGCCTGGGCTTGACCTTGCGGAGGCATTATAATGTCTAATGCATTTGGTCCTTGCAAGTAACTGAAGTTGCCTGTACTATCATACCAGCATTTATTTCAGAAGATAATTAGTCTCTATTGATCCCTACCATGGGATCGTGTCCTACCACTCAGGACTTATAAGATGACTTGAAAATTACAGGCTCTGGAAACCATTCTAGGAATGGTGCTCGCGCGGACTGCTGTCGAGACATTATTTTATTGGATAGCGATGACGGATTGCTCCTTGGAAAATTTCCTTCTACGCCATTGCCCTTTGGGGTGGTCATTTACATGGTATCGCACAGCTTTGATGCATTTTTTCTATGTATCTTATGGCGTGCACCTGAGCCTTGTTTTGGTTAAGCATCCCTGCATCACAAGTAGAGCAGGCAGATATTTTAATTATATAAGTTGAAGTGAAATACTAGAATAACATTAAGCTATTTCAATGTCACCACATTCTATGAGATAAAAATTAAAGGAATCATTGCCGTTCTAGAATGTGCTTGCAGGCTTATTGTCACCATAAAATTCCTTTGTAAAACCCAACATCACCTTGGCAGCTGCAATGTTATTAGATGCAGAGGTTTTAAGAGATATGCAGTTCACAAGGAACATTTAGAATCCTATGCGTTATGAAGAATTTACTATCATGGTTATCACTAGGGGTGAGTGTAACTGGCATAATTCTCTCTTGTGTAATTACCACAAAAATGCATAATAAAGTGAGAAGCATAATCCAGCAGTTAGCACTATTTTAAATGCACCCTCGCATGCAAATGGGGCTGAGGATGCATTTTGCACTAAGAAAATAGCAGGAAATGCTACAAGACATGACCAGCAGTAGCCAGTAGCTGCTCGCTACCTTTTAGTTCATTTTTCCTGTGCTCCTGCGGTAGGATTTTTACTCTTAATTGATCAAGTTGATGTATTTGCGTAATTTTGTAATTTTGTAACAAGAGTAATGTGTAATTACTGAAAATACTCGGATTACTCTAGCATAATTAAAATGTCATCCAGGCCTTGTTATCACCATCAGTAAGTGAGATGAGTTGCTATGACTCAATACACACTTGTGCATTTTATGCAGTATTTACCACATATTGTGCACCATCATCTGTGACTTCAATGACTTCATATTTACTTAGTTGACTGGTTTATGCTATTGCCAATAGGGGATGTCTAGACTGTGTTGGCGCTATTGTGGTCGAAATACTGCCCAATGTAAGATAATGAAGAAACTATGATGTAGTGGGTTTAGTCTTAGTGACCAAAATAAAGATACGTGTGAATTTAGTGCTCCATCGATGAATGCTACTTACTGAATCTCCTTTGGCCAACAGCACTTACACAAGATGGACTTTCATTAATTATACTGAGTTAGGACCCTTCCTCGTCTGATGAAGGGTTTGGTAAAAAATCAAGTAAATTGATTGCTGTGTACTGGGGTGTGCATTGTTTCCCAATTCAAATGTGGTGCTATACAGGATTCACAAGCTCTGAATTCATATTTTCATTAATTGGGCATATTGCAGATTCTAGGAAGCACCGAGAAGAGAGGAACTGTGTGGGGGGTTTCTTAGACACTCCTGGGTGGTCCCTGCAGATCTTTCACCAAGGCTGATAAAGGGCCCTGGGTGTCAGTGACCAGAGCAGACCTGCGGTTGCTGCCCTAGGGTTTGTGGGCAGTCCCTAAAGAGCATCCTCAAATGCTACATTTCCCTCATTTGCCTGCCAGAAGGTTACCCCTGTGTCCCTCCTGGATGACCCTGGTCACTCATCTAACTGCTAGAACTGATTGCATTCCTCGAGGAGGGTCACATCTCATTTGTGGGGACCGATTCGTATCTTCTATCGTGGCTACCTGTATCTAATGTGCACCTGACTGTCGCCGCTTGGTTACTCTTAATGGAGTTTTGAGATCCTTTCCTGTAGGTGCATGAAGCCATTGTGTGCCTGGTATGGCCTCAGTGACTCGTAGGCGACCTCTGAAGAGTTTACTTTGGCTTCCTGTAATCTAGTGTGACCCAGTGAGTTTGTCCTGTACAAGTCAAGCATTAAAAAAGAACCATAACACGTTTACCTGCTGGGATGGTGGGCAAATCCACATACTCAGCAAGCTCTCACACCTCTTCATTCAATTTCTCTCATAAGCACACTAAAGTCTACAAAAATGTATACAAAAAAGTGATAGATGGAATGCTTGAGTTCATCTCAGCCACTGGTAATTACTCGGGCCACACCCCAGTTCAGTGACTAACCCTGGGCAGAGCAGGCGTAGTGCCTCTACGCGAAGTTCCACAGAGTTGGAAAGCAACTCCGTGGAACTTCGCTACACTCTGCTCCGTGCCCTCCCCCCTCCCAAAATAATTACAATTAATTAAAAGGCACTTACCTGCCCCGTGGCTGCCTCCTCCTCGCCGTCCTGCTTCACTGATAACCCCTACGTTGTACGTCTTGTGCGTGCAGGAGAGCGGCGATGTCCAGGAGGAGGCAGCCACGGGGCAGGTAGGTGCCTTTTAATTAATTTTCATTCATTTGGGAGGGTGGAGGGGCCGGCTAACTACTGTCCACCACGGAGTCGTAGTTTTGCCTGAACTCCACGTTCGCAACGGAAAGCGGAGTAGGCAAAACTAGGTAAACTCCGCTGGCGGAGCGTAGTTACCCGCCCGGGGCTGCCAGTGACACAGTGTGCATTGGACCCACTTTTGGGCATACCTGTCCCACTTAGAGCAACACACTAAAGTATAAAAAAAAAAGTGTTATTTTGCACAGCATGCCACCTCAGTTTGGACCCCGTTATTTGCAAATCAGTCTTGGCCCTGCTCCAATGGGAACAGTCCGGACCAAACTTCCAGGCCAGGTCCTCCCTGAACCGGAACACAAGCAATCCAGGACCAGTTTTGCCCTAGTTAGAGCTTATCAGACAGGTGTAGGTTGGTTTCAGTGACGCAGTGTGCACAGCTACACGATTGCAGTGGCAAAGGAAGTGCATTTCAGTGCTCATCATACATGACACCAAAATGCTTCTCATATGGGAAACACACAATTAACACCATTCCAACCAGACAGACATATGAATTAACATAATGCACATGTTCTCACTTTCTACACTGCGTGCAAAACCACTCCGGTCAACCATATATGACACCAAAATTCTTCCCAAATGGGTCATACTACAATTCAATGCTTTTGAAATCAACTACTACCCATGCAACACATCCACCAATGCATTCCTCGCCTCATTTGAGAAATGAAGCACTATATAAATGTAATAAAAACACAATTACAGACCTTTTTCATATATCAAATTCCAAAACTAAGGGCCCGATGGGCAAAAAGTAAGAATTGCGATTCCCAAATTGTGATTCTTACCGAATCGCAATTAGGAAATCACAATTCCTAATGTAAAAAGCCTTAGAACTATTAATCAGCGGTTCCTAGTGGGGTCGCAAATTAATCTACCTTATGAATATTAATGAGGCAGGTTGCAATTTGTGACCCACTAGGATTTGCTGGCATCACAGGGATGGTGGCCTGCTGGGGTCAGCAGGCCACCATGTCTGTGATTGCTTTTACATAAAGCATTTTTTTTTTTTAAATGCAGCCCGGTATCCTTCAAGGAAACCGGGATGCATTAAAAAAAAGAAAGTGAAACTTTTAAGTTTAATTTTTAGGAGCAGGCAGCGGTCCGACAGACCACTGCCTGCTCTTGAAAAATATTTTTTTCACATTCTCAAAGGGGAAGGGGCCCCATGGGGACTCCTTTTCATTTGCCAATGGTTACCATTGCCTTTCAGACGTCTGTAAAACATTTATGCTTGAGACTGTAATTCAGTTACAAAACATTAAGATATACCATACCAATTTGGTATTTGGAATGGACGCCCTACCACGCTCCTTCCAAATACCAAATTGGGTTTGGGTCACAAACACAAATTGAGATTCTGTAACAAGTTACAAATCATAATTTGCTGTTTGTACATTTAAAAAAGCATTTTTGCGGTCGCAAATGGCCTGATTCAGCGAATCGGGTCGTTTGCGACGGCAAAAATGCTTTGTACGTCTGGCCCTAAATCTTCTGTAAATCTATGGTGGTGCCACATTCCTTCAAGACATCCAGGTGCTCGTCACTTAGCTAGTGATAGACCTGGCATCTGATGGCATGGTTTCCCCTGTCTTTTTGCTTATGACTTCCTGTTTTTGACTGTGTGCTGGACTTCGTTTTTGCTGGTTTTAGGACTCTGGGCACTTTACCACTGCTGACCAGTGCTAAAGTGCATGTGCTCTGTGTCTAAAATGGAATGGCATTTGGTTTCTCCATGATAGGCATATTTGATTTAATAGTAAGTCCCTAGTACCATGCACCATGTGTGCCCAGCGTCTGTAAATCAAATGCTACTAGTGGGCCCGCAGCACGGATTGTGTCACCCACATGAGTAGCCTTTCAAAGATGTCTCAGGCCTGCCACCTCAGAGTCGGTGGGTGCAGTTTTAAACTGCCACTTCGACCTGGCAAGTTTGCCTACTTGCCAGGCCTAAACCTTCCCTTTTATTACATGTAATGCACTCCTAAGGTAGGCCCTAGGTAGCCCCATGGGAAGGGTGCGGTGCACTTAAAAGGTAGGACATGTGTTTGTACGTTTTACATGCCCTGCTAGTGAAGAACAGCTAAACTTGTTTTCACTACTGCAAGGCCTATCTCTCCCATAAGTTATCATTGGAGTTGCCTTGTAACATCTTACACAAGCGTCTTCCAATTGGGAACAGATAGAAAATTGGAGTTTGGTGTCTCTGGACTCGCAATTTAGAAACACATCTTTTAGTAAGGTTGATTTTTAGACTGCAGGTCGGAAAATGCCACTTTTAGAAAGTTGCCATTTTCTTACTTAACCATTCTGTGCCTCTGCTGGTCCCTAGGATACATGTTGGGGTAGGGTGGCAGTTGGGCTTTGTGAATTCACTCTAGACAGTCACACACAAAGGAAGCCGAGGTGTGCCCTGCATATCCTGATGGACCATCACCCGGTTGATGGGTCTTCCTGAGCTACAGTGGAGGGAGGAGCTGAACCTTTCACCTGAATAGGCCCGTGCCTGTCGCCACACGAAGAACTGCGTACTCCCCTGTATTGTGTCTGTGCCTAGGCCAGGAAGGGCAGGGTCGTGCACACTACACAGACCTTTCTTTGAAGTTTCCCTACTTCATAGACCAAAATGGGAATAAGTACCGGACTTTTGGCACCATAAACTCGGAACACTCTGGACTGAGGCCATTTTGCCAGGAAGAAGGGCTGTTGGGCTACCAGGAAGGACTGCCACTTTGCTGTGTGCTTAGCTGTGCTGGCCTGCTGCTTCTGTCCTGGGAGTAAGAGGACTGGACTTTGCTCTCTACATCCTGCTTTCTAAGGTTCTCTAAAGGCCTGAGTTGAACTTGCCTCCTGTTGGAAGTCTCAGGGCCATCAAAGACTTCATTCGTAGTACTGAGGCTCGTCTGCTGAGAGCTCTACTTGCCAAGTGGTGCCAATTCTAGTTCCTGGGCCCTTGGAAGTGAATTTCCGTGCTAGAAGAAGAAAACCGACGCCGAGCAACTTTCGAACCGGCGCCTGTATGCAACTTTGATGCTTTGAAGCCCCAGTCTGAGTTATTGTTTTCTAAGAACTAGAAGTTTTTTTTAACCTAAAAGAATTCATAACTTGATTTGTGTATGTTGATTTTTGTGGTTCTGGTCTTGTTTTACTCAGATAAATATTGGCTATTTTTATCCTGGTCAGAGACCTGCTCTCTCCCCCTTCAGCTCCACTGTTAGTGCCGCTGCCTGGCAAGGTATTTGTCTGTCTTGGGTCTGTGCCCGGGTTGCCTGTTTCGTTTTGTGCCCATTTTTTGGTCTATTGCCTGTTTAATCCTTGTCCTGTCTTCTCCCCTGTGCCCTTGTTTTGTGCCCTTCTGCCCGTTTTTGCTGCCTGTTCTTCCTGCCTTTTTTCCCTGCCGCAGCTGCCCCCGTGGTCCCTCCCCCCTGCGAGTTCCCGCTCCAGCCTCCCAGCTGTGTTTCCCTCCCTCCTCCCCTATTTAATGGTGGCTGCATGCAGCGGCGCGCCAAAGGCAAGCCCGTTTGCGCCCGTCCGTGACCCGACCACGACCAGCGCCAGGGACCCTGGACCTCCGACCATCCACCGCTACGACTCAGCTGCCCTCCTCACACTCAACCCCGGAAGGAACAACAACTGCCAGCTGTCCATGCCGAACACCACCCACGGCCAGTTCTCCTGCCGTCACTGCCGCCAGACCTTCACCACCCTCCCCACCCCCACGGGCACCGCCCCCAAGTTGGACACCAACACCACCGAAGCCCTGAAATACATCCTCCTCAACATGCGCTCCCTGCACAGACACGCCATAGAGATCTGGGACCTCCTCGACACCCTCTCGCCAGACGTCGCCTTCTTCACAGAAACCTGGACCAACGCCTCCTCCGCCCCGACATCGCCACCGCCATCCCTGACGGATACAAGATCCAGAGGAAGGACCGCCCCAACCGCCCAGGAGGGCTCGCCATCGCACACAAGAGCTTCCACCAACTCTCCACCACGAATGACTCCTTCTCCAACACTGAACACCTTCACTTCCAGATCCAGACCAGCCCTAGAACCACACTTCGCGGCACCCTCACCTACAGACCCCCCGGACCTTGCGCTTCATTCACAACTACCATCTCTGACCTCATCGCACCCCACGCCATCGCCTCCATGGACTACGTACTCATCGGAGACCTGAACTTCCACCTCGACAACCCCCGCGACCCCAACTCCACCACCCTGCTGGCAACCTCGCCAACATCGGACTGAAACAGCTCGTCACCATGCCCACCCACAAGGCAGGACACATCCTCGACCCCATCTTTGCAGGTGGGAACAACATCCTCGGTCTCGGTCCACTCTCTCCCCACTGCTCCGCTGTGCCGTCTCTTGCCTCCAGACCCCGACCTCCTCCTTGGGAGGTTCGAGGCTGCTGCCCGCTCCTGCACCTGCTGCCCGCTCCAACTGGGACCAGACTGCCTCCAACCACCGTAACCTTTCTCAGACACTTTTTTTCTTAATTTTTTCCCTGTTGTGCCATTGTTATTGTGCCCATCTGTGTCTTGCTCTAATTCCACCACTGTTTTTATTTTCTCGTGCCTGCCTGCTCCTTTTGCCTTTTGCCGCTGCTGCCCCTGCGGCCCCTCCCCTCTGGAATTCCCCCCCAGAATTTCCCCTCCGGAATTTCCCCCCCGGAATTCCCCTGCTCCCGCCTACCATCCTCTCCTCCCTCCCACCTCCCCTACTTAATGGCGGCCGCGCTGCTGGCGCACCGAAGGCACGCCAAAGGCAAGCCCGTCTGCACCCGTCCGCGACCCGACCGCGGCCAGCGCCAGGAACCCTGGCCCTCCCACTACCCATCGCTACGACACCACCACCCTCCTCGCACTCAACCCTGGAAGACTTAGAGAATGCCAACAGGCCTCGCCGAACACGACCCACGGCCAGTTCTCCTGCCTCCACTGCTGCCAGACCCTCACCGCCACCCCGGCCTCCAACACCGCCGACGCCAGCACCGGCGACACCCTAAAATGCATCCTCCTCAACGTACGCTCCGTACACAAACACGCCATGGAAATCTGGAACCTACTCGACTCTCTTTCGCCCGACATCGCCTTCTTCACAGAGACCTGGACTAACGCATCCTCCGCCCCCGACATCAGCACCGCCATCCCAGACGGATACAAGATCCAGAGGAAAGACCGCCCCAACCACCCAGGAGGGGGCCTCGCCATCGCCCACAAGAGCACCCTCCGCCTCACCACCTCCAGCGAAACCTTCCCCTCCGCCGAACACCTGCACTTCAAGATCCAGACCACCCCCAAAGCCACACTCCGAGGAACCCTCGTCTACAGACCCCCGGCCCCCGAACACCCTTCACCACCACCATCACCGACTTCATCGCACCCCACGCGATCACCTCAACAAACTACATACTCATTGGAGACCTGAACTTCCACCTCAACAACCCCAGCGGCCCCAACTCCACTATCCTTCGTGACAACCTCACCAGCATCGGACTTAAACAACTCGTCAACACACCGACCCACAGAGCAGGACACACCCTCGACCCCATCTTCGCGGCAGGAAACAGCGTCCATTTCAGCCACACAACGCAGCCGCCATGGACCGACCACCACTGCGTACACTTCGCCATCAACAAACCCAAGGCACCCAAACCAGCCCCACGCCCACCGCGAAGGAACTGGAGCAAGGTTACCGACGAGCAACTTAACTCCACCCTCAACCGAGACAACCACACCTGGGCACCCGACGCAAACAGCGCAAACGACGCAGCCAGAGAACTCCACACCTGGATCTCCAACTGCGCAGATGAGCTCGCCCCGCTACGCAACCCCGACAGACAACGCCCCAGGAAAGCCGCCTGGTTCACAACCGCTCTCCAAGAAGCCGGACGCACCTGCAGACGCCTGGAGAAGAACTGGAGAAACACCAAGACAACCGAAAACCACACCACCTACAAGGACGCCATGACGGACTACCACAACCAGATCAGAGCCACCAAAAGGAACTTCATCCACAACAAAATCCTGGCCAACTCCACCAACTCCAAGGAACTTTTCAGTGTCATTCAAGAATTCACCAACCCACGCAGCGAAGCCACAGACATCACCCCATCCCAAGACCTCTGCGACAAGCTTGGAACCTATTTCCACCTCAAGATCAAAAACCTCTACGACAACTTCATCGACCATCCACCAATCAATCAATCAATCACAGAATTTGTAGAGCGCACTACTTACCCGCGAGGGTCTCAAGGCGCTGGGGAGAAAAAAGGGGGGGGTGCTGCTACTGGTCAAACAACCAGGTCTTGAGTAGCCTCCTGAAGGTCAGCAGGTCTTGGGTCTGTCGTAGGCTTAGTGGAAGGGTGTTCCAGGTCTTGGCGGCGAGGTGGGAGAAGGATCTGCCGGTGGTGGTTGTTCTTCGAATGCGAGGGACGGTGGCGAGGAAGAGGTCGGCGGAGCGGAGCTGGCGGTTGGGGATGTAGAAGAAGAGTCGTCTGTTGAGGTAGGCTGGGCCAGTCTTGTGGAGTGCCTTGTGTGCGTGGATGAGGAGTTTGAAGGAGATTCTCCTGTCGACGGGGAGCCAGTGCAGGTTCCTCAGGTGGGGGGTGATGTGGCTGTGGCGTGGTACATCGAGGATCAGGCGTGCGGAGGCGTTTTGTATGCGTTGCAGTCGCTTGATGAGCTTGGCCGGGGTTCCCGCGTAGAGGGCGTTCCCATAGTCAAGTCTGCTACTGACGAGGGCCTGGGTGACTGTTCTTCTTTTATCTGTCGGGATCCACCTGTAGATCTTGCGAAGCATGCAGAGGGTGTTGAAGCAGGAGGAGGAGACTGCGTTGACTTGCTTGGCCATGGAGAGCGTTGAGTCGAGGATGACTCCCAGGTTGCGTGCGTGGTCGGTGGGTGTCGGGGCTGCTCCCAGTGTCGTTGGCCACCAGGAGTCGTCCCAGGCTGAGGGGTTGGAGCCGAAGATGAGCACCTCTGTCTTGTCCGTGTTCAGTTTTAGTCGGCTGATCTTCATCCAATCGGCGACGGCCTTCATTCCTTCATGGAGGTTGGATTTGGCGGTGAGGGGGTCCTTGGTGAGGGAGAGGATCAGTTGAGTGTCGTCGGCGTAGGAGATTATGTTGAGGCCGTGCTGTCTGGCGATGCGTGCGAGCGGGGCCATGTAGATGTTGAACAGTGTTGGGCTGAGGGATGATCCCTGGGGTACGCCGCAGATGATCTCGGAGGCTTCGGATTGGAATGGTGGGAGGCGGACTCTCTGGGTTCTGCCGGCGAGGAAGGAGGTGGCCCATTCCAGGGCCTTGTCTCGGATCCCTGCGTCGTGGAGGCGTGCGCGTAGAGTGCGGTGGCAGACAGTGTCGAAGATGGCGGAGAGGTCCAGCAGGATGAGGGCTGCGGTCTCACCGTTGTCCAGCAGGATCCTGATGTCGTCGGTGGCAGCGATGAGGGCAGTCTCAGTGCTGTGGTTGCTGCGGAACCCTGATTGGGATGCGTCCAGGATGCTGTTTTCTTCGAGGTATCGGGTTAGCTGTTTGTTGACGATCTTCTCGATGACCTTGGCTGGGAACGGAAGCAGGGAGATGGGCCGGAAGTTCTTGAGGTCTCTCGGGTCCGCCTTGGGTTTTTTGAGTAGGGCGTTGATCTCTGCGTGTTTCCAGCTCTCTGGGAAGGTCGCGGTCTCGAAGGAGAGATTGATAACGTTGCACAGGTGGGGTGCGATGGAGCTGCTGGCTTTGTTGAAGATGTGGTGCGGGAAAGGGTCTGACGGGGAGCCGGAGTGTATTGTGCTCATGGTCTTGATGGTGTCATCGATGTTCACGCTGGCCCAGGCTGGCAGGGGGTCGTGGTCGATGGTGTGCGGCGGGTCTGGTGCATCGATCTTAGTTGGGGCTGTCTGGGTGTTGAAGCTGTCGTGGATGTCGGCGATCTTGCGGTGGAAGAAGGTGGCGAGGGAATCGCACAGGGCTTGCGACGGCGGGATGTTGTTGGTGTTGGAGCTGGGGTTGGAGAGTTCCTTCACGATGTTGAAGAGCTCCTTGCTGTTGTGCGCGTTGTTGTCGAGGCGGTCTTTGAAGGAGATTCTCTTGGCGGACTTGATGAGGTGGTGGTGGTTACGGATGGCGTCTTTGTGGGCTGCGTGGCTGTCCGGTGTCTTATCACTGTGCCATTTCTTCTCTAGTTTCCGGCAGGTACGCTTGGAAGCTAGGAGTTCCGAGGTGAACCAGCTGGCTCTTTTGGTGGTGTCACTGTAGGTGAGTTTTTTCAGCGGGGCGAGGGTGTTGGCACAGTCGTCTATCCATCGTCTGAGGTTGCAGGCAGCGTCGTCGGTGTTGGATGGGTCGGAGGGAGGGCTGAGAGCGAGGTTTGCCCGTAGTTGGTCTTCGGTGACTTTGCTCCAGCAGCGGCGTGGGATCTGTTGGGTGCGGTGGTGTGTGGTGGGTTTCTGGAAGGTGAAATGGATGCAGCGGTGGTCGGTCCAGAGGAGTTCCGTGGTGTGGCTGAAGGAGACGTGGGAGCTTGAGGAGAAGATGGGGTCAAGTGTGTGGCCGGCGGAATGGGTCGGTGTTGTGACGAGCTGGCTCAGACCGAGGTTGGCGAGGTTGTCGATCAGGGTGGTGGAGTTGCTGTCGTTGTTGTTCTCCAGGTGAAAGTTCAGGTCTCCGAGGAGGATGTAGTCGGTAGAGGTCAGGGCGTGCGTGCTGATGAAGTCGGCGATGGAGTCGCTGAACTGGGGTCGGGGCCCAGGGGGTCTGTAGACAAGGGTGCCTCTAAGGGTGGTGTTGGGGTCTGTGTGGATCTGGAAGTGCATGTGTTCGGCGGTGCTGAGAGTGTCGTCGGTGCTGGTGCCACAGACGGCCCCCCGCCCCCCAGAAACACCAGCCAGCCCACCATCTCCAACTGGACACCGATCACGGCCGAAGACACCGCCTCGACCATGAAAAGCATCCACTCGGGGGCCCCCACCAACCCCTGCCCCCCTCACATCTACCACAGAGCCGTGGCCGCCATCGCACCCGAACTACAACGCACCATCAACACCCTTCAAAACAGGCACCTTCCCAGACGACTGGAAGCACACAGAAGTCAGACCCCTGCTCAAGAAGCCCACAGCTGACCCCACCGACCTCAAGAACTATCGGCCCATCTCACTCCTCCCCTTCACAACCAAAGTTGCAGAGAAAACAGTCAACAGGAAACTGACACGATTCATTGAAGAAAACGCCGTCCTCGACCCGTCCCAATCCGGATTCCGAAGCAACCACAGCACAGAGACCGCCCTACTCGCCGCCACAAATGACATCCCCACCCTCCTGGACCAAGGTCACTCCGCAGCCCTCATCCTACTCGACCTATCAGCGGCCTTCGACACCGTCTCCCATCGCACACTAGTCGTCAGACTACACGACGCAGGCATACAAGGAACAGCCCTGGACTGGATCCGATCATTCCTCACTGGAAGAAGCCAAAGGATCAGACTCCCACCCTTCCTCTCCGACCCCACGAAAATCACCTGCAGAGTCCCACAGGGTTCATCACTGAGCCCCATCCTCTTCAACATTTACATGGCCCCCCTCGCAGCCATCGTCCGACAACACGGCCTCAACATCGTATCCTACGCCGACGACACCCAGCTCATCCTCTCCCTCACCAAAGACCCCACCACTGCCAAACTCAACTTCCAGAAAGGAATGCAAGACGTCGCAGTCTGGATCACCAACAGCTGCCTGAAGCTCACCGCCGAGAAGACAAAAGTCCTCGTCCTCGGTACCACCCCTTCTGCATGGGACAGCACCTGGTGGCCGACCGCCCTCGGAAGCCCACCTACCCCCTCAGACCACGCCAAGAACCTCGGCATCGTACTCGACTCATCACTCTCCATGAACCGACAGGTCAACGCCGTCACCTCCAGCTGCTTCAACACCCTCCGCATCCTCCGCAAGACCTTCAAGTGGATCCCCCTGAGTCAAGGAAGACAGTCACCCACGCACTCATCACCAGCAGACTGGACTATGGAAACGCACTCTACGCCGGCATCAACAAGTCCCTACTCCGCAAACTCCAGACAGTACAGAACACCACCGCCAGACTCGTCCTCGGCATCCCCCGACACGAACACATCAGCCAACACCTACGAAGTCTCCACTGGCTCCCCGTGGAGAAAAGAGTCACTTTCAAAATCCTCACTCACGCCTACAAATGCCTACACAACAACGGACCCAAATACCTCAACGACAGAATCAACTTCCACGTACCCAAAAGAAACCTCTGATCTTCCAACCTCGCACTGGCCGAAACCCCGCGCATCCACAGAGCCAGAGCAGGCGGAAGATCCTTCTCTCACATTGCAGCCAAGACCTGGAACGAGGTACCGGCAGACATCAGATGCGCCCCCTCCCTGAACACCTTCAGGAAGACCCTCAAGACCTGGCTCTTTGGCTAAACAGATCTGCGGACCCCCCCCCCTCAGTGCCTTGAGACCCTCACGGGTGAGTAGTGCGCTTACAATTCCCTGATTGATTGATCCGCTTCAGCCACACCACGCAACCCCCATGGACAGACCACCACTGCGTACACTTCCTTGTCAACAAACCCACACCGCCCAAACCTGCACCCCACCCTCCATGAAGACACTGAAGCAAAGTCACCGAGGAGCAGCTCAACTCAACCCTCAAACCGCGATGCCCCCACCACCTCGACCGACGCCAACCTCGCAGCCAAAGAACTCCACAGACGGATCTCCAACTGCGCAGACATGCTCGCACCCCTACGTAACCCTGACAGACAGCGCCCCAGGAAGGCCACCTGGTTCACCGCCGACCTCCAAGAATCCAGACACACCTGCAGACGTCTCGAGATAAACTGGAGAAACAGCAAAACGTCAGAAGATCACACCACCTACAAGAACGCCATGACAGAATACCACCAACGCAACAGATCCACCAACAGGACCTTCATCCAGAACAAGATCCTCGCCAACTCCAGCAACTCCAAGGAACTCTTCAGCGTCATCCAGGAATTCACCGAGCCCCCCAGCAAAACCATGGACATCACCCCTTCCCAGGACCTCTGCAACAAGCTCGGCTCCTACTTCCATCTGAAAATCAAGGGCCTCTACGACAACTTCAATGACCAAACAACTGACTCCAAAACCACTTTCTACTCCAGCAATGCCAGCCAGCCCACCATCTCCTCCTGGAGCCCAGTCACCATCAAAGACACCACATCGACCATGAAAGGCATCCACTCAGGAGCCCCCATGGATCCCTGCCCCCGCACATCTTCCACAGAGCCGCAGCCGCCATCGCTCCGGAACTACGACGCACCATCAACGCCACCTTCGAAACCGGCTTCTTTCCCGACGACTGGAAACGCACAGAAGTCAGACCCCTGCTCAAGAAGCCCTCAGCAGATCCCACGGACCTCAAGAACTAGCGACACATCTCCCTCCTCCCCTTCGTGGCCAAAGTCACAGAGAAGACCGTCAACGCCCAACTAACAAAATTCATCAAAGAAAACTCCATCCTCGACCCCTCCCAATCCGGATTCCGCAGCAACCACAGCACCGAGAGCGCTCTACTCGCAGCCACAGATGACATCCGCACCCACCTCGGCCAAGGACACACCGCAGCCCTGATCCTACTCGACCTCTCTGCAGCGTTCAACACCGTCTCCACCCGCACACTCACTGCCAGACTCCACGACGCCGGCATACAGGGAACCGCACTCGACTGGCTCCGCTCCTTCCTCACCAGCAGATCCCAAAGAATCAGACTGCCACCCTTCCCCTCCGAACCTACAGAAATCAACTGTGGAGTACCCCAAGGATCGTCGCTCAGCCCCACGCTCTTCAACATCTACATGGCCCCCCTCGCCACCATCGTCAAACAGCACGGACTCACCATAGTATCCTTTGCCGACGACACCCAGCTCATCCTCTCCCTCACCAAGGACCCCATCATCACCAGACTCAACTTCCAGGAAGGAATGAAGGACGTTGCATCCTGGATGAGCAGCAGCTGCCTGAAGCTCAACTCAGAGAAGACAGAGGTCCTCATCCTCGGACCCTCCCCCTCTGCATGGGACAACACCTGATGGCCCACCGCCCTCGGCAGCCCTCCCACCCCCACGGGCCATGCCCAAAACCTCGGCATCGTACTCGACTGTTCCCTCTCCATGGCCCAACAAGTCAACGCCGTCGCCTCCAGCTGCTTCAACACCCTCCGCATCCTCCGAAAGACCTTCAAATGATTCCCTCCCGAATCAAGGAAGACCGTCACCCACACACTCATAACCAGCTGACTGGGCTACGAAAACGCCCTGTATGCCGGGATCAGCAAGTCTCTGCTCAGCAAACTCCAGACCATACAGAACACCGCAGCCAGACTTGTCCTCTGCATCCCTCGACATGAACACATCACCCAACACCTGCGGAACCTCCACTGGCTCCCCGTTGAAGAGAGTAACTTTCAAGATATCTCAACAATAGAATCTCCTTCCACGTACCCAAGAGGAACCTCCGATCCGCCGACCTTGCCCTTGCCGAACCCCCGGGCATCTGCAGAGCACAAACGGGTGGAAGAATCTTCTCCTACGTCGCGGCCAAGACCTGGAACGAGCTCCTGATCAACATTAGACGTGCCCCCACCCTGCACATCTTCAGAAAGACCCTCAAGACCTGGATCTTCGACTGACCGGAGCTGTTTCCACCCCCCTGCCCCCCCAGCGCCTTGAGACCCTCACGGGTAAGTAGCGCACTTAAAACCCCCTGATTGATTGATTTTTCTAAACTGGTGAGGAGTAGTTTTGTTGTGTTTTCACTGTGTTACCCTGTGTGCATACAAATCCTTTCACATTGCCTCTAGGGGTAAGCCTGACTGCTCTGTGTCAAGCTACCAAGGGGGTTAGCATGGGTTATATTTGCTGTGTAACTTACTTACCCTGACTAGGATTGGGGGTCCCTACTTGGAAAGGGTGCCTTCTCTGCCAACAAGAGACCCCCATTTCTAACATTGGTGATCAGCTGTGAGGATTAGGACCTGTATGTGGGCATTATATACAGTGATTGTTGTACACAACTTCCATATCGCAGACCACTATGTACCAGAATACTGTGTTGCTTTTTATTCTTTTTTCAACCTTTTGAGTTTTTGCAATCATGTCTCTGTCTGGAGAACCATCAGCTGTACCGGCAGACTTGGAGTGTGAGCCAGAGAGGTTGGAAACCTATACGGTACCTCACTCAAAAAGTTTGGCAAGGATTTCAAGTGTTTTTTTAAAGGCCTCACAAGAAAGGAGGAGCTGAGAAAGGCGCTAAGGGCCTGGTTGGCAGGCAGCGAGGCAGTTGGGCACCCAGAGGAAGAGGATGAGGTTGTGGATATGGAGGAACAGAGTTTGTAGTTGGATTTACTCGAGAATCAGGATCTGCTGGGGAGAAGGGACCCTCCAGGACAGGGAGCAGCATTTCCTCTAAACGTCTGTCCTCAGTGGAGTTGAGGGACTGGAGAATAGAACTGAAGCTCAAGTTGTAGCTGGCTAAACTCAAAATAGATATGGAAAAAGATAAATTGGCAATGGAAGAAAAAAAGATGCTTCTGACTCAGTAGCAGAGCTTGAAGGAGCAGGATTTGAAAGCGAAGAGGGCTGAATCCAGCGCATATGGTGGCAGCATTTCGTCAGTACACTCAGAGGGAAAGGTACACATACCCAAAAGTCTGGTGCTTGATTATGGAGTGGGAGATGACATAGATCGATTGTTTCAGGCCTATGAGATTGCTTTGCAGAGGCACAGGATTCCTAAGAGGGATTGGGTGCAGGTTTATGGAAGCATTTCACGGGGGAGGGGAGGGACACCTTATTGGCCCTAGGAAGTGAGGACAAGACAAGGTAGCCTGCCATGAAGAAAGCTCTGGTTAGGAGATATGGCCTGACTCTGGAGAAATACAGGCAGAGGTTTAGGGCAAGTGAGAAACTTGGTCCTCAGACATGGGTAGAGTGTTTTGATTCTTTCTTCAGAGGACTCATGGTTGGGTGAAGGGCAGTAAGATAACTGACTATCAGGGGCTGTACAATTTGATTGCACAAGAGCACTTGCTTAGTCTATGTTTTCCAGAGCTGTGCCAGCACTTGATTGATAGTAAACTGACTGACCCCAGGAAGCTTGCTAAGGAGGCGGACTACTGGCTCAGCACCAGGGTCCAAAAGAAGTTGTATGTGGGAGACTCTGCCAAGGGTGGGCAGGGCCCCCAACAGAAGAAGGAGAGGAGGCAAGAATAAAAGTAAGGAGTTCTTTAAATGGCCCCAAACTATTTCCCAGGGTAAGGATTCCCAAACCCCTGTTTAAAAGAAGAGTTGGTTCCCTTCACGAAAGCCTTCAGGGAAAGGACCCCTGAAGTGTTTCACCTGTAATCCGGAAGGGCGCTTCAAGGGGGATCCCAAGTGTCCCAAGCAAGCACAGCCCCCCACCGGTGGGCAGTCACTGGGTATGGCGAGTGTAGCGCTTGGGGAGGAGTTGGTCCCAGTTAGTGGTGGGAGGCCAGCTGAGATGACCCTAGTGTCCCTTGGTGATAGCGAGATGGTATAGAGAACCGTCATGCCTGACAACTGACAATACTAGGAAGTACAGGCAGTGGGTGACCATCAGTGGGCAGAGGGTGGAGGCTCTGAGAGACACAGGAGCCAGCATGACATCCGTCCGGTGTCATCCGGTGTCTTCAGAGCAGGTAGTCCCTAATGTGGTCCACCAAATAGTTGCTATAAACAACAGTGGGTGCCAATGTTTGGTGGCTCAGGTTCCCTTTGAATGGGGTGGTCTCAGGTTACTTAAGGGTAGCTGTGAGTCCGTCCATGTCTGTAGATTGCCTGCTGGGCAAGGACCTGGAGAATACTGCCTGGAAGGAAGTGGAGCTCCGGTCGCACTTGGAGATGTTGGGATTGCCTGAGTGGGTGTGCCTGACCACAGGGTCCATGGCAGCCAGAGAGGGTGGTCAGAAGGACCCGGAGCCTGAAAGAGTGGCCCAGGTCTCGGCCAGGAAGGGTAAAGGCAAGGGGCAGGAGAAACCCGCTCCTGAGATTTCCAGAGTCCGGGAGAAGGCTGAACCTAAGAGGGACACCCTGTAATCTACAGGGGAAGATGTGGCCAAATTGGGGAACCTTCCCGAGCTGTCCCAGCTCTCCCTCCAGGGAGGAGTTCTGCGCAGCGCAGGAAGAGTGCCCTACTTTGTGGGTCTTTGGAAGCAGGCCAAGGCCCAGGCATCTCGGTGACACATCTGGAACTCTCCTGATCTATGGGAAGTATGATCTCCTGTATAGCGAGCCTACGGTTGCTGACCCTGGAGTAGCCTGTTTGCTGGTGGTACCCCATCGCTTCAGAGCCTTCCTACAGGGCTTGGCTCATGATGTCCCTCTGGCAGTTCATTTGGGGCAGGACAAGACCTTCAACAGACTTGTCACCCACTTCCATTGGCCCCTAATGAGGAAGGCCTCAGATGCGTTCTGTAGGTCCTGTCCTACCTGCCAAGTGAGTGGCAAGACTGGGGAAAGATGCAAGGCTCCCCTGCAACTGTTCCCTGTCGTGAGCACCCCTTTCAAGTGGGTAGGCATTGAACATTGTTAGGCCTCAGGATCCCAAGACAGCCATGGGCAACAGGTTCATCCTGGTCTTGCTGGACCGTGCCACTCGATATCCGGAAGCTATCCCTCTGAGGACGGTGACTGCACCCACTGTGGCCAGGGCACTGATGGGGATCTTTACCCGTATGGGTTTCCCCAAGGAGGTGGCATCTGACCGTGGTACCGACTTCATGTTCTTGTACATGAAGGGCATGTGGAAGGCATGTGCAGTTACCTACAAATGCTCCACGCCTTACCACCCCAGACCAATGGGTTGGTCGAGAGGTTCAACCGAACCCTGAAAGGCATGATTATGGGTCTCTCCGAACCCATGAGGCGTAAGTGAGACATACTCTTGCCATGCCTTCTGCTTGCTTACAGGGAGCTACCACAGATGGGGCTTGGCTTCAGCCCTTTTGAACTTTTGTATGGGCACCATGTGAGAGGACCTCTCAGTTTGGTGAGGGAGGGCTCGGAGCAAGCTCCCTGTAAGCCACCCAGTATGTATTCAGTTACATGCTGGCCTTCACGAACCAGACAGCACGCTTCTGGAAACTAGACCAGGAGAATCTGGAAACTAGCCAGGAGGACATGAAATGTTGGCATGACCAGAATACCACTCTGGTAGAGTTTCAGCCTGGTCAAAAGGTGTGGGTGATGGTGCCCATAGAGCCCTGTGCCTTGCGAGACCACTGGTCTGGCCCATTCGAGGTGAAGGAGCGCAAGAGTGATGTCACCTACCTAGTGGACTTGCAGACTCCTAGGAACCCTTTGAGGGTCCTGCACGTGAACCACCTCAAGCCACATTTCGAGAGGTCAGAACTGACCATGTTCTTGGTCACGGACGATGGGGTGGAAGAGGAGAGTGAGCCTCTCTCTGACCTCCTGTCTTCCAAAAAGCAGGACGGGTCAGTAGAGGGTGCGATTCTCTCACCTCCACTGACCTCTAAGCAGCAGAGAGACTGGTGCTGGGACAGTTTGCTCCGCTGTTTTCATCCACCCCAGGAGTCACCCATTGGTGCACTCATGATATTGATAACAGGGGCAGCCTGCCTGTTAAGCACAAAACTTACAGGTTGTCTGACTGAGTGAGGGCCAGCATCAAAGACAGTGGCGGGTCCTCTGCAATGGCAGAGGAGCGTCGCCCACTGCCTGGCTCAGAGGCAAAGCCAGCAAATGTAAAATAAAATGATGTTACTGCATCATTTTATTTTACATTTGCTGTCTCTTAGCCAGCGATGTTAGGATGGGCAGGGCATAGGCATGGAAGGGGGAGGAGGAGTGGTAGGTGCACTCCACTCCCTAAGTGTGCATATGTGTTTTGGCCGGCCGTCTCAGACCAACCAAAACACAAGTGCACTTAGGTTTTATCCAGCCCAGCTTCATTGAGCAGCCGGGCTGGAGAATCTCCTCAGACTCCCTGGTCTGAGCAGGGTGTCTTTCCTGCCTGCTCAGAGCAATTCCCGTGCTGCTCTGCTGGGACCCAGAAAGAGGAGAGGCGGTGAACACGACACAACGCTGGAGGCTGCCGGATGCAAAAGGTACGTTTAAAAAAAATATGTATTTCTAATACCCCGCACGACCCCACCTGTGCGACCCCACCCGCCTCACCACCCTTTGTTTATGGTGGCCGCCGCTGATCAAAGAGAAGGTCTCTAAGATGCTGGATTTAGGGGTTATTGAGCCCTCTAACAGCCCGCGGTCCATTCTCATTGCTCTGGACCCCAAGGCTGCTCCCCACTGGTGTCACACCTGAACTCTGGTTCTGTGTGGACTACCGTGGGCTTAATGCGGTCATGAAGACTGACACACACCCCATTCCCCAAGTTGATGAGCTCCTCATCGATTGGCTTGGAGCTGCCCAGTTCCTCAGCAAGCTTGATTGAACGTCTCAGTACTGGCAGATTGCTTGACCGAGGGGTCACAAGAGAGGTCAGCATTTTCAATGCAAGAAGGATACTTCCAGTTCTGTGTTGTGCCTTTTGGGTTGAAGAACACTCCTGCCACCTTCAAGAGGTTGGCCAACCAGGTCCTGGCTGGGTTGGAGAACTTCAGTGCTGCCTACCTTGATGATATTACAGACTACAGCTCCAGTTGGGAGGACCACTTGCTCCACCTGGGGGAAGTGTTGAGGGCCCTGCAAGGTGCAGGCCTCACTATCAAGGCCAGTAAGTGCCGCCAGTAAGTGCCAGATAAGGCAGGGGTCTGTGGTTTACTTGGGTCACCAAGTAGGGGGCAGCAAGGTGCAACCCCTGCAACTGAAAATGGATACCATTCTGGCTTGGGCACCCCCCAAGACCCAGACAGAGGTGAGAGCCTTCTTAGATCTCACTGGTTACTACAGGAGATTTGACAAGGGAAACAGCGCCATTGTTGCCCCCTTTACAGAGCTGACTTCCAGGAAGCAGCTCCATCAGATGATCTGGACCGAGGCGTTCCAGACCTTTTTTGACACCCTGAAGGAAGCCATGTGCACGGCGGCCATGCTTAAGGATCCTGATTTCTCCAAGGAATTTGCGGTGCAGACTGATGCTTCAGAGCATGGCGTGGGAGCCGTGCTTTCACAGCTAAATGAAGAGGGCCTAGATCAACCTGTAGCCTTCATTGGTAGGAAGTTACTCCCCAGGGAGCAGAGGTGGAGTGCAATAGAAAGGGACGTTTTTGCTGTGGTCTGGGCACTGTGAAAAATGCGTACAATCCCAACTCTGTGCTCACATAGAGAATTTCCAACTCCTAGACCAGCATCAATCCGGTTTTCGGAAGGGGCACAGTACCGAATCGGCTCTCACGCATGTTATGGATGACATTTTAAAAATGCTTGACCAAAATGAGTCCTGCCTCCTAATCCTCCTTGACCTTTCATCCGCATTCAACACGGTTAATCACGACAACCTCCTATCCATTTTGAAGAACAGAATGGGTTTCTCGGGTCGGGTGCTACAATGGTTCTCGTCCTTCCTTCACCACAGATCACAAAGAATAAAGGCAAACCACTCCCTCTCCCAGCCCTCTCCAGTACTCATGGGTGTCCCCCAAGGGTCCGACCTATCTCTTATCCTCTTCAACCTTTTCTTGGAACCACTAGCAAATTCTCTAAATTCCACGAACATTCTCTTCCATATGTACGTGGACGACACACAACTTTATTTGAAAATCTCATCCACGGACAACATCATCTCACTCAACACTACCCTAAATGCTACGCAAAACTGGTTAACGGAGAACCATCTACTGCTCAACACCACCAAAACTGAATTCCTTTTCATCTCTCCCCCAAACCACATCCCCAAGCTAGACCTTTGGCTGAATCACCTCACTGCCTTCAACTGCACCCCTCTCATCATAGACTCAGCCAAATCTCTCGGAATCACCCTGGACAAGCACCTGAATATGAAAAATCATATCAGCAATGTGTGTAAGGGAGCTAACCACTTAATGAGGACACTTAGAAATATCAAGCCATTCCTTCCACAAAAGGACTTCAAGCAGGTGGTACAAGCACTGGTCCTGCCGAGGCTAGACTATGGCAGCGCTACGCTCTGTGGCCTTCCCAAATACACCCTGGCTCCACTAAGGGCTTCACTGAACGCTGCGGCCAGACTGGTCACAGGTACCAAACGAAATTAGCACATATCCCCAATCCTTAAATCTCTTAAATGGTTGCCCTACGAAGCTCGAATTCAGTTAAAGATTGCCGTTCTGACGCACAAAGCCCTACATTTCAAAACTCCCAGGTACTTAGCGCAAAAGCTTGAATTATCTTGTGGGGGTAGAGCCTCTAGAAGCGCTATCACTCTCCTCCTGAAACCACCCATCCTTAGGAAAAAGAGAACCTGTCTCCGAGCCTTCTCTGGCGCTGTCCCAAGGATATGGAACTCTCTCCCACCGGAAGTACGCAGAATATCTTCAACGACTGCTTTCAAACTGGAAGCCAAAAGATTCCTAATGAACACATTTTTACCTTAATTTGGGCTAGGATCACCTGCTCGAAATCATTGATCCTACATCCATTGTACCTTCTTGTGATGCTGCTCTTCTGTACCGCATTGTGTGCCCCCCTCGTAGCCTGCTATTTTCCTGCTTATTGCATCTCTCTCATTGATTCATTTGTCTAGGAATCAAGCGATTATTCATGCTATGTATTCCTACTTGATGTCAATATTGGATCTATGCTCTTCTTTCCCGCATGGTTTGCCCCCCTTCGGAGCCTGCTATATACCTGTTTATTGCACTACTCTCCCTGATTCATTTGTCTGGGAATTATGCGATTATTCCTGCTTTGTATTCTTACTTGATGTTCGATATTGGATTTATGTCCTTCCTTCCATTCTTTGTAAAGCGCTCTGATATCCTTCGGGATCTTGTTCGCGCTATATAAAACTTTATAAATAAACTGAAGAAGCTAAGATCCTACTTGTTTGGTACTCACTTCCAGGTTTGTACAGACCACAGGCCCCTCCGATGGTTAATGCAGATGAGGGATGAGAATCCTAAACTGTTGAGGTGGTCCAGCTCCCTACAGGGAATGGATTTTACGGTGGAACACCGTCCTGGAACAGAACACACCAATGTTGATGGTCATTCCAGGTTCTTCCGCCTTAGTAAAGAGAACTCCCAAGATGTTGGGTAGTTCGCCCCAATTTCAGCTGGGGGGGGAGACCACGTGTTAGACCTGGCATCTGTTGGCATGGTTTCCCCAGTATTTTTGCTTCTAACCTCCTGTTTTTGACTGTGTGCTGGACTTTGTTTTTGCTGGTCTTAGGACTCTGGGCTCTTTACCACTGCTGACGAGTGCTAAAGTTCATGCGCTTTGTGTCTTAAATGGATGGTTTTTTGTTTCTCTGCAATTGGCATATTTGATTTACTAGTAAGTCCCTAGTACCATGCACCATGTGTGCCCAGGGCCTGTGAATCAAATGCGACTAGTGGGCCCGCAGCACAGATTGTGCCACCCACATGAGTAGCCTTTCAAACATGTCTCAGTCCTGCCACCTCAGAGCCTGTGGATGCAGTTATGAACTGCCACTTTGACCTGGCAAGTTCGCCTACTTCCCAGGCCTAAACCTTCACTTTTATTACATGTAAGGCACCACTAAGGTATGCCCTAGATAGCCCCATGGGCAGAGTGCAGTGTACTTAAAAGTTAAGACATGTTTTTGTACGTTTTACAGACCTGGTAGTGAAGAATGGCTAAACTCGTTTTCACTGCAGGAAGCCCTATCTCTCCCATAAGTTAGCATTGGAGTTGCCTTGTAACATCTTACACGGGTATCTTCCATTTGGGAACAGATAGAAAATTGGAGTTTGGTGTCTCTGGACTCTCAATTTAGAAATACATCTTTTAGTAAGGTTGGTTTTTAGACTGCAGGCCTGAAAGTGATACTTTTAGAAAGTTGCTATTTTCTTACATAACCATTCTGTGCCTCTACTGGTTCCTGGAATACACGTCTGGGTAGGGCGATGGTTGAGCTTTTGTGAATTCACTCTAGACAGTCATACACAAAGGGAGCCGAGGTGTGCCCTGCATATCCTGATGGCCCATCAACCGGTTGATGGGTCTTCCTGAGCTGGAGTGGAGGGAGAAGCTGACCCTTGCACCTGATTAGGGCCGTGCCTATCCCCACACAAAGAACTACATACCCCCCTGTAGTGTGTCTGGAACTAGGGCCAAGAAGGGCAGGGTCTTGTGTACTATAAAGACCCTTCTGTGAAGTCTCCCTACTTCACAGGCCAAAATGGGTATAAGTACCAGACCTCTGACACCATAAACTCAGAACACTCTGGACTGAGGACATTCTGCCAGGCAGAAGAGCTGTTGGGCTGCCAGGTGGGACTTCCACTTTCTTTTGTGCTTAACTATGCTGGCCTGCTGCCTGCTGCTTCTGTCTTGGGAGTGAGAGGACTGGACTTTGCTCTCTACATCCTGCTTTCTAAGGTTCTCCAAGGGCTTGATTTGAGCTTGCCTCCTGTTGGAAGTCTCAAGCCATAGCAGACTTCACCCATAGTACCGGGGCTCGTCTGCTGAGAGCCATACTTGGCAAGTGGTGCCAATTCCAGTTCCTGCGTCCTTGAAGTGAGTTTCCATGCTACAAGAAGAAACCGATGCTAAGCGACTTCGGAACCAGCGCCTGTGTATGACGGGGGACTTGAGCCCGTGACTCTGTATGCACTGCTGCTCACCGTCGCTGCTAATTGCATTTTGCACTTTGTTGTATTTTATATTGCACCCGTTCTGGTTAATCCCGCTATTACATTCTTTTAAACTGTTTTAATTGTGGCCTTATATTCCTGACCTTTCCTCCCACCCCGCGGTGCCCGTATGTAAGAGCGGGCCCGCCGTGTAAAAGGGGTAGGCGCTCTAGTCTTTCCACGCTGGGCTTTAAAAGCCACACTGGAAAGACCGCGCAGCGTGTATGACGGGGGACTTGAGCCCGTGACTCTGTATGCACTGCTGCTCACCGTCGCTGCTAATTGCATTTTGCACTTTGTTGTATTTTATATTGCACCCGTTCTGGTTAATCCCGCTATTACATTCTTTTAAACTGTTTTAATTGTGGCCTTATATTCCTGACCTTTCCTCCCACCCCGCGGTGCCCGTATGTAAGAGCGGGCCCGCCGTGTAAAAGGGGTTGGCGCTCTAGTCTTTCCACGCTGGGCTTTAAAAGCCACACTGGAACGACCGCGCAGCGTGTATGACGGGGGACTTGAGCCCGTGACTCTGTATGCACTGCTGCTCACCGTCGCTGCTAATTGCATTTTGCACTTTGTTGTATTTTATATTGCACCCATTCTGGTTAATCCCGCTATTACATTCTTTTAAACTGTTTTAATTGTGGCCTTATATTCCTGACCTTTCCTCCCACCCCGCGGTGCCCGTATGTAAGAGCGGGCCTGCCGTGTAAAAGGGGTTGGCGCTCTAGTCTTTCCACGCTGGGCTTTAAAAGCCACACTGGAACGACCGCGCAGCAGGCGCACCGGTGGCGCGCCAAAGGCAAGCCCGTCTGCGCCCGTCGGTGCCCGCAGCGCGCCTAGCGCCACAACCCCTGGTCGTTTCGGGGCCCAAATCTTTACTAGGAATCAGCTGCTCGAGCTCAGGAGTGGCGTTTGCTGTGCCCCTGACATGGTCTCGGAGGTGGACAAGAGGGGTGGGTCCTTTTGTGCTAACTGTTCTTTCCGGCTTAACCTGGGTTCCAATAATGGCGCCGGACAGGCAGTTAGGGCAGGAGGGGGAGTTAAGGGAGTGGACATAGAAGGTGGTGTGCCTGGGGTGTTGAGCATGCCGCCGTCGGATCCTGGCAGAGCTGGGCCGGCCATTGACGCAACGGCAATGCAGGAACAGTTTCTTCTTTGCCTGCTGCTAAATACTCGTTCCGTAGTTAAACACAAATAACAACTAGAGGATCTGATACAGTTGTCAAACCCGGATTCGGTTTTCTTGACCGAGACCTGGACAGATGATACCTCGGCCCTGGACTGGAACATTGCCCTGCCACCCGGCTACACTTTGATTAACCAAGACAGGGTGGAGAACAAAGGAGGGGGCATAGCCGTTATTCACCGAGACCACTTAAAGGTACGAGTGGAAGCTGTGTCTGTTTTGCCAGCTGAGGCGATGCGTTTCTGCATCAAATTAAACAATCTCACCACTTTCCAGGGCATCCTCGTCTATCGGCCGCCTGGCCCCAGAGCAGCCTTTACTCATGCTCTTCTGACTCTTCTGGAGTCCTGCACAGACTCCGACTTTTTCACCATTTGGGTGATTTTAATTACCATTTGGAGTTAAGCAATAACTCGGAGACAGCTAGACTCCTTGATAACTTAGCTGCATATGGCCTAACGCAGATAGTACTCGAATCCACCCACCTAGCCAGCCATACTTTGGATGGCATTTTTACGAACAACCCGGACATCATCTTGTCCAAAACGATGTCACTTCCTTGGACAGATCATAAGGCAGTTCATTTCAAACTCAGGTACATGTTGCCCAAGCATCGTCCCCAATACAAAGCTTCCAAAATTAAAACTCGGTTTTGGAGCAAGGTTCAAGGTGCGGACTTTGAAGCTGCCCTCAGCCGTCTTCCCCCTATGTTAGCCAGGGACAACAATGTAGCAGCCGTCCAGTTTGACGACTGGATCCTGGCAGCAGCGAATTGCGTCGCACCTGAACAAATGGTGACGGCTAAAAGGCGCCTGATAACGTCGCCTTGGTATGGCCCTGAACTCAAACGCCTAAAAGTAAACTGCAGGAGATATGAGCGGCTATGGAGAGCGGATTACAGTAGAGAGAGTAAACTGGCATACAACGTGGCACAGCAACAGTACAAGGAAGCAATTGTTGCAGCCAAACGTGTGTTTTACACAACAAAGATTGAGGAGGCCGGGAACTCCTCTAAGGAACTCTTTAAATCTATTAAACTGCTGGCCAAACCACAGCAGACCAGTTTGTTTAAACCCGACCAAGCATTCTGAAACAAGCTTGCCTCTTTCTTTCAGAACAAGGTTCAACTAATTTATGATGATCTTCTTAGTACGTCGGCTGTCATGGATAACGGCAGCCGACTACCTTTTGAGGACAATATAGACCAGTGCCAGTTGACCTGCTTTCAACCGCTTTCGAAGGACGAGGTAAATAATCTCCTCCTGTCTATAAAATCTGGCTCACCCAATGATCCCTGCCCCCCTTCCATTATGCATCTGGCTTCTGGGAAGATCAGTGACTTCCTCACCCCTCTGGTCAATCAAGTCCTGGAATCAGGGATATATCCTGCTGCGTGGAAAAGAGCATGTATTAGGCCAATTCTTAAAAAGCCGGCTCTGGATCCCACCGAACCCAAGAACTATCGTCCAATCTCTGGCCTGCCGTTAGCAACCAAAGTCCTGGAGAAGTCGGTCAACAGGGTATTGACTCACTACCTGGACGCTAATGGCCTGCTTGACTCTACGCAGCACGGTTTTCGGCCTCGTCACTCCACTGAGTCGGCCCTGATTACCGCCACGGAAGGGATTCGGAGAGTAATGGACGGGGGAGGCAGAGCTGTCCTCATTCTGTTAGACCTATCAGCAGCATTCGACACCGTGAATCACGCGGTGTTAGTGCAGCGGCTGAAGGACGTGGGAATTGAGGAGTCAGCTCTGGCCCTCCTCTCCTCTTTTCTGGAGGCAAGGGAGCAGAGCTTGAGCTGGGATGGTCTGCAATCCGACAGCTTCCGTCTCCCATGTGGTGTGCCACAGGGGTCTGCCCTGTCTCCAACGTTATTTAATATCTACGTCACCCCGTTGGCCAGACTCGTCAGGAAACATGGGTTCGCACTGGTCTCCTATCCTGATGACTCTCAGCTTGTGATATCTATGTCTGACCAGCCTGAGACCACAGCTGCTAGCTTTCATGCCTGCCTGACTGAGATTGTGAGTTGGATGAGCCAAAGTTTCCTGAAAATAAACACAGAAAAGACAGAGGTAGTAGAGTTTGGAAAGGGTCTACCCTTGTGGAACCACTCCTGGTGGCCGGCAGAGGCTGGTGACTGTCCCCGTCCTGTTTCAAGGGTCAGGAACCTCGGAGTCATCTTTGATGACCAGCTCAATTTCTCAGGTCAACAGTCTAACCTCCTCCTGTTTCTTTTTATTGAAGACACTTCGGAAGATTTTTCCCTTTATCACTCAAGAGCTACAGAAAACGGTAATGGTGGCCCTTTTTTTGTCCAAGCTGGACTACTGCAATGCCCTTTTTTTGGGCATTGATAAATCTCAGATGAGGAAACTTCAGTCACTACAAAATGCCGCGGCACGACTACTTCTAAACATACCTAAGGGCCATTCCACCTCACCCGGGATATGGGCACTTCACTGGCTCAAAAAAGGTGTGACGCGCGCTGTGCGAGTCACCTAGGGTTGCACAGCCTTATGCACATTTGTGATCAACATTATTCACGTACTCAAAAGTATTCAAAAAAGTTCAGGCTGTTTATTTCTATTCATTTTTCAACATTTGTCCATCACATCAAAGGTACGAAATTCCACGGTTTTCTTCCATTTTATTTGCACAGGACTTGCCCATCCGGGCCTAATCACAGGCATGTTATGAAACTCGAATCCTCCGTTAAAACTTAACATCACCCAATGCATTTCGGTCCTTATGACCTTCCTCAGGGGTATCTAAAATAGTAAATAAATATCGGTCAGACAAACGAAATAATTCTTGTGCAGCAACTGTAAATTAACCAACTTTTTCAACCCCTACCCCTTCAATGAAAATTTCAATGTTGTTAAAAATAATACTCGATTCCATCTCCTACTTGCGTGTTCAATACCATTCGCCCCCTATCCTCCATTGATTACCAGCCCACACCCACCAAACAGTGCTCTATAATCCTCCATACAAACATAACATATATAACATAAAAACATAACTCACAATGATTCCACTAATGCAACTAATCATTAACCCGTGATATCTCCTACAAGAATCCTCCCCGGTTTACAACTTTCCAACTCTGCTATTTTAAATGGTTCAATCCCCGATTCCTACCTACGGTGATCCTGCCACGTCCGAACAGCGTGCCTCTACTCTCTTGCATTCGAAACATAATCAAATTTAAATCACCCCGCGCAACTGCTTAAAAAACCGTACGTGGCTTCCCCAGCTGTAAACAATTCGTATTACCTGACCATACTCTCCGCCCTCCAGGATTCTCCTACAACCCAACTTCCATACCCACAATCCATCTAACGTGAACTCCGCATAATCGTACACCCTGCATTTTTCAACTTATGCCAAACGACCCCATGACCTCCCCCATTAATAAACCAAAATTCATAGTGCTCTCCCCTGCTGCTGTCCATAAATTCCTTAAAAGAAACGTTTTAAGTGCCAAATTAAAAGTTTCCCTGTTACCAGTATCCACCTCCCCCACCTGTAAAACAAACGTTAGTTCGGTCGCCCTCTGACATTTAAAGAGCATTCCTTAATAAGTGAAATATCTTTCCCACTATCTCTGATTATCAATCCATGAATCAACCAAAAATTAACCAAAAAATAGTGTCCATAATAATCCAACAATTAAATGCTGCAAATGATGCTTTGCTGACATATGAATACTCCATGTTCTTAATGTTCTTCCAGCCAGTGACTCGTTTCAGCGGCCTTTGACGTGAAAAATATTGCTTTTTAAAGCTCCGTACTTCAATTTTCCAGTCGGGGTGCTTAACAAGGTTGGGACGGAAGGTTATGAAAGTCACTGAAAATGTATCAAAGCACACCCACTTCACTGGCTCCCCATTCAGCAGCGGGTGGAATTTAAGGCCCTCTGTCTGGTGCACAAGGCACTTTATGGAGGTGGGTCGGATGACATCAAGACGATGTTCTCACGCTACACCCCCATCCGAACTCTCAGATCCACAAACCTGGGCCTTATCCACACACCCAAAATCCGGAGAGCAAGATGGGGAGGCAGGACCCTATCGTACTGTGCAGCAAAGCTGTTGGAACAAAATGCCGGTGGGCATGAGATTTCAACCTAGCCGGCAGCTTTTTAGGAAAGGGCTGAAAACCTGGTTGTTCACTTCTTTTTAGACTGCAGTAGCTCAGGCCCTATTCCCTTTCATACACCCCAGCGCCAAGACGCCTCGGCAATCGAGTGTTTTACAAGCTTATATCCTATCCTATCCTATCCTGTTTGCAACTTTGATGCTGTGCTGCTGCCTGCACTGAAGCAGTGGTCCCCGCTTGATATAACGACTGCGACTTACAACGGAGGCTCCGACAATGCCACAGCGTCTCCAAAAACCGCCAGTGCAGGAGTCCCGAGCACCACACCACAAATGTCTGTGATGCACCGCTCCAACTCCGGCGCCGCAGCTATGGACCAGTAGTTTGACCTCGATGCCGCAAAACCAAGGTCTCGAGTCTTGACCACCGACTTCATCATCAAAACCGCACCGCAATAAGGAACCGATGTATCGCACCAGCAACCGATGCATCACCTCTCCCTCACCTCGCATCATCCCCGGGCCTTAGCGGCTTAACAATCCTTCAACGCCTCCAGGAACTGCCACCTCACTTTCTACAGTGACGCCTCACCTCCCTTGCACAATGCATCATCCCTGAGTGCCAACGGCCCTGCCCAGCAGTAAGGAACCGACTCATCTTCTGACTTTGCTACTCCTCATCTCCCCTGCGTCTCGCACCATCATTGATTTTTCAACATATCCCAGGTATTGTGCTGGGGTCTGCCCGGGTCCTGTATCTGGCCCACGTTCCCTCATGGCCGAACTGAACTTGTAGATTGGTCCCAGTCAAGCCCGACCCAATAGCCCTAGTTGGGGCTATTTTTTTCTAAGAACTAGAACTTTATTTAACCTTAAAGAATTCATAACTTGATTTGTGTATGTTGATTTTTGTCATTATGGTCTTGTTTTACTCAGATAAAGATTGGCTATTTTTCCCAAACTGGTGTGAAGTACTTTTGTGATGATTTCACTGTGTTACTATGTGTACGTACAAATACTTTACAAATTGCCTCTAGAGATAAGCATGACTGCTCTGTGACAAGCTACCAAGGAGGTGAGTACGGGTTATCTTTGGTGTGTAACGTACTTACCCTGACTGGGATTGGTTGAGGGCCCCTATTTGGACAAAGTGCCTACTGAGCCAACGAGAGACCCCCATTTCTAACAGCTAGCCTTCAATCATTGTGGCTCATCTTCCTGACTGGGAACTTTGATGGTGATCTAGGTTTCTTTGTTGGCAAGATAGTCTGAATGTGTCAGAATGTATGCACTCACTAACCTGGGGAAGTAGTTGTTTTTTCATGTGATAAGAATCTGCTTTAGTTCAGTGTCTGACGGTAAACTGTCTCTCTTCCCGCTACACCATACTGGCCCCTGAAATTTTGACTGCCCAAAAATCAATCCCAAAATGCTCTCTCAGCTAGAGGAGACTTAGTATGACACCTTGACCTTTAGAGAACTTTAAGGTTCATCCTGTGGCTCCTTGGTTGACTCCATTTTAGCTCACCACTGGCACATGGCATTGGGCTGACCTTCATTTCACAAGATTGATGCTGAGCCCTCGGAATCACCGGTCTCTATGATGTGTACCTCCAATATGAATTATCCAGACCACACAAGTGACACATTTTATTGAGAAGATCTTCCTACTGTGGGAGTCGAAACGGCAAACCTCACTAGTGCAACATACTTATGCGTCATCCCACTCTAACTTACAAACCTCTCTTCCTTTGTAAGCACCATCACCACACCATGGTGGGAGCAGATGCGCGTAGATCCTGGCCTGCTCATGGCAGAAGGTAAATTCATGTGTTAATCACCATGGAATTGAGAATACCCTACAGTTTTACAACAGAAAAATCAGTCCCACATGGTAATTCCGCATTCAAAGGAGTATAACTTACAATTGCATGGCACTGAGACAGATTTGCTGCAGGTAAATGATGAAACTGTGTGCAGTTTTACTGTGCAATCCATGATCAGCCTCATAATCGTGAAAAATACTAGTGATGTCTAAAGTCGTACAAAAATGATCACTAAAGGGTTTCTACTTTTCTTTTCTCGCTTTCATCCTCGCTTTCTATTTCAGGACATGGGCAGCGGGCCCTCATACCCCAGGTGTCTCCATTTCCAGATTCGGATCCTGTTTTCAGGATGGCCATCAGTGCAATTCACTATGAAATGTTGCCACAAGCCTCTGCCTCCTGAATAGATATTGACTGTGCAAGTCACAAATAGTGCTTTGGGGCCAGAGACATCCATCAGTTGAAACATGCGGCGCCGCCTGTGCGGCTTCCCTCACCCAACCAGCAGAGCCCTTCTAATAGCAGAACCTGGTGACAGAGAGACCCATCACACTTTACAGCCCAAGCTGGTCCATCAAAAACCCATCCCCACAGGTTCTGCATTGAGGCCTCGCTCGCTATTACTCTGCCGTTTGGTGCTTGCGACGAGCAGCAATCTAATGTCGAATGCAATAGGACCGCATGATTATCATCTGTATGTGACACTGGCCGGGACTTTTCCATTTCAAAAAGCCTTTGCTGTTCTGTCTGCAGGGAAACCTTCAGAGCACTGGCCTTGAGCAGCAGAGGGTCTCCGGCAATGTAAGCGGCGTTGTATATTTCTTTTCTAATGCTCTTTCGAACAAAATCATCTATTTCATCCCGACTACATCAGCGGGGACCACAGACCATTAAATAATGCATCTCACTCCGGAGCAGCGGAGCGTGGAAAGGTCTGTGACCTGCTTTAAACCTTATTACTTTCTTGCATTATGCCCCTCACTGCAATCTTTTTGTTTAAGTGATTTCAGCTGAGGCGTTGCTTCCAGTTTTAAAATACATTGCAGACATGTTATTTCAGAAGTGCGCGCGGCGTGGGCGCTGCATCCGAGCTTGCACTCTCACACCAAATCTTTCATCTCGAGATTAATCTTTGTCAGCCTTCAAAAAGTAGACCCCGAACATAGCCAGAATGGCAGAATACACAGCACATGCAGCTGCTAAGGAAGAAGATATTAGGTCCATTGTGGTCTTTTCTGAGGAACAGCTCAGCCTGAAGCGTTTAGCAGTGCCTAAAAGCAGCAGTTAGAATATTTTGTGCTATATCCCCTGGTAGAAGTGCCACGTGATCAGTAACAAATGTTTCCTCTAGAATTCAATCGCTGGAACATCCGAATTTAGACATCCACTCACCTACTGCCGTATGATGGACCTTAACTTGAGCCGGTGGTTGTAGGTGGGGCCAGGGGCGTAGGAGACACTAAAATTCTGGGGGGGGACAGGGACAACCTTGTGGACTTTCCAGTGACCCTATACAAATCACCGTCCGTTAAACAAATACAATCGCATAGTTTTGAAGTGAAATATTGAGAAAAGCAGGCATGTAGTCACAGTTTGCATGTATGCTTTATTGTTATTTACATTCACATAGTAATTAGACCAAATGTTAAAAAACATGTATATGAATCTTGCATCTTCATGCACCAAGCAAACAAAGGTCGCTGACTTCGGGTGAGGGCGTCGTGTTTGCAAGTGCATTATGGTTTGAAAAGTACCTGCTGCTGCATTCCTAGTCTCCAGCAATTTTCAGGCAATAATAAAAATGTGAAGATAACTTCGGTGATTAATGTTCTTCATTGAGAGAGATCAGAGATTTGACTAGTGGAAGTTTTGACTCATGGTAAGGTAGCCACAGTGTGTTAATATGCCTGCTGCAAAGAACGTGTACCACGCAGTTCACAAAATGCATATAATGTAAATAGGTCAGTGGGTTACTGCTTTTTCTGAGAGATTCTTTTGCTATTTGCAGTTTATAAGTTAAAATCCTAACATTGAACAGTGAGCTATTATCCGTCATCAAAGAGCTGCATTAAAACTGCAAGGTATAGATTAGAACGTTATGATTTTTCCCCAGTCTTTCATTATCCTAATGTTGGAAAATGGGTTCATTAGGATGGAAATCAATTCTGATTATTAAAGAGAACCTCCTACCATGGTGTTATGTTTTAAATTCTGAGTTTGTGCTTCTCTAGTGTTGCAAAGCCATCCTGTGCCCTGGGCACTCCCCAACTTTTTGCTGACTGGTACTGGTGGTACCTGACTCTGACTGACCCTGGGCTCTGCCTAACCAGGGCCAGTGCTATGCTGAAAGAAACACTTAGAAATACAGTGAAAACACCTACATACACTAGGGTGCACTATGGGTTAGGGTACCCCTATGATTGGCATGGCCTCTCCTATAAGACCCTAGCACATAATAGGGCATGGGAATTGAAACTACCTTTAAGTCCCTAGTATATATTAGGGCATGGCATTTTAGAGGCCAGCAGCCCTTCCTGTGCTTGCATGTGTGCACTGCTGAAGCCTGAGGTCAGTTTAAAAGCAGGCCTGTGTTGCAGGACTGCTTTTAGAATGCAAATTGTGCCCAAACTTGACTTTTGGGTTTGGGGCACTTACAAATTGATAAACTACAATGTTGGGGCATATTAGGTATCCCCGGGGTTTCCCCTAGGTGTCCCAGGGGTGGGGGGTCGGGTATCTACAAGGAGGACCCTTATAAAATGAGTTTTATATGCCCTGGGTTTAGTGAAATTGCACATTTCACTGCCTACATTGTAGTAAGGTGCTTCCCAAAATCGGCTTTTGTGCTAGGAGCGCTGTGAACGGAGAATCTGCAATATTTTGATATAATCAGAACCCCTAAAGTCTTTCCTAGGTATTCCAGGGGTGGGGGGTCCTGTAGGTATAAGCGGGGTCCTTATATATACCCTGGTATTGGAGAAATTGGCCGGTTCATTTTTCCATTGCAGATCCCCAGCCCATAGGTTAACATTGCAAGAGGTTATTAATTAATAACTGGAGAAAGGAAAGCCATAAAACTAGGATTAAAGGACTCAGAAGAATGTTAATGCTAAATGCAACAATGTGGTATTGTTGAATTTATTCTAAAATGTACAGACAAGAAGTTATAAGACTTTCTTGTCTGTAAGCCACAATTCAGCCCTCTAGTGCTCGGCCTTGATTGGTCAGAGGTAAGTGGATTAGCCTGGCTGTTTGAAGAGGTGATAAATGACCCCTGGAGTTAGGAAGCCTTTCTGGGAGGAGAGGTTGCTGGGCATGGGAATGCCAGAGCCAGGGGGAGGGGTAGTAAATAATGCTCTTCAAGGGATGGAGGAGACAATCTGGAGAAATCACTTTCATTTACACCTCTCCCCCTGCCCCACAGCCGGATGGGGGGATTAAGGAGGAATTCCCAGATGTAAGGAGAGTGGACCTAGGTAGATGAAGCCATCCTGTGGGCTGGTTTAGTTAGTTCTGCTCCCTCTGCTGGAAAATCAGCCATGATGAATCTCTCTGTGAGAAAATAATGCCACACTTTAGAGGATGTGGTCATACCCTGGAGCGTTGCCCTGCACCTCATTGGACAGGAGTGACCTCCTTCTTGACCCAGAGAACTTTGAATAAGTATCTGAGAGGGACAGAGCCTCTCAGATGATGCTGCTTCAAACTTGGGAGAAGAAGGGTCCCTGCTGAGGAGTTTGATTTGCACCAACCAGGCCCTGGACTCTGAAGATTGTGCCTGTTGCACAATCTGGAATTACAGCCCTGTGGACTACCTTGCTTCAAAAGGACTAAAGAGTGGACTCCCTGCAAGCCGAAGGTTAACAGAGCTCACCTGGACCACCACCACCAAGAATCCCCAGCCTGAAGAACTACCAGTGAATTTGTAGGAGTTTTGTCCAAGTGGATTGTGGGAACTGAAGTCCCTTTCAAGGACCATCTTGGAGATTCCAGACCCTTGGAGTAAGTTTTGGACACTTTGAGACCCTTTGGAGAACTTCAGGAAGAAGTTCCAGAGGTTTGGAGAAGTTTGGAGCAGCTTTGGAAAAAGCTTCATAAGTGGACCGACTCGCCCTGGCCAGCCAAGCCGGCAACCATCAACCATGAGTTGGCCTGCCGTCCAGGTTCCTCCCGCTGAAAAGCTCAAGGGGTCCGACTTCCAGAGTTTGATCGGGCGTAGGCGGAAACCCAAGCCGGCGAACCCTCACCAAATCCGGCCTAGTGAAAAGCATCGAGGGACCCCGCAAGAAAAAGCTCTGTAAAAGTTTCTAATTCCAAACGTAGAAAAGGTGACCGGGACCAACCACGAGAGCCAAGCCACCCACCATCAACTGTGTGCCAGCCTGGATCCCTGGCTCGTACCACTGGAAAGCTCCGGAGGTTGGACTTCCATAAGTTTGACCGGGAGCTCGTCGCAAGGCAAGCCGGCGAACCCTCACCGAATCAGGGCTGGCTGAGAGCATCGAGGGACCCCGGGAAGAAAAGCTCCAGAAAAGTTTCTAAGTCAGAAGGTAAAAACTTTGAACAAGACCTACCGCAAGGAGTAGCCCCGCAGGGCTTCATCGCGGTCGACCTGAAACTTTGACTTTGAGCAGGTCTAGCATGACCAGATGTACCAAAAAGGGCTATACGTTTCTATGTGCTATATAGTGCTAAATCTTTAAAAAGTCATATCCCTGGTTCCCTACATTGGATTCTTTTCATTTTAAAGAGAAAAATATTTCCTATTTTTATAAATTGGTGTTGGATTTTTATTGTGTGTTCTAATTATTTACTGAATTGGTGTTTTTAAATGCTTTACATACCTGTCTTTGAAGTTAAGCCGGCCTGCTCACAGCAAAGCTACCAAGGGTTGAGCATGGGAATAATTTTCGAAGACCGGTACTGAGCCATATATTGAGGTAGTGGCCTTATTGCCGGGGACAGATATACATTTGCCCCTACAATTAACCCACTTTCCAACATCCAGACCAAGCACTCTTAAACAATACTGTCTACAAGTATGGATGACATGTGACTCCTACACCCTGTAGTTTTATGTAACATTTCCTATACACAGATTTACACTCCTATGATTGACTGCCTCTGTGTAGTGTGAGTGATGTAAAGTGCTGACACCCTGCACTGGTATGAGTGGCGCTATATAACTAATTAAATGCATCTGAGAGAGTGGTTATGGAGACTTGAGCAGCACTATTAAAGGGTGGTAGTGAGGGAATCCGTGGCGGAGCTGGGTTGTTGAATACCAAAGCTGTCTATTTGATTTCAGCTCCTGCCTCCTTCATCCACCAACATACTCTCCCTCCACATTATCTCACTCTTCCAGGTTCTTTCTCATCTTTGCTTTCTCCCTTTTCTCTGTTTTCCATATTTCTCTTCCTCCTTCTGCTCACACCCCTTGATGCCTTTCTCTCTCTTGTTCGGTTTTACAGTCTGATGGTTTAAAAAATGTACCGGTCTCTAACAAAGAATGCAGTTGGGCCTCACCTGCAGACACCAACTTAAATTAAGCATCATTAGCTTGCAGCCCACAAAGGAAATGCCAGAGTGGCTAGTCTGGCCCTTTCTGCATTGTATATCCTTCCTGAAGAGCAGATACACCCTTTACTCTCCTTTCTGCAAGACACAAGGACCCCAGCCTTCTCCCTTCCCCATGACGTAGCACAGAAACATTACATTTGGCCAAAAATAAGGCCCACATGGTCAACCTCAACTCAAAGTCCCTGCCCCCTTTCTACCCAAAACAGTCTCCCAAGTTAACTGTTCTTACTCAGCACAACTGACTCTGGCGTAAATCCGAGTCCATTTTAATGTATCTTTTCCAATCCTTGTTACTTCTGCTGGGGTACTTACATTACTATTTCCATCAGAGCGAATGCTGCTTCAGAGCATCACCAGCTACCAGTCTTTTTTCTGTAATTGTCGGAGGGTTCCACTACTAAAGAATGCTTGCCAACTGCACTGTGTACAGCTTCTGCTATTTCTCATTCATGCCTCCCCACGTACCCTCCCACAGTATGTAAGAATATAGAGCCTCCACAGGCAGGACTTTTTGCTTGAACCCCGTGCCATCATATTCAGATTCAGCCGCGGCCCGTGCAGGTAAGAGCGGTGGGGCCAGGTTGGGGGTGGGGGGATTTGACAGACGTCCACAAGGGCAAATTAAATAAATAATTCATTTTCACTCGTCTGTTGAAATCTCCCCCTCCTAACCGGCCCCTCTGCTCTTACCTGTACAGGCAGCAGCTGTTCTCATTAACTGTATTTGTAAAGTGCACACATAGTTGAAAGGCAATTGAGTGCTTTACATGGTCAAAGGCAGAGATCCAACCAGAAAGTGAATCTGGGTGGGAGGTCTTGGGTTCTGCGATGGGAGGTGGACTCTTTAGTCTTTACTGTGTTGTGATGTAGTGTTTTATAAAGACCTGCATCTTCACCTCCTTCCTAACTTAGAGTATCCTTGGGGTGGTCCTAATGGATACAGGGATGTAATTACAGATCCTGAGTGTGTGGATGGGGTAGGCCTGTTTCCTCGTTGTTTTATTGGTTCTTGAACGTCTGTGTCCCCCTGAATGAGGGTGTCTGAATATGTCCCTGACTGGCCCGTTGATAATTTTGCATTGTTTGTTAGATATGGCCTGCATGACTAGGCCTAATACTGCAGATGAGGCCTCACCAGTGATGTGTAAAGAACTTACAACTGTCTGCTGAGTTTGCAAACCGATATCCAATCCAAAAGTATTCATACTGGCCCCACGTTGTTGACAAGTGAATTCCACAGATTGCATTCTTTTGGAGCCATCATCCCTCTGTCACCCTGGACACAGATTCATACCTAGAGCTGTTACGCTCCTAGCTGCCAATTGGCCACATGTCAAATGTAGGCCCTCCAGGCCATTCTGGATTTTTGTCCCACTGTACTTTGCATGCCTGGATTTCAAAGTCCATGCCTACAGTGGAAAATGTAAATCTACAAGTACCAGTATGCAAAGGGCTGCTGGCTAAAGAGCCATGACTGGCTGATGACCTCAATCTGTGATTCTTGTCCACTTGGAGCTTTAAAATTTAAAGTTACTTGGCTGAAAATCTAATTTGTACAGTATTCAAAAGCATAGTTTCTTAATGAAAGCCCACAGCTTTCATTAAGAAACTATGCTTTTGAATACTGTACAAATTAGATTTTCAGCCACAGCTGTCCCAGACAAACACAAAGAGACAGCACAGAGGGCATGTGGTGCTAAAGCACTTGCCACATGTTTTATTGAGTATTTAAAGAAGATGCCCTAGCAGGACTGGAAATTCTAAAGGTAGAAGGGGCGCCAACTGGCGCAGTGGGGTCATAAGGGCTACTCACATTTCGATTGTTGGTGCAATACTGTGAGTAAATCTCTTGCACTTTTTGTGAATCACAAGCACAACAGGCCTAAGTGGGAAAATTAAGTTTTAAATTGGTAACATTGTCAGGCCATTAATGGTATAGACTCCATAATGGGGCAACTTGGTTTACACTTTGTGTGCCTGCAAAAGGGCCCTCATATTTCTATCCGTGTTCAGAGTGGTACTGCCTGAATAAGTGTGGCTTACCTTTAATGTTACCAGAGGACTCCATTATGTCATCAGAGACACAGTGGTCAAGTCATGGGCTTTCCCTTTTCCTGACATTGCTCTCAGTGTATTAATCCACTTGGTTAAGCTGATGTAATGCAAGACTATCTATCCCAGAATGCATTATTGTGTTTATGGAAAGTCGGGGACTGCAAAATAGCGTTTTTCCTGATACAGTGTCATCTGGTACCTTTACTAGGCTTCTTAGTGAAGTGGGAAGACAGAGGGAAAGTGCCTTATGCAGTCTGTGATTCCTAATTTCAAGCCCCAGCTCCCACATGAGCCAACTGTGATCTGCGACTACCGCGCTTAACCCCACAGTCAGGCTCCGATAATACTTCAGTTCAAAAGGGCTCGACATTCAAAACACAATAGGCAGGAAGCAGTGGTCGAAGTGGAGAAAAAAAGTAGGAGAACTGTGGGCGGGGAATCAGAGGGCGAGAATAACCTGAGATTTGGGTCTGTGGGTGGAGTCAGAGGTGTGGCCAGATAGAGCAAAACGTCCCTATTTTTAGTATTTATTTGGCATTTCACTGATAAGTTAATTCAACCAATAGATACACATGCTTATTTAAGGTTTAGTATGAGTTATTGACATTAAAATACATTCACAAAGAGGGATGTTTTCAATCACTGAATGTGCCTAATACGCTTAAAAGTGGAATCACAAGCCATTTGTCTCCGAGCCATGCAGTTTCTGTCATCAGCACTTCTACTCACTTATTCCACAAGTGCAGTTCAAACATGAATGGTAAAATATCCTAGTTTTAAAAAAAATTCCACTTAATTATGGCTGTACTATATTTGCCACATAATACATAATCTGCTGCATAATCTAACAATTTCTCCCAAAACAATTTTGTAGCCCAAATGGATCAAAAATTACTAAAAGAAATGTGACTTATGTTGCTGTGAAGTGTAGGGCAAACGTTGACTGGTCACCTTTCTCATTGCTACATTTGTATGTTACACAGGTACTAATGAGGCAAAAGCTTTGCAGAGGCTGTATGTTAGTATGTATAAATATGTCAGAATAATAAAGTATCATAAAATGTACTGCATTACGCTGCAGCCTTTTTTTGCTGCATAATTTAGTCAACACTGCGACATAATTTTGGCCTCCATTGCTGCATAACTCCAGTGGCACGAAAACAGGCTGCACATGTTAAAAGTGTTTGTGCACGAAGCAGAGACTATGATGTTTGCGAACTTAGGGACTGATTAAGATGGCAGGCGGACCTCAGTCCGTCCGCCATCGAATTGGGGAATGGGACCGCTCGCCTACAAAGCGGCGGCCCCACGATAGGCATTACAATGCGACCGCCACTACAGCGTTCGCAATGCCTATCTTTTACATTGCGGCAGGTGCTGCTGGCTGCATCACCCGCCGCAATGTAAATAAGGGACATGTTACATATATCACTGCACTACGTGGCAGTGCCACATGGTGCAGTGATTTGGAGGGGGGCACCATAGGTGCCCCCCAGGTCCCATGTCTGGGGGCCGGGGGTAAAGGGGCCTGCTACTGGCCCCCAATGTCCCTTTCCGCCAGCTTTTCTATGGCGGGTGAACCGCCATGGATAGGCTGGTGGGTAAGGGACATCGTAATCCCTACTGCGGTGCCTGGTAGGCACCACCAGCATTGTAGGAACTACAAGCCCCTCCGCCGCACAGGGGGGCTTAAGGAGCCCGTCGGGTGTGTGGCGATCGGTCTTTCCGACTGCCAGGGAACCGCCCGCCATTGCACTATGGCGGATGGTGATGCAGTCACCGATGGCTGTGGGACCATCCCCGACAGGGTGATGTGGCGGTCCCACCGCCATTATAATCACCCCCTAAGTTTGGTGTGCATGCAAATCCTACATTGCCAACCCCTGGTAAGTTGCACTACTAGTGCTGAAAAAGGCCAATGGAGTTACCAATGGGTGAGGTGGACTGGCCTCAAGGGTCTTGTGACCTCAGTGACAGTCACTGTCGCTCTAGGGTGTGCTTCTTCGTATGCCTGCCCGCAAGACTGGAGGTGAACTGCATGGATTGTGGTGGACAGGCCTTCAAGGTTAACTCACACTTGCCACCGTTAGGGTCCACCTGCTGGTGCTAAGACACCAGGGCTTTTAAGGTCTATCGGGCCTTCTAAGGTGTAGCATCAGAATGTGCTCTGTCAGGAGAGTGGTCTGGTGGACTGGTCATGAAGGCTGAACATGGTTCTCCAGTTCCAAATTCGGCAGCTCTGGCCAGAGTGCTGCATCCTCTCACACACTGAACACCATATTGCCCCACTGGGAGAAACTCGCACTGCCTTCAGCTACAACCCAATTGTGCTGCGACTCAATTCAAATTATGCATTAGACAAGAGTAAAATGCTGCCTGAAAAAAAGTAATAACACCCTGAAAAAAGCAAACACTCATAGGGAATGCAAGGATAAGCAAAGCATGTGAAATGTAAGCAGGAACAACATGGTTACCTTAACAGTTTTAAACTCATTATTCAGAAATCAGTAAGTGATTTTGCCTGAAAAGTTCAGGACATGACTACAGGAGCAGGAAGGGACCCGTTTCAATGTACATTGCTTATATCCTTACAAAATGTAAGCAGTTTGGTTTAAATAAGACCACATCCCTAAACACAGAGGTGCGGTACGCATTTTATAAGCTAAAATAATTAAAACAGTTGAAAACGATCATATTAAACGTTTTCCACTCCAACCATCAACCAGGTATTGTAGTCCCTTTAGGAAAGGTGCACTTCCCCACCTGGGAAAACAATGTTGTTCAAAGAAAGAAGATAAAAAGAAAGTAGCGCTTCACTGGCAAACTCTGTAAAGCGGCGCCTAGGTGCATGGGTGTAAATAACAATCTGGCCTGTCTGCTTTATTTGGTTATTTAATTATTTTTCGTATTTTTCTCTCCGTCCCAAAGTTGCACTTTGGAATAGAAAACGGTCAGAAAATGAGGACATTTCCAGCCAAAGTGTTTCGCTCTTTTTTGGATTCATTTCACTGGGGAACATTTAAAGAAAAGGAGAGGCAAGAGAGAGTACGTAACAGCTGTCTCTTAAAATCAGCACTTGAGGAGCGAGACAGAAAGAGATGGAGGAATAAAGAGAGAGGGGAGGAGGGCAGCTGCCAGAGGTAGAGCAGGAGAAGCGGACACTGTCCTTGCCTTCTCTGGGCATGAAGGAAAAGAGACAAGAGTTTTTTTTCCCTTCTCTGCCCGTCCCAGACTGGCCAAACCTTTCTGCAGCATAACAAAAGGAAGAGGGCGGGTCGCCTCTTTGACTCCAGGCAGGTCAAGTGCAGGGCCATTAGGTAGCGCTTTCACGCGCTAATGGACCTGCACATAACAGAAGGGAGAGGGGAAATTCTTTTGTCCCCTCGTCCCCCCCACCCTTGTCCCCCGTGTCCCCCCACTCCAAAATCTGGGGGGGATATATCCCCCGTGTCCCCCACACTTCCTACGCCCATGGGTGGGGCCCACCAGGGCTCGTTTTTTGGGACAGGTACTTATTGTTTTACCATCAGACTTTAATCCAGAACAAGAGACAAATATGAAGACATGAGGGAAAGGAGGAGGAAGAGAAAGATGCAAAAACAGGGACAAAGGGAGAAAGCCTTGGTGGAAAAGAACCTGGAAAACTGACGTAAAGGGGCAGAGAGTGTCGGGTGGGGGATGGAAGGGACATGAGGTGGAATAAAGGCTATACTTCCTTCAATGAATTTTAATCAATGCTGAATTTTGGCAGCATCCGTGGTGGGCTACTGAGGAAAAGTTTGAGCCCCGGCACTTATTTTTTTTTTTACAAATAAAGGACTGATGTATGGAGAAAATTCCACTTTATTCCAGATACATCTTTGGAGGAGTTACTAGTGTTTCATGCAGTAATTCTTTATTTTTGTCAATTGCACATCTAGTGCTTGAGCGCTTGAGGCTAAATCACCGTAAATACCAAAGGCTGAGCCAACATACTGGCTATAAACACAAAAATCTCTGTTATGCCTCAGGAAAGCAATATCCATATCGAGTGAACAGGATCTGACACTGTCTGTTCCAAAATTATTTGTAGACCAAGCCCATGTGACTACTGATAGATATCCATGACCACCCTCATCCAAGTGTCAGAAATTGAATTAAAAAAACAGAAAAAACATATTTAAATCAAAGTTCCCAAACATCAGGCCAGAATAGCATAACCTCATAATGACACTCGCAAGTGAAAAAACTGAATTCTACTAAAAGCTTGTTTGACTCGTCCAGCCACTGATATATCAGGACTCACAGTGTGATTTATAAACTAACAGGCTGAAGATCCATTTGTAGCTCAAACCTTAGCTTGCAATCAGAGCAAAGCAGAAGCAAAAACATAAAACAAGTGAACATCAAAAACATGGAAGACCACAGACTAAAGGGACCTACCTCCTCAGAAAAGAGAAACCTATGGCATCTTTTCCAATGTACTGGATCACACATGTGCAACTTGCATGATTGTAAGACACTAGAATCAACAGCATACACCATCCATTCCAACACATGGACTATGGTATCGCATTGCCTCTTGACCTCAGTCTCAGACACCTGGAGGTCCACGTGGCTCACATACTCATTCAACAATTTAGGCAGAGAAGAAGAGTATACAGCGACAGAAGGTACAACCAAGTACAACACTCTAGGATTACACCAACCGGGAACATACACAAAGATTCAAACCCAACAACGATACCATCAAAATCCTACAACTATGGATCATGCCCCATGTCACACCCAAGATGAACATGCCCCCTAGTTATGGTGTGCTAAGATACAGCTTGTGAAAGCAAATGCACTAGACTATTATGCCAGTTGGATCATACAGAGCCACTGAGCACACATTCAGCATCTTAGAACCCCACAACCATCCAGAAGACTATTCAGAAAGTCAATGGTGCTTTCAAGTGCCATGTTGCTTGCTACCCACTTCATGTAAACAAAAGATAAGTAAGTGCTTCTTTAATATCAGTGGTTTCACCAACACCAAAGGGGCCATCAACTGATAGCAAATAGTGTGTCCCTCCTGTAGCGTCCTTCCCAGTCTGGGTACCCGCCAATGACTACGCCACACACGGAGTTTAGTATTACACGCCTTTATTCATCTGCATGTAACTGGGAACTCAACATTCTAAACCAGCTTTCATTGCATTCCACTCTAACACTTCCGTCACAGTTTTATGGGGGCTATCAGGAGCCAAAAGGGTTCTATCATTTCTCACTCTCAAGACACTAAATCTCCCCCTCTGTTAAATAAAAAATTATAATGTTTTACTTTATTTATATATATGTACCTTGTTTGCCCCATCGTATCCATGGTGGGCTAGGATTGTTTTTTCTTTAAAATTCATCCAGATTTGGCTGTCTTCGGATTTACGGACCCTCTCTCTAATGGTGGCAGACTGACGTGCAGCCGATTTCGCTTTTTGTGCTTTTACTGACCCGGAAGGAGTACAGTTGCAGTCTGCCCCTCGCTGCTGTCGGATCACAGAGTCAGTGTCAGCCGTTTCCTACGAGTAGCCGCGGGACCCAAGCGGTCGAAGGACTTTAGGGAACCGGGGGTCTTCTTGTTTGGTAAGCTTTTCTCTGACATTTGGCATTTATCCCTCAGCGAGTTGAGAGATTATTCGTTGTGGTTTCCTTGGGCGTTTCTTTCTATAACGCCAGTGCATATAAGTGTATTATTTCAGGCATTTGTCATCATGTCTTCCAACGACGCGCTGCGAGAGTGTGAAGCCGCAGCTGAAGCTTTATTTTTAAATCTTCCTCAGATTACAAACGAACAGATGGGGCAAACCAACCCTGCAATCAATAATGATGTAAAGAGTCTTCTTAAAACTCTTGAGAAATTATTAAAGACCGAGCTCACTGAATGGTGGGAGAAAAAATCATTAGAGAAATACAAAGAGGCTAATAGAGTGCCGAGAGGATTAAGAGTACTGATTGCTCCTACATTTGAAAATCCGAACCCTGCAATGATGAAAGAGTGGGCTGAGAATAATTTGATAGCCTCTATGAATATGGTGGTTATATTCATCAAATACGCTGAGATAGACCGTGAATTGATCTTAAAAGAAATTGACAAAACTTTTGGTCTCCTTGATGGATTAGGACTTGAACACAAAGACGTAGTGTCTAAAGGGCGAATCGAAATTGATGCAAGAATCAAAAAACATGAAGAGGTCATCAAAGCCAGAAAGGTGTTGAAGTTCGCCAGAGATAAGAGCGATTATGAGACCGGTTGCGTCTTCACTTTCGCGAGAAGATTTGACACCGCCAAGAGACAATCATTAGCTAATAAAGTAGTAGCTTTGCAAACAACATCACAGGCAGTCAATGCAGTGGTTAATCTTGACTCTGATGTGAGTTCCCTTACTAGCAACAGTGACTCTGAAGACAGTTTGGCTTCCTCCTCTGGTATGCAGGCTACAGGGACCACTAACCTGACACCGGCAGAAGAGTTGAATATTTTGCGCCAGGACCGACGCCAAACCCTACGGCCTCGGAATCCCCAATTGAGAACAGGCGAAGAAGGAATCAACGCAGGAGGCAGAGGAGGAGGAATAAACAACAACAACTCAAACAGAGGAACTCGAGCCAAAAAGTGGAAGCGGTAAATGGTGATTTGGACAATACTGTCATCAATCTTACGGATACCATACTGACAGCTGCTGAATTGCAATTGCTTTCTTTGGGGCTCACCTGTTGCCCTGAAAGCAATTTCAGTTACAATCAGTCACGTGTGAAAATTTTCACATTTATTCGTAAGTTAAAATTGATCAAATTTCACCAATTGAAAGTTTTCACATCAAGTACGAAATCTGATTCTATCCCTGGCATGGTTGCTTCGAATTTGCTTGCTACGGATGTGAGCACATTAAGGCTTCTACACTCGTTGGCCAATGATGAGGATCTAACTGATTCTACACAAGTAGATCTCGCTGGAGCTGGTATTATCATCAATAAACCAGCCAGTAGTCCTTTTCGTCCTCCTTCAAAATTTATCCCTATCATGCCCAAAGACGCCATTGATGTTTTCAGTGACATTGTAATTGAAGACCTTAAAAAACTCAATATCACTATGAATTACAAAACACAACGACTAAAGTACTTACCTCATCAATACCTAAGAATTCACTCTGACTGAAGGGTTTATAGTGACTCAGGAAGGTCAATACCCGGAACAGAATTACAAGACTGTCGCCGTGAGGGACCACAGCGCACTCGCTGGAGATCTACAAACACGGACTACCCTCCGTCTTCCGAACACTCACGGCACGTTTATATGCCGGATCACCATTTCTGTGGTGTATCCTCGGATCTTTTGTACTTTTAACCTGTCTACCAATAGAGTGACGATTACTTTGGCCAGCAGGGTCGGAATTATCACCGGCGGAGCGAATAATAAGATGTCTTACCTTCAATGTCAGCCCTGAGGAAGTCGCTGGATTATTTCCATTGGCGACAAAACACATGTTGGCTGGTTTCTCTTGCTTACTTTATGAAAGAATAAAGACAAAGAACAAATTTACCTGATACAACATTGACATTTCTTCTGAATTTACTTGAATTGAATAATACCTTTTTACTGTATAACTACTTTACGTGTGCCCAGGACTTTGATGTACATCATCAATACCTAAACCTTATGAAAAAACTTGGTGATAATCACGAAATCATCATCAACAAGGCAGATAAGGGAAGCAATATTGTTCTTTGGCCAAAGCAACAATATTTGGAAGAGGCGAACAGACATCTGGGAGATAACCTATGTTACCGGAAAGTAGCTGCGCAAGATCTACGCAAGGTGAAAGAAAATGTGTTTGAACAGCTGAACCATTAGAAGCGTTCTGGACTCCTTATGAAAAATGAGGCAAACTTTCTCAGAAATGATTATCCGATCACTCCAGTTTTATACTTCCTCCCAAAAGTTAACAAAGGGATTTCTCCTATCCCTGGGAGGCCTATCATATCTGCTAGAAAGAGCGTGCTGGAATCAATGTCTAAATATGTAGACTATTTCTTACAGGAGTTTGTCTTCAGTCTTCCGTCTTTCATCAAAGATACTAGTGACTTCATCAGAAAGTTGAAAGTGGTAAAATGGAAAGAAGATTATCTTTTTCTAGTGATGGATATTTCTTCCTTATACACTAGCATTAACAACTCAGACGGGATCACAGCTGTTCAATTTGTTCTTGATCAAAGATCTATTCATTTGTACAAACATAACCGTATGCTTGTGTCTATGATTGAACTCTGTCTGAACAATAATTTCTTTTTGTTTAACAGGGATTTGTATCACCAACTGAGGGGCGTGGCTATGGGGGCATGTTTCTCCCCCAGTTATGCGTGTCTTCACGTTGGCTGGTGGGAGGAGCATGTCCTCAGAGCCCAACACAAGTCGATATGGGATGCACATGTTGTGCATTGGTGGCGTTACATCGATGATGTGTTCACAATATGGAAAGGCACTAGAGAAGAGGCAGAACAGTTTGTAGCGTCTATTAATGTCAACAACTTAAATTAGAATTTTACAGCTTCTATCAGTGATCAGTGTGTTGAGTTTCTGGATGTGCAGATTTATATTGACAAAGGCGAAATCCACCAAAAACTCCACCTTAAAACAACAGCTGGTAATTCAATATTACACGCAGGTAGTGCACATCCCCGGCATTTAATACGTAGCATTCCCCATGGGGAATTCTTGAGAATTCGGCGCATTTGCAGCTCTGATTTGGATCTCGAGCAGTGCCAATCTGAAGCAGTCAATCGCTTCATTGCCCGGGGGTATAATCACTCTACTGTTATTAATGCCTTGTCTAGAGCCAATTCTCACACTAGAGAATATTGCTTGTCATCTAACAACACCACGATTAAAGGCCCCAATGTCACACATAGTGCTGTTTCCCTTTCTGATAACACTCTAGAAATTAGACTCATTACCACTTTCAGCAGGCAGGAAAGACGAATACGGAGCATTGTCAATTCTCACTGGCCAATAGTCTTGACTGACATTACCTTAGGCCAAATCCTGCCCAAACAACCTTCTATCACTTTCAGGTGTGACACATCCATGAGAGACTCACTCGTTAAAACGTGCCCTGAGTTCACCCCCACACAAACTTGGCTATCCAACAAAACAGGATTTTTTAAGTGCAATTCCTGTCGTGCTTGCAAATTCGGTGTTAACAACACCTCCGAATACACAACTGCATTTAATTCTAGACCCATCAAAATCAAGGGACATTATACGTGTCGCACTGAATTTGCAGTGTACATTTTAAAATGTTCCTGTGGTCTAAAATATGTAGGCAGCACAAAGCTCCAAGTTTTTAATTGTATTTTACAACACTTGAGGGCAGTGGTGAACTCAGACCCCAACTATCCTGTGGCCCGCCATTTCAAGTTAGTCCACTATAACAATTTGAATGAACTTAAATATTTTGTTATTTGAGGGGTTCCTATATCACGTCGAGGAGGCAATCGCGAAAAACGCCTCACGCAACTAGAGTCTCATTTTATCTTAGCACTCGATACCAAAATGCCAAACGGACACAACACAAGTCAGGATTTGCACAATTTCTTATAAAGACCGTTTTTATCAACTGGTTTTATACTATGATTGTTGCTATCAAGGTGTGTCAGGTCTCTGTATTTCTTTTATCATTCTCTCCACGTTGTGTTGGTTCATTATATGCACTCTGGAATAGATATTTACATCGATTATCAGGCATTTCAGTCCTGCTCTAATGAATTGGTTTGCTTTGCATGATTTGATATGAGGATTTGTATATAAGCTTCTGGGCAGCTTTATGTTGTTATGATGTTTTTTCTATCCATTTAAGTAACAACTTAGCACTTTAACTTTTTATCACTTTATGGTTCTTGCACTAGCACTTTATGTTTCAGGCTCATTGACTATTAGATGAAAGGGGTTTTTCATTTCTGCTTATATCTTTATTATAATAATGTCCTTTGGTCTCATTTATGGCGAGAACATTTTTATCAGAGTTCCTTATGAATTCTATAACAGCGTGTTTATCTTATTTATTTGGATTATTATACCAAATTTTTAAGTAATTCTCTCTGCACTTGCACTTTGAGAATTTAGCACTTGCACTTTATGAAACCAGCACTGAATGGTGACATTTTTCCATCTATGTGAACATTCATGTTGTTATTTCTTTATTAGTATGTTCTCTGATCTACAGTCATCATGTTTTGTTTTTTAGGACCTTATTATCTTGTTGTTTTCCAGTTACCGCAATTGTGATTTATTGTTGCATATGTGCCCCATAGTATGTCTACTATGTCTATAAGCCTTATTCGTTGTGTTGCACTTTGGTTGTTTTTTTTTTGGTTGCACTATTTAAATGATGGCAGTTTAGGCAGCATGTCATGTGAGCAAGAACGTGTTCGAAACGCGTTATGGCAGGCACTAGCCTGAACAATACAATGTGCTGTGATTTCATTAAAGCACTTTTCTGAAATTGAAACCCGACGTCTTGGTGGTCCGTACCTTGTTTGCCCCATCATATCCATGGTGGGCTAGGATTGTTTTTTCTCATATATATACTCACTTTGAGTAATATGAAAATCCGGCTAAAAGAGACATTCATCAGTCCCACAAACAAGCTGCATGATGGGATTTGCAGTTTTTTAACAGCGAACTCCTTTAGTGCTCTCCAAGGTAATGTAGTTCAGGTGTGCACCTCGCCATTGTGTAGGGAGGAGCAGAATATAAGACACTGAAAAGGAAACCCCAAGCACCCGAGGCATTAGAGAAAGGCCTACCGCCGAAACGCATCATGCCAGAAGTCTGAATAAACGGTTTCATGAAGCCCCGCTGTGTCCCTTTGTCTACTTACAATGGAGGAGATGGTGTTTAATATTTAGCGTGTAGCCAGTGACACACAGGGGGACCCTTCCAACAAGAGTTCTTGGTATGCAGTGACAAAAGCGAACAAAGTAATTCTGAGATATCAGAAAACTCGAACCGCCGCTCAACACAAGGAAGCAGAGGTACTGCTGTCATCCGACAGTCCATGACTACATGGAGAGACGTAGTCACTGTACCGGCGTCTCCAGGTATGCTACCAGTGGGAAAGTGTGGCTGGAAGTAGGGGCTTAGAGACTGTTTGTTTCTCAGCACAGTGCTACGGTTTCAACCTGACCACGTTTAAATCAGCCTCTCACGTTGAGTAATATGAAAATCTGGCTAAAAGGGACATTTATCCGTGCCACAAACAAGCTGCATGATGGGATTTGCAGTTTTTTAACAGCGAACTGCTTGAGTGCTCTCCGAAGTAATGTGGTTCAGGTGTGCACCTCGCCATTGTGGAGGGAGGAGCAGAATTTAAGACACTGAAAAGGAAACCCCAAGCACCCGAGGCATTAGAGAATGGCCTACCGCCGAAACGCGTCATGCCAGAAGTCTGAATAAACGGTTTCATGAAGCCCCGCTGTGTCCCTTTGTCTATTTACAATGGAGGAGATGGTGTTTAATATTTAGCGTGTAGCCAGTGACACGCAGGGGGACCCTTCCAACAAGAGTTCTTGGTATGCAGTGGCAAAAGCGAATGAAGTAATTCTGAGGTATCAGAAACCTCGAACCGCCGCTCGACCCAAGGAAGCAGAGGTACTGCTGTCATCCGACAGTCCATAAACTACATGGAGAGACGTAGTCACTGTACCGGCGTCTCCAGGTATGCTACCAGTGGAAAAGTGTGGCTGGCAGTAGGGGCTTAGAGACTGTTTGTTTCTCAGCACAGTGCTACGGTTTCAACCTGACCACATTTAAATCAGCGTCTCACTTCGAGTAATATGAAAATCTGGCTAAAAGGGACATTTATCCGTGCCACAAACAAGCTGCATGATGGGATTTGCAGTTTTTTAACAGCGAACTGCTTGAGTGCTGTCCGAAGTAATGTGGTTCAGGTGTGCACCTCGCCATTGTGGAGGGAGGAGCAGAATTTAAGACACTGAAAAGGAAACCCCAAGCACCCGAGGCATTAGAGAATGGCCTACCGCCGAAACGCGTCATGCCAGAAGTCTGAATAAACGGTTTCATGAAGCCCCGCTGTGTCCCTTTGTCTACTTACAATGGAGGAGATGGTGTTTAATATATATATATATATATATATATATATATATATATATACTATATTATACTATACATCCACATTGGCAAAATGTCCAGAAGAAGTAGCCAAAGAATGGGCGCACTCACGTAATCTGTTTAAAAGTAAAATACTCTTTAATGTGCAAGCCTGCTGCACCAACAGATGCATTTCGGCGTTAAGCTTTTATCGATGGTATCAATATGATTGAAACATATCTGTAAGGGATTGATAATGATACCCTTTGTGCGATTTTCCAGGAGAATGCATAATGGAATATGCGGAATTTATTGTTATACTTTTGTTTGCACTTTTATTATACACAATATTGTTTTGAGCACGTTCTAAGATAACCGCCGTGATTCTGGCAATTGAGTGAGACCAGAGGACCGTCTTTGTTGTCTATGATTATCACGTGACACACTGGGTTTGATTAAAATGACTCAGTGACAACATTGTAACCAACATCGATAAAGGCTTAACGCCGAAATGCGTCTGTGGGTGCAGGAGGCTTACACATTAAAGAGTATTTTACTTTTAAACAGATTCCGTGAGTGCGCCCATTCTTTGGCTACTTCTGGACATTTTGCCAATGTGGATGTATGTTCTGCGGCTCACCACCGCTGGGGCGGCACCCGGGACACGTGGAGCGGCGGCGGTGACCTGTGCTTTCTGATATATTATACTATGTATATATATAATACTATATATATATATATATATATATATATATATGTACAATTAGATCTCTCCAATCAATCAATCTTTTTGGTGATTGAATTGATCAACCTGATCTTGTCCTTGGAAACTGGAAACTGTCACCACCACTGTCCAGGATCTGCATCAACTGTATAGAGGCAACAGCAGTAACTGAGATTTTAGACCCAGTCTCTCCTTCAACAATTAGATCTGATGAATGATTAGTTAAGTGCCTAAAATGAGAAGAGTCTCTGGTAATAGACTTACCAGCGTGCAGGGCAGGCACAATGTGTCCCTTGGTAGACACCACTTGAAAAGGTTCTGCATCAAATGGAGCATCAGATTTTCTTCTCCGCATCTGTTGTGCTAAATCTCCTTTCTTAAAGATTTAGGGGCATATCATCAACAACCGGCGATAATCATCGCTAAGCACACTTAGCGCTAGGATAATTATCGCCGGCTATCGCTTGTTTTCATCGCGGAGATAGCGCGCTATCAGCGACGCTTATCTCCAGAGCGATAAAAATAACCGCGTTAGCTGCCAAATGTGCAATTATCGCTGGGATTCCAGCGATAATCGCACAACGTTTGGCGCTACGTTGTTGATAGGGCAGGGCAGACTTAACCATGATATCCACCTTCCATTGGATATCATGGCTAAGTCAAACTAAAAGCAGGTGTAAGGAAAGTAGCGATAACCGCGGTTAGCGCTACTTTTCTTATCGCTATGCTTGTTAGCGTGCCCATTGATAATTGTCGGTTAGCGACATTTCTCCAGTTATTTTGGGAAGGAAAGCCCACTTTGCATCTCATTAGAGATGCAAAGGGAGGCGTAGTGAAAAAGGGTGCTAACATGCGATTACGCATGTTAGCACCCTCTTGTTAATAGGGCGAAAACATTATCTCCGCTTTTCTGGCTTTTAAAGCCAAAAAAGCGGAGATAAGGCCCTTGATGATATGCCCGATGTTCTTCGCACGTCGTCTTTGGTCAGAATATGCTTTCATCTTTTCTTTGTTAAGCAAGTCCTTCTTATGAGTGTTTTTCTCATCTTTCTTTCTCTGATTGGTCCATTGAGGTAACTTGGTGTTCATTGCTCTCCCGAACAACAATGTCGCAGGACTTTCACCTGTGGTTGACTGGGGTGTAGAACAATAAGCTCTCAAGTTAGAATTCAACACAGTTTTCAAATCGAGCTTCTCAAGAGTACCACGCTGCACTGCTTTCTTTAGCATACTCATGAAACGCTCAACAAAGCAGTTGGCCTGCGGCCACAGATGTGTGCTCTTCTGATGCTTCAAATTTAAAAGCTCCAAGAAATCTTTGAACTCTCAACTATTAAAAGGCGTGCCATTGTTAGACTTCACTATGGCTGGAACACTCCATGTCGCAAAGATGCCTTCTAGTCTTTCAATGACTGATTCTTGAGTAGTAGATGAAAGATCTTTAATTATTGAAAATCGTGAGTATTCATCCATATTCACCAGCAGGTGATGCCCATTGTCGAGGGGTCCGAAAAGTCATTGGCTACTCTCTCCCATGCATGCTTTGGGAGTTCTGACATGTTCAAGGTGTGGGAGTAGTTTTTGTAGAAAGTCAGTTGCATAGATGGCAGGCCTTTAATTCCTTTTCAACCCTGTCATCAAGATAAGGAAACCAGCCTTAGTCTCGGAGAGCTGGTTTTGGGGCCACGATTCCACGACATCCTTCATGGGCCACTTCAATTATTTTCTGTCGCAGACTCTCCGGAATCAGAATTCTCGACCATCATAGTATAACTTCTTCCTGGGTTAAGGACAGGTCATCCTTGACAATTTTGCATTTTTTATATTCACCATTACTGGTGAGTGGTCGAGGGTGTTGGTTCCATGACTGATGTGTAGTTATATCCTTCAACTTTAACATGCCACTACCATGGTTTGTGTGTGTAATAGCAACAAGGGGTTTGGCCCTAGGCGGCTGGACGGGACCATAGTAAACTAAGAACAAGAGGTGTCCTAGCCATCACATTCAAATGCTGCTAACCAATTTAACAGACTAAAGGCCATCAATTCATTTGATATGGGCTTGAAGCATTTATTTGCTACTTCATTCTGTACACTTTACTCCACATTTAATCATGGGTCAGATAAGTGCGGATACGTTTCAGTCAAGAACAAATTATACATATTAAGCAACAAATAAAACAAAAACATACAGGCATTGTGATAAAGTAATGGGAAGTAACAAACAATACATGCATAACAACAATTATCTAAACTTTATATCACCAGTCTTAGTTCACAAAAAGAGCAGCTACTAGGACATCCTTTAGCATCCACATTGCGTAACAAATTTAAGAAGCTGCTACCCACGGGGAAAAGAGACATTAGACCCAGTAGTGAGACAATTCAAATAACATTTCTACTGGGGGGGGAACTTAATTAAATGCAAAAGTCCCTGCGTTGTGTAATGCCGACGCGTTTCAATTCCCAAGGTGGTTTGCGGGATTCTCTTCAGGGCGTGGACTGGTTCATCTGATTGAATAGAGAAATAAATTCGCACAGTGCAGGCGAGAAGAGGCAAGTTAAAATGTAGATGGCACGATTTGCACCAGATGGGCGGTGCTTTTACAAAAAGGTATAGGAATTAACCCTGGGCGGTGAACTCCACTCTGCTCGCGGAGTTTGCGGAGTTTCCTGCACTCCGCGTTACGCGGAGATCGCGGAGTTCCGGAAAACTCCGCTTCGCGTTGCGTAGCGGAGTTTTTTTCCTCGCTCGCGTTCGTCAACGTCAAGTTGGCGACCGCGAGCGAGGAAAATCAACCTCCTGGACAGATTTTTCCTCATTTGCGATCATCAACATCAAGTTGGCGAGCGCGAGCGTGAAAAATCAACATCCCGGTGAGATTTCTTAACGCGGGGGGGTCAGGTTTCTCATTGCGAGTGGTCGCGTATGTTCGCGACAGCTCGCGTTGAGAAACTGCCCGTTCGCATTGAGAAAGCTGCCGCTCGAGTAAAAATCTACTCGAGCGGCAGAAAAGGAAAGCAGGGACCGCTTGCACTGTGCATGGTGCCGATCGCAATGATTGCACAGTGCGGACAAGCATCCGGCACTGTGCAATCACCGCGAACAGCATTTTTCTATTGTACTCCGCCACTCGCGTAGCTCCGAGTAGTGCGCCAGAGTTTTTTTTGCACTTTGCGTAGTGCAGCATAGTGCAACTCCGTGAACTCCGCCCACGGTTAATAGGAATGCTTGCTGCCGGTTAAATGAAAGCCTAGTTGTACTTTGGAAGGGCGATTTTTTCGCCATGCCGGCGCTGTTTTCTTTGATGCTTCCTTCCAGCTCTCAGTCGGTTTAGTAATTGCCAATAGCTGAACGTGTAACTTGAACGGGGCCGCTCCGCTGCATATTTCACAAAGCGGTAAAGAAGGTTGCTTCCTTTAAAGTTCACACAGAAACGGACCGCATCGCGTCTCTTTGTAATCGGCTGTGAAAGTCATCTAATGGTGTCTCATTCCCAGTTTCTCACTCGACAGTAGTTATATCCTTCAACTTTAACATGCCACTATCATGGCTTGCAGCAGTGAAAATCTGGGCTAATGAAATGGCAGCTGGTGTGTTTGATTTTACAATGACATTAATATAGGCTTCAGCCGTCTCGGATGGAGCACCATGACCTTGTATAGGCACTCTGTAAAAGTAGTTAGCAGGGTTGTGATCCTTCCCTGGACAATGCACAATGGTGTAATTGTACTCTTGTAACCGTAGTCCCCATCGTTCAATGCGAGAGGAATTTTGGCCTTTGGATTGCCAAATATATTCAGTAAAACTTGATGATCAGTTACCAGCATAAATGTTTTCCCATACAGGAATACATGGAAATGTTCACAGGCCCATACCACGACTAAGCTTTCTTTTTCAGGTTGTGAGTAAGCATGTTCTGTTTGGGACAAACTTCTACTTGCATATGCCATAATATGCTTCGAGTATTCGGGTGTTTGCTGTGCTGTGCAAGGATAGCGCCTAACCCGACTGAGCTAACCTCTGTATGAAGCTTCAGACTGAAGTACACTATTTCAGTAGCATTCTCAATGGCTTGTTTGATTTTCTTAAAACTTTTCTCACATTCATGTGACCAATGAAATGAAACATTCTTTTTCGTCAAGTCTCTCAATGGAGCACTTACAGTGACAAACTCTTGAATGTATCTGGAACAGTAACTGGCCATGCCAGGAAATGAACGTACCATAGAAACATCTTGTGGGGGATCAGCATTTGACAGCACTTGTGCTTTAGCAGGATCTGGTATCATACCCCCATCAGACAAGATATGGCCAAAGAACCTTAGTTTGGTCTTATGAAACTCACACTAGTCTGCATTCAAAGTCAAACCTGCTTCGGCAAGTAAAGTATATACTTGTGTAAGAGCTTTATCGTGCTCTTTTAGTATAACTCCGAAAAACAAAATGTCATTGCTGTAATTGAACGCATTCATGACAGGATGTATGATACGTTGAATGACGTTTTGAAACAGTTCTAGAGCAGATGATAGACCAAAACTTAGTATTTTGTATCGAAACAGACCAACATGTGAAGAAAAGGTTATAATGTACCTGCAATCTTCTTCGATTTCCAACTGATGATAACCTTTATTTAAATAAAGGTGAGAGTAGACCTTTGCACTATTTAATTGTGTTATCATGTCAGAAATGAGTGGACCTGGATGCAGTGGCGGCTGGTGAGACTTGAAAGTGGTGGGCGTAAAAGTTTGTGATGAGTGGCTTGTGGCGAGCGAACGCAGAAAGCGAGACTGACAGCCATAAGGGGAGTTCTCCCCCGAGAAAATTTTGAAAAAAGAGCGGGCAAATTGTGCATTTTCAAGCATATTTGAGAAAGCAAGAAGTTTAATAAAGCAATTGTTAAATTCTAGTTTTGACATCAATAATGCTCACTAATATTACTGCAAATAATCTCTGTGATGACCTCACATTTCTCATATGTGAGGTCCTGTTTTGATCTAAAAGAAACTTTTTATATGGATGTTGCATGAAACGAACACAGCATTTCTCTGAAAAATGTCTATAATAGCCTCTGACACCACCTACATTCAAAATAAATTAAAGGAAAATCGTATTTAAAACAGTTTGTTTAAGAATTATTCAATGTCATCAGGGCAAGAATCTCTGCAGAACAGAGCTATAAGGGGACCCATGACATTTTTGTACCCTGGGCCAGTGCTGAGCCCACTTTGTCAATGCCTTAAAACGTCTCTGACCAGGACTGTTTTTTTTGTTTATGTCCTGATGCATGGCTTGCATTTTACTTCTTGCATTTGGAAGCCCCTGTTTTCATCAAATCACTTTACAAAGGCTGGAAGCCATTTTCAGGCAATAAACAAACACTTCTGAGGGTCACCTCTTCTTTTTTCTTCCAAATGTCTCTCACATTTCTTTCCATCCTCTGCATGCATCTTTACTATTATCACAATCTTCCCTAACACACACTTATGTTTGCCTTAATCATCATTGACTTTCTGCAAATTGCCCACAACCCACTTTAAAGATAAAAACCTCAACTTTTTGGGAAAGTTATACTCCTGCAACTTAACACTACCTACTCTAGCTTATATATAAAGGCCACCAAACATTTGCATGAACTCACATGCCCCCCTTGACCCGCTAATGATCACATCTAACTTCAGTTACTTTAATCTACCACAAAGAAACTAAAGTGCATGCATCAAATGGTTTGCCTGCTCTAGAACACCAGACTAATCCCAATTACATTGGACTAACTTAGGAACGTTTTCTGCTTCCCAAACACAACAAAATGATGTCAGAAACTATAGGACTTTGGCTTACAAAATCATGCCGCCTTCTTAAAATATTGCCAATGGACTAAATATGCAAAGGTGAACAAGCTAAGATTTAATTCAAACTACATTCTCGATAATGACAAATTTCCTAAAAAACCCTTGGACGACCGTCCTAAGGAAAACTAAATCAGACCCCACTGCGCGCGCTTGGAGAGGAACTGAAGATTAATGGCACAAAATTGCGTCATCATGCATACACTGAGTTCAAAATTAAATCAAGTGTGCAACCGCTTTTTAGCTTAACTTTCACAATTGCATTGCTCCTTTTAACTGAAGTTCTGTGCTCTGGGCAGGAACTTGCCAAAGCTGTGTAAAATGTATGTTGGTAAAGGCAGCGCACACTTCGCACCTGTGCGAATCATTACACCTGGAATGCTGCCCGTCGGTTCACTGTGTCCTAACTCCTAGCCTGTCTTCACTTAACACGGACCTTAGCAATGCACTGTGTGTCTGCCCCCCTCCCCACCCCGACATCCATCCATTGTACAAGGCCCTAAACGGGCCTATATAAGTAAAAAAATGCCCGCCTGGGCCTTACCTGGTGAACTGCCCGACTCCCGAAGTCCCGAGTTCACAAGTAGTCCTACTGTCCTAGTACTCTGGACAGCAACCTGCTGTGCGCAGCGACAAGCAACTAGGACAAGCTCAGGCTCAGCTGCTGCTGGCACTTCAGTAATGTTGAATCTGATTCGGATTCAGACTGCCTCGGGTCCTCGGCTCCAAAAAACATGCTGTCTGACTCCGATTGACAAAGACTCACGCTCAGGATGCAGTCTCAGGTCGAGTCTGCACAGACTCGATTCCTGCTTCCCGCCTGCCACACCCTTTCCCAACTCGTCACAGGGTGGGTCCCACCACGCCCTGTAACGAGTTGGGAAAGGGTGTGGTGACAAGCTCTCCACTCTGATTGACGTGGAGGGTTAGCAATACCGGGCTTGGACTTAAAACGCCCGGGGCTAACTTTACCTCCAAGCCATCAGGGGGTGGAGACTAGGCCTTGAAGCTAGGTCTTTGCCTAGCTGATGACATCACAACCTTCAGGGCTGTGAGGTTGTCAGCCTGGCAAACACTTAGGCTTCTTTGGGCCCGCCCGTGGCGCAAGCAAGCAGATTCACATGACTGTGTTCACAATGGTCACTGGACAACGGCGGCAGTGTAGGTAAGTGGGGCAGACAGTGCCCGTGCTCTAGTAATAAGTACACTACAATAACGGGATTTTATTTTATTTAAAACAAATATGAGCATTGCCATTGCTCATTGTCGAATGTAACGGGGGTGGAGCCCCGACGTCCTTGGAGAGAAACCGACCCTGCCTGGATGTCGTTCTCATTCAATTGCCTTGCTTACCTGAAGCATGTCAACGCATATGCGTACAGCTCCTTCACTGTCTTTTTTAGGCACTAATACTATGGGAGAAACCCTTGGCGTTGGACCAGTGGAACGCTCAATAATATCATGCCTAAGTAAGATTCAAGTTCTTTTTCAACAGATTCTTGCAAATGAATAGCAATTTGTCTATGTCTTTGAGCAACAGGATGGACATCCTCATTAATATGTAACTTTACTTTCATAGTCTTAAGCTTTCCCAAACCATGGAATAATGAAGGGAACTGAGTTGCTAATTCATGGTGAGCATTTGTGCTGTAATTGACGGAAATCAGTCCCATATCAGCTGCTGTACTGAAACTGAGTAGGCAGGCACTTGACACAGTGCCTTGAAGCACATGGATGGGTGCTTGCACCTTTGTTTTTTTGTGTTTCATGTCTCTACAAATTAACCTTGACTTTTATAGGGCACCAATGTAGCCCATGTATACAGTTTGGTTTTCAATGGCGTAAGTTGCGGCAATGGAGATAATTTATTGTATTTCTCCCGAGGCTGAATGTTTATCGATGCACCACTGTGGATAATGCAAGGTATCGAACAACCATTTTCTTTCAGTGTAATCTTTGAACAATGTTTGAATGACTTTGGTGCTTTGGCATGATGATCTTTTTTTGATTGACATTTTTCTTCACAAGCAGCCAAACCAATATGCACACACTTTTCTGAGGTAAACATCAACATGGCACAATCGCGCTCTTCATTTTTACTTGGTAGTGATACAGAAGCACTGTTTGATGATGATTTAGATGACGATCAACTTCATTCAGTGTCAATTTGTCTTAACTGATGTCGCCACTTGACCTTGTGATTGTGCATCGAACTTTGCATCTGGAACATTCTGGCAGCCATTTTGTCTTCGTGCCGTGACGCACTTACTTTTTCCTTCGCTTTGCAATCCATCACAAAATGGTTCTCCTTTACACAGCCTTTACATATCTGTCCAAGAGCAGGACATTTACCTTCGTGTGGAAACGGAAACCCACATCTAAAATACAACTTCTTTTTACGTATAGACATCACTTTGTGTCCTTCAGTCTTTTGTTTTGGGTTACTTTTCACACTTATGGTGGATTCATTCTGAGCACCTTCTGCCTCCATGTCAGCAGCTTGTCTGTCAGCATGCTCTTCAGTTGTGGTAGCCATTAAACTAGCTCCAGACTAAGAGTTTCTCTTAGCACTCGTCGTCTGAATGAATCTGACAAACCTCCGTCAATAACTCTCAGCTGCATAGCTTCTTCATCATTAAACTCATTGAACTTACAATGTCTGATGAGTGTGTCGAGTCACAAATTCATCAATGGTTTCAGCAACATTCTGGTGTTCTTGGTTGAAGATATATCATTTGTAATCAATATTTGGCATTGGATTAAACTTAAGATTCAACACCTCTATGATATGTGACTTCTTCATCAGTTTGGGGCATTTTCTTTATGACTTCTTTTACACCATCACCAGCAAGATTCTCGAGATACCTGTTAATATTTTTATCAGTCTCTTCAAGTGCATCAATTAAATCATCAAATATCTCTATCCAAGCAGTCCATCTATCGCCAATATTTTGCTTTTTTGGTGGTATCGAACGGTGGCAGTGGGTTCAAGAAAGTGGCAGTGTTGTAGCCATTTCTGGTAGTCGCTGACATTGAGGGTGGAGCTCTCTCCGACACTGTCTGCTGTCCTCTAGAACCTGCTTCATGTATACCATCTCTAAGGCCCTGTGCTGTTCTGGGTTCTGTGCCGTCTTGGCCAGTGGATGGAACTGTGACCTCCCTCTTGGTCTACATGGGAGCCATTCACTTTTCTGGAGACCTCTGGAGTTGTTCTGAGCTGCCACCACGCAGCTATGATAGCATGCCGCTTCAGGTATGAACATCTCCATAAACACAACCCTGGGCACTTCTTCTGGGGCTACTCTGCCCAATGCTGTGGTATGACTCTCAGTATACAGTTCTGTTAAAAAGATGACCGTTTTTTGTATTTGATTTGCTTTGTTTTTAGGCGTCTCTTTGTACTGTCTGACACCTGGTTGATCTCTGCCTTGCAGCACTTCTGATCGCAGCATTATCTTGCAATTTGCTGTCACTGTTTGCTGCTCTTTCAAAACATGGTTGCAGCTGCCTTTAGCGTTATCACTCCATATTACATGTGACTGTATATTGCGTATCAGCGCCATGCCTTCATGTACAGTCTGACCAGCATGTTCTTGGTCACCGATATATTGATTTCTTTGCAATGCTTTAATTGTTTTCAACTTCTTTGCAGCCGCTGGAATTGTGCTATGACTCCACAGGCGTTAAGCATTGGTTCCGTACTTCGACTGCAACACACGTGGCATGCACGGGCAGTTTGCTTGGACCATGGCAAACACTCAGGCAGAGCACTGTCAATCTTTGGGTTACTTATCCCCTAATTCATCGCCAGTTGTAGCATCCTCCCGGGAAACAGCGTTTACAACGCTGTCATTACATCGCACTACCATTACAACGCGGTCGTTACAACGATCGCGTTGTTAGTACGCGATGCATTTACATCGCAAGTCATTACAACGACTTGCACTAAGGGGCGCTGAGGTATTGGAAATGAATTCCAACACCTTCCCTACTGTTGCACAAACTGGAGTAGGAATAGTAATTAATACTATTCCTAAGTCCAGCGCGCCCCCTAGTGCAAGTCATTGTAATGACTTGGGATGTAAATGCATCGCGTACTAACAACGCAGTCGTTGTAACGACCGCGTTGTAAAAGCACGCGATGTAATACATTGCGATGTAATGAGCCATATTTCATCCTCCCCAGCCTGTGTACCCACCAATGACTCCACCACACACAGAGCTCAGTATTACATGTCTTTATTCGTCTGCGTGTAACTGCGAACTCAACATTCTAAACCAGACTCCTTTACATTCTGCTCTAACACTTATGTCACAGTTCTACGGAGTCTATCAGGAGCAAAAAGGGTTTCATCATTTCTCACTCGCAAGACACTGCCCCTCTCACTCCTCACTCCCCCCACAGAAATGGCTCATTATACTCTATCATGACTGCATAGATTGAACAGAAATACAACGAGGTCCACAGACGTGTGCTACAATCATGTAAAGCCCTAGCTATGCTTTCCATTACAGATACAAAGAAACTCATAACACCCTAACAGCAGACTAACAGGCAGACTTCTTCTTAAGCCTCACACCCTACAATCAATACACAGGAATTATCTCTGATAATGGAGAGACCAGCTCATACCTGCTTCTCTCCTATCTGGCCTGCTCTAAAAATGCTCATGTTAAATAGCACCATGAAGTTCCTCCAACTTCACCAGGTGAACTTTTAGATTTTTCAGCAGCATATATGTTCCTGTGTGTGGGGGGTGAATGTTATTGCCTTGCAAGTCTATCAGACTGCCCTTTGTATTGCATGTTTGTGGCTACTGCAATCTAACTACTCCTGCTGTATTCGTTCAGCTACGTCTCCTATCGGTCACCTAGCTCACCTTACCGGTTTACCACAGCATTTAACAAACTGTCAATGAGACATCCGACTGAACCAAGGTGAAGACTCCAGCCATTAAAGTTAACCGTGTGACCACCACTCACAGTAATCTAGACCCCATGCTTTCACCACAACCTCCCTTAGAGTCACTTGATCTTCAGAAATTCTGTCCTCTACCGGGGTGCTAGTTTTGCTTGTGTCCACCACAATCCCTGCCCACCATGAAGACTCACTTCTACTGCCATTGGTCTCCTACCCTCCTCAGTTGAACTCCATGCACAGATCAGACATCAAGCATGGATGTTTGTGTCCTCCCTTATTTTGATGTGCTGGTTGGTGATTCTGCAATCATTCAATGTGGTGGCAGTACGCTTGACTCTGCACAGTGCACCACCGTGAAGTGAGAAGCTCACTCCAGCTGGGAGGGACCAAACGTGCACCTCAGTATGTACAAATGTCAAAAGACTAAGCTCAACATGCAGCTCAATGCGTGAGGTGTGGGGTCTTACAGATGCAGGGGATTAAGGCCAATGTTTGCTCAGACTTGGTTGCAAATATTTGCTGCTGATGGTTTGCTTCATTCAATTCTCTGTGCCTGCCAAGTGACTTATGGGGGATGTAGTCTTTTACCAAAATGAACCTACCTTCTTCTCCTTTAGCTATATCATGATATAGTGGGGCTGTGCCTGATCTATTGTCAACATCTTTGGAGCTGTATCTGAAAACAGAGCAACATAGTGTTGCATGTTACAAAACAGTCCCTTTTGCTTTAAAGTTATGCAACGCATCACAAACAATGGGCACCATGCTCCAAAAACAGGCTCACACCTGCACCTGAATGTTTACTGCACCGCAGGGACACAGAAGGGCAACTTTTTGGTATTCACAAAGGTTTCAAATGTTATGCCTGGAAACCTGTATCAGCCGCAGCTTTTCAGGAATAATCTTTGAAATATTTTGTGAATACCATTCTTTCACTTCTCTCTTCACCAATCCTATTGTATATATCTGTACTACTATCCCACATTTCTTGTAAATATTTAGAATATTAAGGTGAAGTTATCCTTAATAGAAGTGTGATATTATTAGAAATGGACAAGTATTAATATATTGTATACATTTGAATCTGATAGTTTGCATCCAATTGCAAAATTTATAAAAAAAATAATATGTAAAAAAGTGTGTCCAATGCATTTGATAACTATTTTTCTCCTCTGGGAAAATGTTTTTTCCAATGGAGAAGCAGCTTCCCACGCACCCCAAACATTTTTGTTGGACTGTTCTCCTCCCACCCTATAAAGGGATTTACTGCTGCCGTTGCCAGGACTAGAGTGACTTATTCCTGCCTCTAGCAGGTATAAAAAGTCAACGCTTTTCAAGTTACTAAGGGATCACAAAATGCTTTGGGAATAGTACACCTGTAAGTTTGTGTGTAGTCACTAACCTCACTGGGCTTGCTATCACGACAAAAGTAGAATTGCTCACGTGTTGACCTCTTTGTGAAGTTAGGAGTGCACATTTTACAGTTGTAAGTCAGAGTATTTCCGTCGGTCTAACTAACTTGTTGATAAAGTTTTTAGAATGAAGTTCAATGTCACTGACATATGGGCTTTTGGACTCACTGCAGGCCATAGAGGCATGGCTGGGGAATACCTCTTCTATTACCCTTAGTATAGCATGGCCTTCCACCCACCTTACCTCTATCCATTATGGCACTCAAATGCCATAGAGTTCAACAAGACATGAGGTGGACCTTCTTTGGTTGCTGCTCAGATGTCCTCTATGCTCTACACAGTCACAGCTTTCGGCATCGTTGCGTGATAATGAACGTAATATCAACTTGTCCTTGGTTAATTTACCCCACGTCCTTAAATGTTTTAATTGGAAGTGATGACTTTTTGGTTAATGCTTTGTGTACCAGCCATATTGTTTTGTGTTTACTCTGGTGATTCCTCGCTTACTTCCTGGATGAGACAATGTCATAACATCTTCTCACTCTTCGATGTGATGGAGGTTTGTGTCCATCTCGAGATGACTCATCATTTCACTGGCATTGTCTTTTGGTCATATTTGATCTTTAATTGTGCCACAGCTTGACTCGGGTGAGCCTGAGTACACGTCGTTTGCATGTATAGATCATCCTATGTAAAGGAGACACATGAGATTGAACCTCTTGTGTACTTCATCTTTGGCGAAGCTAGGCATTTTGCTACCTCCTACCTGTCTAGTTCTTGGTACCTTCATGGATGTGTCATTTGTTGGCCACTGGTATGGAGCTGGTGTTGCTGGTATCATCTCCAGTGGTTGGTATTTTGATATTGCACCCCTTTCAGTTCTGTGGTGGGAGACTGCAGGTCACATTCTTAGAGCATTGCAACCAATTTTGACATAGAGCCAGACAATATTGACCAGATAAAAAGCACTCACTCCCCATAGAAATTTGCCCTGGCATACAGATACCCTTATTGAGATGGCCCCAATCTTGAAACAGCTGAGCCCAAAAAAAGATGGCCACCCCCTATGATCTGGAAGGCATCAGCGTATCCTACTGAACTAACATGGGAGGTGAGGGATGACCAAAGACTTGGTCAGACGGGCCCCAAGATACTGACAGTCCTGAACTGCCAACTGTGATGGCGAAGAGAGTAATAAATGTAGTGAGCCCTAAAGTGACTAGCAGGAAAATGTGAAATGCCACCTACCCATTCCAAACAGGCAACCCTTTCTATAGAGATAGACGCCAATCAATAGACTCTTGCTCACCCTGCAGCAAACACTACACAACCTCCCGAGACCACCAATGCTCGGAGAATGCTTCTGCTCCTTGCTGCTACCAAACACAAAGAGGCTAGCCTGAGCACTCCACTGGAGGTTAAGCTTCCTGGGCCCACCCCGGAAAAAACCTAATGGCAGGAGGGGCTTTTTATGGGCAGAAAAGGAGATGCCCTGCAAAATTCATGATGGTGGTTTGCAGGTGTAGGAAGTGATGAGTGTGACTGTCACTCAAAAAGTAGATGAAGTTCAGTTCCTCACACTTGGGTGTAGCTTGTGCAGCCAACAGGTGTGTTCCAGGCCACCGTATCTTTCAGTTGGAAACTTTAGGAGTTTACTCATGAGTACATGAGCGGGCAGCTTTGTCTCAGGGCGAGATAAGAATATTTTTGAGATTAGCATCATAAGTGCTTTCCTCCAATTTGGATACCCCTGATCTAGAGGGGGCTTGTTAGTGAAAGATGTCATAGCTGCTGTTGTTTAACTTGAGTTCTGTGAACTTGTTTGCAGTGGTGTTGCCTTGTTATTTGTATGGTTGTGAATACTGCTGTAACGAGAGGGCACTTTTCTCAGTGACCCTGTGGCCCCCTGGAATGAGAGTAAAGTGTTATATCTGTGTTTTTATGTGATTTTTACGTCGTGTGACCCACTTAAATGTATGTCACAGTGTACGTGTGCTATTGCTTTTATATCATCATGACCTTCACTGCTTCACCGTGAGTGGACTGTCGCTCACTGCTGCCTTATACTCTGGCTCCTTTAGTCTCCTGTGCGCATGCCTTCTGGAGGTATCGCTGGTAAACAAGGTAAAGGCCCTTGTCTTTGTTGCGGCACGTAAAAGTGGGCAAACCATAGCTCCACAAATCTGACCTTCCAGAAGTTTCAGGTGGTTCTGATTTTGAGGACGAGCTGAACTTTTTGCATATTCAGTATTCCTTGTCAGGTGCCCATCCCCCATTACTGGCAAAGCTTTAATTTTCCCTTCCAGCCTGGGTCTTTGGAGGCTTCCTTGGTTCACTCTTTGTTCAGGGCTGATTGTAAGTCATAAAAAACATAGCGACTGGGAGCCTAATTTTCAAAATATTCTGCCATAAATTTCATCCTACATTTGTACAATTTTGCTCATGAAATCACACATAATACATATATCACATATGACATAATCACTTATATCACTGCAGTTGTACAGAGGGTACCAAGGTGAATGCAAAAAATGCAGTGCATTTAATTTCTTCCTATGTTTTCAATATATGGAGAGGATATTTACTTATAGAAAACACCCTTCCCCTACCTATGTTTGGGTGGTTTCCCTTCCTTTTGCCACCGAAGAAGTGGATTTCCTACTGTCCTTGTCCTTGTCCTACTGTCCTTGACCTGAGTAAGTCTCCAACCACTTCCAGACCCGGAATGCACCGTGGAAAGGTTTGTGAACCCTTACAACATTTGTTGGTGTTCCCGAAACAAACAAGGGGCCTGATTCACAAAGGTAAACTTAGACCAAAAGTCTAAGTTTAGACCTGAAGTCTAAGTTTAGACCAAAAGTCTAACTTTACTACTAGTAAAGTTAGACTTTAGGTCTAAACTTAGACTTCAGATCTAAACTTAGACTTCTGGTCTAAGTTTACCTTTGTGAATCAGGCCCACAGTCTTCCCGCCAAGAAACATCCACACCTCACTCAAGGAACAAGACCTACTGACACGAAAAAGTTCACGAAGAAGCGTAATCCCTTTACTGGGAACCACAAATGTGGCTTTGCCCTTGTACTGAAGTTGAGCATGTGCAAATGACTTTGTTTGATGCCATAACGCATGTGTGACATGAGTACGTGTTTAGAAGAAAGTAAATTGGTGTAAGTTATACTCTTTACTGCAGTGCACAGTGCTGTTTATTAGCAGGGCGTGAGCTATCCGATTAGTGCAAGTTTTGCACCAATATTTTCTGTGCTGTATAAGGTTTAATTAGCTAGCAGACCAACAAAGTTGTAAAGCAGTTTGCTTCGATTTTTGTTGCCTGACGGGCTTGTTTTGCTGCAATGGTTTACAAGAATCTCAAGTTGCCCCATGCCAGTCAGGAGTACTTAATCTAGACCTGTTCTTATCCTTTGCTATTCTGAAACATGCAGCCAGGCATTTGTAATAGAAAAGGCAAAACTGCAAACTCCAAACCCAGCCTAAGCCAGAAAGGCTTTGTAGAAACATCGCCTATTCGGGTGAACCTTACCTGTTTGAGGTCAAAAATCAAAAACCATGATCAGCCAAAAGGTCTGCCAGTTTTAATCTCCGTATCTTTTTCTTTATGCATTGATTATGCTGTTGCTGCACATGCATTTTTCCTTTCCAAAGTCAAAAATTCTAACTGGATTGTCAGTGTTAATTGTATTGTATTGTAATTGCATTTACATAAAACTTACTACCCCTGGTGAGGCATGAATTAGTCTAGGGAAATATGAAATTAATTTGAGTGGTGGATATGTTATTCTGGTATTTGGATTGAGAAGGATAGTGGAGGGATAGAACAGGGAAAGGTTCGCATTTATATAGCACTTGCTACCCCTGATGAGGTGTTGAAGCACTTTTCAGCGAGTAGCACGCTACTCCGGAACCCAAGAAGGATTAGTGGTGAGTTAGTCTAGGGAAATATGTAATTAATTTGATCGGTGGATATGTTATTCTGTTATTTGGATTGAGACGGATAGTGGAGGGATAAAAGAGGGAAAGGTTTGTATTTATATAGCACTTGCTACCCCTGATGAGGTGTTGAAACACTTTTCGGTGAGTAGCACGCTACTCTGGAACCCAAGAAGGATCAGTGGTGAGTTAGTGTAGGGAAATATGAAATGAATTTGATTTAAGGGGTGGACATGTTAGTCTGTTATGTGGATTGTAAAAAGATAGTGGAGGGATAGAAGAGGGAAGAGTTTGTATTTTTATAGCACTTGCTACCCCTGATGAGGTGTTGAAGCGCTTTTTGGCGGGTAGCACACTACTCCGGAACCCAAACAGGGTTAGTGGGGAATTAGTATAGGGAAATATGAAATTCATTTGAGTGGTGGACATGTTGGTCTGTTATTTGGATTGAAAAGGAACAGTGGAGGGACAGAAGAGGGAAGGGTCTAGAAAGTTGTTTTTTTGGATTTCTTAGCAGTAGGAGGGGGTTTGGAATGAGAAAAGGTGAGGTAGAGGGGGAAGAGTCAGACGATAGGGTTTAGAAAGGCTTGTTTTGGAGATCTGAATAGTAAAAGAGGTATGAGATGATGCAAGGAGGGGTAGAGGGGGGAAGAGTATAGAAAGGGTTATTTTGGGGATCATAGTAGTGGTATGGGTTTTGGGATGAATGGGAGAGTGGAGGTAGAGGATATATTGAGAGAGGTGTAGGGTGAGAAATAGGGTAGTGCATTGGAGAGTAGTAGAATAAGGTTTGGGATGAGTCAGAGTAGAGGTAGAGGATATATTGCAAGAGATATAGGGTGAGATATAGGGTAGTGCATTGGATATGCTGAATTAGAAGCAAAGAAATAAATATAAAGATACATAAGCACATGGAAGGTATATATGTATAAGGGAGGTAATATATGTAGATTAAAGTTGCATTCAATAAACTCAGACTTTCAAGTGTTGATGTACTTTAAATTATTTTATTTGTTTTTATTTTTTTGTAATTCAATAATGAAGCAATTGTAGATAAATAGTTATGATAAAAGGTTTACTTTTTTATGCAGTCACTTATATACATGTTAAACATAGAATAATGTAATTATAAGTAATATGTACATTTTTTAAGCAGAACTAACTAATATCTATATCTTTAAAAACATAATTATTATACACGTTTATACAAAGCAATACACGTATGCAGGTACACATCTATAGTCCAAATAAATGCTTATATACAAAGGATATGCTGTTTTTTTATGTGTGAGTATGGTGGTTATGTGGGGAAGAGCCAATTCTTGAGTAGTCTTCTGAAGATAAGGTGGTTATCCATGGATCTTATGTTGGGGGATAAATAACTCCATAGTTTGGCTGCTTGAACAGAGAAGGATGTGCCATCCATGGTTTTTTTCTTGAATCTTGGGATTTTGAGGCGAGGTGCCACTCTAGAGCGGAGGTTCCTTTGTTGAAAGTATTTGGTGGTTTTTTTCCTGATGAAGAGCGGTCCTGTTCCATGTATCGCTTTGTGGGTGACACAAAGCAGCTTGAATATGGAACTTCTGGCAACTGGTAACCAATATAGGGCTTTCAAGGCAGGGGAGATATGGGCTTGTGGGTTTATTTGTAAGAGAAGTCCGGCAGCAGAGTTCGGAATCCATTGTAGTCTTTTCATAGTTGTTAATGATGATTGATGGTAGAGGCTGTTGGCGTAATCGTGTTTAGACAGAACAAGAGAGATGGTGGCTTGGACCGTGTGTGGAAAGATGGGTCACAGAGTTTTTATAGTAACGAAGCTTGATCTTGCTAGTTTGTCTACTTGGGCATTCATTGATAGCTTGGAGTCCATAGTAAATCCGAAGTTTCTTACTTCCTTTTATACTTTAGGCAGTGTTGCCAGATCATCAGGCCATGTGGCGAGTGGGTCATAATTTTTCCAATCGCACACGTGAGTATATATCCGTTTTGGAAGCATTCAATTTGAGATGGCTCCATGTCATCCATTGATTCACGGCTCTGAGACAACTGAACATTGCTGAGTTTACAATGTCTTTGGGGAATTCCATTTGAAGGACTATTTGTGTGTCATCTACATAATTATAGCACGTGAGGTAAAATTGATTGATCGATGACGGTAATGACTTCATGTAGATGTTGAAAAGCATGGGTGAGATGATAGAGCCTTGAGGGACCCCTGCTTTTGTGAAGTACGGTTTAGAAGAGAAAGGGGGGTATGGATGACATTAGTTCTGTTGTGAAGGTAGAATGTGATCCAGTCTAGAGCAGTCCCCTCTATGCCAGCTTCTTAGAGTCTTTGTATCAGAGTGTTATGGTCAACCGTGTCAAAGGCAGCCGAGAGGTCCAAGAGGAGTATCGCAGCAACCCCGTTCTGGTCAACTGTGTTCTTAAGGTCATCCCAGATTGCAACGAGGGCTGATTCTGTGCCTCTTCCTGGTTGGAATCCTGTTTGGAAGTCTGAAAGTATGGCATTATCTTCAATGAATTGTGACATCTGGGTGAATGCTGCTCTTTCTATCAGTTTGCCCAGGAAAGGTTTATTTGTAATTGGTCTGTAGTTGTCGGGGTTCAGTGGATCCAGGTTTGTTTTCTTCAGTAATGGGCGTATGTATGACTTTTTTAGTTCTTCTGGAAATATTCCTGTAGTTAAGTAATTGATGATGATTCTTCTTACTGGTGTGGCAGCAGAGGTTTTTTGAAGAATTCTCTTGAAGGTTTGTGGTGGACACAGGCCAGAAGGGCTCCCAGCAGGCCTGCTTGCTTTGACCAGGTCCATAAATTCATTATGTGAAATTTGTTGAAAGGAATGGAGAGGCTATTAGCATATTCTTGGATTGTTGTTTTGGAAAAGGGTCGGTGCTGGTGTTTTTTCTTTGTTTTAAATATGAGTCCAATGTGTCTGCTTTGGTTGCGTAATGATTTGCCAGTTTGTCTGTTAAATCTTGATTAATGGGATGAGCTCCTTCTAGGCAATTTGGTTTACGAAATTCAGTGAGAATTGTATAGAATTCTTTAGTTGCACATTTAGTATTTTGAATTCTGTCTGACTAGTATCTTTTTTTAGCTTTTTTGATAGCTACCTTGTATAATCTGTTAAGCTTCTGTAGGCGAAGTTTGCCTTGATTGGTGTTTGTTTCGAGCCAGGCACGTTGCAGCTTTCTAATTTGTTGTTTTATCTCTTTTAGCTCTGTATTTCTCCAAGGTGCCTGTTTTAATTTGTTCTGTTGTGCCTTTTTTTAGTGGTATTAGGATATCCCACATCAGAGAACAAAACCAGAAGCCTTGAGGTATAACTGTTTGTGCTGAGGCTGGGAACTGGGCATCTAGACATGGGAGGTGGTGCTTCACTTGGCCCTGTTTGAAAACCTGCCTCTGTGCACTTACACATACATAGGGTTGGGAAATTAGAGACCTGTTGAATTATCTCTATTGTCCCATCTTTCATTTAAAGACTACAGTTCTCTGAAAACTCCTGTTCAATCAGGGAGTACTCAATACCCGTTTCCACATATCCTACAGTAGAACTTCCTCTAATGCCCTTCCAATCTTTCAGAAAGTTTTGAGGCACACAATTGTTCGCACAATCATCAAATCTCCTTTAGAGATATGCAGGGCCTGTCAACCCCCTCGGATTTCACTTCTAGAAATGACGGGTGCAGTGGGTCTCAAAAAGCAGGCATGACGGCATGTATATGGGTTTGCTGACATCCAGGTAGTTACTGCTTTGAGATGTGCCTGTATCAGTATTGGCACCTGCACACTGTGTCGTTTATCGCCCAAAGTCAGATGTAGTTTGCTTCTTGTGGAAAGTTATCTGGTATGTACAATAATGATACATTAAAGTAATTGCTGGTAGTTGGACCAGTGCATATGGGCACAGGGGAGTACCACTGCTCGTTTGGTACACAAGGGATGGCCACGGGGGAGTACAGCATTTGTCCACAAGGGATTACCACAAGGGAGTACCGGGTGTTGGTACATGAGGGATTGCCACAAGGGAGTACTGGTGTTTGTACACAAGGGATGACCACAAGAGAGTACCGGCGTTTGTACACGAGGGATGGCCACAAGGGAGTACCTGTCTCGGTACACAAGGAATGACCACAAGGGAGTATCAGTGTTTGTACGCAATGAATGGCCACAAGGGAGTACCACTGCTGGTTTGTACAAAAGGGATGGCCACCAGGGAGTACCATTGTTCGTATACGAGCGATGGCCACAATTGAGTACCTGTCTAGGTACACAAGGAATGACCACAAGGGAGTACTAGTGTTTGTACACAAGGAATGACCACAAGGGAGTACCACTGCTGGTTTGTACACAAGGGATGGCTACAAGGGAGTACCAGTGTTTGTATATGAGGGATGGCCATAAGGGAGTACCAGTGTTTGTAGACAAGCAATGGCCACAGTGGAGTACCAGTATTGACACCGAGGGATGGCCACAAGGGAGTACCAGTGTTTGTACACAAGAGATGGCCACAAGGGAGTACCAGTGTTTGTACATGAGGGAGGGCTACAAGGGAGTACCATTGTTTGTACACAAGCGATGGCCAGAAGGGAGTACCAGTGTATGTAGACAAGCAATGGCCACAAGGGAGTACCATTGTTTGTACACAAGCGATGGCCAAAAGGGAGTACCAGTGTTTGTAGACAAGCAATGGCCACAAAGGAGTACCAGTGTTTGTACACAAGCGATGGCCACAAGGGAGTACCAGTGTTTGTACATGAGGAATGGCTACAAGGGAGTACCATTGTTTGTACACAAGCGATGGCCAGGAGGGAGTACCAGTGTTTGTAGATAAGCAATGGCTACAAGGGAGTACCATTGTTTGTACACAAGCGATGGCCAGGAGGGAGTACCAGTGTTTGTAGATAAGCAATGGCCACAAGGGAGTACTAGTGTTTGTACACAAGCGATGGCCACAGGGGAGTACCAGTGTTTGTACACAAGCGATGGCTACAAGAGAGTACCAGTGTTTGTACTCCAGGGATGGTCACGAGGGAGTACCAGTGTTTGTACTCCAGGGATTGTCACAAGGGAGTACCAGTGTTTGTACACAAACAATGGCCACAAGGGAGTACCAGTGTTTGTACACAAGGAAGGTTCGTGAAGGAGTACCGGTGTTTGTGCAGCAGGGATGGCTACAAGGGAGTACCAGTGTTTGTACTCCAGGGATGGTCACAAGGGAGTACCAATGTTTGTACACAAGGGATGGTCACAAGTGAGCACCAGTGTTTGTACTCCAGGGATGGTCACAAGGGAGTACCAGTGTTTGTACACAAGGGATGGTCACAAGTGAGCACCAGTGTTTGTACTCCAGGGATGGTCACAAGGGAGTACCAGTGTTTGTACACAAGGGATGGCCACAGGAGAGTATCAGTGTTTGGCCACAAGGGTGTACCAGATTGCACTCAAGCCAGAATCTGCATCCAAGAGTTCCACAGCCTTACTGTGCGGGCAGCAGTGCATGGCTCCCCTAGATTTCCAGCTGCCTTCCTAAGCACAATGTTTTGAGGTTCACCTGGAGGTGTTCAGGAAGGTTCGGGATTTCCTTTCTTCATTGCCCTCAAGCCACCCCAAGCTGCATTCAGGTGCAGTCAGATATGCCAGTAGTATGAAGGGTGCATACACTAAGAGTAAGGGCAACAATTGAGGAAGTATTGTAAATGCTGCACTACTGAGCTCTTGGTTTAATATTTACAGACCTAGTCTGAGACAACATAAAGCCTGCTAACCACAGCTACTTTGCCAAACTAGGTAGCTTTCAAGTTGCTGAATATAATGGTCAACCACAAACCTACTATGAGATAATATGCAACCTGTTTATAGGCAGGTATTATCGCTGAAATCACAGGGTGGTGAACTCTGTAGCTATTTACAGACCTTCTGTGAAATAATATATATTTCCACTTCCAAGTTCTACAGCAGAAAAACTGAAAAACTATGAAGCTCCCAGGATAGCTCCTGATATTTACAGACCTACCCTGAGTTAACATACAACCACTCCATAGGCAGAATAAGGTATTAGCATCTAGTTCTCAGTGTGGCGAATTCTTTAGTTATTTACAGACCTACTGTGAAATAATGTATTTCCAATTCCAGGTTCCATAGGAGTAGAATTGTACAACCCTGAAGCTCCCAGGATAGAAAGCAAATGCTCTGGCTATTTATAGACCTACCCTGAGATAAAACAGAGTGTGTTCCTAGGCAATATATGGGTAAGCCTTGAAGTTTCGGGTTAGTGAATTCTTTGTTTATGTACAAACATATCCTTGAGATGGCCTGCTCCCTGGCAGTATAGCGGTATACATTACACCCTGCTGTGCTGTCCTTGCTTTACCAGAAATGTTCCCACTGCACTGAAAACAGGTTAAGTTGCCCCTCTTTTTTGGTCTCTCTGTAGACAGGTTTAGCTGCCTAAGAGACAACAGTATATTGATATACAAAGTAGTACAGAAAGAGTGGTTTTGGGTCCGCCACCTTCAGCCATTGGCTGAGACCTGTTTTTCAGGGGTTGCCATTGCTTTGCTGGGCTGTCCATCAAGTTCATAGCTTTTTGTGGAAGGTTCCATTATTCCCTTATTGTTCCCTTTAGGTTTAAGTGATGGACTTTGAGAAGTAGTCCTATAAGTTCACACTATCCCTTCATCATACCTGCCTCGCACCCATTCTCTTTTTCCCTCTCTGTTTTCTCTTTCCTTCCCATCATCATTTTCCATAGTCACCATTGCCATCTTTTACTTTCTCTTCACCCCTCTCCCTCCATTTGTTCTCTCTCTCATCATTGCCTCCCGTAAATAATTAATAACTTTTTTTATATAGCGCTTTTCATATAGCACTTTCCACTCTCCCTCCCGCCCGCAGTAACAGTTTGAGCTGGTGAATGCCCCCATCACTCATTTTTTGGGGACCCATATTTATTTTTCATCATTAAAGAGAGAGGAATCCTTTGGCTGTGACTTGCGTCTGAGGTACCTCCTGCTTGCGGGGGTGGGGCTCAGGCTCACGCATGCGCCAAACATACTTTATTTACTTTAAAGTCAAGTGAAGGAAGACTAAAACTGAAGAAAGAAGTGAAATGCTATTGCTGTGGTGGTGCCAGGCACAAGGCTGAACCAATCCCAGCAGCCATGTACGCAAGCAGGAGAGCTGTGAAACAAGCTTGCTGGCACACCACTTCTAGGACAGCCTAAGCTCTGAGCGAGCCATGTCGGTCCACCACAAGCCATCTCCCATGCTGTGTGGGTCGATCGCGGGCAGGGGGCGGCTCCTCCGTTGGAACGGAGAGGCGTCTCCCCACTTAAAACTCCCCAAAAACTCTGAAAAATAAAATGGAAATTTATTACCATTTTATTTTTCATCTCCGTCCCGAGCCGAGCGTCAGGACAGGGCTAAGCTACATTACAGCAGCAGGCAGGAGGGTGGGCTGTCTAATACACTTGTTTAAAGTGCACAGGTCTTTTTGGCCAGCCATCTTGCGACGGCCAGCCACACATGCACACTTTAAACAGCTCTATCCCAGTTGTCTTAAGACAGTTGGGTTAGAGCAAGTGCAAGCCTCCAGAGCGCTGGGGAGTGCTGAGAGAGGCCGCTCCCTCCAATCAGGGCGCTGCTCTCATGAGAGCAGTGCCATAATTGGTCAAGGGAGTTGCATTGGTGAGAAGAGGACCGGAGCAGAGGACGTCGCGTTCAGGTAAGTTTTTATTAATTTTTAGTTTATTTTGCGCATGCGAGCCTGCCCCCCCCCCATCCCCATAGATGCCAGCCGCTGTTGATCGGGTCACACTGGGCATCCAGGGCTCCGCTGCTCACTTAAGCATGCGCGCGGGGACAGATTCTGGCCTGGTGGTGCTGCTGATAACAGTGGGCTCTGGGCTGAGAGCGGCTGGTGTGTGAAGTCACTCATTGACTGGATGACAAATACCCAGTGTTATCACAGCACAAGGTATGTTTAATGATTAATCCTTACAAGGCTGATAAATTGAGTGCCATAAGTTGGTTAATGCTAACATACATCTGTCATTTACAGGCAGCTAGAAACAACTGAAGGGTAGTATAACATTGTATATGAAAAACGCTATATAAAAAACAAGTTAATATTCTTTCTGGAAGTACAAAGTCGGTAGGCTTTCCTAACCTGGCTGGTCACCATGCCTATCTGGGGTTGTGGGTTTTGGCGGGCTTGGATCCATGGAGGATGGCAGATGGTATCTGGGGGATGCCAGAGCAGATGGTCTAGTAAAGAAGTGATGAAAGTAGTTCTCACCAGTGGTGGAAGTGGGCAGTGGCCTCCTTCACTAACTAGAAGTCACACACTACGGAAAGCAGTCTCACACCTCACAGACTAGCAGTCACACTCTACCACTAGCACTATCACACAACCTACAGAGTAGAGTCTCACACCACTGATAGCAATCTTACACTCCTCACGCACACGCACTCCCTCAACACTACAGACAGCACTCGTCACCTCTTTAGAGAATAGGAGGCACACACTACCTCCAGCACTGACACCCCTCATAGCCACACACTACCAGAAGCAGTCTCCCACCTGTCACAGACTAATAGTCACACACTACCAACAGCACTCACACACACCTCAGAGTAGCAGTGGCATGCCATTTACAGGACTCTCACTCCTCACACACTATCTCTCACACTAGACAGCACTCTCACACCTCTCCCAGAGTAGCAGTGATCACACACACCTCGGAGTAGGAGTGACATTCCACTTACAGGACTCTCACTCCTCACACACAACCTCTCACACTAGACAGCACTCTCCCACCTCTCAGAGTAGCAGTCCCATAATACTGACAGCACCCTCACAGTCACACACAATCAGAAGCACTCTCCCACCCCACAGACTAGCAGCCAACTCTATCGACAGTGCTCTCACACATAAAGCAGCAGGAAGCAACTGCATGGATGAAAGCATCCAGACACTTTAACTGAATAAGTGCGACCTTTTGGCTTTGACAATGCTTGTTTGTTTAACTGTGCAAGATTTGCACTTAGTAAAGCTCGCAAAGCTTTAAAACAATCTGTCAAGTTTTAAGTCTAAAGACCTCACTTCTTTGCACACCAGTAGAAATAGTTTTGATTACTAGTTTTATGATACTTCATTTAATTGTTTTCGCAAATTGTTTATTCAGACAGTAGGAGGGGGATGAAAAGATGGAGGTGGAGGGAAAGGGTAATTAGTGGGATAAGAGTATGGCAAGGTGAGGGGGATCATTGACTCTTCTGGTTTCCTTATACAACTACATCCAGTTATATCTTGCGCTATAAGTTACAGACAGAAGACATTTGTGGACAATAGGGCCAAGTGAGTCACTGGCAGGATGCAAAAAGTCAGATTTATTTACTGCACCAGTGAAATATACCCGCTATATTGGACTTGAACCCCAAATATCCTATCCTAAAGATTCTTTCAGATGTAGGAACCAGCACAAAACCAGCCTTCTCCCCTGAAACAGCTTATAAGAGTGAGACATGGTAGGAGAGGCAGGCAATTAACCCAGTTTCACTCCAATTCACATACAGTGATGGCGCGGCTCTCATTAGAGGCGTGAGCCTGCAGTACCCCAGAGGAAGGACAGTAATGAAAATAGGTTGATTCATGCACTGACAGTGCGCATGCGTGGAAGCGAGACCCGGAAGATTAATAGTCTTTGTTCCATCCGCCTCTGGCATAGAATTACATGTCCTCACTTGTCTGCTCAGGTGAAAGACAGAAAGGGAACAAGCCCACTGTAGAAACTACAACTACCTTGGATTTTTAGTACATCCACGTCTCACACTGCGTAAGAACAACAAACCCATTATGGAAGAGGAGGAGAGGTGGATTAATGGATGAATAAATTGCTCATATAGACCCTGAACGGAATTCTAAACCTGGTTTTATTAGACAAATACTAAATTGTGATTCTAAATAAATGACTTTATTTCCCGATAAAATTATGTAAAGATACAACTGTGTCTAGTTATGTTCCAATGACATATACTCCCTTCCCGTCAGTTGTTATACAACTATATATATATATATTGGTGTGTTTATATATATATGCATATATTACACAGTGGCTTTCACCACTGTGTAGTTATAGTTAAGTCAGAGTTTCCATAGGAAAGGCGTTTTTTGTTTCTTTAAAAACTTTGGCGACATTTGACAAATCTTCTCAATAATTTACAAAAGACATTAATCTACTTTGGCTCCTTCATGGAAAGTTTTGTGCCGATCCGTCAAACTGGGGGCCAAGAAAAAGAGTTAACTCTCAGAAAAAGTTACAAATATCTGACTGGCTGTGGTACTCCAACTGTTCCCCAAAACTTAAAAACAGGCCCCTTTGATTGACTGACAATCACTTTGCTCCAATCTTTAATTTAGTTACCGCAGTACCGATACAGGTACCATGATACCACAATGATCTAACTGGCTGGCTTCAACACTGAAGGAAATGTTGCATTGCCATTACAGTACTCGGTCCCTAGTCTTGAAAAAAAATGGAAGGAGGCAGCATGGGCAACCCAGAGCCATGACCCAGGGCCATGTCGGGGGGTCACAGAGATACACTCCTTTATGGAAAATGGAAAAAAAAATTTCAGGTCGCCGATACTACAGTACCAAAAATGTTTTTTTTAAAAATGAGATGGGTCCGGTCATATGCCAAGCCCTGCTGCCAAACGTCATTGTGCAGGCCTTAGGCCATGTGCAGTGGGGGTTGGCCGCCTGCAGTAGGTTGGGCACAGGGCCATCCCACAACTGAAGGCTGAGTGCAGTGGAAGGTTGCGCACCTGTGGGAGGGTGGGCAAAAGCCTGGCTGGAGGCCAGGTTGGCCGTTCCGTGACAGGGGTTGGGCGGCTTTGGGGAGGGGTGGCAACCCTCTGCTGTGCCAAGCTGATGTGATGTCATCAGTGATTTCATATAACTGTTATGAGTGATATTATAAGGGAGGTTATAAGAAGTGCATGACTGGGTGCAAGTTATAGTTAGTTCTCCAAACTATAACTAGAGAGATTCAATGACTTTTGAGTTTTTAACTGTTAGTTGTTATCTCATGGCAACGCCTAACTATAACACTATACCATCACTTTAGACTTTGTTTACTACATATATATATATAAAATATATGAATATATATATATTCACTAAAAAAAACAAAGTTTAAAGTAACCTTACAGTTAGGTGAATATGTGAGTGACAACATTAATGTTCCGAATTAAAAAAAGCACAGAAATTTACCGGTTGTAGTCAGCAGAGATAACTATAACTTGCGCCCCCGCCATGCATTTTTTATAACCTCACATATTACATCACCCATGGATATTTGCCTATGTTTTTCCGCCTCTCCTACTACTTCCATTGCTTGTTCGGAAGCTCAGGCAAACATCGCTCACACTGATCCAAGTAGCCCCCACATGGGCTCGTCAACCTTGGTACACCACCCTGTCAGAACTGTCAGTGGTTCCACATCAAAAACTACATCTCACCAACAGTCTCCTCACTCAGAGCCATGGAGAAATCAGACATCCAAATCCCAAGGAGCTCAACCTAGCGATTTGGCTCCTGAAGTCATAGAGTTTGGTTATTTAAATCTACCACCACAATGTATGACTATTTTAAAAGAAGCAAGAAAGCCTACTACCAGGGCTTGCTATACAGCAAAGTGGAAAAGATTTGTTATCTATTGTAATAACAACAAGATCAATCCTCTAGATGCTTCTTTACAAAATATTATCTGTTACCTGTTGCATTATAGCAAACAGGGTTGGCTTACACATCTATTCATTTACACCTTGCAGCAGTGGCTGCATATTTGCAAAACAGACAACATTTATCTCTTTTCAAGATTCCAGTAATCAAAGCTTTCATGGAAGATTTGAAAAGAGTTGTACCACCAAGCGTTCCACCCGCACCAGTGTGGAATCTTAATATTGTCCTTACAAGACTTATGGGTCCACTCTTTGAACCCTTACATAAATGTCCTCTACAGTTTCTCTCATGGAAAGTTGCTCTCCTCATTGCTATCACTTCATTGAGGAGAGTTGGTGAGCTACAGGCTTTAACCCTGGAACAACCTTTCTTTCAACTCTACAAAGATAGAGTTGTTCTTCGTACCAATCCAAAATTCCTTCCCAAAGTGGTTTCTGCTTTTCATATTAACTAGGCCTGGGCGGTGAACTTCGCGGAGTCTTTTTGTAACTTCGCAGAGTTCTGCGTAGCAAAACTCAGCGAACTACGCCCAGGCCTAATATTAACCAATCAGTTGAGTTACCCGAGTTTGTTCCTCAACGATTCAGTGGCAGAAAGAGCTCTACATACGCTAGATGTTAGAAGAGCTTTATTATATTACATGGAACAGACCAAAGATTTTCGCAGAACCAAACAACTATTTGTTGCATTTGCGCCACCTCACAAAGGCAATCCAATCTCTAAATCAGGCATTTCAAGATGGATTGTGAAATGCATTCAAATATTCTATGCAAAAGCCAAAAGAACTTTATCCATTCCCCTAGAGCGCATTCTACACGAAAGATAGGGGCTACTATGGCCTTTTTAGGCAACATTCCTCTAGCTGACATATGTAAAGCAGCTACATGGGCTACACCACACACATTTACTAAACACTACTGTGTAGATGTGTTAGCAAGAGAACAAGCTAATTTAGGCCAGGCAGTGCTTAAGACACTATTTCAAACAACTGCAACACCCACAGGTTAGCCACCGCTTGTGGAGCATTCTGCTTTATAGTCTATGCAAAGCATGTGTATCTGCAGCACATATGCCTTGAGTGGATAATGTTACTTACCCAGTAAGCATCTGCTCTTCGCATGTAGAGCTGTAGATTCACATGCGCCCACCGACCTCCAGGGACACCTGTAGTTGTTGCAGTTCTTCCTAATTACATACATACGCATGGCATCTCTTTTCTACAGTAACGCACTCCATTCTCACCCTCTTGCAGGAAAACAATCTAGCTGTGGAGTCCGTGACCATGTGCGCTGTCTCAGAGGGGAGGAGTCACCTTGCCTCGTGGCTGGGGGGACTTCTTCGGGGACGGGGCGGCTTGCAAGCGTCTGGACACGGCACTGGATGGCAGGAGTGTGTGGGGCATGTGAATCTATAACTCTACATTTCAAGAACAGATGCTTACTGCGTAAGTGATATTATCCTTCTGTTTTGACATCTGAGGTCTTAAGAGTTTGGTTACTTAAAACTGCCTCAAGAGTGTATGCAAATCTGTTTGGGGCATGCAAGCTGACCATGAGTGCTTGTTACGCAGCTAAATGGAAGAGAATTGTTCATTACTTTAGAAGCAAATAGGTAGAACTGAAAGCATGAGTGCAGGTTCTGACCCGTGTCCACCATAAAGTTTCAAGACAATTCTTCTAACAACCTCTGCTGCCACTCCAGTAAGAAGAATCATCAACAATTCCTTAACTACCGGAATATTTCCAGAAGAACTCAAAAAATCATATATATGCCCTTTACTAAAGAAAACAAACTTGGAACCGCTGGACCCTGACAACCACAGACCCATTGCAAATGGACCTTTCCTGGGGAACCTAATAGAAAGAGCAGTGTTCGCCCAGATGTCACAATTCATTGAAGACAATGCCATACTTTCAGACTTCCAAACAGGATTCCATCTGGGAAGAAGCACAGAATCTGCCCTCCTTGCCATCTGGGATGACCTGAAGAACACAGTTGACTGCAATAGGGTTGCTGCGCTACTCCTCTTGGACCTCTCGGCTGCCTTTGACACGGTTGACCATGACACTCTGATACAAAGACTCTACGGAGCCAGAATAGAGGGGACAGCTTTAGACTGGATCGCGTCCTACCTTCGAAACAGAACTAATGTTATCCATACCCCACCTTTCTTGTCCAAAACGTACTCCACAAAAGCTGGGGTCCCTCAAGGCTCTATCATCTTGCCCATGCTTTTCAACATCTACATGAAGTCATTACCGTCACTGATAAATCAATTTCACCTCACATGCTATAATTATGTAGATGACACACAAATAGTTCTCAACTGGAATTCCCCAAAGACATTGGAAACTCGCCAATTTTCAGTTGTCTCAGAGCCGTGGATCAATGGATGACTTGGAGCCATCTCAAATTGAGGGCCTCATTTATGAAAAGTGACGCATCGCTGCGTGAAAACAGCGATGCGTCACTTTTCATTGCGCCCTCCTTGCAACATGCTGGATGCGTCATATTTACAGTATGACACATTATGTCGCAAGGAGTTACAGATACGTCAGTATTTCTGACGTATCTGTGGGCGTAAAAATGACGCATTGCTGGAGTGTGTCACAAAAGTGAAGCAACTCCAGCAATGGGTCATTTCACATGGGAAAGTCCCATTTCAAATGTGCCTGCGTCAGTCTTATGCCTGCTGTGAGGCAGGCATAAGATATTGACGCATTTGCGTCCTAGAAGTGGCGCAGTGAAATCTCATAGATTTCACTGCGTCACTTCTACGAGGCTTACTTGCGTCGGAACGCCCACCCTGCATACATTATACCTGGCGCAGGTATAATGTGGTGCAGGGGTTTACAAAATGACACATCTACCTAGATGCATCACTTTGTAAATATGACGCAACATTGCACATTTTTTACGCCGCTGGTGCGTCACAAAAAATGACGCACCGGCTGCGCAAAAGTTACGCAAGGGCTCATAAATAAGCCCCTGAATGCTTCCAAAACGGAAATACTCATGTGTGGCGATTGAAAACATTATGACCCGCTTGCCGCCTGACCTGACGAACTGGGATCACTGCCTAAAGTATCGAGGGAAGTAAAAAATCTTGGAATGACCATGGACTCCAAGCTATCGATAAATGCCCAGTGGACAAACTAGCAAGATCAAGCTTTGTTACCATAAAAACTCTGCGATGAATCTTCCCCCATTTGGGATTTCCACACAAGGTCCAAGCTACCATCTCCCTTGTTCTGTCCAAACTCGATTACGCCAATAGCCTCTACCACGGATCACCTTTAATGACTATCAAAAGACTACAACGGATTCAGAACTTGGCTGCCAGACTACTCTTGCATATCAAACCGCAAGACCACATCTCCCCTGCCTTGAAAGCCCTGCATTGGTTACTGGTTGCCAGAAGATCCACGTTCAAGCTGCTTTGTATCACCCTCAAAGCGATACATGGAATGGGACCGCTCTTCATCAGGAATAAAATCACCAAACACATTCATCATAGAAACCTCCGCTCTAGAATGGCACCTCTCCTCAAAATCCCAAGATAGAAAGAAAAAAAACATGGGTGGCACATCCTTCTCTGTTCAAGCAGCCAAAATATGGAACTCTTTACCCCCCAACATAAGATACACCGACAACCACCTTATCTTCAGAAAACTACTCAAAAATTGGCTCTTCCCCACATAAGCACCATGCGCAAACAGAATACAGCATATCCCTCTGTATATAAGTATTTATTTGTACTATAGATATGTACCTATATATGTGTGTTGCTTTGTATAAACATATAGAATAATTATGTGTGAATAAATAAATAAGTAAATAAATAAATAAATAAATACATTTTATATACAACACTTGAAAACCAGAGGTTATCGAATGCATCTTTAATCTACATATACTTACTTCCTTTATGCATCTATATACCTTCCATGTACTTGGATCTATATTTATTACTTTCCTTCCCAAAAAAGCATATTCAATGCACTACCCTATTTCTAACCCTATAACTCTATCAATATCTTTAATCTACATACTCTTACTTCCTTTATGCATCTATAAACGTTCCATGTACTTATGGATCTATATATTTATTACTTCTATTTCAGCATATCCAATGCACTACCCTATTTCTCACCCTATACCTCTATCAATATCTTTAATCTATATATACTTACTTCCTTTATGCATCTATAAACGTTCCATGTACTTATGGATCTATATATTTATTACTTCTATTTCAGCATATCCAATGCACTACCCTATTTCTCACCCTATACCTCTCTCAATATATCTTCTACCTCAACTCTCTGACTCATCTCAAACCTCTTTTCATTACTCTTTCCAATGCACTACCCTATTTCTCACCCTATACCTCTCTCAATATATCTTCTACCTCAACTCTCTGACTCATCTCAAACCTCTTTCTACTACTCTTTCCAATGCACTACCCTATTTCTCACCCTATACCTCTATCAAAATATCCTCTACATCCACTCTCTCTTATTCATCTCAAACCCCATACCACTACTAAGATCCCCAAAATAGCCCTTTCTAGATCATCCCCTACTTTACCCCTTCCGTGCACCATCTGACACCTCTTTTACTATACTGATCCTCCAAAACAAGCCTTTCTAAACTCTTCCCTCTGTCTCTTCCCCTCCACATCCCTTTTTACTCATCCCAAGCCTCCCACTACTGCTATGACCTCCCAAAAAAAAGAGTCTAAATCCTTCACTCTTCTATCCCTCCACTATACTTTTCAATAAAAATAACAGACTAACATGTCCACTTCTCAAATTTCATATTTCACTATACGAATTCACCACTAATCCTCTATGGGTTACAGAGTAGAGTGCTACTCGCCGAAAAAGCACTTCAACACCTCATTAGGGGTAGCACACACTATATAAATGCAAACCTTTTTTCCCTCATCTATCCCTCCGCTATCCTTCTCAATCCAAATAACTGACTAATATCCACCACTCAAATTACTTTCATATTTCACTATACTAATTCACCACTAATCCTTTATGGGTTCCAGAGTAGCGTGCTACTCGCCGAAAAAGTGCTTCAACACCCCATCAGGGGTAACAAGCGCTATATATATATGCAAACCTTGGTCCCTCTTCTATCCCTCAGCTACCCTTCTCAATCCAAATAACTGACTAACATATCCACCACTCAAATTACTTTCATATTTCACTATACTAATTCAACACTAATCCTTTAATGAGTTCCAGAGCAGCGTGCTACTCGCCAAAAGAGCGCTTTAACACCCCATCAGGGGTAACAAGCGCTATATAAATGCAAACCTTTTTTCCCTCTTCTATCCCTCCGCTAACCTTCTTAATCCAAATAACTGATTAATATTCACCACTCAAATTACTTTTATATTTCACTATACTAATTCACCATTAATCCTTATGGGTTCCAGAGTAGCGTGCTACTCGCCAAAAAAGTGCTTCAACACCCCATCAGGGGAAACAAGCGCTATATAAATGCAAACCTTTTTTCCCTCTTCTATCTTTTCGCTATCCTTCTCAATCCAAATAACTGTCTAAAACCCACCACTCAAATTACTTTCATATTTCACTATACTAATTCACCACTAAGCCTTTATGGGTTCCGGAGTAGCGTGCTACTCGCCAAAAAAAGCACTTCAACACCCCATCAGGGGAAACAAGCGCTATATAAATGCAAACCTTTTTCCCTCTTCTATCCCTCCGCTATCCTTCTGAATCCATATAACTGACTAACCTATCCACCACTCAAATTACTTTCATATTTCACTATACTAATTCAACACTAATCCTTTATGGGTTCCGGAGTAGCGTGCTACTTGCCAAAAAAGCGCTTCGACGCCTCGTCAGGGGTAGTAAGCGCTATATAAATGCAATTACAATTACAATTAGGTCCTGGAGACCCCATTCCCCGGGGCTGTTTTTTTTATAATGGGGGGCACATGGCCCCCTTCCTGAACCTCATTAGGCCCTGGTTGACCCCATCCCCCAGGGCATTATGCATTTTAAAGGGGAGGGAGGATGCCAGGTCCCCCTCCCTAGCCTCATTTGGCCCTGAGAACCCAATCCCCTAAATAATTTCATTGGACCCCGAGGGATGGTTTCCCCAGGGTCAAGTACAGCTCGGGGAAGGGGCTGCACGCTCACTGCTCTTAACAAATGCTTTTTGCCCCAGGGGATAGGGTCCCTGGGGCCAAATATGGCTTGAGGAGGTGGGGGTTCCCGGGCAAATCAGAATGCTCTAATTTTAAATTGGTGCTCCCACAAACCTCTTGCCAGCCTCCCGCAGACCCAACCATCCAGATATGCAACATTTTTTAAACCTTTATTTCTCAAAAACTACGCAACGGATTTATACCAAATCACAAAAAGCACAGTTGGTGGACAAAGAGCTAGCTTCCTGCCAAATGTGATGGAATTCTGTTATATATAAATTTATATTTCACAGTGGTAACTGCCACTGAGTAGTTAGAGTTAGGTCAGCGTTTCCATTGGAAATGCGTTTTTTTGTGTTGCTTATAACTTTGGTCCCGTTTGACATATCTCCACAAAACATTCCCAGAAGGTGCTCATTTTTGCCTAGTTCCAGTATTTAAAGTTTCGGGGTGATCTGTCAAGCAGATGCAGAGAAAAAAGGGAGGTCCCTAGACTCAAAATCCCCATGCATTTACCTTACACTTCTTAAAGAAGCACTACCGCAAAAACTGCTACACAGAATTATACCAAATTTGTCAGGAAGCTAGATCTTGGTCCGCAGTTTGTGCTTTTTGTGATTTAGTGTAAAAATCAGTTTAGCAGTTTTTGAGAAATTAAGATTACAAAATATTTTTATATCTTGACGGTTGGGTTTGAGGGACTTTCGCGAGAGTTCGTCAAACCCAATTATAAAAAATAGAGCGTTCTGATCGTTCCAGGGAGCTTTTTTCCCTTGGGCAATCTTGCTCTCATGGGAGACGGACTCCCATGGAAGCAAGCACTCAGATTGACTGCCAGTAACGTGAATTTCTTTTGGGCGGCAGCCATTACAAGACTCGGGGACTTAATCCCCTGCCCTGAACTTAAAAAAAGTAAAATATGAGGGGGGAAGAAAGGGATACCTTGTTTCTTAGGCCGGGGAGGGGGGGAGACCCAAAAGGACAACCCCCCCGGGCCAAATTGAAAAATAAATGGCAATATTTGCAGCGATCCCCCAGGACTCCAGTGGGATGGAAAAAAACAAGATGGCAGCTTGAGGCCGTATTGTTTAATTAAGGGGAGGGGGAGCGCGGCCACCATCACTTAGCCAAATTCGACCTCAGAAACCCCATTCCCCGGGGCACAATTCATTAATAAGTTGAGGGGGCATGCAGCCCTCCTCCTTGACTCATATTTTGCCCCAGGGATCCCATCCCCCAGGGCCCACAGTATTTTTTAATGGGAGGGGGGCCAGGACGTAATGAGGCTTGGGGAGGGGGACAATGCAGCCCTCTCCCGTTTATAAAAGCATACAGCCCTGGGAGATGGGGTCCCCAGGGCCTAATGAGGCCGAAAAATGCAGAAAAAGTTTCCAACAGGGCAAATATTCTAGGTAGTAGATCGTAAGTATTGTAAGCAGCCTTGATTTGTTATTAAACAGAATCGTCTCAGCATGACAATTTCTACATAACATAGAAGGCTGTGTGCACCAGGTACTAACCTGTGTATATGTGCTTCTTTTGCTTCAGAAGATGGGCTATCTGTACATTTTTCAGCACAGTATGAAGGCTGCAGGTAGTATGATCTTTAGCACTTTCAGACCTTGGTTATTTTAAGCAAATAGTGTCTTTTTTGACAACTGTTGCAGAGTGTACACGGTTCTTAGTCGATACTTTTTAATACTCACTGGTGCATTTCTCAGGAGAGTTTCACTACCTGCAAACAGTGTGGTACAGACTAAACTCTCTCTATAGAGTAAACCTTGTTTACAGTACCCACTTTTCTACTCATATCAAGTTTATTTCTCAATTGTAGGTTTGGTGACTGTGAGGGGTTTGATACAGATAAAAGCTGTGCCCAGTAGGAGATTAATTTTGGAACTGATGTTGAGTATCTTGAGGAGCATGACTTTCTCTGAACAGTTGTATATATATTGAACAAAGTGTACAATGAGGGTTTCCCATATATCTGTGGTTGATTATTAATGTGAACTAGGCTACCTGTGAAGTGTATGGTGTAGGTTTAAATGTTGTACATAACACATGCTTGCTACACCTAATGGAGTTGTTTCTGTGATGGCATTAATGAGGCTTCATTTTATCCTGAGCTATTTTGTACTTACTTTCAGGCCTCTAATGCCATACTAGTTTATAGAGCGATGTGTGCAAAAGAAGCTTGGATGCTGTCATCAGTGATGTCATCAACAAAGTCATTTGAGATGTCATCAGTGATGTCATAAATGATGTCATAGATAATGTCATAAGTGATGTAATATATGTGAGGTCATAAGCAATGCATGGTGGGGATGCAAGTTATAGTTAGCTCTGCTAACTATAACTGGTGAAATGCTGTGTTTCTTTTTTGTTCAACATGTTAATGTTGTCATTGACATATTCACCTAACTATAACATTACTTGAACCTATTTTTTTTTTCCAATTAATTTCTGGGCTTTTTTGATGTGAAGCCAACCTCCTGCCACGCAGCCCATCCCCTTTAAAGTACTTAAGGCGAATATAGCCCTTTACATCGCATGCGTTTACAACGCATGCGATTACAACGCGGTCGTTACAACGACCGCGTTGTTACATCGCAGTACCATTACAATGCAAGTCGTTACAACGACTTGCTCTAGGAGCACGCTGGACTTAGGAATAGTATAATTTACTATTCCAACTCCAGTGTGTGCAACAGTATGGAAGGTGTTGGGATAGTAAATTAAACTACTCCTTAGTTTAGAGCGCCCCCTAGAGCAAGTCGTTGTAACGACTTGCGTTGTAATGGTACTGTGATGTAACAACGTGGTCGTTGTAACTACCGCGTTATAATCGCATGCGTTGTAACGCATGCGATGTGATGGCTGTTTCCCACTTAAGGCCCTTGAGGATGGGGTCATCTGCCTAATAAGGCTTGGGGAGGGGGCAACTCACATTTTCTTGCTTTCCATTTGCTGGCTTAGGTTCTAGGTTTTTAGGCTCTAGGTTCACTTCCTCCCTACCATGCCAAAACCTTATTCACCAGTATCCTTCCGAGAGCCCCCTATCTGTAAACAGGCCTGTAAATCTTGTTCATAACTAGTCACATTTGCTGTGCATTCATACACAGAGGTCAAATGTCAAGCTGTGTCTTCCAGAGAGCTTGGTGTTTACTTTGCTTTTGACTGACTTCAAAGCGAGAGTGTTTGTAGGAAAGAGGAATGCAGATTAGTCTCTGCATGGAGCCCACTGGTGCCCCTCTTATGCTCCATTTAGGAGGCTATAACATAACCTTTAAATAGCACATCATGTAACATGCAGATGACAGATTTATTTTGCTTTTAGGCACAGAGAGAAAACTGACTTGCCTAGAATCACAGGATGTTGCAGCGGCGACGCCGTCCCTGCTTGTTTTTATACATAATTAATGTTGTACTTTGAATGCATTTTAACGTGGCAGCATTCTCAGTATACAGTGTCATTTAAAAGTCTGCCAGTAGCTGCCGTTCAGTATGTGTGTTCCAAAAATAGAATGTTTACATTAGTACGTGTAACGCAAATAGAATATTGATTGACAGCAGGGCAGGACTGCATGTTCCATCACTTTTGTGCCGTGACCCCGCAGAGTGCTGATATCCAGCAGCCATGACTGCCATTATTGCTCCCTCCTCAAAGTTGCTTCCAAGGGCAGAGAGAAATAACTGTGTCTGCAGGAGTGGAAGTGTTTTTTTAATTGTACATTTCGTCATTTGTAATGCTAATGTGCTTTAGGAGGGTGAGGGTTGCAGTGCCGGCAGGATACTATGCGGGAGGGCAGGAACAGGGCAGCATCATGATCTGTCTGTTACCTCGGGCTTTGCCGTGTTTACTTTGTTGGTCAGTTTGAGTCCCGGCTCAGCCATTCAGCATACTGTGTGATCCTGGCCACATAATTGAATTCGGTGTAGATGCCATCTCCATATTTCCACATACACAGCGTATTGCTGCTGCTGACACTGCAGATTCTTGGCACCGCCACACACCTCCCAACCAGGCCAGTGTTTGTGAGTTTATTAAAACATCTCTGTAATTCAGTATGTGCGCTCTTTACATTTAGAGGCACCGATTCTTGAGGGAAAAGTCATCTCACTGAGGGGCATATTCACAAGGAGCTATCGCCGAATTAACGGCAATTTATCGCAGCCAAAGTCGTGATAAATTTACCACCCCATTCACAAGCCGGTGTTAACAGCCCACAGCACCAGTTTACCCGCGATAGCAGCCGCACAAAACATCGCCACAGAGGACCCCCGCAAATATCGCTAATGAGATGCAGAGTAGGCGTTCCCGTGGCAAAAGCCGAGACAACATCACACCTCAACATTCACAACGACCAGCCACATCAGCGATAAAAACACAAAACAGGCGACAAGGCGCGTTAGCACCAGGAAATCTACACCTGCTCTGGCCTGGTGTAAAGTCGGACGGCAGCCTGCAAACCAAAAGGGAGCACAGCCCAGGGCCACATCGGAAGGGCAACAGATGCCATGGAGCCACCCATCATGCGGCCCGGACACCCAAGAGGGCCACAACACCCACCGCCACCACCCCCAGGACCACCCCTCCCTGGCACCCCCCCGACCAAAGACATGCCACATCAGCCACACCTAAACATGTACAAAATATTCCTCTTGATGCCGCACAATCACAACTGGTGACATGCATGTGTCGTCACAGAAATGAGCAGCACACATTCACTTTCAAAGCTACAAATGAAACTTTCTTAAAATGAACACCGAAATGAAATGAAGACACATGGCCGCTCCCCTCGGGACAATACGTAGGTCACAGCCTGTAGGACAAAAAACATGATGAGAAGGTGTGTCCTGCGCACATCAGAGGACAGCGAGAGATCGAAGGAGAGAGAGAGGAAGAGAGGGAGGGAGAGAGAGAGAGAGAGAAGAGGAGAGAGAGAGGAAGAGAGGGAGAGAGAGAGAGAAGAGGAGAGAGAGAGAGAGAGAAGAGGAGAGAGAGAGAGAGAGAGAGAGAAGAGGAGAGAGAGAGAGAGAGAGAAGAGGAGAGAGAGAGAGAGAGAGAAGAGGAGAGAGAGAGAGGAAGAGAGGGAGAGAGAGAGAGAACGTGCCACCTCTGCGCACCCAGGCCACACTGCTCACCTGCTGCCCCCGGTGTGTCTCCAACCACGTGCCGGTATGTATAGCACGACACCAGGTCACACATCTGAGTCAGAGCCGTCAGCTGAAACAGAGTCCAGAAACATGACTGGCACAGTACACACACTTGCACAAGTCAACATCTCCTGCCTGCCCATGCACACCCAGGCCTCAATGCTCACCTTCCGCCACCGGCGCGTAGACAGGAGGTCCCACCACGTGCCGCTGCAAGCCACAAGCCCGGGGCCCGCGGACATGGCACCCTCCACATCATGCAGCCCTGCTCCGCAGGCCACCAGGTCTCACGTTTGGTGCTGGGTCTTGATTACTCCATGGAATAGGACATACCAGTGCATCCGGCACCATCACAGGCTGCACACCCGCTCAGCCCAATGGGTGCCACCAACTCTGGGATCCCGGAAGCGACGCCACGTGGCGGTAGGCCCGCGCTGCCCGCTGGCTCTGGCCTACACTGCGGTCCAGCAGGGCACACAAACCCTGAGCTGTCCGGACCGCCGGGACGGGGCTTCATCGCAGGCTGCACACCCGCTCAGCAGCTGAAGGTGCCACTGACTCAGTGCACCCAAAGTCACCGTCCCGTGGCGGGGTGCCTGTGCCGTACTCAAGGCCTTGGATGCCACTAACCCTGTGCAACCCCAGTCTGCGCCACGTGGTGGTAGGCCCATGCCGTACTCAAGGCCTCGGATGCCACTAACCCTGTGCGCAACAACTCATGGGCCCTACATGAGTGAGAACCGTGGAGCGTCCGTCATCCAGTCACCACCGGAAGAAGGGAATGTGACGTCGTCGGCCCCTTATGTTGGCGGAGTCACATGGCCTGTGACGCCTGTGCCGGATGGGTGTGGTGTGTGTGAAAACTGCCCTCAGGGAGTGGCTGTGACATGCTGACAACTAGACCAGTGACCTGCACACCACCAGCGAGTATGGCTGCGACGGGTAGCAATGAGGGCCCCCCCTCGGGGCGTTAGCGGAGTGGTCTGCCTGCCATACCCCGGACCTGCGCAGGGCTTGCAACAATAAGTCGTGGGCTCTGGGTGTGGTCCAGTCCATGTCCGGACAAGGAAGTGACTGATGCGTGTGTCCCTGTTGCAGTGTTCACGGGACCCGGTACACAAAATGCAATGTCGCACCCTCTGACTGGCATCCCACAGGATGCACATCATTGACGCAAGGGAAGGCACTGTCCCCACATTCATCCACACATCCATACATGAATGACGTAAGACATTACACAGCAGTGCGTCACTGGATGTTTATTTGCACATCCAGTGCAGTCATGCAGCTGGAGCGGTACAGGGCAATGCTGAGCACACTACACAATATGGGCCCGTGGAGGGCCAGCCAGTGTCCATCCGGGGATGACCTGTACTGCGGAAGCGGAAGGGTACAGTCCGCAGTCTGTCCGCCGTGTCATTGGTCATCAAACAGGATGTGGCAGTCCATGTCGCTGTCCAAGGTGAGTGCATCGGAGTGTATCGTGGGTCAGTGGTAGGTCTTGCGGCCATATGCGGCACCAAGCAGAAACAGGCAAGCTGGCGGAAATGGATGCTAGTGCCTGGCCCTCCTGACCACAGTCCCATTCATGTCCTTGTCCCCGGGTGTGTGCCCTGCCCCACCTTTGGGTGTTGCAGTACCGGCTGCGGCACTGTGTGCCACTGACACATCAGGGGCCGGAGGAGGATTGTCGGCCGCACTGTGTGGCAGTGACACATCAGGTGCCGGAGGGGATATGCCTGCCGCACTGGGAGGCACTGACACACCAGGGGGCGGAGATGTGGATGGTGTGGGGGCAGCAGCATTTATCATCACCACGCCTTGTGGCAGCAATGCCATGATGAGGACATGCAGGGCACGGTAGATCCCAGCTACATTTCGTTGATGTGCAGGGGTGGCTGCCATCCTTTCCGCCTCCATCCGCACCATGTCCTCCATGAGCCTCCGCATGTGTGCCAGCTCATGGCTGGCATTGCTGGGGCCACTCTGAGCGGACAGGTATTCTTCCCTCCGCGTCATGACTCCAGCGATGTCAGTCAGGGCTTGTTGGAGACCATGGGGCGGACATAGACACCCAAGGATGGCGTCCAGTTTGGTAGCCATGATTTCGAACCCCACCCGCACCTGCTAGGCCGTCTCCCTCTGGCCCTCCAGCACACGGCGTTGGAAGGCCATTTGTTGTTCCTGGGGGACTTGGGAGGGTGCCGGGGGTGTGGGTGCCTCCTGATGAGTGGTTTGGGTGGTGGGTGGAGTCTCATCGATGTAGCGAGGCTGCTCTGATCCTGGAGGTTAGTGGCGGATGAGGTCAATGAGGTCTTGGATGGTTTGGGTGTCGATGCTAGTGTTGTCCTCCTCCTCGTCATCAGTGAAGAGTGGCTGTGACTGCTCTGCAGGAGGTGTTGATGATGCCCCTGCGATGTGAAGGGGAGATGGTGTATTACAATGTGTCCACATGTATGTAGCCGCATGGTACAGGTTGACATTCAGACAGCATGGCATTGTACATTGTGACAGTCTGTGGGTCTGGGCGAGGACCCAGAGTGATTGTGGGTGTGCGCTGTGCCCTGCTTGCTTGTGCATGTGTGCCATTGTGGCCATCTCCACCCATCTCCCCATTACCTGGTGGTCACTCACCCTGTTGCGGTTGTGTTGTGTCCTGTCGAGCAGTGTCCGGTCCCCCGACTCCAGCCACAGTCTCCACACTGATGACTGTCGACACCAGCTCCTCCATGTCATCCAGCTCCAGCTGTGGTGCTGGGCCCCCACCTCCGGTCTGCATTACTGCCTTCAGGTTGGCGGAGAGTTTCTCCTTGGTCTTCCGCTTGATGTCATTCCATCGCCTCTTGACCTCGTCCATTGTCCGCTTGTGCTCTCCGACAGCATTCACCTTGTCGACGATGTCCCGCCATATTCCAGTTTTGGTGCCCAATGACACGTTGGAGGTGACAAAGAGTTGTTGATGGTGTTCCATCACCCGCGTGACTATGATCCTGTTCGCCTGCGGACTGAACTTCGTCTTCCTCGTCTTCTTGTCCTTGCCCTTCCCTGTCCCCGAGGTCCCAGGCTGGTCGTCCGGGGTGCTTGTGGGATTGCGCTCGTCCTCTGCGCCTGCTCCTGCTGCCTCCATGGTGCTTGTGTGTTGGTCAGTTTGTGTGTGGGTGTTTTTTCGACTTTTATGGTGCATTTTGACGCCTGCCAGGTGTGTGTTGCAGGCCTGGCGCTGCTTGTCGCTGATTTCCTCATCGCGCTTTGGCCCATCGCGTGTTTTTTGGTGTTGTGGTTTGTGTTTTTATCTCCGTTGTGGTGGTTGTCTCGCGGACATTGTCCGCGGTTTCGGCAGACTATCGCATGCTACCGCCTTGTTGTGAATTCCACGTTGACACGGGGTTATTTTCCAGCGATAGGCTGCAATATTGAAAGTTGCGTTACGCTACTCTTGCGGTAGTTATCGCACGTTCTTGTGAATATACCCCTGAGTGTTTTCCTCATCAGGTATCTGATGCCAGGTGAGTTCAGGGCAGGGAGCTGAATACTCAGCAGACTGAGATGTGGGGGGGCTCAGTCTGGTAGTCAAGGGGCTTAGCCGACCCCCTCACTCAGCCCTGACTCCTTGGCCACAGCAGCAGGTGATGAGCAGCTCTGCAGTCTCAGAGTAGGTTTGCCTTCTGGGTGTTTTGTATCAGCTCTCCTATGCTACCTTTTGTAAATAAATTGAAAAACTTTGAAATTACACCTCCTGGAAGTGATTTACTTTTCACATTGCCGTCCCCGTGCCTACAATATATAAATGCAACAGTCTGACTAAGCCAGCTACATTCTAGCTACGTTTTTACTGTTTATAAGTTCACTCCTAAGTATTGCGATCTGTTCTTTGCTAGCTTGCAAGCTTTGTAAAAAGTGGAAAATAAAACACTTTCAGACTAGGGCTTCAGGAGAAGCCGTCACACGTAACAAGTATTGGCAAAACCAATAGGTCCCGCCTACGTGTGCTCCATTGGCTTTGACAATGTTTTTTGAGCCATTTGTACAGTAGTGCAACTGCTGTGCAGCATGGTTGAAAGTAAAAAATAACACTATGACACAGGCAGCATTGAATACGGCACAGCGTTTATAAACATATTTGCTGTCAACCATGCCCCACAGCAGTCACAGTATTGTCCAAAATGGCAAAAAAAATCGACAAAGCCAATAGATCTTGCATAAGCAAGTCCTTTTGGCTTTGCCAATGCTTGTTTATTTTTGGACTTGGGGATGGCGTCCCTGAGGCCAAACAACGCTCGGGGAGGGGGTGCTGCACGCCTCCCTCCCCTTAGATTTTGGCCCTGGGAATGGGGTCCCAGGGGGCCAAAAAGGCATGGAGAGGGGAGCCACGCAGCCCCCCCCTCTAATTTTTTATTGTAATTAGCCACAGGAATGTGGCCCTGGGGCCTTTTGAGGTTGGGAGGGGGCCAGCACACTCTTCCCCCTGTTTATTTGTATTTGACCCCAGGGGATGGGGTCCCCAATCCAGCAGGAGCGAATTGGCCCAAGGGAAATAAAGCTCCCTGGACCAATGAAAACACTCTATTGTTTTTTTTTTAAGTTTGAGTTTATTTATCACAGTTGTTAGAAATGGGGTCTCTAGTTGGCAGAGGTATGCACCCCGTCCAAGTAGGGACCACTGCTCTAGCCAGGGTAAGTGTAGTACACAGTAAAAGTTCACCTGTGCTCACAATCTGGTAGCCTGGCACAGAGCAGTTAGGCTAAACTAAAGAAGCAATGTGTACACACATAGTAACACAGTGGAAACACCATAAAAGTACTCCACACCAGTTTAGACAAATAGCCAATATTTATCGGAGTAAAATAAGACCCAAACGACAAAAATCCAATATGCACAAGTCAAGATATGAATTTTGCAAGATTAAATCAAAATGCAGTGCTTAGCAGTCAATAGCTCCAACTGGGGCTATCTGGTCACGCAGAACGGGGCAAATCCAAATGACCAGACTGACCACAATGGAGTGTGGGCGTGATACAGGAGCCACGCATACCCGCTGACAGTACTTTGGATGCGTCGATTCTCGGGGACGATGCGTTGCAGTGCGGGGTTGATGCGTCACTGTCGCAGGCGATGCATCGGTTCCGAAGTCATGCAAGGTCATTGATGTCAAGAGCGTGATGTGTTGGTTTGAGGCGTCAAACTGCTGGGCTGAAGGCGATGCGTCGTTGAGAAGCCACGCCGGGGTGGGGATGTGTCGGAGTCGGGACGGTGCATTACAGACGTAGGTGAAGCGGTGTCCAAGACTGATGCAGCAGCGGTTCTTCGGAGGTGCTGCGGCAAAGTCGATGCTACATTGTAAGTCGAGGTCATTGCGGCGCACACTCTGCGAGCGGGGACCACTGCTTTGGTGCAGGCAATGGCGATGCATCGGCAAAGTCGGAACTGCGTTGTAAGTTGAATTCGATGCGTCACGCACTCAGCGAGTGGGTGCCACGGCTTTGGTGCTGGCAACGGCGTTGCGTCGGTTTCGCAGGGATGTGCCAGTGCTGAAATGACGCTTTGGAGTCGATGCATTGGTTTCTTGAGTTGCAGCACAAACACTCACTTCCAAGGGCCCAGGACTCGATTTGGCACCACTTTAACCCTGGGCGGTGAACTCCGCTCCGCTCGCGGAGTTTTATGCACTCCACGTTGCGCGGAGATCGCGGAGTTCCGAAACACTCCGCTTCGCGTTGCGGAGCAGAGTTTTTTTCCTCGCTCGCATTTGTCAACGTCAAGTTGGCGACCGCGAGCGAGGAAAATCAACATACCGGCTGATTTTTCCTCGTTCGCGATCGTCAACATCAAGTTGGCGACCGCGAGCGTGGAAAATCAACATCCCAGTGAGATTTCTCAACGCGGGGGGGGGGTCAGGTTTCTCATTGCGAACGGTCGTGTTTGCTCACGACAGCTCGCGTTGAGAAACTGCCCGTTCACGTTGAGAAAGCTGCAGCTCGAGTAAAAATCTACTCGAGCGGCAGAAAAGGAAAGCAGGGACCGCTTGCACTGTGCATGGTGCCGTTCGCAATGATTGCACAGTGCGGACAAGCATCCGGCACTGTGCAATCACCGCGAACGGCATTTTTCTATCGTACTCCGCCGCTCGCGGAGCTCCGTGTAGTGCGACAGAGTTTTTTTTGCACTTCGCGGTGTTCCGCGTAGTGCAACTCCACAAACTCTGCCCAGGGTTACACCACTTGGCAGAGCAGGACTCACACCAGTGGAGCCCAGGTGCTGGTCGCAAGATGCAGGTGAAGTCTTTGATATCCCTGAGACTTCCAACAGGAGGCAAGCCCAACAAGCTCTTGGAGAACATTTAGAAATGCAGGATGTAGAGAGCAAAGTCCAGTCCTCTCACTCACAGGCAAGAAGCAGCAAGCAGCAAAGTGGCAACGAACACAGCAAAGCAAGCAGCAAAGTGGCAAGTCCCTCCTGCGCGCACAACAGCTCTTCCTCCTGGCAGAACGTCCTCAGTCCAGAGGTGTTCTAGGTATATGGTGTCAGAGCTCCAGTACTTATACCCCCTTCAGCCTTTGAAGTAGGGAGACTTCAAAGAAGGTCTTTGTAGTGCACACAACCCTGCCCTGCCTGGCCCTGGCTCCAGACACACTACAGGGGTGTATGCAGCTCTTTGTATGGGGACAGGCACAACTCTATTCAGGTGCTAGTGTCAGCTCCTCTCTCTCACTCTAGCTCAGGAAGACCCATCAGCCTGTTGATGGGCCATCAGGATATCCAGGGTACACCTCAGCTCCCTTTGTGTGTGACTATCTAGAGGGGATGCACAAAGCCCAGCTGTCATCAAACCCAGACATGTATTCTAGGGACAGGCAGAAGCACAGAATGGTTAGAGTAAGAAAATGCCAACTTTCTAAAAGTGGCATTTTAAGACCTGCAATTTAAAAACCAACTTTACTAAAAGATGTGTTTTTAAATTGTGAGTCCAGAGACACCAAACTCCAATTTTCTATCTGCTCCCAATTGGAAGATACACTTGTAAAATGTTACAAGGCAGCTCCAATGCTAACCTATGGGAGAGATAGGCCTTGCTGTAGTGAAAAGCGAATTTAGCCATTTGTCACTACCAGGACGTGTAAACCTCAACAGCACATGTCCTACCTTTTAAATACACTGCACCCTGCCCATGGGGCTACTTAGGGCATACATTAGGGGTGCCTTACATTTAATAAAAGGGAAGGTTTGGGCCTGGCAAATAGGTGAACTTGCCAGGTCATCATGACAGTTTAAAACTGCATACACACGTTCCGCAGTGGCAGGCCTGAGACAGGTTTGAAGGGCTACTCATGTGGGTGGCACAATCAGTGCTGCAGGCCAACTAGTAGTGTTTGATTTGGAAGTCCTGGGCACATGTAGTGCACTGTACTAGGGACTTATTAGTAAATCAAATATGTCAATCATGGAGAAACCAAATTCCATTACATGTTAGACACAGAGCACATGCACTTTAGCACTGAAAAAGTGCCCATAGTCCTAAAACCAGCAAAACAAAGTCAAAAACAGAGGAGGAAGAAGGCAAAAAGTTGCGGGTAACCCCACAAAAAGGGCCATTCCCAACAATAGTAAACAGCAAAACAGTGAGAGAGTAAGGGAAACAATAATATAGTGGAGACATTATTTGCAGATATGATTATTTGAAAATACACTAAGAATTACAATGTTGCTGTATGAGATTGTACTTGAAATATATTCCTAAAACATAATGTGGGGGGAGGAAAGGAAAGGAGGGAAAAAGTAATGCATACATGTTAACCGGTCATTCATATGACAATTCATTATAAAAACTTGTAGACATTTTGTGGTTATATATTGGAATAATAACCATTTAATTAATGACAGAAAGATAATGTGCAATTAACTGAAGGAGGTTTCTGGGTCTCATCAAGTGTGAAGATATTCTTACTGGCAAGTAAACTGGATTTAGATTAAAGCGTAGTAATTGGAAGTCAAAGTCAATCTCTTTTCATAGCTAAGGAAATAGGTGTAACATAGTTAGCTTCAAGTCTATGGTTGAAACATATAGCGTACCACCAGGATTTAAAAGTAACATCTTCAAATTTTTCCAATTAGAAGCAATTAAGTGAAAGGCAACAGCTGATAGTAGGTCCACCAGTTTATGACCTTGAGTAAGGTCAGACCAGGCTGTAGCAACGCTACCTAGAAAAATGGTTGCAAAAGAAAATGGTATGTTGATTTAAAAAATGGTATTAATCTGATTCCATATTTGTTTCCAAAACAATGAATAGTAGGATATTCAAAGAGCATGTGTTTTAAATCAGTGTGCAGGGAGTTACAGGACCAAAACGATGGGCTTGAGTCTGAAGAGAATCGGTGTAGATTAGCAGGAGTGAGTAATAAACTATGGTAAATGAAAAAAGGGATTGTAAAGTGTTGGCATCCCCGGTAAATTTATGAATCTTAGTCCAAATGTTGTCCCGTAAATTAACAGACCAGCATTCCAGTAAATCTGCCTCCCATGCTCGCTTATCCTTTGACTTAGATCTATCGGTAGAGAAAAATAGTGCCTTTAAGATGTCGGCCAGGATGTACATCAATTTCATGCCGCCACGTAATATCGCTACGTAAGCACAACATCCCGTTACACCATAAAAAGACGCCAGAAGATGACATGTGGTTCAGCTGTATCCCCTTGTGAGACTGAAAGCAGACGGATTACCGGTAAGATGTTTGCCAACTTGTAACTTAGAATGCATTTTGGCCCATGTTTTTCCTTAGGGATTAATACAATGCGTGAGCCTCTTATAACTAGTCGGCGACTCTCTTTTTTATGTGGGGTAATTTTGGCTCGACAACGATTCTGTATCTGGCATTCTCTAATAAGAAAACCAGTATACCCTTGTGTTAAGGGGTTTATACATATTTTGAAGGTTTCATTTCCTTCCTTGGTATAGAGCCGACTATCAATTGACCCCCCTGACATCCGGTGAAACTCATGTACCCGGCTTTGAAGTGATGGGAATTACAATTTGAATTCTTCGGATTAATACAATTTTGGTGAGTTGTACAATTCTCCCTAGATATATTTAGGGTCAGGACACTTATCCTGTTGAGCTTAATTTAATTTAAATGTAAATATATTCCTTTCCCCTTCTTTTATTTATCAGGCCTCGTTAGATCGGGTTCCTTGCAACCAGAGGGGTTACACATTTTTATTTTGTCTTGACTACGGGCAATTGATATGCCTGGGAGTGGACTTACCCCAGACACCTACAGATTATTTCACCAGTAAGTGGGAGACCGTACTTTGATACTTATCCATAGGTGCTCACAGTGTACCCTACAATTTAATTATCGTATCCTGTGATTTATTTTTAGATTCATCAGATTTCAGTGGTCTTTTTAAAAAAAGTTTCTTAAAGACAACAGTTTATCTAAGGTTCACCACTTGGATGTCCTATCTATGATATTTTGGATTTCTTCAAATCTCTATTGAATCGTCACTTTAGGTAAGATGGAGTGACTCTTTATGACTATCACTGCCATTTTTTAGGAGCATCCTTTTGTTAACGCTACCATTGTTCTTGGATCAATAGATAAGGTATCTATCGCTGACACCATTAATACCCCCATTCTTTTACCTAAACAAATGATTGTTGGAGGTATATGTTTATCCCCATTTTTTACGATAGAATTAGCATGAATATAGCTCTTTAATCAATTCATGCAACTAGACTCTTATCCCTGTTAGTATTAGGCATAAATGAATGAACATAAAGTAATAATGTATGTTATGTATTGATTCAGCCATCTTTGCCACATTTGACTTATAGTGTTTTTTTCCTTTTGTTTTCCTTCTGTCTTAGTGAAAGTTTTAAATAGAATTTGACCTGAAGAGGTGATGAATATTGTCTGTTTCACCGAAATGCCGCGTCAACACTTTTTTTGAGCCAGCCAGTTCCATAGGAGCTCGCTGTTTTTTGTATATTCATCTTTATGAAATATTCATTGTATTGTTCATGCATCACATGATTTGTACCAATGAAATTATAAACTTGATGTGTCTAGTGTTATCACTATGCAATAACATTGTTTTAATATGTGCAGAATTTTAATCATATAATTATAATAACTGTTTTGATATTGTGGACTCAATAAACTGAATTGTGATTTTTGTCGTACAACTTTGTGATATGATGTGCTTTATGGACTAGTCGTATAAGTAATAAATGATACAAAGATACAGTCTTTTTTTAACAAAATGAATGGTTCTTTTGTTTTCTTTGATGATATTTGAAAAGAATTGCCTTGTGTTCACCCATTGATGCATCTTATTTGTTAGTTGCTTAGGGCTAGATTGTCCTTAGATACCGAGGACCTATGAGTATATTTTCTGACGAGGTAATATACACAATAACCTATCTCTTGTTCAACATTACAGGTGCATATTTATGCATCTTTGTGAAAATTTGTAATAAAAAATTCTTTTAACTTCTAAAGGAAACGAAGTACCCCTTGTTCTCGGTTTACATACCCTGTCCCTTTTCTGTTTAAAAGGTTAACTCTATTGAGATTGCACTTTCTCTGAGCACAGCATGTAATATGTGAGGTCATAAGCAGTGCATTGCGAGGGGCGTGAGTTATAGTGAGCTCAGCTAACTATAAATGCTGAATTTCACTGGTTTTGTATGAGTGAAATCTGATCCTAACTCTAACGCCCCTGTAACCTTTGGCTTTTTCTATGAATATCTAAGGTTTTTTTAATTCTATTTCCTAACTATAATGATCCTGTAACCTTTGGTTTTTTACGTGAATTTCTAAGGTTTTTTAAATTTTGTTTCCTAACTATAACGTCCCTGTAACCTTTGGTGTTTTAACTGAATTTCAATCTTTTTTTAACTAGTAGTTGCATTTGCAATGTGATGAAGAAAGGGGGCGGGCCTCTGACCAACTCCCAGAAATCTTGCTGTGCCAGACTTTCTGGAGGCAACAGTAGGCTACTGGAACCCAAAGAACCCCCAGCATCCAAGAGGACTTCATCCCCTGACCACCAGTGTACCAGGAGGTGCGTTTGCAGAGGGGTGGAGAAAGGGGGCGTGGCCTCTGAAGACCTCTCAATAATTCCAAATTGTGGGACTTACTTGGGGTAACAGGAGGGCTTGTTGGCCCCCAGGGACCCTCTGCAGCCAAGGGGACTTTATCCCCCAACCAGCAGTGCACCAGGAGGCGCGTTTGCAGAGTGGTGAAGGAAGGAGGCAGGCCTCCAGCGACTTGCCGGTCCTGCTTTTTTTTCACTTTTTTTTATATTTGATTTTATTTATTCCTTGGCTGATTTGGGCCCGGAGACCCAATCCCCCAGGGCCAAGCCTTTTTTATTTTTTTTACAAAAATAATAACAGGGAGGGCATTGTGCGGCCCCCCTCCCTGGCCGATTTTGGCCCCAGGGACCCCATACCCTAGGGCCTGGCCTCTCTTCTGGGTGCCCTGGTCCACCCAGGGCACCCAGTTACTTATGTTGGGGACCGCGGTGGGAGCAGCAAGGCCCCCGTGGTCCCTGCTGGCTTCTTGCCTCCTGCAGCAGCCGGCATTGCTTTGGCAGAGAGGGAGCTGCTGAACATGCAGCTCCCTTTCTGTCGAAGCAATTGTGCTCCACTTCTAAAAAGCTTGCTAGAAGCGGGGCACAGCTGCTATGGCTTGGCGGTGAAGCTTTGTTGTATTCCTCTTAGGGTGTCCATAAACGGGCTTTCCAGTATCATGTCCTTATATAGGCACAATTCGCCCTGCCCTTATTTAGGCATAAAATCCCAGCCCTTATTTAGGCACTAAACCGTGCACTCCAAATACAGGCATGGTCTCTGATATCCGTCCACCCTAACGTCACAACGAGTTCATGAAGAACAGACCCATAGGCTGCGGGAGTTTCCCTAGTCCAGGACTATTGAATTCTTCAAAGACTCATATATTATGCATGAACCATTATTCCTTAGGGGTTCATTCATGACGTCTTTCGCTGTCTGACTCACGTCAATACTAACATTCTTAGGTGCTCTCAGGTATAAATATACCTTCCCTAGCCCATGTAAACCAGAGGAGACCTCGACTTCAGAGGAGCCCGTTTCCCGGCCTGACGCACTGAGAAGACGCTGTCATCCCTGCACGCAGAGAGTCCAGCTTCCAGTGATCTGACTTCCCTTGCGGGGTGTTGGAGTTCGAGTCTGGCAAAGAGATTCCAACCTCTCTCATTCTTCAGGTATGGAGCTGACAAGAACCTAGAGGGACTCTTGGCATACTAGGCCTACTAGGTTTAACATACTCTTAGTATACCACAGTAAGGAATACTTCACCTACTTCCTACCTCTCCCTACACCTAGGTTAGGTTAGATACATTGGGGTAGAACTAGATTAGAAACAAATCGTATGAGTACTCGCATTTTTAGCCTGTGTTATTTATGTAAAAGCATATGTACTAAAAGATAATGCTATCGCAGTATTATTTATTTCTACTGCTCACACTGTACATTATTTATCTCGCATACTGTCTTGTGATCGTAACAGCACATTTTACTTACACCAGAAACAAGACTGTTCAATAAATCTTTTATTGAAACGCCCGTCTATTTCTTTCTGTGTAACTAGGAGAAAACTAAGCATGCACGATTGAGCTGAGTGAAATAGTTATCTATTGTTTCCACGACTCTGGGACACGTTCTGATTCTAAAGGGAAACAAAGTGGTCATGTTTTGCGGCTGCCAGAAACTACTCCCTTCTTGTTGTCAAGGAGTTTCTAGTGGCCTCTGAGCTAGCTGGCACAAGTAATTAAGTTTAATATACTCGATAGGGACATACTGACCTTAGTCCTATGTCAAACCTATAGGATATATTATTCCAATGCGCAGAGCCTATTAGGGAAATAGGAGCTACACTACATGGCACCCAACAGTTTGGTAAGGCGGTAATTCAACGTTAGATACTGAGTAACTCAGCCGTGCTTTTTCTCTCAGACCCCTACCCATATACTCCAAAAGACGTCTGGAGTGGGCAGGGTTAAGTATCCACCACGGCTACATAGGGAAACACCCTATATATTAGCTGTTTGGTTAGCTCAACGTTGAAGGATACAGTGTTCCAAAATATTGTGCACCTAATCTTTGTTTCCTTGAAACTTGTTCTACATTTTTCAAAAAAAAAAAAAAATGCCTGGCTCTGACAATGAAGCCGGAAACGGTGGAGCTGCGGCTGATCCAGCCCAAGCAGCAGTTTTTAACATTACAGGTTTAAATGAAACCGAGGAGGGTGTCATAAACATCGCTCCAAACTTAAGAAGAGCCATTACTCTAAAACTTATAAAACATGGCCTACCACCAAGAGGCGGTAGAACAGTTTTCGTGATAGAGGCACATGAATCCTTTCAGACAGAGGTATTCTATTCATGGGTAATATTTCCTGAATCCAATTCAGTAACACACATGTTTCACTTCTACAAAGAAGATGATCCACCAGAGGAATACATTCCTTTCGAGGATATAGAAATTCCACTAACATACCAGGAGCATCAGCTCTGGTTTAAAGGGGCCCTAAAACATCACAAAAACATTACTAGGCTCGGTCCACTAGGTAGACCAGGAGCAACATGGCCGATTCTAGCCGGCTACACACCTCATCCTGACATTGAAGAGATGTCAGACGAGGATTTACTTACTCAACTCACAGAGTTAATAAAAATTTACAGACAATTGGTCCAATATGTCATGCGGACTTTCACAGTCCAGCAACCATTAACAATTCCAAATCAAACTCCTCACCAGGGGAATACACTAAAAATTACACCACAGACTCTATACGCAGTCATGGGTAAAATGCCCACAAAACGTGAGCAAATTCCATTCTGGATAGCTCAAAAAATTACTCAAATCGAAGCAGTATTTCCAAATACTAGCCCGTATGAGAAACACAGAATACTGACAATCAGTTTACCAATGGGGATCACACCACAACTGGAAGACTGCACCACTTGGGGCTCAGTCTTTGCTGCCATCTATACTAAAACACATGGCATTCCGTCAATTGCGGTAATACCTGATGTCCTGAAACAAATTCAAAACGAATACGGGGCAGAGCCTGCTCTAAATTTAGGTATGAAGTTACTGAAAATTTCGACCAGGTCTCAACAATAATATTATCTAATATTAAAGGGGAGGCAGCAGCAGTGGCGATCCGCCCAAAATTAAGGGAATTTGATGTTACAGAACATCAAACTGAGCTACCCAGAATAATTGAACAATCTTATGCAGAATTAGGCAGAGATAGTTTGGGTGGAAGGCCAGTGAAGCCGAAGCTATCTGAAAGTCCTGAAAAGGACTCAATTAAACAAACTCCTACATCTTCTAAAAAGAAGTGGGAGACTAATAAACAAAATTCAAATGAGAAACGTTCTCAATCCCGAGGTAGGTCTCCTCAAAAGGAGCCCTCTGAAAGGAGGTATAACCTCAGGAATAGGGATAATTTGAGAAAACCTGACAGGTATCAAGATACTGATACACGTTCCTCTCGTCCCTTTCAGATCTCATCACAGACTTCGGAAAGAAGAGGACGATCGGAACATAGAGAAGAACGCGTGAAATCGAAAGACGACAAACACGCTCCAAAAACTAAAGCAAAACCTCAATTCTCCAAAAGAAAGTAGCAGGTCTAAAGATCAGACATGCCGAGAATACTGAGAACACAACTCAAGAACGGAGAATGGGCTCAGACAATGCTGGACAGTGCAGCAGAAGTCACAATAGTTCGCCAGAACCTGAAGGAACTTCTGGAGATAGTGGACTTGAATGAGTACATTACAGTCGAGACTGTAGACACCAGGGTTAGTACTCCACAAAAGTTATATGAAATAACTCTCCGGATGGAGGGAGACAAACCTAGACAGGTGAAAGCACTTTTTTGGGAAAGACTATCAAAGGTCTATGACATACTTCTAGCAGAAAAGGACTGGCCACCACAATTTGTCAGGGAGTGCCCACGTGGCGAGGACATTATTATGCCTGCCTTCTCCAACCATATTCCAATTCACCTAAAATATACATACGCCAGGAAATGGGCAGTGGCCCAGGCCCCAGCATTATATAAAAATCATGTAGGATGGGATGAGGACTCACCTCACCATAAAATACATCTGAAACATGAACCAACTGCACAACGGCAGTACCCAATAAAGCAAGAAGCTAAAAAACAGGTCAGGGAGATCTTAGATCAACTTGAATATCAAGGGGTGATTGAAACATGCACCTCCTCAATGAACAATCCTTTGTTTCCTGTCTCCAAACCAGACAATACATATCGTCTAGTTTTGGACTACAGACATCTAAACACTTGTTCTAAAACTTTTGCAGTGCAAAATGCACATAGCACAGCATTAATGAATAACATTGTGCGTAAAAAATATAAAACAACATTAGACATCTCAAATGGTTTCTTTTGTCAAAACATAGCACCTGAAAGCAGGTACTTAACAGCATTCTCCATAATGGGGACCCAGCGTCACTTTTGTCGACTCCCATAAGGGTTCAAGAACAGCCCAGGTTTATTCTCAGCGAGGGTAACGGAGTTACTACAAATTTATGACAATGAGGCATTGTCCTATGTCGATGATATCTATCTGACAGACGATGACCTGGAAAAACACTTGAACAGGGTGAGCACCATTATACTGGGATTCGCCTCTGAGGGCTACAAGTTCAACTTTAAAAGTCCCGAATTGCCCATCTCAATGTCCTATTTCTAGGATATGAGCTTTCAAGTGAAGGCAAGAGCTTGGCAGCTAACTTTTTAGAAAAGTGTGCGCTGCTCCAACCTCCAAAAACGCTAAAAACTTACAATCCATCCTGGGTTTCCTAAATTTTGGAAGAACATACATTGCTAAATTACGCAGAAAGGGTTAAACCTCTCTACGCATTAATCAAACCTGATTTTTCGATCAGAAACTGGACACAGGAACACACAGAAATCTTGCGTTCACTCCAGGCTAACATGTTAGCAACAAATCACTTACAAACACACGTAAGTCAACGTAATTTGGTGATCCGAATAATTTCGGGTCAATGCGGATTCACATACTTAACCTTCAATGAGGGTGAGAAAATACCAATAGCATACAAATCTCATTTGTACACACAAGCGGAAATGCGCTTCAGTTCAACTGAAAAAATTCTAACAACAGTTCAAACCGCTGAGGCAAAAGAAAGAGCCTTAGCCCAAGGGAAACGCATTATTGTCGTAACCCCGGTACTAGCTTTAGAAGCGGTCACAAAAGCTAGCATTCCAAATGCTAAAGCATTACATCCAAGATGGGTACGATGGGTTAATTCTCTTGCTGCAACAGATGTTGAATATGTTTTTGATCCAGATTTAAATACACAAGCATTCCTGCAATATGAACAAGAATGTCCTCTGCCTACTGAAATTCTGCCTCTCGATCAGTACAAATTCATAATTTACACTGACGGATCCGCACAGCCCGCAACAGGGAGTAAGCAAGCTTACAGTGCAGCGTGTGCAATCGTTAAAGGTCGCATGCGAAATGGCATCTTCAGACCTATGGTCACTAAAACACAATCTCTAGGGGATTGTACAGCTCAGCGAGCTGAACTACAAGCATTCAAATTGGCACTTGAAAGTACAGATCGAGAATTCCCTACACTGATAGTGTGCGATTCCTTTTACTGTGTTCAGTCGTATAATGAATATATACAAAACTGGCTTGAAAATGGTTTCAAAGATACGAAAGGTGGCACAATAAAGCACAAAATGCTTTGGGAACAAGTAGTTCAGTTGAAAAATGAACTACCAAAGGCTCACGTGATCCACACACTGAGTCATCAACGTGATGGCGTTCACGTTGCAGGGAATTCATTGGCTGACGAAGCCGCAAAGGGGGCTGTTCAGACGGCTTCCGTAGCTGCGATCACTCGTTCAAAAACAAAAATAGACGGTGAGATAATGTTGGCTGTCAATGCTTCAAGCAAAGGCAGCAGTGCAGCGTTACCAAAAAAGTTTCCACTCAAGTACTCTTATGTAATTGATGCGAACAACATTCCTTTTGCTCGAATCCCTGGAGTGGGGGATACGGTAATTCCAAACAAGGAACGCAGATTGGGACTAATCCTAGCAGCACACGAAGGGATAGCTTCTGCCCATGCAGGTGTTTCAGCGACAGTATCTTTACTCAAGCAAAGATATTGGTGGCCTGGCATTCGGAAACAAACTAAAAACTATGTTTTAGAATGTGATATTTGCCAACAGATGAAAGTCTCAACAGTGAAACGTCCTGCGCAGACACCCTTGTTAATTTCAGACAAACCATTAGCTTGTGTTTACCTGGACCACTGCGGTCCCTTGCAAAGGGACGGTAACTATAAATATATCATGGTTGCAGTGGATTCATGCTCTAGGTCCCTATGGTTATGGCCTCAGCGCTCAGCTGACGCTCGAACTGTTATAAAAGATTTGCGAGTCTTTATCGGCACATACGCAATAGGCACGCTACATTCTAACCAGGGTCCTGCGTTTAGCTCTCGGGCTTACAAAGAAGCCATGGCAAGTCTGGGCGTTGCATTGCGGTACTCCTCTCCATTCCATCCTGAGGGAAATTCGGTTGTGGAAAGTAAAAACCGGGACATAAAGCAGTCTATAACAGCTAGGGTATTAGGTTCGGGTGATGGGTGGGTCAAACACCTTAATGGGGTCCAACGCTCATTGAATAATCTGCCAAGAAGTTCTCTAGGGGGTCACTCCATATGAGGTCCTATTTGGGACAAGAATGTGGGTACCAGACCTTGAACACGTAGGCACAGTGGTGGAAAATAAACCGTTTGATATCAAAGATCGTTTGGCTGTTTTACAGGAACTCAATGAGTTAAGAACGAAACAAAGCAACGTATTCCTACAGCCAACCACCACTGGGGAAAAATCGGCGGTCCCAGCAAGGCCTGTCTGGATTCCAAAAGTTGGGGATCTAGTCAGAGAAAAGATTGCGGACAAGAAGGAATTTGGACCTTCTTACAGACAACCAGTACCTGTCCTAGCAGTCAAGGAACAAGAACAGTACTTCTGCCGCCCCTTGCTGGAAGAAAGGAGAAAAGATTTGTGTCCATCGACCTGATCAAACCACAGTATGTGGCCAATACTAAATAGTAGGCCCCATGGACTCCGACCTAGTAGCAGACGCACTCCTCTCGCTACTATCCAAGAGGTTCAGACTGAAAGACTGATAACAATCGAGAATTCAGCTGTAACAGATGGAGGACTAAGCAACAACGCTATGGAACTCATCCCTCTTGAACACCAAGTAACAGTTCGTCCAAATACACCTGTCTACACCAATGTGGCAAGTGATGAACTGGTTCCAGTGATTTCTACAAATCCTGATGCAATTCCAACAATTGACAGAACTGCTTCTGGCTATTTCATTAACTTTGATATGTTCTCAGAAGATCCGAGTGAACCTGAAACGACGCCAGCATCATTCAAATTCAAGCAACAAGTACAAGACTTTCTTCACTTTCTGAAAAAGACTTATTTGGTTTCTCCATGGATTGAACTCTGGATTATATCTGGACTTTTTGTTTTCCTGCTCTGGCTAGCTTTGGTTACAACTGTGAGCGTGCTTATAAGTGGCAGATACATCCATGTGAACTACTGAAAGAAAAGGCGTGAACGTACTTTTGAAACCTCATAAATCTTCCCATCGTGAAGCAAGAGACTTGTCATCAGTGAACATCACAGCTGTTCCTATACAGGATGGTATAGTGTGGGACAAAACAGATTTTGACATCTTCGGACCGACGGAACAATTGAACATTCCACATTTGTTTAAAATTTCACTAAGTGATCTAATCTCGTCCAGTACCTATTCTGATGATTGGGACTTTGAGACTGTTAACGACATAATGTTTGACCTAGAAAAATCTGCTGCATTTTCTAAAAATGAATATTTAGAGGGTTCATCAGACTATGAACAACTGTATTGTTATAACCACTATGGTCATCATTATTTGCATAGAATCTGCATATCCAAGAAATGTGTTTATGTTTAACCAATGGGAACATTGTCCTACACCACCTAAAGGTAGTTCAAAAACATTTGCTAGTAAGTTTCCATATTTTTCAGGTTACAATACATCTGATCCAGAAATGTTTTACTATAAAAATGTAAACAAGACAGGACTGAAAATTATGTTAACAAATACAAAACAGATTTACTCTGCATTATTTAATGCCCAACTGTCTAGACAGGGTTTCGACTTTTGGAAAGACACAATAGACACCAAAACAGTCTGGGGTAATAAAGATTGGCAAGTGCAGGGGATAGAAGCTTTATTTAGAGCCTGTATCATCCCTGAACAAATAATGTTTTTGAATGAAACCATCCAACAAACATCTTGTCTTGGATTAGCCAAGATCAAAGAGATGAACACACCTTCTGTACCAACACCTGCAACTGATAATGATACACAGGCAGTGGTGACAGTTGACAATATACTACAACTCAACAGATCTAATCCTGATTGGAAAAAATGGTTGATCCGGCCCACAGACACGAATAACTGTCAGGAAAGATTCCTGAATAAAACTCAGGGCTTTACTATTAATAGGCCAGACCCAAGATATGTCCAAAGACAACATCCGGGGGTAGTAACAACATACAGTGTAGGAAAATTATGCCTCGATTGGCTGCATAAGTCTACACTACAGGATGTGAAACAACACTTAACCTTACTTAAAAAGGACGCAGACCTTAGGGAATTTTTGCTTGGACCAAGAAAACCGCGTCAAAAACGTTTCATATATGCCGGCATTTATGCTGCCTATAATGAAGCATGGAAAGTATCACAAATGGAGGCCGAATACATGAACTTGATCGTATTAATTTAGAGAAAAAACTCTCTGTGGTCGACAATGGGTTAACAACTTTGTCCTCCAGAATATATTTATTGGATGGCATTGTATCCTCTGCTATAGACATACTAGAACAAGATTTGGCGATGTTACAACAAGGCCAGTCTCAATTACATTCTATTGTGTTATTAAGCTGGATGCTGCAATCTTTGCGAGCGGGCTATGTGCCTTGGCGTTTTATCAACACAACGGCTCTGTTTGCAGAATACAATCTAACTGATAAACAGATCGAATTGGCACAAAGAGGAGCAAGGTATACAGTGCTGAGCATTGAAAAACTGGAAAAGTTACCATTCACAGTGGCAGACAAACCAGCTACAGAATGGCTTATTCATGGCAAAATAACATTACCTGTGAGTACTTTTCAGTTTCAGTATTGCCTCAGACAAATGCAAGCAGGCAAATATGAAAGGTTGGGTAAGGAATACATTAAGACATCTTGGGATTTACCGTATACATATAGATGTTGGAGTGGGGATCGTGAAGTGTTTTTGAGCGGTACACACTGTAAACGTGCACTGAGCGGTTCACTTATATGTCAGGACATTTCTTTACACGGGGCTTGTAATTGTTCTGTGGCAAATTTGTCTTGCCATCAGCAGGGTACACCAGCTGCTGTGATTAATCCAACGTTTGGACAACTTTCTAATGGGAGTTACCTCATGTTGAATGATCAGAGTTGCTGCGGCATGCTGCCAGGCATCCCATATCTAGTAACGGTCAACTCCAGGGTCACTTGCTGTATGCAAGTATTGTTTGCCCCAATAGACACAGTCAGGGAGTCGCCTCTATGGCCTTCGCTGAACGTCTCTTTATAAGATTTGATACTTTGAGCAGAATGAAAGCCATGCTTTTACAGCAAACAGTGCCTTTGACCTCGGCCAAAGAAACCTATGATCTACAAGTAGCAAGGACTTCGGCTGAGATACAGACTTTAATACGTACAAACTGCCCTATACATTTCGTAGAAATGATAGGACGTATCTTCAATATGTCTGATACAACCGGAATCGTACATGTATTTAAGAGCATCTGCTCCGGTCTGTTAGCACCTTTCCAGGCAATACTCGGAATCATCCCGAACTTTGCACATTCGGTGTTTGGTGGCATACCATTAATTCTAGCACTTGTTGCCGGAATTCTATTTCTCTTCCTGCTATTGCGCTATGGCCAGCCTATTCGCAGACATCACTCCGAGCGAAATGGAGAAAGCTCTCCTTGAACGAAAGTGCCGTGAGCGAATAGTACAGCTTTGGGCATGACTCGTCTACGGGAACTTAATACCACGTGGTTCCTGTCATTCAGACCAATCTGGCAAGATTGCATCTTACCTGTTCTACGATGCCTGCTATGCGGTGAAGAATGCGTGTTGGACGCTTGTCTAACATTTCCATCAGCTATGCCAACGGATGTCGATACTCTGCTGGTCCCGATAACGGCCCATGCTCTGTGTTGTCCCCAGAGGCTTCCAATCCTGATGTCAGCATTCATTGAGATCTCACAGACGCTTCCGGCTGCTGCTGAGGTACGAGAAAAATCTACAGGCACACAGGTAACAACAGACGCGAACATTGCTGAGGCAACCTATGCTGGAAGCGATGCTTCTCATCTCTGTGCAATTAATCTACTACACGAGGTGTTCCAACTGACACCAACTACAGTGGATGATGTTTTGTCTATAGAAATAGATGATCTCATGTTTACACCAGACCCGTAAACTGACTCTGATTCAGCATACAGTGTTCCAGACATGCAGTAACAATTTGGCCTTCATTTTTCAAAACAACTTGGAACTCTACCAAAATTGAACTTTTTCCCATTTTTTCGAACGAAAATGGCACTTCAATCTGCTTAAAGTAGAACTAGCCTTATAGTACAGACTTCGCGGTACTTCCACGGACACTTAGTCATCTTGTGTGTCTAAAACAGTTCATTAATTTTCATGACATGAAATGACTTTGATTTTTGAACAATTTATCGATCATTTTCTGTCACATGTAAATATTACTGCTTATTTCATTTCAATTGCATTTATTTTCGAACTTTATGCCTGAAATGAAAAGCATTTGCTTCAAATGTACAGTACCTTTTGCATTTTTTACTATGTTTTTTAATGCTTTTAAGAAATATTTTTAAATATGCGGTACTCCATTTTATGTTTAGCATTTTAAATGTTTAGCATTTTAGTATTATCGTATACACGAAAGTGGAGTGGGTGTTGTATTCCTCTTAGGGTGTCCATAAACAGGCTTTCCAGTATCATGTCCTTATATAGGCATAATTCGCCCTGCCCTTATATAGGCATAAAATCCCAGCCCTTATTTAGGCACTAAACCGTGCACTCCAAATACAGGCATGGTCTCTGACATCCATCCACCCTAACGTCACAACGAGTTCATGAAGAACAGACCCTTAGGCTGCTGGAGTTTCCCTAGTCCAGGACTATTGATTTCTTCAAGGACTCATATATTATGCATGAACCATTATTCCTTAGGGGTTCATTCATGACGTCTTTCGCTGTCCGACTCACGTCAATACTAACATTCTTAGGTGCTCTCAGGTATAAATATACCTTCCCTAGCCCCTGTAAACCAGAGGAGACCTCGACTTCAGAGGAGCCCGTTTCCCGGCCTGACGCACTGAGAAGACGCTGTCATCCCTGCACGCAGAGAGTCCAGTTTCCAGTGATCTGACTTCCCTTGCGGGGTGTTGGAGTTCGAGTCTGGCAAAGAGATTTCAACCTCTCTCATTCTTCAGGTATGGAGCTGACAAGAACCTAGAGGGACTCTTGGCATACTAGGCATACTAGGCTTAACATACTCTTAGTATACCATAGTAAGGAATACTTCACCTACTTCCTACCTCTCCCTACACCTAGGTTAGGTTAGGTACATTGGGGTAGAACTAGATTAGAAACGCATCGTATGAGTACTCGCATTTTTAGTCTGTGTTATTTATGTAAAAGCATATGTACTAAAAGATAATGCTATCGCAGTATTATTTATTTCTACTGCTCACACTGTACATTATTTATCTCGCATACTGTCTTGTGATCGTAACAGCACATTTTACTTACACCAGAAACAAGACTGTTCAATAAATCTTTTATTGAAACGCCCGTCTATTTCTTTCTGTGTAACTAGGAGAAAGCTAAGCATGCACGATTGAGCTGAGTGAAATAGTTATCTATTGTTTCCACGACTCTGGGACACGTTCTGATTCTAAAGGGAAACAAAGTGGTCATGTTTTGCGGCTGCCAGAAACTACTCCCTTCTTGTTGTCAAGGAGTTTCTAGTGGCCTCTGAGCTAGCTGGCACAAGTAATTAAGTTTAATATACTCGATAGGGACATACTGACCTTAGTCCTATGTCAAACCTATAGGATATATTATTCCAATGCGCAGAGCCTATTAGGGAAATAGGAGCTACACTACAGCTTCTGCCAAGCCATAGCAAACAGCTATGTCCCGGGGGTGGGCACCAGGGCCATTATTGGCTCCAGGAGGGAATGTGGCTGGGGTGATGGATGTGTTGAAGATGGTTGTGAGCTTGTTGCTGATAGTCTTGTTTCCAAGGTTGAACATGTAGTGGGGGCAGGGGTTCGTGGGTGCTCATGAGTGGATGGAGTGCATGATGGTTGTGGTTCTCTGTGGCGTGAGCTAGTCCCAAGAGGTGATCTGGTGGTCGGAGTTTGCGTCTGAAGGAGCAAGGAGGCTGAGGATGTCGGAGGCGGCTGGTTGGGGTTCAAAGTGTTTGTGGATGGTGGAGATCTTGTCGAGGAAGAAGCTCGCCAAGGTGTTGCAGAGGTTTTGGGAGGGGGTGATGATGTTTTCGGTAGATATGGGGCTGGTGAACTCCTTGACGATGCTGAATAGTTTTTTGCTGTGGTTGGAGCTGGCTTTGATGCAGTCGGCTAGGTCGTTCTTTTCTTTTTTTTCGTCAAAATTTTCTTTATTGAATTTTCCATTATGCACAATAGTACAATACTTGATATCACAATCCTTATATCAAAGTACATACATTCTATTGGAATGATCAGTTGCCTCTCACCTAAGGATTGTCCACTACAGAATGCGTTGGTGATCGATAGCACTGTTGGTGTACACAACTGTAAAACTATTTTTACCCTCGTACCCTCCCACCCAACTACCATAGGGCATTATTTTTTGTCTCTTTCAGGAGTCGATGGTAGTGGTTGTGCATTGTCTTGATGGTGGTGCTGTGTGGTCTCCTTGCTGGTGCACCATTTCCTTTCTAGTTGCTTGCAGTTTCGTTTCATGGTTCTCAGTTCCGGGGTGTACCAATTGGCATGTCTGGTGGATCTCTTGAGTTTGGTTTGTTGGGGCTGACTCTATCAGCGCAGTAGGTATCTAACTGGTGAAGTTCTTGGCCGTCTGTTCAAGGATTATTGTGGTGTCAGGGTGGGAAGTGTTAAGGGTGTTGGTCCATTGGTTTTTAGATACTTTGTTCCAGCTGCGGTGTGAAGGTCTGGGTGGCTTGGTGGTGTGCTGGGGGCTGCTGTGATGGCGAAGTGGACGATGGAGTGATCTGACCAGGTGAACTCAATGACATGGCTGTACTTGACTCTGTTGCTGGCTGTGAAAATGGGGTCGAGCGTGTGTCCTGCGTTGTGAGTGGGGTCGGTGATTAGTTGGGGGAGGACAATGTTGTACATGCTTTCGAGGAGGTTGGCTGTGTTTCGAGTAGGTTGGCTGTGTTGGGGTTGTTGCCTTAGTCGAGGTGAAAATTAGGTCTCTGAGATGTAGTGTTCAATGTTGATTTCTTGTGTTGCAATGAATTCGCGAATGCTGTTGCAGAGGCCAGGGCTTGGTCCTGGAGGTTTGTAAGTGAGGGTGGCTCTGAAGATGGTTTTGCCGTCTGTTTTGGGTTGGAAGCTGAGGTGTTCCATGATCGGGTTGGTGTCGTCTGTGGCATAGGTGCAGTGGATGGTTTCCTTGTGGATGATGGTGATTCCACCTCCATGTTTGTTGATGCCATCCCGGTGTGCTAACTTGTAGCCATTGGGGGTGGCCAGGGTTGGATTGACATTAAAAATTAAGTGGCCCACATTTGCATATTTCCTTTCTGTAAAACACTGCTTCGGCGAAGTTTTATAAAAAAGAAGGGTGGGGGGTCTCTGACAGAGGCATGTTCTCCTTACTTTACTTAGATTAAAAAAACACACCTGAAAACAAGTGAGGCCACTTCTACTCAGGCCCCCTGCCCCCGCTCAATATGCATACATTAATTTGCCAGCCCAGCGAGAGAAAGGGAGTGACACCTCTGACCGTTGATAAAAGGGAGGTAATGGACGCCCATCTGCCTCCAGAAAGGCCACTCAGGCACCCACTCGGCCGCTGGTGGCATCTGAACTCACCAGACACAGCCCAAATCGGCCCCCCAGGCTGCCCAAAAAAGCAGCCCACAGCTGGAACTCGGATACCGGCCCCTCGGCCATTGCCAGAGTGCCCGCCTTACCAATCCGACCCTGGGTGTGGCAAAGTCGGGTGCAGATGCAAGGGATTGAGCCAGGTCTCAATGAGGAAGTCAATGTTGGGGGTGAGGGAGGTAATAGTGTCCCAGATCTCAGTGGCATGATTGCAGAGCGATCAGGTGTTGAGCAGGAGGCAGTGGTGTGGTGGTGGCAATCGGGGTAGGTGTGGTGGTGGCAGTTGCATGTGCGTGTGCTCTAGTGTTGCAGGAGAAGAGACAGTGACGGCAAGCGAAAAGTCCCACTATGGACCACGGAGAGGTGTTGTAGCAGTTGTTGTTGCGATGTCTGGAGTCTGAGGCTATGAGGTCAGCGCCAGCGTAGCTGCAGGTGACAGGAGATCCAGGGTTCCTGGCACTGGGCATGCTCCAGGCGTGGACTGAAGCAGTCTGCCTTACCTTTGGTGTGTCAGTGGTGCTGCTGCCTCCATTAAGTAGGTCCTGGGATTGGCGCTGGGAGGAGGGAGCAGAAAATGGCGAATGGCGGGAAAGCGAGCGGCGAGGTGGGCTGGCTCACTGCACAGGGACAAAAAACACACAAATTGCACAAGATAACGAGGCTCAGACTACAAATGAGAAGGCACAGGCGCATAGAAAATCAAAAAATGCGCAAGATAATAAGGCTGAGACTACAATTGACAAGGCACAAGATACAACAGTGAAAGAAAGGCTGGAAAAAAGAAAAATTACACGTTACACACGATAACAAGGCTCAAACTGAGAATAATAAGTTACAATCAGACAACAACAGCAACTGAAGGTAGGCAGAAACACAGAGGGCAAACCAGGAAAAAGCACTGGGCTTAAGGCAGCGAGGGGGGCGGCTGGCACACATACAGTTTGTAAATGTCACTACAGCTACTGTCATAAGGTTTCTGCACATACACAGAGCTATGCACAGGAAAATGGGACCCCAGAATACAGTGGTTTGCCACCATATACCGTAGCACCCAGAAACCCCAACCCAACTAGCTTAGCATCCCATTAGCACCCAAGTACTAATGTTTGGACAACCCAGAACACGGTATCTTTATCTCAGGACTCACAGAAGCAAGAACACTCTTTCGTCACTCACTCGTACTTGTCCACAAGGTGCGTAGGAAGAGACACTGGATAGGTTAAAATGTTTATTCCAACTTACGTGCTCTAATGTACAATACACGTGTCAGCACTAATAGCATAATGCATATGACTAATATAAGCAGCATGGTTACAATTCCATAGAATACAAACGGGGAAAGCTTCTCAGAGCTCAGTGGATAAACGTTTAAATAACATTACCACCCTCCCTTATAGTAAGAAAGTTTATTATAATAATAGAAGACCTCTGGGCTTTGACTAGCGAACCCCCATACCTCAGTCTCTAGATGCAGAATTACATCAGCAGGACATCATAGCTCTTCTCACTGAAAGGGATTTCTCCAAGTGTGTTAAGCGCTAGTAAACCACAGTAATAAATGCACATCAAATTCTTCCTGGCAATTGCACCTAATGTTATGTCTGGGTGCGCAAGACTGGCCATATCAGGAAGAACCAAAATACATTGTTATGCGACCTTGTACATGTTTGTGCAGACTGAGCCCAAAAAGGTGAACAACAGAAAATGCAGACAGTGCAAAAGAACTTGGCACGAGCAAAGGGCGAGGAAGCCCGGCTCAGTGTAACGTGCGCAAAGAAAAGCAGCATGGCAGCCAGGCCTAGGCCAACATAACAAGGCAGGCAACAATCCACAAGACACCCTCCCCTGGTCAGTCCTGCGGCCAGGACAGAGGCCCATCAGAGGAAAAACACAGCCGTTGGAGCACAGGGAGCGCCCAAACGGCGAAGGGCAGGTCAATCCATGAAAGTGTAAGTGCAGAGAAAAGCCATACCCTCCAAGAGTTCATCATTGGAATTGTCAAAAAACATAGATGCCATCCAATCCATGAGATCAAAGAGCAGGAATGCTCCTCAACAAAGGGAGCATCCAGAAGCAATGCGGGACAGCTTGCGTGATAATTGAAACAGCTTCGTTGTAGGAGATCCTGGGCAGCCGCCCAGATATCCCATTGCGCCAAAATCCCCAGTGCAGCCGCACGCGCCATACAGCCAGCAACGGAACAGTCCTGCTCATGGGCCTCTAAGGGACCCATCAACTGAACAAAATCCGGAACAGACAATGACGAATTGGAGAGGCAATAATCCAAAGTCCAGGTGAAAGGACAGCGGATACAAGTCATCACAGGTTGCACGCAAGTGAAATACGCAAAGCGGAATGAAAGAGTATATGACACACTCAGTGTCGCCAATGGCAGTACACCAAAACCAGCCAAAAGGCGCTCACGGAGCAGCTGGAGGCGTTCTGGATCGAGCAGGTCCCATCGGGGAGCAGCCATTGCGCAGAAAGCAAATCAAGAGCAAGACACCAGCCGCTAAAGCGAGGATCAATGGGAAACCGCCAAAGACGCTGGAAAAAATAGAATGTATAAATGCAGGGATGACACCAAAAATAGTTTGGAAGGAGGACACCAAGCCCGACCCCACGACCTTAAAAAAGTGTACTAGGCCTTCAGTGTTAGATGCGTTAAAAATACGATGTATTAACTCCCCAAAATGTTGGGGGAGATTAGTGTTTAAAAGGGCCTGTATTTCACTGTGGGTACTCGCCACCTGGAGAATGAATGTCTCCCGGGCGGACGTGAGCATAACTTCCTCGTTTAATAATAGAGCCTTTATTCTGCTCAGTCTATTGAAATCTGCTTCCATGGTAGGGATGGAAGGCCAAATAGAGATATCAACCTTGTCATGAGGGGGAGGAAAAAGCACATTTTTGCAGCAGACAACCCTGTGCGAAACTGTTACAATGTAAGGAATGCCGGCCTGCAGGCCACAACAGTTTTCGTTATTTAAAAGTAAATAACTACCATTGGAAAGGAGAGTGAAAGTAGGTGAAATAACAGGAGCAGGAATACCTTTCAGCACACAAGCAAGATTAGGAGAGGAAACGCTACATGAGCCATGCAATTTAATGTGTTTACAAATAAGCGAATGACCTATAGTCGAGTCGCAGTACTCCCCGTGAGAAAGACTTCCTTGCCGTCCCGAAGGCATTTATACATGAAAGGCAAGGACCAGAGTTCATGCAGGAAAGCACTGCCCAAGGGCCGGTAACGACCCACAGGAAAATGTTTCATGCACGAGTCAAATTCAAACAAGGAAAATGGTAAAGCTATAACCCCATGGACTAGCCATACAGCAGAATCGAGTTCTGCAACAGAGAACGGCAAAGGATCCACCTTTTCGATATGTAATAGAGTGTAAGTTGCATCTTTCATGGACATAAATTGCTGTTTGTCAGTTAAGTTAAAAGGTAGAAATAAGGCAGAGGTGTTCAAAAAATGCCAAGGCACTTTACCTAACTTGAGCGTTTGTAAAGTCCATGCAAACTGCATAACTGAGCGCAATTGATTCTGACCATGATATAACACAGAAACATCATCTTGTACAATATCGACAACAGAGGACACAATATTCTCTAAAGTATAAATGCGAGAAGACAGGGTATTAATACTATTGTCTACAACAGCAAGCACCTTTTCCAAATTTGCTTGATCTATTTCCCGAAGACGGGAAGCAGCTTCCATTTGTGATAGCTTCCAGAGTTCATTATACGTTTCATAAATGAATCTCTTAGGTCGGGGACCACGAGGTCCCAAAACAAAGTCGGACAGATCAATATTGCCTGAAAGGAGGGACAAATGTTGTTTAACAGAATCAAGGGACGAATGTTGCAGCCATTGTTTGCATAATTTACCAACAGAATATGTAGTGACAGTACGAGAAGTAATAAATCTCGGATCAGGCCTATCCTGTGTGTATCTAGTACCTGAGTCGTGAAAACGCATTTGACATGCATTAGATGATATAGGCCATACCAACCAGGGTGACTGATCCAGTCCGGAAACATTAAATGAATTATTTTGTAACAGAGCCTGTAGGGTCGTCAGGGACAGGTTAAAACGTGAGCTATCATTGGGAAAACTCGAAAGGGATGGAATTGAGGGCGAGTTTAATTGTTTAGTGGTAGCTAAGCCCCAACATGTAGTTTGATAGATGGAAGCATTTAGGAACATAATTTGAGTAGGGATGAGACAAGCACGATGCAACGCCTCAGTTCCTTGTACCTGCCATGGCTTGGAGCCCCAAATAGATTTCAAATCCACTGTACTCTCCCAGTACTCATAACCACCCACAGCTAGGGCACTCAAAAAGGAACCCGAATATAGCAATTTTGTGTGTGTTAACATAATTTTCTGAGTTGATGTTGTATTAAGTCTAAAATAATAGGATGCAGGGTTCGACCGATTAAAATCAGTAAAATAGGTAAACTTATTTCGAAGAGCCTGTGAGCTACCTGGCAAGGGGTTTGGACAATGTTCCCATTGGGTGTAGTTAACAGAACTACGCAGAGCACTTGGCTTATGGAGAAAATGATTACCCCAATGTTGGTAACAATACAAATCAGCATAATTCGCAGAATTCATATATAAATCCTCAGCATTAAAAGATGCATAATATTTTAAATCGGCAAACAATGCTTCAACGGCATGCACATCCCAACCATCAGAATGAATATTATTTTGTACTACATCACCCATTGAAACACGAAGGACATTAGGTACATTAATAATTTCCGTCGGACCATGGATTTGATAGTTCACTGCATCCCATACGATGCCATCAGCAACTGGAAAAGCTGAAATGTTCACAAATGTGTGGTCACGCTTCATGATGTGAGACGAGGAATGAGGAGCCAAAGTTCCAGAAACATAGTCTACAGCAGAGCGTTCAGGTAAATAGTGACCATTGATTAGTAGAAAAAACACTGTGACAAAGCCAATGGACATGAACAAAAAAATCAAGAAAAGTACCAACCAGAGGTATGTCCAGGGTGGAATCAAAAAATTGTCTCTAAACCAGGATACAAAAATACTGAACTTGGATGGGACTTTTGAAGAGGTGGAATCCGAATCAAAGGAATAACGAGTCTGGCTTAATGGCATTATTGGTTGATGCGCCACCGATTCAGATGCATGATAAGTATACTCGTCCTCGTCGATGTTGGTGGAGAGTTGGGGATCAATTATAGTTTCAGGCAAAGTAGAGGATTCAGGCAAATCAACCATCTCAATTACAGCATCAGCGATCGTTCGCGCAGATGGACTATGAACATATGTCCGATAAATGGCAGGACAAGAGACCGCTGGTGTGACACTATTCAGGATCGGCCAGGCGCTGTAGCTTGACATTTTCAACTGAGATGTATCTGTTCTCTTTGCGACCAGGAAGCGGTGGTAAAATGACTGTACGTGTTCCCTTCAAGCCCAGAACTGGAACCGGTGCACGAAAAGAGGGGCCAAATTCTTTTTTGTTTTCAACCTTCTCTCGAACCAGTTCTCCAACCTTTGGAAGCCAGCCGGCTAACGGAATCTGCAACGCAGGATCTGTGGCTGAAGGCAAATGTGTAGTTGCAAGTTTGTCTCGGGCTTCTTGTAAGTCCTGTAACATAGCAGAATGGTTATCTACATCAAACTTGGCGGATTGCGCCGCGATGTCTGGACCCTCAAGGTCAGGCACAAACATTCTTATGCCAAAGAGCATTTCGTATGGGGTCCGCCCACCCAGAGGTCTTCTAGGGAGATTATTAAGTGCACGCTGAACGGTATACAAATGGGCCAGCCAGTTCCTGCCAGTACCTATAACCCTAGCTGTTAAGGATTGCTTTAAGTCACGGTTCATTCGTTCAACGATAGAGTTGCCCTCAGGCCTATACAGAGACGAAAATTTCACCCGCACCCCAAGCGAAGCCATTGCATCCTTGTAAGCCCTAGAGGCAAACGCTGGACCTTGGTCCGAATGGAAGGTGCCGCATGCGAAAATTCCCACAAAGACACGCAAATCCCTGATTACATTTCGGGCGTCAGCACTCCGTTGTGGCCAGACCCAGAGAAACCGTGTGCACGAGTCCACTGCCACTAAGATGTATTTATAGGCAGTGTCTGATGAGAATGGACCGCAGTGATCCAAGTAAACACACCCAAAGGGTCTGTTAGCAATGCAGAGCGGTGTTTGTGGTGGACGTGTTACCGTGGAAGGCTTAATCTGTTGACAAACGTCGCAAGAAAGCACAAAAGCACGGGTGTCTTTATATAACCCACGCCACCAATAACGCTGCTGCAAGATGGAAACCGTAGCTGACACACCTGCATGAGCAGAAGCCATGCCTTCGTGTGCAGCTGATATCAAGGCACTCCTGCGGTCCGCGTTGGGGATCAGCCGATCTCCAACGTCAGGTATAGTTACATAAGGAACCTGATCGGGACTTAATGTGTAAGAATACTTGGAAGGGAAACCTGTAGGGTAATTATTACCTTCCTTGGTTGCAGCAATAGCTGCTAATATAACAGGGTCTATTTTAGACATGGACCTGGTAACCGCTGCTACTGAACACGTGACTACTGCTGAACGGGCAGCCTCATCTGCCAGATCGTTACCAATAGCGTGTGCGCCCACCCGCTGATGGCCTAAGGTGTGAACCACCTGTGTGAGGGGCAGACGTTGTTGCAATTCTGCCACTCGAACCCAAAGCATTTTATGCTTAATTGTGCTCCCTTTTGCGTCCTTGTAGTCGTTTTTCGACCAGAAAAACAGATTGTCATTGTAAGATTGTACACAGTAAAAAGAATCACATACAATAAGAGTGGTCTCATCCTGAGAAGCGAACTCAAGTGCAAGTAGCAATGCATGCAGCTCGGCCAATTGTGCGGTACTATCTCCAAGTGTGCGAGTATGCACTGCAGAGGATTTGAACTTTCCATCTACAAAGGAACCCGCAACAATAGCACATGCAGCTGAATAAGCGTGCTTGGACCCAGTGGCCGGTTGCGCCGAACCATCGGTGTAGATCACACATTTGTAATCCTCAAGCGGTAATAAAAACAAAGGAGGAGGATGAACAAATTCATACTGTAAGAACTCCTGAGTCTGAAGAGAAGAATCGAAAATAAAGGTGACGTCTGATGACGTCAAGGATGTAGCCCATTGTATCCAACGGGGATGCATTGCTTTTGAGTTCGGTACACTTGCCTTCGTTACTGCCTCTAGGGCAGGACAGGGTGTTACCACCAAAATTCGCTTTCCCTGTGCCAGTGCGCGTTCTTTTAGAATCGCCATTTGCACTGCAGTTAGAACTTTTTCGACAGATGTAAAGCGCAATTCAGCGGAAGTGTACAGATGTGACTTGTATGCGATGGGTACTGTATCACCTTCATTAAAGGTTAAATAGGTGAATCCCACCGCCCCGGAATTATTCTAATCACCAGGTTTGTGTGGTTATCACGAGTCAAAAGATATTTAGACTCCAAAAGGTCTGTCTGCAAAGACTGCAGAATTGAGGTATGCTCAGGCAGCCAGCAAGACCTTGAATAAGTAGGTTGTATCAAAGCATACAAAGGCTTGATACGCTGGGCATATTCGGGAATGTAAGTACGCCCGAAATTCAGGAAACCCAGCAAAGACTGAAGTTTCTTCAGAGTATTTGGGGGGCACAAATGTGCACATTTTTCCAAGAAATGGGGGCTAAGCCCTTACCTTCGTTATTGAGCTCATAACCCAAGAACAGAACGGTAAATTCAGCAATGTGTGACTTAGCAAAGTTAAATTTATAACCCTGCTCCGCAAATTCAAGAATAATGCGGTCCACACGGGACAGATGCTGAAATAATTCGTCGTCCGTCAGATAGATGTCATCTACGTACGAACATGCGTCTTGATCAATGTCATTTAACAAAGAAACAACACGGGCGGCGAATATACCCGGACTATTTTTGTAGCCCATGGGTAAACGCCGGAACTGGAATAATTTACCACCGGATGTGAATGCGGTCCATTGACCACTCTCCGGGGCTAGGTTGTGCGTGTAGAAACCGTTTGAAAGGTCAAGTGTCGTTTTGTATTTTTTACGAACAAGACTGTCTACAAGCGCAGAACTGTGTGTATTTTGCACCGCAAAGTTCCGACAATGAGTATTTAAATGCCGGTAATCCAAAACTAAGCGGTACGATCCATCGGGTTTAGAAACCACGAAAAGGGGATTGTTCATAGGTGATACGCATGGTTCAATTACTCCCTGATATTCCAACTGTGTCAGAATTTCGGAGACGGGGCCTTTTGCCTGCCGTTTGATGGGATATTGGGGTTGTGGCTGCGGTAGTGACCGCAAAGGTATTGCATGAGGAGGTGATTCTTCATCCCATCCCACATGGTTGCGGTATAACGCTGGTGCCAGGTACACAGCCCACTCAGCTGCAAGTGCTTCAGCTTTGTCTTTTGGGACATGCCGTGAAAAGCTTGGAAGGATTACCTCCTCTCCTTTATGTGCAGCTAAAACGAATGGGGGTGGCCAATCCACCTCCGCTAACAAAATGTCATATGAAGAGGTTAGATTTTCCCAAAAAATCCCTTTTATTTCACGCGGTATGTCACCTTCAATTTGTATGACTATATTATATAGTCTGTCAGGGGGTGCCACTCTCGTGTCAGCTGTCTCTACAGTAACGAATGTTTCAGTTGCTGTCGCCTCCATATGAGGACGTAGCGCCTCCCGCACTATGGTAACTTCCGCGGCGCTGTCTAGGAGGGTCACTGCCCACGTCCAATTCTGGAGTCTCGTTCTCACGGTCTGAGGCATATTTCGCTGTGACAGCGGCAACTTTTTTCTTCTGAAATTGCGGTCGAGGAAGGTGAAAGTCTTCTGCTTTCCCTCTGACTTGTTGTCGAGGTTGGTCTCGCTCCTGGGGAGCCTCTCGGCCCCTTCCTCTATCTTGCCGTCCTCCTCCACCAGCCTGTGACGACGTCTGGGCCTGTGAAGAACGAGGAGAACGCGTATCAGAGCTCTGAAACCTTTCTGGTGATTTAATCCTTGACCTATCACGTAAATCATAAGTACGTTCAGAAGAAACCGAAACTGGGGAAGCGCCTCTCGACCCCGGCTTCTTTTGTTGCTTACCCTGTTTTTTCTGTCTCCAACTCTTTTTAGTGAAGACTGGTTTATCATCTTTCTCAGATGCACTTTTTGTTTGTATAACTTGTGTTTGCGATTGAGTTTGCATTTTTACAAAAGGCTTGTTGCCTAGGCTATTTCTTCCAATTGTTTTATAAGCCCGGGCTATTATTTTCGGTAATTCGCGAGGCCTGTCCAACTCTGGGACCAAAGCCAAAGCATTCGCTACTTGAAAGTTCATAGCATCGCCCTTGACATTTCCAAGGATCAGCTCAGCTACTACATCAAACACTCCCACTAGTCTCATCCCTAATTCCACAGCCGCTTCAGGGCCATGTTCATCCTGTACTTTTTTAATTACAGAGGGTAGAACCGTCATGGAAGGAGTTCCAAAACATTTTGAATAAACTGCTGCGAATACCTTACCCCAGTTTTCACATGATGTCAAATCGGGGATTATGTCTTTTGGCAAACTTATCGTGAGGATGCGGTGTTTATCTACTGGGGATGTATGTGGAAACACTGCTTCTATCTGATCGAACTTTTCTGCAAGCCAGTAAGGATAGTCGTCCTTATTTTGTGGACGTTTGCCCATCACAGAATTTACCATGACAGGACTTATAGTCACTCCAGCTGCAATAGCTGGTTGGCCTGCGACTACAGGAGCAGCTCCATGGAGGCTACCTGTAACGTATGTCACCAAGGCTCGATGCACTCGCACCAATTCGGTATGCATAGTGCGCAGTTCCGCAAGCGGTAATGCCAGATAATTTGGATGCGGGGTATACCCGGCCAATACAGGCCAAGTGGCCCCCTGAATTGACAAGGGGCCTAAACGAACTGCGGTAGTTGGTTGTGGTAGGGCGCCATTAAACCAAACACGGTGCTGCCAAGCCGTGAGAGGCACTTCAAGAGCAGTATAGGGTCGATAGGCAGCAGGAATAGCGGTGGGTTTATATTCATGAAACAGCTTATCACCTGCATCCACCGCTTCAAAAGTGATCCAAGTGTAAAACACTTCAAAGTGATAAGCCGGATCGGCTTGAACCACAAAGACCAACTCGACCCCTGTATCGGGCACTCCATACACAGCTAAGTGGTCTCGGAGTGCTCCTCGACTATGTGCAGCTATCGCCACACCAGCCATGACTAAACAATTATATTCGACAACCTAACAGGGAGCACAAAAATGGGTCTGTTAACTAACCTTTTTTAATAATATCAAGCTTGAAAGAACCTATAAAACATTCAATATAGGAGGTATCACCGTCACATACGCCTCCGGAAGCGTACGCGAGGGGTTTGTGGACAAGCACAAGTACTACTCAAGCGTCTCGCAGATAAGCTGCCCCACGGTGGTCGCGCCATGTCATAAGGTTTCTGCACATACACAGAGCTATGCACAGGAAAATGGGACCCCGGAATACAGTGGTTTGCCACCATATACCGTAGCACCCAGAAACCCCAACCCAACTAGCTTAGCATCCCATTAGCACCCAAGTACTAATGTTTGGACAACCCAGAACACGGTATCTTTATCTCAGGACTCACAGAAGCAAGAACACTCTTTCGTCACTCACTCGTACTTGTCCACAAGGTGCGTAGGAAGAGACACTGGATAGGTTAAAATGTTTATTCCAACTTACGTGCTCTAATGTACAATACACGTGTCAGCACTAATAGCATAATGCATATGACTAATATAAGCAGCATGGTTACAATTCCATAGAATACAAACGGGGAAAGCATCTCAGAGCTCAGTGGATAAACGTATAAATAACATTACCACCCTCCCCTTATAGTAAGAAAGTTTATTATAATAATAGAAGACCTCTGGGCTTTGACTAGCGAACCCCCATACCTCAGTCTCTAGATGCAGAATTACATCAGCAGGACATCATAGCTCTTCTCACTGAAAGGGATTTCTCCAAGTGTGTTAAGCGCTAGTAAACCACAGTAATAAATGCACATCAAATTCTTCCTGGCAATTGCACCTAATGTTATGTCTGGGTGCGCAAGACTGGCCATATCAGGAAGAACCAAAATACATTGTTATGCGACCTTGTACATGTTTGTGCAGACTGAGCCCAAAAAGGTGAACAACAGAAAATGCAGACAGTGCAAAAGAACTTGGCACGAGCAAAGGGCGAGGGAAGCCCGGCTCAGTGTAACGTGCGCAAAGAAAAGCAGCATGGCAGCCAGGCCTAGGCCAACATAACAAGGCAGGCAACAATCCACAAGACACTACAAGATATAGGACCATATTCCTTCCATTACCTTTTATGTATTTTTTTATATTTCTTGATTATTTTGGTTCATTTAGTTTGAAAAAGTGTTTTCTTCAAACTGCAGCTAGCAACGAGAAATGAACACTGATTGAAATTACAATATTTAGCATTTTTATCCTTTCATGAAGAAATTATGATAAAACAATTGACAGTTTCAAGGCCAGTGGGTTTGTTCAATTCAATGCCTGCAATGTTTCCAGCAAAATTACATAATTTGCAACACAAGTTGCTACATAATTTGCAGATTTCATAAAAATGTTGCTTCTAGCTCGAATAGATGAAAGTAATTCTGCCATCGAATGTGGGGCATAATTTGCTGCATAATTTAGATAACTTTGCTGCATAATTTGGTCCTCCTTGCCGCATAATCATTGTGGTCTGAGGGTCATTGTGATGATGAGATCCTTACATCATGATTCGCTGTGGAATATGGGTTTTTATACCACTGCCATTATTTGGAGGTCTTGTGAAGTGCTATGTGCAACCTTTCAAGTAATACAGAACACCAACAAAGAAAATCAGCACTTGGTTAATGACATCAGAGAGAGACTAGAAATCCAATTTGGGATGGCGAGCCACTGAGAGTGATATTAATCCTTTGCATCCCTTATTCTGAGCAGAAGCTCCAGTCAAAAGCTCATTAATGTTGCTAGGAGTTCAGAATCTTCCTGTACTGCATGTGATGGGTTCATTCATCCAGTTAGTGTTAAGGGTGTTCCACAGTTCTGGCTGTTTACATCCAGTGATCTGCCTCCATGTTCCATCCTCTTTCATATCATTGGTTGAAGAAATGGGCGGTCCTCGAGTGGTTTGTGATTGGCCCATAATGAGGAGTCAATTTCTGGAGGTATTGACTCCTACATCACGCACTGACCCGGACTGACCCGGACAAAGCGTTGTCCTCACTCCTCAACTCACCATTAACGAAAAATTATCAAAGTCTTAAAGAGACAGTGCGCAATCTCTAAGTAGGTGGAGAAAGCAAACATAATAGTTTAAATCTATAGCACTAAATTGAGGGAGTGTTACCTGTTTCAAAGTAACCACAATTTCGGCAGATTTGAAAGGAAAGGTGCATGCAGATAAAATGGTTCACAAAGTGATGCACGATTTGGTCAGGTGAGGAAGATGAAGAGATCTCTGCCGATTGAGCTTACAAAAAATACCCTTAACTTGTAGTATACAAGATGGCTGATCTGTCTCAAAATCTGTACAAATATTTGTATCGAAACATAAATTCTGGTTTATATTTATTGCGCTCGTGGTGCCTAGACTCGAAATTGTTGGCGCACTTTGCGTGATTTGGGTTCGTGTGTGCCCGGGGGCACAATGAGCAGACTTCCTCAGCAGTGGGGTACCAGTATCACACTAGTGTGATGCCCCTCACTTATGCAGATTTCACCCCCGGTTTTAGAAGCGAGCACCCAGACGTCTTTGCTCTTTTTGAACTGCAGGCATTCAGTTCCGTTTCTAATACAGCGTGACATGTTTAAATTGCTAACACCTATTTACATCTGACACCCTTCTGAGGAATGAGCTCTGAGTTTTCACACACTGAGCACAATGCATTCCAGTCCTCCTGATTAATTAATTCTGAGAGGGGGGAAATCTTAGCAAATGATCGGCCTCGAGATGTTACTGCTGCCAGTGTAACTGCTTTAATGAAGAAAGCCCCTCCGCAAATGAATAACTGTTCTGTAAAATTATACAGACAAGGGCATTAAGTATTTCACATTTTGAAGGAGACAAAAACGAGACAATACATTTTTGCACCGGAACAAGTGTTTAATGCTGCAGGGCTGATTTCGCATGCAAGAAACAGAATAGTATTGAATTCAGAACAAAACAGATTTTATGACAAATTATTTGAAACATTGCTACCATTCTAGGAGTCACTAAGTCTAAAAGGCACTTGCCACTGATCAGCCTGTTAAGGCCATATCAAACCTGGGGAGTCCCTTTCTTCATAAAACTGACCAATGGCCAGCTGTATTCTTTCCCCTGCCTGGCTGCCTTAGTAAATCAAGCAAGGACCACTAGAAAGGGAGAGAAGCAGAGACTGGCAGGTGTAAGTAGTGCACGGGGGAGAAACTGGTCACTGTGCACGCAGGAAAGATGCTCATGGCTTGCCAAGCAAAGAGCTGCTCTTTCCACTGTGGTCTTCAGGAGGATACATGTTTGTTGTTCACATGAAGGTTTTCAGAGAGGTTTCTGGGGCCAGTACTAGGTTAATACAAAGGATGGTGGGACAGCAGGTAGGTAGACCCCCCGTCCCCCAAATGGACGAACCAGCAGAAAGGCAATGACATCTTGAATATTAGGCGGAAGATAGTACTTTGAGAATACAATATGAATGAGAAGCAAAAAGGAAAGTAAACAGAACTCCTTAAGGCTGCAGCAGGCTATCCTGCTCAGGGAGTAGAAGGCAGCCATGTTAGCCTGGGAATAAGAAGTTGATTTCTAAAGTAATAGCCATCTTGGTTAGGAAAAAGTGGAATGATCATCAGCGGTTCAAAAAAAGGAAGGGGGGACTAGGAGCTTGTTATGGTCCAGTACCCGTGCTCCATGTAGTAGAAAGAAAAATAGCCGGTGCCTCTTGTGGCAAACTACAAGGTGGCTTCAGCTCAATTAGTGACCGCTCTTGTTCCGACCTATTAGTAAGTGGCGAGTCGCTCCATAGGCTATATTGATATGCAGGCACGCGTGTAAGGGGTAGGTGTTGGAAGGCAGTGCACCCGACGGCAACCCCGTTACGGTGCGGGCGAACACGCGCTAGCCTATGGAGCGACTCGCCACTTACTAATAGGTTGCAACAAGAGCTGTCACTAATTGAGCTGAAGCCACCTTGTAGTTTGCCTATTTTTCTTTAGTAGGGTTCTATACCCATTCACGGTTTCTTTTCACTTTATTGGTCCTGAGGAAGCTCCAGGGATCGTTATGACCTTTTTTAGGGCGCGAAACATGTCGACCGAAGAGTTACTGAGGCACATTATTGCTTAGTCAGTAACACACAACCTACGGGTTTTTAACCTGTCAGGGGGGCCCACACATTAAATTTACTTCTTTTTGGTATCCCTAGCCAGTTTTATCATTCACTCACTCACCTTCCCTTACGAACCCTCAATCTCACACCCTCACTCATCATACGGTGTTATCAAAAGATCTCCGCTAAAGCGACCCTTTGGGGGACCCGTAGGGCATTGCAGCGCCGGCCCGATGAGGAGCAACGCCCGATGATGAAGCATGACATCCCTCAGGATGTGTGAGGGCATCAAGAGACAAGACTTGCGCTTGCCTCTACTCTGTGGGGTCTAGACCTAGTTTTTTCCTGTTCCTTTCTCTACTTTTCTTTTCCTGTGGACAACTATTGTGCCCACTCTGGAACAGTTACCCACCGTTTGGCGTGGGAGTGATCATCAGCACCTTCCCAAGAGAATTTTTTTTGTTCTATATAAAGCCTATGGTGAACAACAGGAAGGTGGTGGAATTTGTCAGAGCCTAGGGGAGCACCGGCCAGCAGGCTTTGCATGAATCAGAGTGGAACCAAGAGCAGAAGCAGGAAGAAAACTCAAGCACGGGTAGCAACATGGAGCAGGAGGCATAGTAGCAGGCAGACAGGGCAGAAGCGTGCATATGTGCATGCTCCAGGGAACATACTGGAAGAACATGGGTGAGTTAGCTCATGCAGGGCAAAAAATCAGAAAAAACACAAGAGAACCTGTCCCACGCAGGTGACATATAGGAAGACACTGGGCATGTGCAGGGATGGCCCATCAGAGCCGACCACTCAGAGAGATAAACTAGCAAGGGGCAGAGATGGAGTCCAGAGTAGCCGGAACACTTAGAACTGGGCAGCATTAGTGTAAAGTGAATCCAGCAGGACCTAATCTGCTAGATGTGAAACAGTCAGAGCCTCAGAGCTTCTGAAATGAAATGCATGCTGAAAAAAAGGTGTTATGAATATGGTTTTCAAGTGAATCAATGTGACCCAGAGCGTAATCCACTGGAAGATCGGAAGTGCATTGTTGTCACAACTCCCAGAATTCATGAACTGACTTCCAGGAAAGGAGCACTGCCTCCTTGGTGAGAAGGATTCATCTGGTAACTTCAGTTATGAAATATCTGTTCTCTGAGAACATCCTGAAAAGTATGTGAAAATGGTTGGTTCAGACGTCATACTGTGCTCATGGCCAGAGCCCTTGCTTCTATAAGTGCTCCAATGAAAGGGCAACCTGAAGAAGCCTCAAACATGAATTTATATTGCTGCGTTGCCATGGGATGTAGTTATCGTCCTTTGGTTTAAGGGCCAAACAGGATGACCACTCTCACCTTCAATTGTTCCCTACCTCCTGACTCCCAAATATTATGTGCGGTGCTGAGGTGCTTCCTAGTTAGGTTTGCATCATGGATATATCTATGCAAATGTTCTCAAACATGGGTCAAGCACAGGAACAAGAGTCTGGGAACTTCTCCACTTTTACTTCTTCACTTCTAAATGTGGCATAAGCTTCTTTTATATGTATACTGTTCACACAAGCAACTTATACTCACCATGAAGCTAAGCATTTCAGCTCTCATCCCATAAGCTGGTAAACTGATTAGAACTGGAACGCTAACTCAACAGCAGCATGAATTCTTTCCCAAAATGCCAATGTGCACATTGCCAGCCCCACCGCGTGCGTCAGAATCAGAGAAGATGGAAGGCTTGTTCACGGCACTAGCGATGCATCAGAGATTCACCCGACAGGGGACCGAGGTTGAGCAGAGAAGTTGTTCTCCAGATAGAGTGCCTCATTTAGAGCTTGGAGGGAATTTACAATCCTCAAATTTCTGGAAATATGGAGCCGAATCCACAGGTTGAGCTTCCACCACAGTACCGTTAACGTGGTGAGAAAAATGAGCTGGTGGATCCAGCTCCATAGCTACAGTTTCCTCCAGAAAAGGAAGGACATTAAGTTCCCTCCAAACTCTAAATGAGGCCCAGAGTTTCTTATGTTTTCTTCATCATTATATTCTTCTCCAGTTGCTTCTTGGTTTCCTCTCTGTTCTCACAGAACATTCTTCTTATTCTGTATGCCACAGTGAAATCCCAAATGTTTACCTAATTCTAGTCCACCCTCAGCAGATTGGTGTCTCTTCTTTTACTTGCATCTTTTAAGAAGGATCAGTTCTTTTCTTCCTACCTCCATCTCCAGGACCGTGGTTCTGTCCTTGTGAAGAGCAGGTTGGATGGCTGCAATGTACTTTATCTAGACATTAATTCCAGATCGCTTCTCTCAAAGCTGTTCTTCTTGCTGGCCGTGTTTAAATTGCAGCCTCACAAACCGGATCTCTTTATGTCTGTTATTTTTCTGTTGCACTGGGTGCCTTTGCACCTTCATATTTAAAATTATGCTGCATTACGTTTAAAGCACTTGCACTGAATTTGTGTTTTTGCAGTTTTATATAGCGCTAACTCAACTCGAAGGTATTGGAGCGCTTTACATAATAAGGAAAAAATAAGGAAAAGGAGGAGGAGCTTCCCCATGAAGATGGCTGCTCGGAGCTGAAGCTCCGTGGTAGCCCCACGCACGGCAGCCAAGCGCTGTGCCCTAATCACACCAAAACCGGCTGGAAAAGCTCATACCTGACATCGGAGCCTTGGGAGCTTCTGCCGCTGTAGTCTCCGTTCTCCCAAACCGCTTCGTTGCCGTGAAATCGGCTGAAATCCCATCAGGCGACCGAGCCTCAAAATGGCGCAGGAAGCGGAGCGGTCTCGCCTTTTTGCATAATCAGAACGGCCAGGGACTGCAAAATCAGGAGCGGGCTCCCTGGGAGACCACATTGAGGGAGCGGCGAGAGGTCCGGAGGCGTAGCCGGCGTGCTCCGATTTCTGCTGTCGCCCGTGAGTCCAGCTGTGAGGGTTCACCGTGTCGGGGCCCTAGCAGTGGTTGGCCCGATCGGGGCTCGACATCGGGGGCGTCCTGAGAGGCCGCGAGGATTTCAGGAACACTAGAGGTGGGTGCACGTTCCCGAGACACCGTGATCCCGCAATCGGATGCATCGGAGCTCCCGGCTCCCTGGGTCACATGCCGACTTTGCAGATTCTGAAGCTGCTGCTCGGGGAGGCGAGCGGTCCGCTTTGAGACCCTGCAATAAGTGCACTCATTGCCCACTCCCAGCCAGCGTGAGCGGCCCCCTTTCAACGATGAGGTCAGCCTGGGGGGAAATAAAGCCCATAAAGGATGCTCAGGGGCCTGGGGGGCTGAGATGTGCAGCAGGGGCGCCCAGATTAAACTGCCTGATCTTAACATGGCGCCTAGACAGGACTTGCCTAACCTCAGTATGGCGCCTGCCGTTTATCAGTCGAGGGATTCTGCAAGCAGTTTTTTAGTTAAAGGCTGGTTTCTTATGCCTCCCTGTAACCATCCTCCAGCCCCGTTGTCCCTACCTACCTCTGCCTCTGTACTCACAGCAACGCCCTCGGTGAGAAAACAACCTGAAGTTTGCCTACAGCGGCCCCTAATGTGAGAAATGGTGGCTCACTAAGGAGCGGGAGAGGTCCCCTGAGTTCTACCCCCTCCTTGTACCTTTGGACTCTCCTGAGGCGATATGTGATGGTGGCCTTTCAACTCTCCTATTCCTGCGATTTTGGCTCGTGATCTTCTTATGGACCGTGTACTTTGCTGACCTTTGGAGCCCGAATCAATCATGGCCGCTGTTTTATCAGCTATAGAGGAGATTAGGCTCTGGTTCACCCCCTCGGCCATCACCTACCCAGCCGGACATTGGACATGGTTTCCCTCGTATCTCCGCTGTGTCTCCTTTCCTCCCCTGCCCTCCGAAGAATTCCACCCCCTGAAGTACTTTCCCCTTGCTGATTTACCTGACCGGATTTGCATTCCCGACCCCTTTTTACCCCCCCCTGCCTTCTTTGCCCCTTAGGACCCGTGTCTTAGTTATTCTATGCGCTAGTAACTCACGTTATTGTGTAACACTGTCTGTTTTCCCTATGTCATACTTGGCTCCCGTAATTGTTGATATCTTTGTAACCTGTAACCTGAGACCTGAGCAACATGGCTGATGCCCGGTGGAGCTGCTAGACAGCTATAGAGGAGATCGGCCCTGGTTCACCCCTTGGCAGTCACCTACCCAGCCGGACATTGGGCATAGTTCTCCTCGTCTCCCCGCTATGCTTTCTTCCTCCCTCCAACGAATTATCGTAACTTTGTTTTCTTTCCTGTGTATTATTATGCTCTTGTAACGGATGTAATTTGTAACTTGTAACTCAATTGATACTCATGTAAAGCGCTCTGATACCTCCGGGTCTAGCCAGCGCTATATAAAACTCTTCAAATAAATCAACATAATCATTAGTTATATTACACAAGGACACATTCATTTTTTGTAGGCATGGGGAGATTAAGTGATTTGGCCAGAATCACAGCATGTTGAGGCGACATCAAGACACAAACCTGGTTCCCCAGCTCCTAAGTCCGCAGCTCTGGCTTTTATGCCACATCAGTGCCCAAGAGGATGTTGCGTACTTTCATCCGAAGTATTTGGTCGAGAACTTAATAACCTCCAGTGATTCCAGAAGTGCCATGTTCCAAGATATCCTTGAGTTTAGTAAAAGTCAGACTCTTTACGGCCTGAACAATCTTTTATGGATTTTTCATCTGCTGCTATACGCCTTTAGGACTCTTTGTCTGCAGGGGTGTGCATAGCTCCTCCTCTTCTTTTCAGGGGATCCACAAAAATCTTAAAACCTTAAGCTGGCATATTCCTCCTCTCAAAGCTGGCCTTGGGCATGGGCAAGCTGGGCCAAGGCCTGGGGTGCATATATTCCGAGGGACGCAGCAGAGAGCTGGGGCAGCCTGACCTAATGTTATGCAAACAGCAGCTCGTCCATCCCGCTTGGTCTCAATCGCGACCCTTAAAAGACTTTGTAATCAGCCCTTACCGACCCTGCAGCGTAATTGTTAGCACCCCATCAACCCCCTGACATCGTCCCATCTTCCTCACACCCCCTGCCGTCACTCTGCAACAAGCCCCCCCCAGCACCCACAATAAACACCAAGGGGCATATTCTCAAGGAACTATCGCCGAGTTAACGGCACTTTATCTCAGCCAAAGTCGTGATAAATTCATTGCCCCATTCACAAGCTGGTGCAAACAGCCGATATCACCAGTTAACCTGCGATAGCAGCCGCAAAAAACATCGCCACAGATGACCCCGGCAACTAACGCTAATGATATGCAGTGTAGGCGTTCCCGTGCAAAAATCCGCGACAACACCACAACGCAACATTCTCAACGACCAGCCAGATCCGCGATAAGAACACAAAACATGCGATAAGGCGCATTAGCAGCAGGAAATTAACATCTGCTCTGACCTGGTGCAAAGTCGGACGACAACCTGCACCAGAAAAGGGAGCCCAGCCCACAGCCACACCTGAAGAACAACACATGCCATGGAGCTACTCATCATGCAGCTCGGAGCCCCAACAGGGCCACAACACCCACCGCCACCACACCCAGGTCCGCCACCCCCCCCCCCTGGACCCCTTCCTGCCCCCCCCCGGACCACCACGGAGGCAGCGCAGACAAAGACAGCGGACCTTCAGGAAACGCACCAGCCTCACAGACTTGACACCAGAGAATGTCATTGCCCACTACAGACTCAAATGTCAACCATCCTCTGCCTCCTGACCATCATTGCCCACAGGCTGACGGTACCAACAAAGCGGACAACCAACATCCCACCTCAGACAAAGCTGCTGGCTGTGCTGCACCTGTTGGCCTCTGGGACATTCCAACCAACAACTGCCAGAGTCGGAGGAGTCTCACAGCCAGCCCTATCCAAGTTCCTCACACCTGTCCTGGATGCCATCACCAGCTTGGTACCCCAGTACCTATACTTCCCCCACACTGCGCAGGAACAACTGGAGACCAAGCAAGGCTTCTACGCCATAGCAGGCTTCCCGCACGTGTTGGGGGCAATTCACTGCACACATGTGCTACTTGTGCCCCCTGCCGACACTGCACACAATTACCACAACAGAAAGCACACGCATTCCATCAATGTGCAGGCAATAGTCGACCACCGGGGACTCTTCACCAATGTCGTCGCAAACTACCCAGGCAGTGTGCATGATTCATACATCTTCCGACAGTCCATCATCAACCGGCGCTTCCAGGATGGCACCTACGGAAATGCAGTGCTCGTTGGTAAGTGCCAAATGAACACACCACACACCTCAAATCCACAATCATGCAACTCACAACCCTGGGAATGCACACATTACAAACACACATACAACATGCCCACCCACCAGTCACGACTGCACAACGTACTGCGGAAACCTGGGCTAGCAATGTACATGAGCCATCACCGGCATGGCACCTCAGCCACACAATAGCAGTATGCGGGGAGAGGTGGGAAGAAGGCATGTGCGAAGGAGGCAAGTGACCCATGAATGAGAAAGCACACAATGCCAAGTGTGGCGTGGAAGTGCTGGACAGACTGCAGTATGCAGACCACAGACATATCCATGTCGACATATACTGCTGGTGGTGGTAGTGTTGTGGACAGTGGACACAACCATATCACCCCAGCCAGTGGGGAAGGTCTCGGAAATGTAGCCTGTGACATCCCCCCCTGCAAGCATGTGCGGAGTGGGCTGGCCCTGCGTACGCCAGGCCAGCGTAGGGGTGTGAATAAAAAGCACGTAGCTCTGGGCGTGGTTCTCTTCCAGAAAGCCCAACGTGTCTGCCAGGGCGGCGCCTCCCACCCTGCCACTAGGCCGACGCCAACGCCGTCGCCGAGAGCAGTGTCGCCGCGATCCTGTGCGTCCGCCGCAGCCCGGGCCGCTGGACCCCGAACCAGTCCCGCCCGGCCGTGCGCATCCAGGCCTCACTGCTCACCTGCCGACATCGGCGTGTCCCCAAGAGGGCCCACCACGTGCCTGCGCTCACACCAAGCCAGAGGCCCTCGAGCTTGGCAGCCTCCTCAGACCACCACGGCCTCCACGGGCAAGGCACGCAGTACTCATCTGTCATTTGACGTACTCCACCGGCCTACACAGCGGACAAGTAGGCCACACATTTGGAACTGAGTCTTGATTACACAATGGCAGAGTACACATGTTAATGCAGAGTCTAAATCAGTATACTCCCTTCGCGGTGGTGCCACCAACTCTGTGCATAGCATTCCAACCACACGTGTCTGTGGGCCCTTGCTGAGCGCTGCCTCCGGCCTACACTGCGGTCGAGTAGGACACACAATTGGAACTGGGTCTGGATTTGTCAATTGCAGACTTCATGTCATTGTACAGGCCTCATCGCAGACTGCATCCTCTTCCGGCTCTGGTGCCACTGACTCTGTGCCACGGGAGTCATGGACACTCTCTGGTGGAACTCTGGTGGCATCAGAGTCTATGGCCTGGGGGTCGTCTCCATCATCATGTAGCTGATACTGACATCGTGGGGAAAAGGAGACTGTAGCATTCAACTCCTCCATATTGCCTGTTTCTGCTTGCTTCTGCCCTCTGCATCATGCCCTGGATGGACACCTTCCGCTGTCCCCCGTAACACTCTGCGACACACTCCTTGGACATCAATGTGCACCCGCTCAGCTCACCTGGCCCTACCTCAGTGCATCGTAAGTCACCGTCCCGCGGCGGTGTGCCTGTGCCGGCCGCTGTGCATCCGGGGCCACCAACTCTGTGCAGCTCAAGTCCTGGAACCTTGCTGTTTGTACTTTGAACTTCCGATTGTCTGATCACTGTTGTAGTTGTTGCCAGCATCAACCAACCCCTGAGGGGTGGCGTACACTACCCAACTCCCATCCAGCACAGGCGTCACTGGACATGCGGCCCTGGCAATAAAAGGTGCCGGGCGCACGTGCCCGTAGCCAGTTCCATGGATAATCTCAGTGTGTCCATGTGGTCATTGTGTATGCATGTGGGCCCCGGGCCATACCACATTACGTTGTGCCATGTACAGCGGGCGCAACCTAGTCACCTCAGGCAGTGGGGTAGACCTGGGACATGTGGCTGTGTCAGACCCCCCTGTGAGCGTGAGGGAGTGGACCTGCGTACGGCAGTACGGCGTAGGGGTGTGGTCATTCCACAGGTGGCTCTGGGCGAGGTTAAGTTTAGGCCTTGCCAGGGAAGTAACTAATGTGTGTGTCTCAGGTGTAGTGTCGGCGCCACACGTCACGCAAAATTCAATGTTGCCATGTAGCATGCGCCCGGAGTACGGGCTCGGCCGAGGGGTAGATGAGGGTGCGCAGGCCCGCTGGGGGTCAGGGATCAGACATGCCAACTGTTGTGTGTGTCGCTATTTCCGCAGCATAAGCCAAAGGTCTACCCTCGGCCGCATGGCGAGTTCAGCCAGGCATGAACTCTACTTCTGTGTCCGCCCTGTCTTTACCATTGCCCTACACACACGTGTCCATCCACCTTCAGCGCAGGACATCACTGTGTCATCGTCAGGCTTGTGGACATGCGCAGACAGGCATGACAATAGTGTGCCGTAGGGGTGCAAGTGATGCAACCGCGCTGCGCACTCTGGTGAATATGCTCGGGGGAGGGAGAAGCGGCATTGAGGCTACGTATTCCACATTGATGCCGCTCATTTGCAACAAGCAGTACATGTCATGCAGGAATCACAAAGTCACACATATCACACACCAATGAACCAGTGAGCCTGCCAACACATCATGCCGAACCAACTATTGACTCATGTCTCTCTGTACTGTCACAGGTGACCAAGGATATGCACTCTGCACTTGGATGATGACACCCCTCCGAGCCCCGAACACACAGGCCCAGAGGCAGTACAATGCGGCCCACAAACGCACCAAGGGCATCGTGGAACGCACATTTGGCGTGTTGAAGTCACGTTTCAGGTGCCTGGACGTCACAGGTGGAAGGCTCCTGTACAGCCCAAACATCGTGTGCAAGATGATCGTTACATGTTGTGTGTTGCACAACATATGTGTACGCAGCAGGGCACCATGGATACATGTGCCAGATGCACCGGACGATGATGATGGGGATGAGGCAGGTGGACCACAGCCCACTGCAGCCGCAGCAGGAATAGCCCGTAGGAACACCATCATTGACAATTTCTTCACATGAGCACGTCACATTGTGGCAGTCCTTGGCATTATTGGGACAGTACATAATGACCACAGGCAAAGCATGTGCAAATAAATGCATTCGAAGAACACTATCCCTGAGTGCATGTCTCTCATCTGTACAAGCACATCACTCAGGCAAGTGTGAGTGCGACATGTATTGCTGACATTTTTGTGATTTGTTCATGTGTGGTGGGTGTGTCACCTCTGTGCAGAGAGTCTGTTTAGGGTGTCACGTGTTCGAACTGCCAGTTCTCTGTGTCGCAGTTAGTAGGGAATCCCACTCTTCGGCGTTTCACATGTGTCCAGATTCATTCCATTTGGGCTGCCATTTGTGTCCTGCAGGTGACAACAGGGCTCCTTTTGGGCTCAGATATGTACCACCATGATGCAGGTTCCACAACATGGGCAACATGTACGTAAGCGGGAGTCACTGCCCCTACATTCGTCCACACTCTCGTGATTTGTTGGTCATGACACGTCTGGTGCAGGAGGGGTTGCTTGTCCCTCTGCAATGTGAGGGGGAGATGCGGTTTCACTGTGTGTTACATGCATGTTTCAGCATTTGCGCAGTTTACATGCAGGCTGCATGTCAATGTACATTGTGACTGTGGGGAGATGCCTATTTGATGCGGGTCGATGCTCATTTGTTCTACGTCACGGATGTGGGGTTGTGCTCGTACATTGTCATCTCACCGTTTTTTTTCTCTGCTTTTATTGTGCATTTCCACGCAAGACGCGTGGGTATTGCAGGCCTCTCACTGGTTATCGCTGATTTTTGTATCGCAATTGGCCTCATCGCTACTATTTTCGCGTTCGTGTTTCGCGTTTTTTCTGCGTTGCGTTAGTTTTAACAGGTTCATTTGACGCGTTATCTTGTGTCTATCGCATGGTGCCGCCGTGTTGTGAATACCACGTTAACACGGAGTTGTTTTCCCGCGATGGACTGCGATGTGAAGGGTTGCGTTAAGCTACACTTGCGGTAGTTATCACACGTTCTTGTGAATGTGCCCCTAAATGTTCTTTCCGCCCAGGGCGCTGTCTCCCGGTCAATCTGATATAGGGCCGGCCCTGCCCCCTCCAATGGGGCCATAGATATGTCAAGCTGGGTCGTCCTGATTTCTGATTTTATTAATTTCCTCCCAGTTTTTTTTATTTTTTAGTTAAATTTGTATTTGTTCTGATAATGGATTTTAACTTTCATCTCATTTTCACTTTTTCCATTTAATTTTTAACCATTGCATGTACAGGCATTGTTACCCCCTTGAAGATAAGGTCACACTTTTTAAACTACAAAGTAGGTGGAGGATTGTTCATTGTAAATTTGTAAAATAACTTAGTTCAACTGCTCTTTGCAGCTAGTGGGTATGCCTAGCTATGGTAGTAGTGTTCCGGATCAGAAAAATATTCCAACATTTAGACACATCTGTAGAATATCTGTTAAACGAATTGACTTGTGCCAGACGAACGAATACTGCAGCAGGGTGAGCAGGGAGTCCCTCCATTCCTCTGTCTTTGAAATTAAAAAGTTAGGGCATAAAAGGGAGGTCATGTGGCATCACATTTGAGTGAAAATTGTGACATTTGTGACAACTTGTGATGGCTCTATCCTTATTAAACAGAAAAAAATGGTTGAATGCACTTGTATTTTTTTGTAACTCATAAAGCTTTCCAAGTGTGTGCCTGGAAGCTGTGCCAGTCACAGGTATTCATGGGTACTCTTAGGAAAGTCTTCTTCCTAAAACGTTTTGTGCGGTGACAATTCAACAATCTGGAATTTATGCACATTATAATTCCACATTGTAGAAACTTATTACCGCTGTGCAATAACAATTTTTTTCCCCACAATGAAAGCATTTTTGCCCACGAATAACCGTTTTCTCCTAGGCGCTCCATGAAGTGGGCATTTCAAACACCTTCCCACCCTGGAGAGGGACTTATCCAAGCCTCTGACCAATGTAAAGCTCTGTCCATTTCCACGGAGTGGGACGTTCGTTAATGCTCACAAACTATGGGCCTTATTTATGAGCCCTTTATGCCGCTGTTGCGCCACTTTTTGTGATGCTGCGGCGGCGTAAAATATGCGCCACACTGCGCCATATTTACAAAGTGACGCATCTAGGCAGATGCGTCACTTTGTAAACCCCTGCGCTACATTACACCTGCGTCAGGTATAATGTATGCAGGGTGGGCGTTCCCCCGCAAAAAAGGCTTGTAGTAGTGGCGCCGTGAAATCTATGCGATTTCACTGCGCCACATCTAGGTCGCCACTGCGTCAAATCCTTACGCCTGCAGGCGTAAGGAGTGATGAAGGCCCTTTCACATGGGGCTTACAGATACGTCAGGAATACTGATGTATCTGTAAATCCTTGGGACATGGAGCGCCATACAGTAAATACGGCGCATTCATGGTGTTCCAAGGAGGGTGCACTGAAAAGAGTTGCATCGCTGTTTTCACGCAGTGATGCAACACTTTTCATATATGAGGCCCTATATTTCTTTGGGTGTTCACAAGCCTTCAAAGCAAATCATGGCTTGAACTTCCACTCCATACCTATTACATGGGATGTACTCCTTCATACTATCAGGCAGATGTAGGCTAATGCTCAGGGGGCAGGGGATTGGGGGAGGGGATTTTTTGCTGATAAAATGACTTTTTTTCTATTTACTGAAACCATTTTGCAAGTTGGAAAAGCCTTTATGAATTTTCAAAATGGATTTTGCCATCCATTCTGCATCACAAGCCAATATGCTATGTATCAATAGTTTGCAACTGTAATTGCAATTACAAACCACTGATCAGTTGCCAACACCTCAAATGAGGTGGTTTCTCCTTTGACACTCTTGGGAAACCTTCTCCTTTGTTAGTCCTGTCGGGTGACCTCGGCAGGCCACTCCCTTCTCTCTCGATATATTCCAAAATGGAAACAATTTTTTTTTTACAAAAATAACAACTAATTCCTCTAAAGAAAATTGTTTGATTTAAAACAAAACAAACATTCTTGCTTAGCAATGCAAACAAAGCACTGATGGTCTACTGTTGATTGAATAACAGCAGGTTACAAGCAGTTAGCTGCCTAATTAATATTCATTAGGCATGTTGTTCTGCGCATCCCTCAGACTGGTAACAAACTTAACACTGACATTTTTGTGACCACTATAGTACATAAGGTCTTTATTTGTTGAAAATGACCTTGCAGTACGAAGAAAATAGCCTGAGCGAAAGTTAAACCAGGAAACCTTGGCAAACATTGCAAGGCTGAAAATCGGGTTACATTTGTATGCCTAGGAATTGATTACAATAGTTCTGTCCATCACTAATTTCCTGAGTTCCAATATATTGGTGAACTATGTGTATATAATAATAATAACAACAACAACAACAACAATAATAATAAATGTAACAACAATATTCCATAATTCTATGACAACGAGCATACAGGTACAGCTGCTTGCATGTTACAACAACATTCTAGTGCAGGGACCCAGGTAGTCTGCCTCGCATCACAAAGTGGTCTCAATGTGCTTGTTTGTGTTCATTGGGAGAAATGTCCATAGATTTTCCTGACAGGTGAAAAATAAGCCATTCCAGCGCAGTGTCAGTCACATTACTGATGGGTGACAGGCCTGGCTGGCATAGAGATGCAGGCCCATTTTCTCTGTGGTTGTAGCCTGTCGAGGAGGCCAGAAATGGGAATTTCAATTGCATAGCTATTGTAATCAGGCTCAGCACCGGCGGTGGTGGGCTTGTGACCTGAACATGGCAGGTAAGTGCTTTTGTGCGTTATTGCAATATATAGTGCGATACATCATTGAATTTCATTTCAGAAAATGGGAGGCTCTTGGTAAATGAAGCCCTCTTTCACACATTTGTCCTGGAGTGGCTAAAGCCCATAAAGATCAAATGGTATATGCTGTTATGTTGCCTGTTGGACCTGAAATCCTTTGCGTGGCTTTCACCACTATCATCCTCCTGTTTTGTTGACTCTGTTTTTGCTGGCTTTAGGACTGTGCACACCTTACCACTGCTAACCAGTGCTAAGGTGCTTGTGCTCTCTCCTTTAAACAAGGTAGAATTGACTTACACCCAATTGACACATTTAATTTACTTGTAAGTCCTTGTAAAGTGGTACTCCATGTACCGAGGGATTGTATATTTAATGCTTTTAGTGGGCCTGCCGCACTAATTGTGCACCCACTTAAGTAGCCCTTTAAACATATCCTCCTAGCCTGCCATTGAAGCGTGTGTGTGCAGTTTAAACTGCCATTTCGACGTAGCAAAATAAACCCTTTTCCAGTCCTAATCCTTCCTTTTTTAATACATATGTCACCCCTAGGGTAGACCCTGAACAGCCCAGAAGGCAGAGTGCAGTATATTTAAAAAGTTGGACATGTACCTTTAAGTTTTGCATGTCCTGGAAAAACTCTTAAATTTGTTTTTCGCTACTGCAAGGCCTATCTCTTCCTTAGGATAACATTGGGTTACCTTGTTACATTACATTGCTAACTTTCAACTGGGAGCAGTTTGGACTATCAAGTTTGGTGTCTACAAGATTGTAATTTCAAACCCTCTTTAATGGTAAAGTCTGATGGCACTTTTAGAAAGTTAGGTAATTTCTTTTCACAGTTCAAACTTTGAACTGGGTAGTTCAGTAACAAATACCGGAAACACAAAAAACAGTATTTAATGCACCTATTTCACAATGAAAATAGGCTACGAATGCAAAATAACACACCACACTCTTCTTAATCAGTTTTGTATATTTAAAATCATGTTTTTGACTGATATGTATGATTACCTTCATATATGGCTGTCACAGATAAAAAAACACATGAGACACGACTTTAGTAAAAAGAGTGGCATAAAGTGCAACAGTGTTTTATATTCTATACAATTCAACAAATAGACAAAATATACAAATAACTGTCCTTTTCATCAAATGGTTCAACATCCACCCTCCAGCAGCATTAGTTCAATTTCAGGATGGTTTGACCTAGGATATATCAAGATATTGTCGGCGTTTCTAAGCTCGGTGTATGTGCTAGTGAGTACCCATCACGCCAGGTCTTTTTTAGGACTGGTGAAAGTATCGGGGTACAGCCAAGCAGTAATAAGCTCACAGGACCTCCTCCACACAGGGATAGAGTCATATCTGAGACGTCAATCAAGTAAAAGTCTTGTCAAGTCACCCAATTTGTGATTCAATGGGTGCCAAGGGGATAACAACTGTAATCTTCCAATGCAAAATCGGCACTTAGGCAAAGTCCCAGTCCACTTATATATATCACCAGGCATCTTAGGTCCGCTACCATGGAAACAATGTTTCAGATGCTGTGAAAAATCCTAGTCCACTTTACATGCAATTAATTCTCCAGAATCCAATTCCGAAAGTACTCCTAGCAATGAATGTGAACTCTTTGCGGCGTGACTCCAATTCCAAAAGTACTCCTAGCAATGAATGTTAACTTTTCGTGGCGTGTCTGCAGTCACGTCACAAAGAGTTCGCAGTTAGTGCTAGGAGTACTTTCAGAATTGGATTTTGGCGAATTGATTGCTTGTAAAGCGGGCTAGGATTTTGCCCAGCATCTGAAACGTTGTTTCCATGGTGGAGGACCTAAGATGCCTTACACCTAACAAACTCGAATCTGGAGATAAATAGTTTCTAAGTGACTTCGAATAGACCAGAGAAGAGCTCAAATTGTCTTTGATGTCACTCGGAACCCAGAGGTAAAAACATACCTATTATCCTATTATTCACCTTTTACTCATATATATGTGTGTATATATATATATATATATATATATATATATATATATATATATATATATTATATATATTATATATATATATATATATACATATATATATACTCCATCAAATCCACACAGACCCGGCGAACACTTTGTAGAACGGGTGCCTCCAATACAAGAGTGTGGCTCGTGTCCTTAATATTCCATCAACAAATCTCTTAAAAGAGATTACGGAGCACTCAGCGGGTTTTTACATGTTCATTTATTAACCATACAGACACGTTTCGGCGTAAGCCTTTCTCAATGCTGGTTATTGTTGGTAATGTCGTTAATCATGGATTTATATGCATCGCAATTGTCTGTTATTGGTAAGTCCATTCATAGATAGTGAAAGAGGACTGATGCTTCTTTTTTTAAAGTTCCTAGAAGCATCTGCCATTACTGTGAATGTTTATTATTGGCCAGGAGATACTCGTACAATTTTTTTTCTTAAGCTTAAGTAAGCTTAAGTAGATGTCATTCCTCAGTTGGCACGAGCGCCAAAAACAACTCAATTTCATAACAATTCAACAGTTATAGGCATTTTCATCCAAAGACGACACACCAACTCTATTTACCCTCGTTCGGCCGCAAAATCCTCTTTATGCATCTCAGACCCGTGGTTGTTAGTTTGGTAACCGGCACTCATCCATTCAATAATGTTCCAAAGCAATGTTGGCGGGTATGCCGATCTTTCCAGGTTGCGGTGGTTCTGCCAGGTAAAAACATACTCCATCAAATAAATCCACACGGACCCGGCGAACACTTTGCTGAACGGGTGCCTCCAATACACGAGTGTGGCTTGTGTCCTTAATTTCCATCAGCACATCTCTTAAAAGAGATTATGAAGCACTCAGCGGGTTTTTACATGTCCATTTATTAACCATACAGACGTGTTTCGGTATAAGCCTTTCTCAATGCTGGTTATTGTTGGTAATGTCGATAATCATTCATTTATATGCATCGCAATTGTCTGTTATTGGTAAGTCCATTCATAGATAGCGAAAAACGGCTGATGCTTCTTTTATATATATATATATATATATATATATATATATATATATAGCCCCAAGTTGTCTGTTTCTGCATCTGCTTTCAAATGCTACACAGAGGCAGAGGAGTAATGGGGGAGCCAAACGGTAACGAGTCACAATATCGAAAAAAAATATATAGACTGGACAGAATATCGAGTTTTTAATATAGAATGGACAGAATATCGAATTGCAAAAATATAGTGGTGCAGAATATCGAAATGCAGGTAAGAAATATCGAGTTCCACAATATCGAAGTCAGTAATATCGATTTTTTTTTAGTGTTTTAAGTGTTAGTATATGTGTTAAAAGTATGTATTATTTTTGTAATGTATGTTTGAATTTTGTAAAAGTAATTAAGTTTATGTTAATTAATTTTTGTGTAATTTAATTCCGTAGCGGGTTGTGGGTTTATAGGGGAATAGGGTGGGAAGTAATTTAATTATAATATATATTTTTAGCATTATTTAGAATTAATTAATTATATGTTAATTTTTTTGCGTAATTTAATTCTGTAGCGGTTTGTGGGTTTATAGGGGAATAGGATGGGAAGTAATTTAATTGAAATAAATTAATTTATTATTTCATTACTTAATAATTTAATATTTAATAATTTATATTGTTAATTAAGTTAATTAATTTATTATTAATTAATTAATTATGAATTGATTACTAATAATTAATTGGTAATTATGTTAATTGTGTATTTTTTCCATTAATTAGATATTAATTATTAACAATTAATTTGTAAATATGTTAATTAGTTATATTGTTCATTGTAATTCATTAATTAATTAATTATGTTAATTTATTAATATGTTACAATATTGTAGGTGATGTTTATAGGGGAAATGGTGGGAGGTAAATTAATTTTTACAAAATAATTAATTGTTAATTAATGTTAATTATATTGCAGGAGTGGGTATATTAAATTATTCCCCTACGCTATCCAACACTTTCCTTACTGTTGCACTCACTGGAGTGGGAATAGTAATTTTTACCCTCCCGCTATCCAACGCTTTCCCTACTGTTGCACTCACTGGAGTGGGAATAGTAATTTTTACCCACCCGCTATCCAACGCTTTCCCTACTGTTGCACTCCCTGGAGTGGGAATAGTAATTTTTACCCTCCCGCTATCCAACGCTTTCCCTACTGTTGCACTCACTGGAGTGGGAATAGTAATTTTTACCCTCCCGCTATCCAACGCTTTCCCTACTGTTGCACTCACTGGAGTGGGAATAGTAATTTTTCCCCTCCCGCTATCCAACGCTTTCCCTACTGTTGCACTCACTGGAGTGGGAATAGTAATTTTTACCCTCCCGCTATCCAACGCTTTCTCTACCGTTGCACTCACTGGAGTGGGAATAGTAATTTTTACCCACCCGCTATCCAACGCTTTCCCTACTGTTGCACTCCCCGGAGTGGGAATACTCATTTTTACCCTCCCGCTATCCAATGCTTTCCCTACTGTTGCACTCACTGGAGTGGGAATAGTAATTTTTACCCTCCCGCTATCCAATGCTTTCCCTACTGTTGCACTCACTGGAGTGGGAATAGTAATTTTTACCCTCCCGCTATCCAACGCTTTCTCTACTGTTGCACTCACTGGAGTGGGAATAGTAATTTTTACCCACCCGCTATCCAACGCTTTCCCTACTGTTGCACTCCCCGGAGTGGGAATACTAATTTTTACCCTCCCGCTATCCAACGCTTTCCCTACTGTTGCACTCACTGGAGTGGGAATAGTAATTTTACCCTCCCGCTATCCAACGGTGTCCCTACTGTTGCACTCACTGGAGTGGGAATAGTAGTTTTTACCCACCCGCTATCCAACACTTTCTCTACTGTTCCACTCGCTGGAGTGGGAATAGTAATTTTTATTTACCCGCTATCCAACATTTTCCCTACTGTACCATTTGAAGTGGAAATAGAAATTTTATCTTTTACATTATGCAATTTTTTTAGTATTGTTATATTTAATGTAGTGTAAAATATTTTTTTTTAATTAATTTTAATGTTTTAACTTATTATATATAATTTATTTTTATATTTATATTATAGGTTTATTTAGATATATATGTAATTATATTTAAAATTATGTTTTTAACATTTAATAATTACAAATATTGATTATTTTTTAATATTATTAAGTTAATATATATGTAATAAAAAATAAAAAGGCATGTTTATTTTTTTTTTTAACTTACATTTATTATTTATTAATTTTAATGTTATTTAAGTATTTTTAAGTATGTTTTACTTAATTATAGTTATAATTTCATTAATTTTACATTACTTTTAAGAGATTTAAAAAGTCGATATTTTAGCAAACTATATTATTTACAACGATATTTAGGATTCGATATTCTTGTACTTACCTGTTTGTAGATAGGAATTCGATATTCTGGTAGTCTATATTTTGTCAGCGATATTCTGGCAGCTCGATATTTTGATCGTCGATATTCTGTCAGTGATTCGAGCCAAACACACCATGGACTTCCCTTCCAAAGATAAAAACCCCGGTCTGCTACCATCCACCTCTCCCATCCCTTTGTGCCTTTACTCCCCTTCTCCACACAAAGCTGTGCCTCTACAGGAGCAAAGAGCCAGTGCTGCACCGAGAGGCTCTCTGAAGCCCTGTCAGAGCGGCTGAAATTCCTTCATGATGTAGCAACAATTGGAAACACCACTGTTGCTCTGTCACAGCAGTGAATAAGTAGGTTTAGAATATGGTTATTCATGCTAAGCCCTGGTTAGAAATTGGATGAATATCAAATGGCAATACAGCCATATCACAGAAACATAAGGGAGTTGACTTCGCCCTCTTCGAGACTTTGAGACAGTACAAACGTGGGCTTTCCAGCCAGTCATCGTCTTTGAAGTTTTATGTTCTGCATTGGTAGCAGTGAAACACAGAGTATTCATTTGTCTCTCTAGATTTCTACAGCTTCCAATAAGCATGATTCTGTACTGAGCCTTAATCGCCAGTGACAGATCTGTCCCCACACTCTTCACAGGTACAGAAATGGCTAGGCATGGATGGGTTCAATTCATTAAGAAGTGGCTCGTCAATAGTGTGTGAGCTGATTAGTCCTTCCAGAAACCATTTAGAACAAATCAGCTGTATCTTGGAGCTGTCTTGAACTTAAAATCTTTCAGACCCTTTCTGCATCACTCTCTTATTTAGAGTTTGGTGGTCAGGATACTGTGTCAAAACATATATCCAGTCGCACTATTACTAGCGCCATAGACCATAATGCACTTGTAATAGGGCGGACGGGACATCTGTCACATTTGTGAAGGAGTATCTCCTCTGCTGAACTCTAAATCAGGCCCCAAAGGTTCACTCTCTTTGCTTTATTTTGGCAATACGGGTGAGCCTCATTATAATTATGTTAATTGTTGAGCCTTAATAATTCATATACACACGCAGCTCAATACACAGCACAAAAAGATCAAGTTACCAAGATTACAATAAAAATAAAAATTACAAACTACACCAAGAAAACAGAAAGCAAACTCAGCTTACATAAAACAAGAAGAACCAACGGGCCTTATGGGAATACTTTCCACGGCAGGACATCCTTGCTTACTTAACATTAATTTGGACTTTAAGTCAGATTGTTCCCTTTTTTGTGGGCTCAGTCACTCCAGGTTAAGAAGACTACCATAAATTCATGAGATTTGTTCGGCAGTAGTTGGATAAAAAACAGATGAATAAAAAAATTACCTGAGGTTTCTGTGGTCAGAGCACCACAAATGCAAAACAAACAGTAGTTCTTTCCAACAGTCTATTCTCCAAAGCTTTAAATAGTGTGAGATTATTTAAATGTGAAGGCTAAACACAGATCATCTTTAAAGAACACAAAATACGGAGAGTCATGGAAAATGATGCCTGGTTAGTCTGAAAAAGCTGAAGCTTAACCTGGTCTAACCAAAAGGATGCTTGTGGATACCATAGGGATGCTTGAGCGTACCTATGGGATGCTTCTGGGGACCAAGAGTGCCTGTGAGTGCCACAAGAATGCTCCCAGGGACCAAGAGGATGCTTGAAGCTATCAAGAGGATTCAAGGGTATCAAGAGAATGCTTGTAGCCACCAAGAGGATACCTATGGGTATCAAGAGGATGCTTGTGGGTACCACAAGGATACTTGAGCGTAACAAGAGGATGCTTTAGGATACCTATGGGATCTTCTGAGTACCAAGAGCGCTTGTGAGTGCCACGAGAATGCTCCCGGGCATCAAGAGGATGCTTTAAGCTATCAAGAGGATGCAAGGGTATCAAGAGAATGCTGTAGCTACCAAGAGGATGCCTAAAGGTATCAAGAGGATGTTTGTGGGTACCAAAAGGATACTTGAGCGTAGCAAGAGGATGCTGGAGGGAGTTTCACAACTACTGCTGCCTCCTCTGATTTAACCACTAGATTTAGGAAACTGTCTGGAGGCCATTGATTTACTTAAATATCAGATGTCATCTTAATTGACTTTGAACTATTAATACATCTATTGCATTTTTCTGTTGAATACCATTCTGTATATAGATATCATTGTCCAATATATAAGTTATTTACTGCAGTTATTTACACATGCCCGTTGTCCTTGCCAGTATCTTCCTATCATTTCCCACTTCCCCTCCCCTACGCCTCTCCTTACTAGTGGTAGTAAAACCCATTAGGATGCTCATGTGAGATTCTACCTTGTTAGTTGCTGAGAAGTAGAGTAGAAATTGGCAAGACCTTAGTGATGATTTTACCTGACGTCAAATCTACTAGAGAGCTTTAATTTGCTTCATCTTTCTTCATCAAACTTAAACAAATCCCTCATTTTGGCAGTGGTAAAGTTGCTTTTGTTTCCATAAAAAATTTAGGAAAGTCTTCCTTTCCCTTCTATTCCCTCGACAGTGCCCACAGTTTTTGTTGTTGTGCTCATGGAGCCTGGACTGGGAAATGTTGGCCACATGTATGAAAGAAAGAGGACGTCAATGAGCTGTAGAGTTTACCATATGATCGTGGTCAATTTAGTTGTGTTTAGATTTAAAATATCCATTGAAGGCATGTCCAATGCTAAAAAGTTTCAATGTTTCCAGGCATAATCCTACTTGAGCTAGACGTACTCCTACATATTGTCCACAGTTTTAAAGTCTTAGGAAATTGTGAGTTTGCACCATTTTCCACATTTTCTTTTTATTCACAAGGATATTTTTTCCCTTGTGGATAAATCCTTTCCCCTACACCCAATGAAAATATGGAGCTGTTAGGAAAACTTTCTAAACCAATCACTGACCTTCTCCAACATATTTTTTGTAATGGAATTAGGTGTGCAATTTGGGTGAGAAGAGGCACTGGGAGTGTGTTGAATACCCACAGAGTTTGAAATAATTTTGGAATGTTTCTAAATTTCCATATGGTCAAAGCCTTGTTCTTTCCTAGGAACTTCCATTTTTCCTACGATTTCCTAAATTTATGACTTCAGAAAATCCATCTGTATAGCATAATTTCCACCTGCAACAGAAAATACCTGCAGATACCTCGTTTTGCTCACTTCAGTGAGAACTTAAGTGCACAAAGGTTCTGTTTTTTCGGGTCTATGACGCCCATTTGACAGTATCTGCGTATCTGTTGTACAGGTCACTGTGACTGCGCAATGCTGCATTCCATGTTTTGTAACCTCACCATCCACCTCCAACTTTTGAAATCGCTTCCTTGACTTTCATCGCAAAATAAATCACTTCAAATTTGCGGAGTTTTGTACGTGTCTGTCTATAGGATCTTTTTATTTTAGTGAAAAAGTGGAAGTATTTGCATAATATTGAGGCCTTTTAAATATGATTCCACACTTGGGAAAAGCCTCCTTTTGGAATGTAAAAGTCTCGTTTTGAACCTTTATTTTGGTGAAACCGTGAATGTTAGACTTTTCCAGCAGCGTTCTACTAGTACATGTCAAGATAAAATAACTTTACAGCTGTAACAACCTCCCAATCATTTTTTTCAATAGTGCGTTTGCTAACTTTTTCAAAACCATCCTCAGATTTGTAAACAACGTACATTTCTCCTAGTTAGTTCTGAAAATCAAATTACCTTTACGTTTCTGGTCTTTTTATCCATTAGACTCGAGAGGGGGGTTCAAATTAGGAATAAATGAGCCCTCGAGCCCCTGTCTGCAGTGGCATCGACCCTTTTACCTAAACACATTGCCGGTCGCTTCAGGCGCGCAAATATCCCTAGATGCGTCCGGCACCAGGTACACATTTTGGGACTGAGGCGCTCAAAAGTGACTAGTAGCGTGCTCAAAACACATCTGATCAATAGCAGTGAATTTCCCGTGGGGACTGGCTAATGTTTTCTCATCAAAATCTTTAAACCTTTTAAAAATGTAAAGGTTTTACCTGCTGTTGATCTGTTTAGAGGCGCATTGTTCAAGCAGGCTGATCAACAAACAGTGGCAGAAAGTGTATTACCCCGGCCCCGCGCGCTGATGTATTGAGGCTCGGTTAGTTACTGTGGCTTTGTGGTACATTCATTCCCAGTCCTCCAGGGGTTTGCGTCTCTCATTTGGCCAGCAACGAGGTCTGAAAAGATTGCAGTTCATTTCGACCCACAGCGGACGGAAGGTTCATTTACTGGCTTCGGGCAACTCAATCAGGCCGGCCGCTGATGAGTGAGTGACTTGTTCGGAGCGCCAGTCAATATGTGTCGGCCGTGATAGAACGTCCGCATCTGTCGGCCGCTCTTGTCTCCTGCTTTCGCGCCTTTTTCATTTGCTCCAATCAATGCTATTAAAAACACCTAGGAGTTCCTTAACTGTTTTGCCACTGGATTATTTTTAAACAGGATTCTGCAAGAGTGATCCAGTGGTCTGTGTATCTGCGGATACTTTGTTTCCATACGTCGCAGGTGCGGACTCACTGGAGAAGGCCCATTCCTAGAAAAAATCGAGACAATAATAAGAAATACAGAGAAATGGTGGAGTGTGTGTTAGATAAGCAGAAACCATTGAAATTCAGAAATGTGCACTATGTTTGCACCAAATACATAATTGCATTGCAAATACAGAGCTTTGGTTTGCAGGAAACACATACTTATTCGGTCATTAAGTAGTGCACTTTTCTGGCAAATGTTATGCAGGTCTAAAATTACATCTTAGTTTTTTCAGGTAAAAAAAATGTAAGAGTAGACCTTTATGATGTGAGCAGCTCATATTTTTGGCCATGATGCAATATCAAGAGGTTGAGTTTCAAATGTGGCCCGGAGGCTGAAGCGCTAAGGATGCCGCAGCAGGAAGTGACGCATGACTAAGCAGGAAGCATGATGAGGTCAGAGGTTGCGGGAGGATGTCAGAGTGTGGGTTTTGCAGGAAATCGGTGGCACAGGAGACCACCGCCCAAAGTTCTTCCTCTTGAAAGCAGCTTTCCAAGAACAAGAGAGTGCGCGGATGGGCTGTCTGTTGTTGTGCAAGGACACAAAGTAGTTCCTAGCTCAAGGCGGCTGCCCAGTGAGGTCACAGTGCTCAGGTTTCTTAAAGCTACGGTTCTTAAAGTCCTAAATGGCAAAATGGTGATTTAAAAACATTGACATGGTTTCTAGGTTTTTCTCATTTAAGCCGAAGCCGAAGCCTAAGCCTCAGTCATGCCCAAAAGAATGACAGAAAAAAATATTAAAACACTTCGTTATATGGAAACCTCCTTTTCAGTCCCTTTCTGGAGCTAACTGTTGGGCGATTTTTTTTTTAACAATACCTCATTTTATTTCCTAATAGATAGCAAAGCACGACTGAGCCACAAGGCACTGAATTTGTCAAGACAGCACTCTATAAAACAACGTCTCATACCATAGAGAACAGGATGACCCAGTGAGAAATAACTCTAAATGGTTATTACTTGACATAAGGTATTATAAGTGTTTTATTGCTTATTGTAGACCTCTGTTTAGTACAGCACGCTGCACTGCTTGCAAAACACTCCTGCCACTGAGTGTTTTCCTCAAATTGTTCCTGAACTCGTGAATCCATTTATCAATGCACAGTATTACCCCATGTGGATTTAATATTGTAGGTTGTATGTTTGAATATTGAGGATAAAGTTATCGACTTGCCAAAATATCCTGGGCAAAATATAGGACTATCATTATGGGCACATTATATGGTGGCTGGATACATGTGCAGGCTGGAAATAATGTTTCTGGCTGGTTTCCCCTCTCATTAATCCGGCTATCATAAATATTTATTCCCAGAATGAGGAATAACATTTGGACCCTGATTTACTGGGTCGAATTCTGCATGTATTGTCCCCATTTTGGGGACAGTGACAATTCCAAGCCGGGGGTGCTTGGTGGGGGCCAGATGGCCGGTGTGTGGAGACCGTCAGAGTGCAGCAGAGGTTATGGGCTGGCAAGAAAGAGTGTTCCGTGCTTTCCTGTGCCATTGAGGGGGTCGGGTATAGCCGAAGCCAGGCTGAAATCAAGAAATCTGTGAGTACACTGGCCGGGTATAATTGGGTGGGGCGGTATCCCACCGGGCAATACCACTTTAACTGGGGACTAAGGGCCTGATTTAGATCCTGGCAGACAGGTAACGATCCTATGGGATTTATATTTCGGGGGACGGGATACCTGTCACCGTTGTGACGGAGTAACCCATCCGCCAGGATCTAAATCAGGCCCTAAATCTTAACAGTAAGTATGTCTAGGAAAGTAAAGATTTACTATTCTTAACTCCACATCCATGTGCGTTTAAGATGTATAACTTCAAGTTACATAGATGTTAAATTAAGAAGAGGACTATACATATACATATGTGTATATATATATATATATATATATATACACATATATATACATATATATATAAATATATATATATATATATATATGTATATATATATATAAATATATATATATATCTTCTGATTTGCCGCACTTAGCCGATCACCTTCCTTTCGACGACGGTGCCTGCAGCGGTGGCAGCAACCGCTAATTATGATCCACACTAAGCCTAGCGAAAATACCTTAGTGGGGATGTACTCGGCCAATACCTAGTTAAGCATCCCATTGGTCTATATATGAGACACACGTCACTTACTTGAAAAAGGCTTCGCCGAAACGCGTTGTTTGTGGGCACAATACATTTGTGTTCTGTCCTTTGGTGTGCCGCTGTCTTCTTTTGGGAGTTCCCGTACAGACTGTGTGGATCATATATATATATATATATATATATATATATATATATATATATATATATATATATATATATATATATATATATATATATATATATATATATATATATTTTATACACGGGCAGTGATAGCACCAGAGTAGTTATGGCAAGGTCAGAGTTTCAATAGGAAAGGCATTTCTTATTTTCTTAATAATGAGCTGATAAGAAGCCTGGTTGATGGTGAGGCGTGGAACTCTTGGATGCTGTAAATGATTTAAAAAAAAAAACAACAAACAACAGAAAATCACTAAAAAATAAGGTTAAAGTGCGGTTATCGTTGCAATGTTATAACACCTTATTGTATGTTTAACAAAAACCAGAAATGTATCTGAGAAAGCACAGTTAAAATGCAGTTATGAAATTAAAAATACAGTGAAATTAACAAGTTATGGTTGGGGCCACAACCCATAACTCCCACAACAGCCATGTAAATCATAACTCGCACTCTAGATACAATGCTTATGACATCACATACTTCCACCGATCAATAACAACACTGAAACACAAAATGTGATTAAAGTACTTCACCTAAACCAATTAATGATACTACATTCAAAGTTGTCTCTGACAAATTGGTAAGGGTAATCTGTAAGATGATTTACAACATTTGTAATTGTATCTGTTTCATTAAGAGTGAGGTCATGGCGATTGCATTCGGTCGGAGGTATAGTTTGCATGGCTGTTGTGCGAACGAAGAAAGAAAGAGGAGTGGACTTCAGGGCATATTTGCAAGCCCCTATCGCCACTGGAGCGTCACTTTTTCTAACGCTCCGGTGGCGTAGTGCCATTTTCCATATTTACACAGTGGTGCTAAACCACTTAGCATGGCTTAACACCAACTTGTAAATATGCCCCTTTCCGCCGCAGTCCTCTGCGGCAAAGGAGCGTGCAATGGGTGTTTCTGTGGGTGTTCTACAGCAACACTCATTGCTTTTGACGCTGCTCCAGATTTACAACAGCGAGGCAGCGCCAAAAACGAACGCCATGAAATACCAGGCGTTAGAATGGTGATACAAGGATAAATTATTAATTTCTCCTTGTTTTTTGCTCTTTCCATGTGTGCTGCAGCACATATAGAAAGAGCAAATCACCATTATTGATTGTTTATGTGCAGGAAGGTGTTCCTTCCTGCTCATAAACAATCGTCCCTGCAGTGCAGGCAACCTTGCAACATGGCTGACGCAAGGCAGGCATTTTTGCTCCAGCGCTAGGGGAAACACAGGGGTGCACTGTATTCTTGTGAATACGACGCATCCCTGCGTTTTAAAAATGTCAGAGCACTCACAAATTTGGCACAGCTAAGCATTCCGGCATTGTTTTGCAAATATGCCCCTCTAGGTGCAAAGGGAGTATCTCCAAAGGGGCCAAGATTGAAAACAACAAACCAATCTCTGCATGAGGACCAACTATTGAGAGCATTTTATGCACCACAAGAACCGTATATAGGGTACAAGCGTGATACCAGCCGATGCAAAGAGATTTGGGGTTGCGCACAAATATATTTGGTCAATGTTAGTCTGTCAGATACGGTTTTGGAATAGTAACTAGTTCAGTGAGAAAATTGTTACTTGCTACAGTCACAGTTACAGTTTAATTGTGAAATATATCTTTCTTCACTTGTTTTTCTTTTTCTCTCAGCACAAGGAATATCTTTAATTGTATATCGATTTAAAAATAATAAGAACAACCTAAAAAGAGATAATGAAGGATGAATGTAGCACAGAAAAAGAACTGCATCTGTAGGCACTGTAATGCCTTGAGAATTTACTTCGCTCGAATTATCACTAGAGGTAATATTGAATTTAGAAAGTATGCAGGTAATATTAACGCTAAGAGCAAAATAATTTTTTATGAGTAAAGAAGGCAGGAAGCCCACCAAATTTGGGTTATAACTCAGCAGTAAAAGATACCTATGATTCCCTAATAACAAATTAAGATTTCACTGTAAGTTAAAGCCATGAAATGGAGCTCTTTGTTAAAAATAAGGCCTGCTGGTCAATGTTCAAGAGTTTGGAGGTTGGGCCTATGGCCCTCATTACGAGTCTGGCAGTTCACGAACTGCCAGACTCTCAGGGGAGCGGCGGTGGCGGTCTTCCGACAGCCCTATTACGACCAGGGGCCGCTCTCGGACCACCACAACCACCAGGGATCAGAGATCCCTGGCGGAGGCACGGTGGTCTTGCGTCCACAATATGCTTAGTGTGGCCGCTGTGGCCTCGCCAAGCATATTACGAGTTTTGTGTGCGACCACCATGAATAGTGTGGCAGTGAGAAAACAAAGGGGGGCCTACAGGGCCCCCTTGTACCTCTGCACCATGGGGTGTATGCAGGGGTACACATGTGTGTGAATGCACCCCAGTATCTGCACAGCATGGACTGCAGCAGTCCATGCGTGCAAGTACTGATTTTAATGTTCCCATTGCGATGCCTATTTGATAGGCACCGCAGTGGGAACGCCAAAGAATCTCCAGCCAGACAGGGGAAAACTCCTAATCTGGTGGGCGGGTCAACTACGGGTTTGGCGGTGCGGAAGTGGGGCGGTCCCGCTCACACACTGTCAAACTCATAATGAGGCCCTATATGTCTTTGTTATATAAATACTATGCATCCCTAATTTAAAACAAACGTCAACTCAATACACAATGCTATCAAATGAAATTGTAATAACGTTCACACAGCCACCCTTTTACCAGGGATTGGCAATGAATTCAGAACCTCTAGGGAGTGCTGGGATAGGAGCATTTTCCACCTCTGCATGTACCCAGTGGGACTCTGTTCACTGATTACAGCCTCATGATTCATGAATGTGACAATGATACATTGCTCTATTTGAGAGTGGAACCATTCAATCACGAAGGAACTTTAAGCCCTCAAACTCATACATCTGGATGGTGGGTACACCCTGCTCAATGGCCTCTCATACTACAGACTGTCCTCCTTTGGGGACCTCCTACACGCTGCAGCAAGTTCATGAAGGCCTGTAGATATATTATCACCGCTCCACCATCCAGATCCAACTACACTGGCACCACTTACTGGACCACACCATCTTCAAAACAAAGCTCTCACGACCAGCTCCAGCATCACAGGCTGACAGGTTCACCATCCCAGTGGCTGTCAGCACACCTGCAGTTCAAGATTTCTTAAGACTGGAGGCAAAGAAGTGCAAAAAAGAAAAGGAAAAAAACCAAGGCAACAGGCAGTCTCCTTCTAGGGATATGAATTTATTCATCGGGACCACTCATGCCCTGCACAGTGATGTCATCAATGTTGCCATAGAACGTCCTGAGTGTCATAATATGTGGTGTCATAAGCAGTACATGGCGAGGGCGCCCGTTAGAGTCACTTGAGTTAAGTATAAGTGGAGAGTTTCAGTGGTTTCTTGAGTTTAAAACGTTACGTTTTTAACTGACATTTCCATCTAACTATAATATCATTTTAATCTTTGTTTTTTTCAGTGAATTTCTAGGTTTTTTTTAAATGTTAAGTCAGATATTATAACTATTACTAACTATAATGTAATTGTAACCTTTGATTTTTTCAGTGAATATTATTGCTGCACTTAACTATGCCAGGCCCTGCACCCAACCTGCGGCTTTGCATGGCGTGGGGCAGGCCGCAGTGCAGGGACCCCTTGTGGTGGGTTCTATGGCGGCCCTTTGTGGCCTTAAAAATGTTTAAAAAAGAGACCCAAACCCAATTTAATGTTTTTCTAAATAATGCTTTATTGAAAATATTCTGCATCCATCACTATTATTAAACATTGCAATGTGTGAATTTATGGAAGATACATTATTAGTCACTTTTTGACAGTCATGATGTGCTGATAAAGCAAATAAGCCCAGCCCACATTTTATATTTTGACCCTTTGACAAAGTCAGTAGGTCTGCCTTACTTAATATGACACCCTTAATATTGTTACATGACATAGTCAGCCATGCTCACCGGGTCGGTAGATGCCCAACCACGCACCGTGCATGGCCGAAGGTAGTGTCAGACGAGGGGTTGGGTAACCACAGGGGGTTGGGTGCAGGGCCTGGCCGTAGGTAAAGGTAGGTAATGGTAATTTTAGGATGTAGGGGTACGCAGTGGTAAAGGGAGGTATTGGTAAATTATGGTTTAGGGGTAGGGAGTGGTAAAGGGAGGAAGCTAGAACTTGGTCCTGAAAGTGTGCTTTTCGTGACGTGATGTAAATCCGTTCACTAGTTTTTGCAATATTAAGTCTAAAAAATATTTGTATATCTGTACGGTTGGGTTTGAGTGACTCTCGCAAGAGTCTCTCAAACCCAATTTAACAAAATAGAGCGTTCTTATTGGCCCTTGGGGCTTTTTCCCATGGTTCAATTAAATCCCACTGGTGACATGCTCTGATTGGCTGCCAGCAACATGAAGAAAAATGTCACTGGCAGCCATTGCATGACTTGGGGACTTAGCCTCCTGTCCTGCAACAAAAAAAAAAGAAAGAAAACCCCATAAGGTGGCAGGGTAGGTATATCTTCTGGCCAATAAATGAAAAAAATGTGGGCGTTTTTGCAGTGATCCTGCGGGACTCATATATATATCGGCAAACAAGGCTCATGAATAACATGAAAGGGTGGATGGGTGCATGAGTAAGGGAAAGCATGGACCCAAGGATGGGTGTGTGAGTGAAGAGTGGATGGGTGAGTGAAAGGGTGGATGGGTAGATGAGTAGATGGATGGATGAATGAGTGAAAGGATGAATGGATGAATGAAAGAGGTGGATGAATGGATCGGTGGATGAATGGATGAGTGGATGAATGGGTAAATAAAAGAATGGATGGAAGAGTTAAAGGGTGAATGGATGATGAGAGAAGGTATGGATGCATGCGTGGAGTGAAAGGGTGGATGTATGGATGGGGGGATTGATGGATGGATGGATTGGTGGAGTAACAGGGTGGATGTATGTATGGATGAGTAAAAGGATGGGTGCTGGGTTGTCGGTAACCCCCCAACTTTAGTAGCTATAACAGGGGTGAAGTTCTTGATGGGCCTTTTCTGTCTGCAACTTGGAAGACAAAGGTGAGTGATTGATGGATGGATGTAAGTGAAAAGGTGGTTGGATGGGTGAGTGAAAGGATGGATGGGTAGATGGATGAATCAATGAAATAATGGATGTAGGAGGGATGAGTGAAAGAATAGGTGTATGAGTGAAAGAGAAAGTGGATGAATGGATGAAAGGATGATGGATTGAGAAATAATGGATTGATGAGTGAAAGGGAGGGTAGATGGATGGATGAGTGAAAGGGTGAATGGATGGATGCTGACAGAAAGGATCGATGGATGAGTGAGTGAAAGGATGGATGGAATGAGTGAAAGGGAGGATGGATGGATGGAGTGACAGAGTGGATGGATGGATAAGAGAAAGGGTTGATGGATAAGTGAAAGGATGGATCGATGGATGAGAGAAAGGATGAATGATTGAAAGAATGGATGGATGAGTGAAAGGGGTTGGATGGAAGGATACATAATGGGTGAATTGATGAGTGGGTGATAGAATGGATGATGAGTGAGAGGGAGGGTGAATGGGTGGATGGACAGGTGAGTGAAAGCATGGATGGATGAGTGAGTAAAATGATGGATGGCTGAGTGAAAGGATAAATGGATGGATGGATGAGTGGATCGATGGATGGAAGGGTGGATGGATTAGTGAGAGGATGGATGACTGAGTGAAAGTGTGAATGGATGAGTGAAAAGGAGGATGACAACTGAGTGAAAGTAGGATGGATGGATGAATGGAGTGAAAGGGTGGATGGATGGAGTGAAAGGGTGTAAGGATAGATGAACAAAAGGATGGATGAATGACAGAAAGGATGGATGGATGGATGAGTGAAAGAGTGGATGGAGAGGTGGATTGGTGAAAGGGTGGATAGAAGGATGGATGGATGGATAGGTAGGTTTAATGGATGGTGAAAGACAGAATGATGGATGAAAGAATGAATGCCTGACAGAATGTTTAGGTGAAATGGCAGATATCAGCAGGTGGATGGAAGACTGAATGGATGAATTAATGTATTTATTTATAAGTTTTATATAGCGCTAGCTAGACCCGGGGGTATCAGAGCGCTTTACAGAATCAAGAGCCAGGCTATAATCCAGTCACTTCATAAATGACGCACAACAAACTAAGGATCATGTACAAACAAACAGTAAACACACATGGAAATATTTGGCAAAGCGGGTGGAATACAATATGTACACGGACAGCAGCTAGGCCCTGAGGGCGGTTACTGTTAACGGGGAGGTCGCCAATTTGAGTCCTGTGAGAGAACTACCCTCACGGTAGACGGAGGCAAAAACAGAAATAAACAGCCAGCTGTTTAACGGGTTAAAGGGAGACTAATATAACTGAGGTCAAGAGGATGAATGGATACATGCTTGGATGAAAGAGACAAGAGAGGAGGGTTGTGATGATTTGCTTCGGTTGTTTGGTGCCATATGAGCTTTGGTTCGAAGTGGGGGATATATTAATTTTCTGGCTTCTCCCTTGATGTGAACTATGCTAGCTGTAAAGTGTATGGTATAAAGTCAATGTTGCACATAGTGGGGCTTATTTACAAGCCCATTGTGCCGCCGCTGCATCACTTTTTTTAACGCATCGGCGGCGCAATGGGCTTGTCCATATTTACAAGTCCACGCAAAGTCACCCTGAGTGACTTTTCATGGCCTTGTAAATACGGGCCCCTTTCACGCATTACTCTGTGATGGTAGTTATGATGGCTGATATTCTCCTGAGCTATTTTGTACTTACTGTCAGGCCTCTAATGCCATAGTAATTTATAGACCAATATGCAGGAAAACGAACCTTAGATGATGTCATCAGTGATGTCATCAATGATGTCATTTGAGATGTCATCAGTGATGTCTGAAATGATGTCATAGAACATTTCATGAGTGATGTCATATTTGAAGTCAGAAGTAGTGCATGCGGGCGCACAAGTTAAAGTTAGCTCTTCTAACTATATCTGGTGAATTTCTGTGGTTTTTTTTGTTCAAAAAGTTAATGTTATCAATGACATATTCACCTAAATATAATGTTATTTCAACCTTTGTTTTTTTCCAGTGAATTTCTAATGTTTAAAAAAAAAAAAACAGATCCTTTTATCATACCTAAATATAACGTCACTTTAACTTTTGGTTTATTCAGGAGGGGCAACCACCTCTGGCCCCGGAGGATGGGGTCCCTGGGACAAAAGGATGGATAGAGGGGGGCGCACACCCCTCCCCTTATTTATAGCATAGGCCCTGGGGAATGAGATCCCCGTTGCCCAAGGAAGTTCCGGGAGGGGGAGCCCACCCTCCCCTTTATTTATGATAGGCCCAAGGGTTGGGGTCCCTGGGAGGCACAATGATGCACATGGAGGGGGGCTGTGTGCCCCCTTCCCTTTTTAATGGCATTCGGCCCCAGGGATTGGGTCACAAGGTCCTAATAAGGCTTGGGGAGTGGGTGAGCATGGCACTCCTGCCCTTTATGGCATTCGGCCTGGGGATGGGGTCTCCAGGGCTTATTAAGGCTTGGGGAGGGGGCCATGCAACCCCTCTCATTTCCTAAGGAATTCGGCCCTGGGGATGGAGTCCCCGGGGCCTATAAAAGCTTGGGGAGGGGGTTGTGGCCCTACTCCCCTATATTTAATTAATGGCCCCAGGGGACAGGGTCCCTGCAGCCCCTTGTGGCTCAGGAGACAGGCACCCAATATATTGGCCCCGGGCGATGGGGACTCCGGGGCCTGAAGTGTCTCAGGGATAAGGGGCCATGTGCCCCCCTTCCATTTGGAGAAAAAAGACCTTGAGGGATAGGGTCCCCAGGGCCTTGCAGGGGGGGGCTGTGCTAATGGGTTGGATGCAGGGCCTGACCACAGGCTAAGCCTTTTGTCCATGGCCGTGTGCAGTGTGGAGTTGGCTGCTTGCGGGGGGTTGGACGCAGAGCCTTGACACATGACAGGCCTGCAGCTAACACTCTGCTGCATATGGCCAAAGGCCGTGCGTGGCATGTGGTTGGCTGCCTGCGGGGGATGGCTGCAGGGCCTGCGGCCAACCCTCCGCCCCCCCTCCACGGCGCACAGCGCTTGGCTGTGTGCAGCGTGGGATTGTCTGCCTGCATGGGAGTTAACAAAAAGGCCTGGCTGCAGGCTAGGCCTTGAACTCAACCCTTTGCAGTGCACGGACAAAGACTGTGTATAGCGTGGGGTTGGCTGCCTGTGGGGGGTTGGATGCCAAGCTGTTGGCTGTGCGTGGCGGTGGTTGACTTTACAAATGGTAACAAAATTTTACTTTACGTTAAAAAAAAGGTTCACTGAAAAAAAAGGTTAAAGTAACGTTAGAGTTAGGTGAGAATTTCAGTGACAATGTATCGTTTTCAACATACGAAACCACTGAAATTCAAAAGTTATAGTTAGCTCTGGTAACTATACCTCGTGCCCTACGGTAACTATAACCCTCGCCCTTGCCATGCACTGCTAATTACCCCACACATTACATCACTCATGACGTCTTCTATGACATCATTGATAATATCACTGAAACATTTGCAATTAAATTATTGATAAGAAAACTGTGCATGGCAGGGGGGCGCGTTATAGTTACCTTAGGTCACGAGTTATAGTACATACATACTAATTGGCCAAACAACCACATTGCCTCCTTTGCCAGAAATTCTAATAACCCACTCCTTCGTATTTCTTGATTTCTCAATCATTTGCTTGTATTCCTAGTTTGGGGTTCCATGAGTGGCCGAGTGGTGCCCTTTATCTGTAAATTCCTAAGACCTTGTGTAACTATTTCTGCAAATAAATCAATATAATCTCTTGTCTGCACTGGGATACATTTGGATTTGGGTTTGAAATGTGTGCCCCCTTCCTTAGACACTCACAAACCCTGAGCTTCAAAATCAAGTCCATACTCATTCACATCCTTGGTGGACCCCTCCAGTTCCATGAGCTCTTTCATAAAGTCCACATCCTCAATTCGCAAAATGTCACTGTTACGTATTACCTCTCAAGACTGTAGGTTTTACTACCATGCATCATTTATTCATAAAATTTAGTTAACTTCAATTTTCTTACAAATTTAAATAAACCAATTCTAGTCTGGACATAATCAGACTGTGCCTCTGGACAAAAAGATAATCCCAAAGGTATTACCTCTACATTTGATTGTGATAAGGTTTCAGGAGTCAAAGTAATTACCGTTTTGTTGTCATTTTCTTTGACCTCCTTCCAGCCATAGCTCGCAAATCTGTGGCAGTGGCTTTGATCTTATCACGTTTAGATTATTGTAACAGTCTTTATGCAGGAGTAAAGAAGAATACTCTGAAAAAGCTGCAGACTGTACAAAATGCAGCAGCACGATTGGTACTGAAATTACCAAAGGGGTCATCTGCTTCGGAGGCCCTCCAAGTTCTCCACTGGCTGCCAATACATAAGAGAATTCTCTTCAAAATCCTAGTGATAACTTTCAGAGCTGTAAAACAAAGCGGCCCCAAATACCTTAGGACCAGATTAAAAGCCTATGTTCCTGTACGAAATCTGAGATCCTCAACAGAAAATCTGCTAGTACCCCCTCATTTCCGTTTGAAGTCCAGAGGAGGAAAATCTATGGCCGTACTGGGAATAAAAGCCTGGAACTTCCTACCTACCCAACTGAGACTTACACAGATGGAGTCCATCTTTAAGAAAAAACTGAAAACTTGGATTTCACACTATCAGATAGTCTTGCTATGTCCCTTATTTGACCACAGCGATATTAGAGATCACACTCCTTGACACTCAGTCTACCTCCCTCCAGCGCCAAGATGCTCCTTTGGAGTGAAAGCCAGCGCTTTATAAATGACATCATTCATTCATTCATTCATTTACGTTTTCCCATTCCAAGTGGATCTCCCTTTGCATTTCTCTGATCCTCCTATGGCCTTTGCTTCATCTCCTCTTTTTCCTTTGCCTCCTCGACCTATGTTTCCCTTGCGTGGTATGTGATTGGTTTGCCTGTCTATGCATAAAACAATTAAACTCTTCAGCAATGATGGATGGTTTGCTCCTCAACTGAGGGATCTTGTAGATAATTCCTCCGAGCTCAAGTCTGACCCTGTATAACTGACCGTAATGTCCCGTCTAATTCTATTATGTTCTCCCAGTCTTTGTCGTCTAATGGTGTCAAATCCTTTAGAAAAGGTATATATATGCCCCATTTCACAATTATTTCAATCCCCAGTGAATTTCCTTGCTTTTGTTGGTTTTGTTTTATTGTATCTTCATCTCGTTTCAATCTCTCATTCATATTCTGCTTGAATGACGTTACAATTGTCTTATCATCATTTGTCTCAAATTGTTTTAAAATCTCCTCTCTATCCAGCTACGCATATTTTATCAAGATTTTCATCATCGCCCTCACGCTTGTATCATTATGTTCCTTCCATTCTTTCAGTACATTGGGGTGTGTATTATCGTAACTCAGTAAGATCAAATTTCGAGGTACTTTGGGTACTCAGCTTCAACGTGTTTCCTCAAAGAGGCAATCTCTCATCATTTTGATAACTCATTCTTACGTAGTTTGTCCAATCTCTGTAACTTGGCCTGACCCTTGTCCTGGAAGGCTGTCCTGGCGATTAAGTTCCTGCACCGTGCTGCTCACACCAAACAGCTCGTCCGCTGTTGTCTGCCTAGCTTCGCAATCCACCTCCCCATCTTGTGTGCACTTTAAACTCTATCACTTGCCCAAAGTACCGTCACCGGGATAACACAGTCCCACTGGTCATCTACTGATACAATGCATTGGCTCCAAAAGCCTGGAGAGAGCGGAAAATAATCCTCGGTTGTGGAGTAGACACCATTCACGATGAGTTCTCCAACCCCTCATCCCCCATGTTCTTCCGTCCGGTAATCACATTTACACGATTGCCGCATTCCACGTGTTGAGACTCTAATATGCTTCCCTCTCTGTCCAGCATCGGGGGCCCGCTGACCGTAGCTTTCTTCTTTCCTTTTTGCTGGGTGCCGGCTAGCTCCAAAGCACTGACAGTGTCTGGCTGTTGATGGGGCTGCCATGCCCATCTCATGTATACACAATTCTCTTCGCTTTTGGATAAAGAAGAAGCCGGCACACACGTCGGTACGTTGAGCAGAGTTTTCCTGGTGGCAAAAAAGGTGGACTCATCTGCTTGTTTCTACTTCCTCCAAAGCCTTGGTCATGATAAGTGACGCCATCTTAGAGTACACATAAAATTCACCCACAGTGTGTCATGTGATCATAAACATAAAGAACATACTATTGTCTCACTCTTCCAACACTTTCATAATACCTAAATAACTGCGATAATATTGTAACAGGGACTTCATTAATGTCTATTCTTTAGCCCACTTGAACTACATTACTGCTGGTCTTTGAACTTCACAGTATGTATGATACTTATTATCTCTTGAGTACTGTATTTTGATTGACCAGATATTATTTAGGTAGCAATAATAAATGGCACAGTGGAAGCATGCTCTCTGAATGTGTGGCCACAACCTGAACAAAATGGTTGTGTAGTTATGGTTCGTTAAGGTTATGTCCCATCTCCATTAATAAGCATTGGCAAAGCCAATGGGTCTCGCTTTCAAGAGACTTTGTCAATGATTTTAGGTATGTCGCCATGTTGTACAGCAGCACAGCTGCAAAAAAAATAAAGCGATATGATGGGGCGAGCCAGCAACACAGAGGGAAGATGGTGCGTGGGGGCAACACAGACAACGCAGATTGTGGGGGAAAAAAGCGCTATGATGTAGCAGCTGTGTCCGCATCATAGCACTTTTTTTATTGCGTTGGGAGGCAACAGACCTGCTTGGTGTTTGTTGTCAAGACAGCGTCTACCCCTAGCATCTTCTCGCACATAAAGCTCTCTCATGTGGAGTGACGTCCGTCGCTGCTAGATTGCGGCGTGCAGGACGATAGCAGAAGCAGCCCGAGTCATAGAGCTAGGTATGAGCAGCTCTTTGCCCTGGGGCGGCGATGCATGATGCGGTGGGTATCTCTGCATGGGGCCAGTACATAAGCACAGACCGGTGTTAGGAAAGAGGAGACAGCGGGGGGTAGCTGGGGGAGCAATGCCGGGCGAGATGCACTCTCATGGCAAGAGCACCCCTAGCTCTGGCTGCAATGACTACAGCACCCAGGTCCAGCAGCATGTCAACTCAATTTCTAAACTTCCTATGCCTGCAGCTGAAGCAGAGCAGGCACCTCCCACTTACGCCTGACTCCTTATCCCTTTCACTGTCTCTGTGGGAATGGCTGTTGCAACTCGCTATCACAAGACCGCTTCCCCTTGGAGAACTGACGGCGGCTCCCCTCCCACCCTCAACAAAATCTACCACGGCACCAAACTGCTCTGAAACACACACGCACCACCCATTTCAATTCGATGTACTAGGAACAGAGTACAAGCATTTGCAATGCGATAGGTCTCACATTTGTGCAAGTTTAAGCTATTGGCATTGTAAATGACAATGCGTTTTATTTATGTTTTAAAAACATAAATAAAAGGCATTGTCATTTACAATGCCAATAGCTTAAACTCGCGTAAACGCGAGACCTATTGCATTGCAAATGTTAGGCATCACGGAGAACGGAGGGAGGGAGGGCGGAGGGGCGGTGTTTAAGGAGGCCCGGACAACGGGAGGGAGGGTGGGTAGGGGTGTTAAAGAAGGCACGGACAATGGGAGGGAGGGCGGGGGGGTTTAAGAAGGCACGGACAACGGGAGGGCAGGCGGGGTAAAGAAGGCACGGAGGGCGGGGGTGGTGGTACAGAGGCACGGAGGGCGGGGTTATAAAGAAGGCACCAAGGACGGAATGTAAGCAAGGCACGTAGTGCCTGCAGAAAGAGAAACACAATAAAGAAAATAGTGCTTAAGGACTAAATAACAGGTACCGTGTAACAACCGAAGTAAAAGGGCTAGTCGCCATGGGAGGTGAGAAATGAAGAGGAGGCAGTACTAAGGAGGGAGTAACAAGCCTATTTACGAATCAGAAGCCAGCATTTAGGAAGGACAGTGACACAAGCCAATGGCAAATATCGGCGGAGAGTGAGCGGAGCTTCTATTACCTACTCCTCTACAACAAGTCTCCCAGATCAGCGCATGCGCGCTGACTCTAGGCTCGACTTACAAATTGATTGTTTGTTTTCTTAATAACTTTGGTATTGTTCGACAAATCATGAATTTTTTCCCAAAAAAACCTTCATTTACCTTGAGACTTCAAGTTCACCATTGCACTTTTCCTGCAAATCAGTGGTGGGGGGTGTCAAAAAAGTGACCCTTTCCATTTTAACCCTAAAAATATTCTTTGTTCTCCAATTGAGAATAAATCCTGCATGGAATTCCACCACGCTTGCCATACCATGAAAGTAGAGTGGGAAGAGGTGTGGCGCAGCGGCCAGGGCGACTGACTCCGGAACCTGGGGCTCACGGTTCGATCCCCGGCGCTGACAGCAGATCAGCCCAGCACCATGTGACTCTGGGCAATAGCTCGCTTAATCTTCCCGACGGCCCCCAGCGCCGGGACACCTCTCCGGAGGTAGCTGTGCACTTTACAAATACTGGACATTTACTCAAGGAATTGCCTTTACTTGGCTTGATGCAAATTGGTTCTATAGTTTTTGGGAAATTGGTGTTCAAAAGCTTTTTAAGTGGGCGGGAAAGTGTTAAATTATAGAGATATCTGGCTGTTAAGCCACCGAGGTGTGTAAACCCAGTTTCACGCATGTCCATGGACCAAAATTAAACAAAAAATCAAGTCTGATTTGCAAGGAAGCTTTTTCTCCAATTGTCCATTTCGGGTCCATGGACTTTGGATGGATGCTCTCTGATTGGTTGGCCACAACTTCAGGGAAAATGTTGCAGCCACCATTACAAGACACAAGGTCTCATTGCCTGCGTCCTGGGAAAAAAGTTGAAAGGGCGCATAAGGGGCCAGGTGAATACACCCTGATCTCACGACCCCCATGAATAAATTATTTTTAAAAACCCACTGATTTAGCATTGGTGTTTATGGCACTCAGCATAGCCCTGACATCAGTCAAAGCTATTAGCTGTGAACCCAGAAAAACCTTTATGGGTGAGGACTGCAAACCAGTGGCAAGCTTCCTAGACATTTGTCTGTTCTTTCTTGGGTTCTGCCAATCTGAATCAAGGTCACCAGGCCCTGTGGGAAGGCCAAGACATACCCATGAAGCTTGCAGCAGGTTTGCATTCTATTACCATGAACATTGCCATGGGTTCCAAATCCTACAGTAGATAGAGTCCACAAAACCTAAAAAAAAATGGAATGGTAAAAAACAGTCCCTGGCCAAAAGGGATTGGTTGCCAGCACTGTAAGCTGTAGAATATGGTATAAAAAAATGTTGGTTAGCTTAGGCTATAATATCTACATGTTGGTTAAAACAAGGAAAAACTGCAGAAAATTGTTAGTTTTTAAGACTGCAATTCATAACTTGCACAACAGCAAAGCAAATTATAAGTCACACACCCAATGCAATGCTTATGATTTCACAATATATATACTATTAAATAACAACACATAAAAGTGAAATGTAGTAAAACAACAACACATAATTAAGCCAATTATAGTACATTGTTAGCTGTTACTTTCACAGTGTTGAGGGTTATGTATGTAATCTGAACTGTAGAATTATTTGCAATACTTGTAAGTGCATCCCTCATATTAAAGGTAAGGCCATGAGCATTGTATTTTGTGTTTTGAGTTATGGTTTGCATGGTTGTTTATCGATTGATGATTTGCAGTCCTAACCATTAATTTGCAAATGTAAGACTATATATCTATATGTATAGATATATACATAAATATATATACACACTCACTCATATATATATATAATTTGTCAAGACTGCACAGAATAAGGCGACTCTCAGTAGAATGTGCCAAAAACAGAATTAACAGAAAAGATCAGATCCCAGCAGCGCAAACTATAATTTGAAAGAGGTTACATATTTTTAACAAAAATACCTTTTTCCTTATTCACTTTTTTGTTCCGCAGACGCCAAATCGCTCCTCTGTTGCTGCCATATATCACACAATTTAATGATGAATCGTTTTAAATATTTGTTCAATGCAGTGTATTTATACGAGAAATCTGCATGGTTTACTCATTACCCTCTACAGTGAAATGTGTGCATTGTGGTTTTTATGATCATCCCGTTGAGAGGCAATTACATTTAAATGATATGAAAGATGTAAATAATATGGCAGCTGTAGTTGTTTTATTTTGCCACGGGTAACCTATACTAATTAGCTGTTAAGTGTGTGGAATACATCGCACCTTCGATAAATAACACCACCTTCGATGTTTGTGCACCGACAAGGAAGCTGTCTCAGTTTTACTGTAAAGAAATGTATCATCTACATCGACTGATAAAACTTTTAATCACGGGAACTAAATTGTACTGCAGCTAGGAGACACCTTGCAAGGGTGAATATAGGTAATGGTATGGAAATGTATTACATGCCGAGGCATTGCCAACGTGGTAGAAAAATTTAGAAAACATATACAGTAAAATATAATCAAATAAAATATAGTTAAATAAAATGAAACAAATAATTCAGTTGAATACAAGTGGATTATAAACACGACATGTTTAAATGCAAGTATACGTGCCTATTATTACAGTTGAAAAATAATGACAATTTCATCTGGCATTTTGGAAACTGTTAATGGAAGGTAATACTCAAAACAAATATAGAACATATATCCATAGTGATGGCAGCGTTGTTGGGGGTAACGTCAAATTGTTTCAAGAAAACTTTTTTAATATTATACAGAAAAAATAGCTAAAAATGGCTTCTTTAAAAAACAAAATAAAAATGCTGAAACCACAAATTAAATTATTTTGTTAAAATCAACCAGCAATTTATTGTTTATTTTACCATAATATTTGAGCACTTTTTAGGTCATTGAAATGAATTATAGAAAGGCCGAACGAACAAGTAATATTGCTGGTTTTAAAAATACAGGGTGGAAATCCCTTTTGGTTAGTTGTTTTAGTCATTTTGTTTTAACACCCTGGTTTTTCTGACTGTGTTATTTTTAGACAGAACCATCTTTATCAAAGAACCAATTAAAGAACATATTGCATTTGGAAAGTGCTGGACAAGGGAAAAACCTTTGAAATTTTGTAGGATGCACTCTATGGGGCATATTCTCAAGGTGATATCGCCGCGTTAGCGGCACTTTCCCTGCTGCTAAAGCGGCAATATTTTTATCGCCGTATTCATAAGCTGTCGCTAACAGCCGTTAGCGACAGCTTTCTGGCGATAGCGGCCGCTAATAACATCGCCAACGATGTTAGCGACAACTAACGCTAATCATATGCAATGTAGGCGTTCCCGTGTTAAAACGCACGCTAACCCCACTGCGCGATATTCTCAACGATCGCCCGGACCGGCGATGCGCTAAAAAACACACGCTAAGGCTCGTTAGCTGCTGGAACTTAAGACCAGAAAAGAGGATGTCTTAAAAATGGCGATAAATAGCAGAACATAAGGGAGACTAGCCCAGAGCCTCATCTGAAGACCCACTGATGCCATGGAGGTACTAATCATGCAGCTTGGAGCGCCAAGAAGGCCACAGCAACCACCGCCACTGCCACCTCCCCCAGGACCACCACCGAGGCTGCGCCGAATAAGACAGCGGGTCCATCGCCGATGCGTCAGCCTCACAGACTTAACTCCAGAGGATGTCATTGCCCACTACAGGCTCAAAAGGACATCCATCCTCCGCATCCTGACCCAGATAGCCCACAGGCTGACGGCACCAACACAGTGGATAACCAACATCCCTCCACAAACAAAGCTGCTGGTTGTGTTGCACATGTTGGCTTCTGGTACCTTCCAACCAACAACTGCCCGAGTTGGAGGAGTCTCACAGCCAGCCCTATCAAAGTTCCTCACAACTGTCTTGGATGCTATCATCAGCCTGATACCCCAGCACCTTCACTTCCCCAACACTGCGCAGGAACAGCTGGAGACCAAGCAAGGGTTCTACGCCATAGCTGGCTTCCCGCATGTGTTGGGGGCAATTGACTGCACACATGTCCTACTTTTGCCTCCTGCCGACACTGCACACATATACCGCAACAGAAAGCACACACATTCCATCAATGTGCAGGCAATAGTGGACCACCGGGGTCTGTTCACCAATGTCGTAGCCAAGTTCCCAGGCAGTGTGCATGATTCCTACATCTTCCGCCAGTCCATCATCAACCAGCGCTTTCAGGATGGCGCATATGGAAATGCACTGCTCGTTGGTAAGTACTAACTGAACACACCACACACCTCAACTCCACAATCATGGAACTCACTACTGTGAGAATGCACACGTTCCAAACTCACATACAACATGCCAATCAACATGCCCACCTACCAGACACCACAACATAAGTAACTGTGGTAACTGGGGCCAGCCATGTAGACAAACCATCCCCAAAGGCATAGCCCCTCTGCCACACAATTGCAAATGTGGGGAGAGCTGGGAACCAAGTATGTGCGATGGAGGTACTCGACCTATGAAGAAAGAATGTACACAAGGCCGAGTGTGGCGGTGGTGTGCTGGATAGTCTTGAGTGTGCAGAGCACAGGCATGTCCATGTGGGCATATAGTGCGTTTCCATTGTCCAGCCTGATGGCAATGACAGCGTTGGTGACTGTCCTACCTGACGGGGGTGGGAACCATGTGAAGGTAGCATGAAGGATGCAGAGGCCGTCGAAGCAGCTGCAGGCCACTGCGTAGACCTGTTTGTACATGGAGAGGGAGGAGTCGAGTACGATGCCTAGGTACCTAGAGTTGTCATGTGGGGGCTGCCGAAGGCGGTGGACCACCAGGTGTTGCCACATGCTGATGGGGTGGTCAAGAGGATGAGGACTAATGTCTCCCCTTTGTAGAGCACCCCCCAGCTGTTGAACATCCATGTTGCAACTTGCTGCAATCCTCCCTGGAACCCCAGTCTGGTGTGTGTTTGCGCCTTGTTAAGGGAGAGTATGACCTTGTAGGTGATGATGACCAATGGTTCCCTCCATGTAGCTCCAGTTCTACTCCAGGCATCTGCAGATACATCTGTCATCTTGGATGTTGTTGGTGACCGAGGTGGCATTCATTGCACGATGTATGTTGGAGTAGCATATTGGGGCAAGTGTGTATGCGCATTTGGAGATACATGTGTGGTAATTCCGACCAGTGCTGTTGGCGTTGCCTGCAGCGGTGTCGGTGTTGCTGTTGATGGTGGAGTGTACCAGAACCTCGGGGACTCAGCTCCAGTAACTCTGTGTGGCACCGGCTGTGGGTTTGGGTGTCATGGGGTTTCACGATGAGTAAGTGTACGCTGTGCTGGTCACACCATGGGCGTTGAGTGGTGTTGATGAAGTGGACGCAGTTTCCACATGTGAAGATGGGGTCAAAGGTGTGCCCTGCCTTGTGGCTCAGTGTTGAGAAGAGTTGGCTCAGTTCGATGTTAGCAAGCATCTGCCAGAGGGTAATGGATTTGGAGTTCCTGTGGTATGTGAGGTGGAGACTCCGCTCATGGATGAGTACGTAGTCCATGGAGTAGATGACGTGGCGTGTGATGATGTTGATGGTGATTGCGAAGCGTTCCCGCCCTCTGTGGGCCCTGCAGGTGAGGGTGCCACTGACTCTTGCTTTGTGGCAGGTCTGGATTGGAAACTGCAGGTGTTGGGCGGTGGGGAAGGTCTAGTGGCAGCGGCAGCAGCTGAACAGAACGTGAGCCGTGTCTGGTGTGGCCCATTGGCATCTAAATGTTCTCCTGGCGTTGACTGCGAGGAGTGCGGATGAGTGGTAGCGCTAGACGTTAGGAGAGCCAGGGACCCTGCTGGTGTAGGTGTCAGGCATGCGGACATGTACAGACAGGCCTGACATTGGTGCACTGTTGGAGTGCTAGTGATGCAACCGCGCAGCGCACACAAGTAAATAGGCTCGGGGGAGGGACGAGCAGCTGTGAGTCAATGTAATTCGCATTGATGCTGGTCATTTTGTCAGAAGCTACACATGGCAAACATTAATCCCAAAGTAGCACCAATCACACACCACAACACTATTAACACTGCCCACACAGCATGCATAACTAATAATGGACACATCTCGCCATTACATGTTACAGGTGATCAAGGATATGCACTCACCCCATGGATGATGACACCCCTCCGAGCCACCAACACCCAGGCCCAGAGGCAGTATAATTTGGCTCTTGGACGCACCAGGGGCATTGTGGAGCACACATTTGGCGTGCTAAAGTCACATTTCCGGTGCCTTGACATCACAGGTGGAAGACTGCTGTACAGCCCAGAAATAGTGTGCAAGATTATCATAGCATGTTGTGTATTGCACAATATATGTGTACGCACCAATACCCCATGGATCCAAGTGCCAGATGCACCGGACGATGCTCAGGATGATGAGGAAGATGAGGCAGGTGGAGCACACCCCACAGCTTCTGCAGCAGGAACAGCCCGAAGGAACAGAATCATAAACAGTTTCTTCACCTGAGCACGTCACATCGTGACTGTCCTTAGCAATCCTATATCAGTTCAAAATGCCCCCAAGCACAGTATATGTAAACAAAAAACACTACACACATACCCTGTGTGCATGTTTCTCCTCCACATGAGTACATCACCCTGACAAGTGTAAGTGTAACATTAAGTGGTAACAATATCACAATTTTAAACTGATGGTGGATATGTCACCTCTGAACAGAGATACTGTTTAGGGTGACATTTGTTCTAAACTAGACATGTTAGGGTGTCAAATGTGGTACGAAATTCTACTGTTCAGCGTGTCATATTTGGATACAAATTGCATATAGGGTGTCAACAGTGGTAAACTATGAATATCAGGGTGTCATTTGGGGACAAATATGAAATTAAGGGTGTCATTTGGGAACAAATATGAAATTAAGGATGTCATTTGGGGTCAATTATGAAATTAAGGGTGTCATTTGGGGTCAATTATGAAATTAAAGGTGTCATTTGGGGTCAATTATGAAATTAAGGGTGTCATTTGGGGTCAATTATGAAATTAAGGGTGCCATTTGGGGTCAATTATGAAATTAAGGGTGTCATTTGGGGTCAAATCAAGCTTTTCATGGAGTTCTTTGGGACAAGAAATGAAATTTCATCTAAGACTGTTCATGTGTGTAAGAACTTGCACTTAGCGTGCAAAAATGCCTGCATTTCCGAAAATGCGATGTATTTTTCATACTAGCGATGGAAAATACATCGCTAAACACATTGAACTATACGAAATGTTACCCCAAAGCCTTTTTGCGTGCAGATTTTCATCGCTATGTCAAAAAATGGGCCGCATACACACAGGAAGTGATGTCTGCATGCTTCCTGTTTACTGGAGGAGTGCTGCGCACTTTCACTTTCTCTTTTGAGCACATTGCTGGTCATTGTGGAGAGTGCTGGAGGTGTTTGGTGGTGTGTGCTGCAGATTGTTGAATTGGAGAGTGTTGCTGTGTCCTGTGGGTAGTGTCCCTGTGAAGTGTGGTGTACCTGTTTTTACGTGTTCAATTGTCTCTTGTCCTCAATCTTGTCGGGTGTTTGTCTTGGGTAGTTAACTTATTGGGTAGTTGGTGGGTCTGTTATATTGGGTTTTGATTTGTGGCAGTGGGTTTTGGTGTGTGCAGGGAGATGGTGGGTGTGGGCAGGGACGGCAGGATGTCCGAGGGGGCATTGGGGGGCTACTTCTGGTTGATTAATTTCTACCTGCCCCGGATGGTGGAGATGGGAGGCCATATCCTATCCGGATATGAAGTCAAGGTGCGGAAGGTCAGGTGGGAGCGTGTGCGGGTGCAGATGCTGCGTGTCTTTGGGGTGGACAGGACTGTGCGCCAATGGAAGCACCGCTGGCAGGATTGCCTGGCCCGTGAGGGTGACCTGCTGGACCACCTGGGAGTCATCGTTGGCCTACAGTGTGGTAAGTTGAAACTCCAAATTTAATTATGAACACTGTAATATAAAGCCAGAATTTCCGTGTGTGACACACTGGTGTCCAAGTGCTAAAATGTGGCAGAGTGAGACAGAAGACGTCATGCGTTCACGCCTAACGTTGGCACATCAGAAATACAACGCTGCATCATATTGACAAGCATAGGGTGCAGGTTGGTGTTATCCACTGCGCTGGCACCATTGTGCAATACTGCGTGCAGGACAAAGATTGTTTGTGCACAGGAAGGGTGACTGTACCTGAACAATCCAAGGCATTGTTTCTGGGACCTGTGTGCTGCACAAAAGGAAGTGTACAAATGCTGTGCACATGAATATTTGTATGTTTGCTACGCTTCCGTTGTACATATGCTCCGTGTGACAATCTTTGAAACATGTACAATAGCTCATAGGTAATAGGACATCCCCAGAGTGCCATACACCAGCAACACCTGTGAAACAGCCTTGTGCGATCGGCAGCGATGCAATCGTACACAGAGCATGTATAACATCATGTTGTGTGTAGAAATGGGGCCTTGTGAATGTGTCACACAACTAGAATGCGCAAGTTTGCTAACATTGTCGTCTTGTCTGGCCCGACTCAGCATTCACAGGTCTTGTGTGAATGGCAGGCAAAGTAGACCCAATCATTTAGCAAACATGTTACGCAACAGTACAGTTACGGAGCATTGTCTGTAATGGTGATGATATGTAAGAAGAATATGACACGTGTGATTTCACGTCTGATACCAACACATATTGGGTTTTATGTCTCACAGCTGGACGACCTCTCATCACGCAGGGGGACATAGACAAGTTCAAGGACCTACACGCCACTGGTGAGTTTGGACATCATATATTGGCATAGTGCGGTGTCATGAATGGCTCGCTAAAACAAGCGATGGCGTAGTATGCAGTATGGGTGTGTATCACATGTACCTTGGCTACAGTGTGATGATGTTTTGTTGAAGTCATAAGTGTGTATGAATCAGTAAGTTAAGGTGGAGCTCTGCATTTGTCTTCCAGTTATAACTTTGCACATCCCCAGTCAGTGATACACATGTAAATTAGGTCTATGGGTTCTGTCACTACAGCACATGCATGTGGATGACAGAGCGCACTGATTGGATAGGAGACATGTAAGTGGTGTAGCTGATGAGTATCAGCAGACATGGAATGCATGTTCATCCTTGACTGAGATGACTGTGCAAGTGTGACCGATCATGCACAAGGAGGCTGTGGTTTTCAGGCCGTGCGTGCTCAGACACAGGTCGTCAAAGTTATTTCGCAGGTATGCTGCATACCAGCTTCACAGAAGTAGCAGTGCATAGTTCTGAGCCAATTATATCAATGGCACGTTCCACAAACACCTAGCAAAGATAGCCCAAAGAATCACATAGGCATGTTTGGCCACTGCAATGGTGTTGTCATGCTTCCTCCTTGGGGTAATTCCCTGCTCGACCCTGGCTCAGGCGAATGAGCCCCTCTGTACAATTTGGTGACATCACTCCGCATGCATTTACCACGCATGCTTTAGTCCTGCAATTATTGCTGTGTGTTAGAACCGGGGTCACCGATTCCGACACGGTAGCTTGGCGTGAGGCAGGCAGGCACCCGAAGGCAATGTGTTAAGCAGTTGTGCAGCACACACTCACACTGACTCAGTAATACGCACGCAATGAAGAGACACCACACCAGGCTGTTTTATAAAACAAGACTCTTTATCTAACTCACGTCAGAGCATTAGGTAGGGCAGATAATCTCAAGGCAATAGCAAATTCACTTCACTCCATAACATGAGTAAATTCCTTCAAGTACATTAGAACATTAGAACATTAGAACTTCCTGCAGGTCAAAAGAAGCAGTAGCATTAGCCCTCTCAAAGAGCAAGTATCACTGTAGGTAATGCAGTGCATGGGATAACATAGGCATAAGCACATTCAGGTACATCCAATTCAATAAAGACCTTAATGCCGGTATGCAATGCACATTAGAAACACTCTCAATAGGGTAACCTCCCTGATGTAGGCATTCAACTCCAGGAACACCCATTAAGCATGGATTCTCTTGCGAGGCAACAATTCCATCAGAGTAGGTACGTCAGCTCATTGAGGCACCGAGCACAAGCATTAGCCTAGGCAGGTGTTGAAATACATTAATAGCCACTTCTGCAGTACAACTGGAACCCACCCGTGTACTCAGGCTCAATAGGGCAGGTAATAGCAAGCGGCAATCAGGTCACATTTAACTTCACTTTAGGGTCCGGTCTCCTGCACACAAACACAGAGGGAGCAGTTGCAGATGGCAGTACCCTGGGGCATCGGCTCCTCTCGCGTATATTTAGTGCAGGGAGGTTGAAAGGGGAGGTGCCGCGGGAACTGGTCTCCGTAATGTCTAGGAATCCCCCCAGTCCTCCCTGACTCACCACACGGTCTTGAGCAGGGGACTCGCAGGCACCAATAGCGCCGGACGCCTCCTCCCCGGTCAGCCCGCTCCTCTCTTCACGTGGGGCTCCGGCCAGGGGAGGCGGGTCGGCGCGCTGATGACGCTGATGGTATGGCAGGCCTCGCTTGAGGAGGGGGGTGGCAAGGCCGAACGAACAAGTAATATTGCTGGTTTTAAAAATACAGGGTGGAAATCCCTTTTGGTTAGTTGTTTTAGTCATTTTGTTTTAACACCCTGGTTTTTCTGACTGTGTTATTTTTAGACAGAACCATCTTTATCAAAGAACCAATTAAAGAACATATTGCATTTGGAAAGTGCTGGACAAGGGAAAAACCTTTGAAATTTTGTAGGATGCACTCTATGGGGCATATTCTCAAGGTGATATCGCCGCGTTAGCGGCACTTTCCTGCTGCTAAAGCGGCAATATTTTTATCGCCGTATTCATAAGCTGTCGCTAACAGCCGTTAGCGACAGCTTTCTGGCGATAGCGGCCGCTAATAACATCGCCAACGATGTTAGCGACAACTAACGCTAATCATATGCAATGTAGGCGTTCCCGTGTTAAAACGCACGCTAACCCCACTGCGCGATATTCTCAACGATCGCCCGGACCGGCGATGCGCTAAAAAACACACGCTAAGGCTCGTTAGCTGCTGGAACTTAAGACCAGAAAAGAGGATGTCTTAAAAATGGCGATAAATAGCAGAACATAAGGGAGACTAGCCCAGAGCCTCATCTGAAGACCCACTGATGCCATGGAGGTACTAATCATGCAGCTTGGAGCGCCAAGAAGGCCACAGCAACCACCGCCACTGCCACCTCCCCCAGGACCACCACCGAGGCTGCGCCGAATAAGACAGCGGGTCCATCGCCGATGCGTCAGCCTCACAGACTTAACTCCAGAGGATGTCATTGCCCACTACAGGCTCAAAAGGACATCCATCCTCCGCATCCTGACCCAGATAGCCCACAGGCTGACGGCACCAACACAGTGGATAACCAACATCCCTCCACAAACAAAGCTGCTGGTTGTGTTGCACATGTTGGCTTCTGGTACCTTCCAACCAACAACTGCCCGAGTTGGAGGAGTCTCACAGCCAGCCCTATCAAAGTTCCTCACAACTGTCTTGGATGCTATCATCAGCCTGATACCCCAGCACCTTCACTTCCCCAACACTGCGCAGGAACAGCTGGAGACCAAGCAAGGGTTCTACGCCATAGCTGGCTTCCCGCATGTGTTGGGGGCAATTGACTGCACACATGTCCTACTTTTGCCTCCTGCCGACACTGCACACATATACCGCAACAGAAAGCACACACATTCCATCAATGTGCAGGCAATAGTGGACCACCGGGGTCTGTTCACCAATGTCGTAGCCAAGTTCCCAGGCAGTGTGCATGATTCCTACATCTTCCGCCAGTCCATCATCAACCAGCGCTTTCAGGATGGCGCATATGGAAATGCACTGCTCGTTGGTAAGTACTAACTGAACACACCACACACCTCAACTCCACAATCATGGAACTCACTACTGTGAGAATGCACACGTTCCAAACTCACATACAACATGCCAATCAACATGCCCACCTACCAGACACCACAACATAAGTAACTGTGGTAACTGGGGCCAGCCATGTAGACAAACCATCCCCAAAGGCATAGCCCCTCTGCCACACAATTGCAAATGTGGGGAGAGCTGGGAACCAAGTATGTGCGATGGAGGTACTCGACCTATGAAGAAAGAATGTACACAAGGCCGAGTGTGGCGGTGGTGTGCTGGATATTCTTGAGTGTGCAGAGCACAGGCATGTCCATGTGGGCATATAGTGCGTTTCCATTGTCCAGCCTGATGGCAATGACAGCGTTAGTGACTGTCCTACCTGACGGGGGTGGGAACCATGTGAAGGTAGCATGAAGGATGCAGAGGCCGTCGAAGCAGCTGCAGGCCACTGCGTAGACCTGTTTGTACATGGAGAGGGAGGAGTCGAGTACGATGCCTAGGTACCTAGAGTTGTCATGTGGGGGCTGCCGAAGGCGGTGGACCACCAGGTGTTGCCACATGCTGATGGGGTGGTCAAGAGGATGAGGACTAATGTCTCCCCTTTGTAGAGCACCCCCCAGCTGTTGAACATCCATGTTGCAACTTGCTGCAATCCTCCCTGGAACCCCAGTCTGGTGTGTGTTTGCGCCTTGTTAAGGGAGAGTATGACCTTGTAGGTGATGATGACCAATGGTTCCCTCCATGTAGCTCCAGTTCTACTCCAGGCATCTGCAGATACATCTGTCATCTTGGATGTTGTTGGTGACCGAGGTGGCATTCATTGCACGATGTATGTTGGAGTAGCATATTGGGGCAAGTGTGTATGCGCATTTGGAGATACATGTGTGGTAATTCCGACCAGTGCTGTTGGCGTTGCCTGCAGCGGTGTCGGTGTTGCTGTTGATGGTGGAGTGTACCAGAACCTCGGGGACTCAGCTCCAGTAACTCTGTGTGGCACCGGCTGTGGGTTTGGGTGTCATGGGGTTTCACGATGAGTAAGTGTACGCTGTGCTGGTCACACCATGGGCGTTGAGTGGTGTTGATGAAGTGGACGCAGTTTCCACATGTGAAGATGGGGTCAAAGGTGTGCCCTGCCTTGTGGCTCAGTGTTGAGAAGAGTTGGCTCAGTTCGATGTTAGCAAGCATCTGCCAGAGGGTAATGGATTTGGAGTTCCTGTGGTATGTGAGGTGGAGACTCCGCTCATGGATGAGTACGTAGTCCATGGAGTAGATGACGTGGCGTGTGATGATGTTGATGGTGATTGCGAAGCGTTCCCGCCCTCTGTGGGCCCTGCAGGTGAGGGTGCCACTGACTCTTGCTTTGTGGCAGGTCTGGATTGGAAACTGCAGGTGTTGGGCGGTGGGGAAGGTCTAGTGGCAGCGGCAGCAGCTGAACAGAACGTGAGCCGTGTCTGGTGTGGCCCATTGGCATCTAAATGTTCTCCTGGCGTTGACTGCGAGGAGTGCGGATGAGTGGTAGCGCTAGACGTTAGGAGAGCCAGGGACCCTGCTGGTGTAGGTGTCAGGCATGCGGACATGTACAGACAGGCCTGACATTGGTGCACTGTTGGAGTGCTAGTGATGCAACCGCGCAGCGCACACAAGTAAATAGGCTCGGGGGAGGGACGAGCAGCTGTGAGTCAATGTAATTCGCATTGATGCTGGTCATTTTGTCAGAAGCTACACATGGCAAACATTAATCCCAAAGTAGCACCAATCACACACCACAACACTATTAACACTGCCCACACAGCATGCATAACTAATAATGGACACATCTCGCCATTACATGTTACAGGTGATCAAGGATATGCACTCACCCCATGGATGATGACACCCCTCCGAGCCACCAACACCCAGGCCCAGAGGCAGTATAATTTGGCTCTTGGACGCACCAGGGGCATTGTGGAGCACACATTTGGCGTGCTAAAGTCACATTTCCGGTGCCTTGACATCACAGGTGGAAGACTGCTGTACAGCCCAGAAATAGTGTGCAAGATTATCATAGCATGTTGTGTATTGCACAATATATGTGTACGCACCAATACCCCATGGATCCAAGTGCCAGATGCACCGGACGATGCTCAGGATGATGAGGAAGATGAGGCAGGTGGAGCACACCCCACAGCTTCTGCAGCAGGAACAGCCCGAAGGAACAGAATCATAAACAGTTTCTTCACCTGAGCACGTCACATCGTGACTGTCCTTAGCAATCCTATATCAGTTCAAAATGCCCCCAAGCACAGTATATGTAAACAAAAACACTACACACATACCCTGTGTGCATGTTTCTCCTCCACATGAGTACATCACCCTGACAAGTGTAAGTGTAACATTAAGTGGTAACAATATCACAATTTTAAACTGATGGTGGATATGTCACCTCTGAACAGAGATACTGTTTAGGGTGACATTTGTTCTAAACTAGACATGTTAGGGTGTCAAATGTGGTACGAAATTCTACTGTTCAGCGTGTCATATTTGGATACAAATTGCATATAGGGTGTCAACAGTGGTAAACTATGAATATCAGGGTGTCATTTGGGGACAAATATGAAATTAAGGGTGTCATTTGGGAACAAATATGAAATTAAGGATGTCATTTGGGGTCAATTATGAAATTAAGGGTGTCATTTGGGGTCAATTATGAAATTAAAGGTGTCATTTGGGGTTAATTATGAAATTAAGGGTGTCATTTGGGGTCAATTATGAAATTAAGGGTGCCATTTGGGGTCAATTATGAAATTAAGGGTGTCATTTGGGGTCAAATCAAGCTTTTCATGGAGTTCTTTGGGACAAGAAATGAAATTTCATCTAAGACTGTTCATGTGTGTAAGAACTTGCACTTAGCGTGCAAAAATGCCTGCATTTCTGAAAATGCGATGTATTTTTCATACTAGCGATGGAAAATACATCGCTAAACACATTGAACTATACGAAATGTTACCCCAAAGCCTTTTTGCGTGCAGATTTTCATCGCTATGTCAAAAAATGGGCCGCATACACACAGGAAGTGATGTCTGCATGCTTCCTGTTTACTGGAGGAGTGCTGCGCACTTTCACTTTCTCTTTGAGCACATTGCTGGTCATTGTGGAGAGTGCTGGAGGTGTTTGGTGGTGTGTGCTGCAGATTGTTGAATTGGAGAGTGTTGCTGTGTCCTGTGGGTAGTGTCCCTGTGAAGTGTGGTGTACCTGTTTTTACGTGTTCAATTGTCTCTTGTCCTCAATCTTGTCGGGTGTTTGTCTTGGGTAGTTAACTTATTGGGTAGTTGGTGGGTCTGTTATATTGGGTTTTGATTTGTGGCAGTGGGTTTTGGTGTGTGCAGGGAGATGGTGGGTGTGGGCAGGGACGGCAGGATGTCCGAGGGGGCATTGGGGGCTACTTCTGGTTGATTAATTTCTACCTGCCCCGGATGGTGGAGATGGGAGGCCATATCCTATCCGGATATGAAGTCAAGGTGCGGAAGGTCAGGTGGGAGCGTGTGCGGGTGCAGCTGCTGCGTGTCTTTGGGGTGGACAGGACTGTGCGCCAATGGAAGCACCGCTGGCAGGATTGCCTGGCCCGTGAGGGTGACCTGCTGGACCACCTGGGAGTCATCGTTGGCCTACAGTGTGGTAAGTTGAAACTCCAAATTTAATTATGAACACTGTAATATAAAGCCAGAATTTCCGTGTGTGACACACTGGTGTCCAAGTGCTAAAATGTGGCAGAGTGAGACAGAAGACGTCATGCGTTCACGCCTAACGTTGGCACATCAGAAATACAACGCTGCATCATATTGACAAGCATAGGGTGCAGGTTGGTGTTATCCACTGCGCTGGCACCATTGTGCAATACTGCGTGCAGGACAAAGATTGTTTGTGCACAGGAAGGGTGACTGTACCTGAACAACCCAAGGCATTATTTCTGGGACCTGTGTGCTGCACAAAAGGAAGTGTACAAATGCTGTGCACATGAATATTTGTATGTTTGCTACGCTTCCGTTGTACATATGCTCCGTGTGACAATCTTTGAAACATGTACAATAGCTCATAGGTAATAGGACATCCCCAGAGTGCCATACACCAGCAACACCTGTGAAACAGCCTTGTGCGATCGGCAGCGATGCAATCGTACACAGAGCATGTATAACATCATGTTGTGTGTAGAAATGGGGCCTTGTGAATGTGTCACACAACTAGAATGCGCAAGTTTGCTAACATTGTCGTCTTGTCTGGCCCGACTCAGCATTCACAGGTCTTGTGTGAATGGCAGGCAAAGTAGACCCAATCATTTAGCAAACATGTTACGCAACAGTACAGTTACGGAGCATTGTCTGTAATGGTGATGATATGTAAGAAGAATATGACACGTGTGATTTCACGTCTGATACCAACACATATTGGGTTTTATGTCTCACAGCTGGACGACCTCTCATCACGCAGGGGGACATAGACAAGTTCAAGGACCTACACGCCACTGGTGAGTTTGGACATCATATATTGGCATAGTGCGGTGTCATGAATGGCTCGCTAAAACAAGCGATGGCGTAGTATGCAGTATGGGTGTGTATCACATGTACCTTGGCTACAGTGTGATGATGTTTTGTTGAAGTCATAAGTGTGTATGAATCAGTAAGTTAAGGTGGAGCTCTGCATTTGTCTTCCAGTTATAACTTTGCACATCCCCAGTCAGTGATACACATGTAAATTAGGTCTATGGGTTCTGTCACTACAGCACATGCATGTGGATGACAGAGCGCACTGATAGGATAGGAGACATGTAAGTGGTGTAGCTGATGAGTATCAGCAGACATGGAATGCATGTTCATCCTTGACTGAGATGACTGTGCAAGTGTGACCGATCATGCACAAGGAGGCTGTGGTTTTCAGGCCGTGCGTGCTCAGACACAGGTCGTCAAAGTTATTTCGCAGGTATGCTGCATACCAGCTTCACAGAAGTAGCAGTGCATAGTTCTGAGCCAATTATATCAATGGCACGTTCCACAAACACCTAGCAAAGATAGCCCAAAGAATCACATAGGCATGTTTGGCCACTGCAATGGTGTTGTCATGCTTCCTCCTTGGGGTAATTCCCTGCTCGACCCTGGCTCAGGCGAATGAGCCCCTCTGTACAATTTGGTGACATCACTCCGCATGCATTTACCACGCATGCTTTAGTCCTGCAATTATTGCTGTGTGTTAGAACCGGGGTCACCGATTCCGACACGGTAGCTTGGCGTGAGGCAGGCAGGCACCCGAAGGCAATGTGTTAAGCAGTTGTGCAGCACACACTCACACTGACTCAGTAATACGCACGCAATGAAGAGACACCACACCAGGCTGTTTTATAAAACAAGACTCTTTATCTAACTCACGTCAGAGCATTAGGTAGGGCAGATAATCTCAAGGCAATAGCAAATTCACTTCACTCCATAACATGAGTAAATTCCTTCAAGTACATTAGAACATTAGAACATTAGAACTTCCTGCAGGTCAAAAGAAGCAGTAGCATTAGCCCTCTCAAAGAGCAAGTATCACTGTAGGTAATGCAGTGCATGGGATAACATAGGCATAAGCACATTCAGGTACATCCAATTCAATAAAGACCTTAATGCCGGTATGCAATGCACATTAGAAACACTCTCAATAGGGTAACCTCCCTGATGTAGGCATTCAACTCCAGGAACACCCATTAAGCATGGATTCTCTTGCGAGGCAACATTTCCATCAGAGTAGGTACGTCAGCTCATTGAGGCACCGAGCACAAGCATTAGCCTAGGCAGGTGTTGAAATACATTAATAGCCACTTCTGCAGTACAACTGGAACCCACCCGTGTACTCAGGCTCAATAGGGCAGGTAATAGCAAGCGGCAATCAGGTCACATTTAACTTCACTTTAGGGTCCGGTCTCCTGCACACAAACACAGAGGGAGCAGTTGCAGATGGCAGTACCCTGGGGCATCGGCTCCTCTCGCGTATATTTAGTGCAGGGAGGTTGAAAGGGGAGGTGCCGCGGGAACTGGTCTCCGTAATGTCTAGGAATCCCCCAGTCCTCCCTGACTCACCACACGGTCTTGAGCAGGGGACTCGCAGGCACCAATAGCGCCGGACGCCTCCTCCCCGGTCAGCCCGCTCCTCTCTTCACGTGGGGCTCCGGCCAGGGGAGGCGGGTCGGCGCGCTGATGACGCTGATGGTATGGCAGGCCTCGCTTGAGGAGGGGGGTGGCAAGGCTCTCCTTGGACCCCCGGCGCCTCGCAGATGCAGCCGGCGACGGCCCCGGGCCTCCGTAGGCCTCAAGACCCGGGAGCCAATCACAGCGCGGCCTGAGGGTGGCGCGGCCGATGACGCGGCCGGCGCCCTCGTTGCTGGACAACGCCTTCCCTTCACTCGGCGGGCCTAGCGAGGCCTTGTCAGCGATCGCGGCTTCGGTTTACGCGGCGCCTGGGCTGCGGCGGTGATCCTGGCACAGCTTCCCTTCGTTCAGCGACCCCGGGGAAGTGAGTTTGGAACCAGCGCTTCCTTGATTCTTAGCGCGGGGGCCGCGGCGGTGATTTGGGTAGACAGCTGGCACAGCGCTTACACACTTCAAAGCGCAGGGGCTGCGGCGGTGATTCCGGGACACAGCAGGAGCGCGCCGCACAGCGCTCGATAGGACAGTCAGTTTCTCCAGGCCAGCACCTCGTGGGCAGCAGGTTCTGGGGATACAGCGCTAGGGGAGCACCCAGCGCTTGTAACAGGACGCCAAGGAGGTGAAGGCCCAGCGCTTAGAAGCACGGCGCTTTACCTGGTGATCCCCCAGTAGCAGCAGCGCTCACAGGGTCCTCAGCGCTTCAGTCCCAGCGCAGGTGGGAGTAGTGTCTTAGTTGCAGTTTCTTGGTGGTAATTTCTTTGGACGCAGTTTCTTGGTTGCAGCCACTTGGGGGAAAGGGTAGGGGGTTGAGTTGGCAGGCACAAAAGGCAGGATGGTTCCCTGCGGCACACTGGAGTTGGTCTCCTGGGTTTCCCCCTCACTGGGCAAGGTCAGCAGGCTGGCAGAGCCCCTCAGCTATCTTGGGTACAGCAGGGCCTCAGCTCAGTCAGACTCAGTAGTGTAGGTTCCCCCCTAGGCCCAACAGCCTATCGGCAGAGGTTCCCCCAGGTCCAGTGGTGCCCCAACTAACTAGTTAGGTTTCCCTCCACTCCTCTTATACCCCTAGGTCAGGTGACCCTCCTGAAAGGCGGCAAAGTATAACTCCTCCCTGGGCTGGAAGGTTCCAGGAGCTTCTCTCATGTCTGTCTATGTGACAAAAAGGCGGGACGGCAAGGATACAGTAACAGTATGGCCCAGCCTGATCCTAACTACTGGTGCGTGCATGTACAATGGCCACTCCGCAGTAGCAGGGGCCTGTGGCAGCCATATTATTAGGAGAGAGCACCTGCACCTCAGCACTGTTTGGCAGTGGTGAGGCGCCCGGAGACCTAGGTCCAACAAAAAGATGGTGGCAAAAATGAGGCGCAAAGAGAAAAAAACGGGGTAAGACCACCCTAGGGCTGACAGGTCTAACACGCGTCCCCCCCAGCCGAAAGTGGGGAGAGCTACCCAACCCCTAGGGAGTTCTCATCGCTAAGGCGGAAAAACCAAGAGAGACCGTCAGCGTTGGCGTGGTCTACTCCGGGTCGATGTTCCACCCGAAAGTCCATCCCCTGGAGGGAAATGGACCACCTCAACAATTTGGGGTTTTCGCCTCTCTTCTGCATGAGCCAGCGAAGGGGTCGGTGGTCGGTTTGAATAAGGAAGTGAGAACCAAAGAGGTATGGCCTCAGCTTCTTCAAAGCCCAAACCACGGCGAAGGCTTCTCGCTCTATAGTACTCCACCGCTGTTCCCGGGGGAGTAGCCTTCGAGAAATAAAGGCCACTGGCTGGTCTTGGCCGTCATCATTCAGTTGAGAGAGCACAGCTCCAATGCCATGCTCAGAGGCGTCTGTCTGCACGATGAATTCTTTGCCAAAGTCCGGAGTCCTAAGCACCGGAGCGGTGCACATCGCGTGCTTGAGGGTGTCAAAAGCTTCTTGACAGGCAGCCGTCCAGATGACTTTGCGTGGTTGCTTTTTTGATGTCAGTTCAGTCAGGGGGGCCACGATGGTTCCATAGCCCTTGACAAACCGGCGGTAGTAACCCGTGAGGCCGAGGAAAGCCCGGACCTCCGTTTGGGTTTTGGGGGGCTCCCAGGCCAAGATGGTCTCAATTTTGGCCTGGAGGGGTTGCACCTTACCCCCGCCCACCAGGTGTCCCAGGTAGACGACAGATCCCTGTCCAATCTGGCACTTGCTGGCCTTGATGGTTAGGCCAGCGCGCTGTAGGGCCTGCAGCACCTCCTGGAGATGCTCCAGATGGTCCTCCCAGCTGCTGCTGAAGACAGCGATGTCATCCAGGTAGGCAGCCGAGAAGGCCTCTAGGCCAGAAAGTACCTGGTTAACCAACCGCTGGAAAGTGGGCGGAGCATTTTTCAGCCCGAAGGGCATCACCCGAAATTGAAAGTGGCCCTCGGGGGTGGAGAACGCAGTCTTCTCCTTCGTCCGTCCGCCATGGCAATCTGCCAATATCCTGACGTCAGGTCAATTGTACTTAAATACCGAGCTGCTTCCAGCCGGTCAATGAGCTCATCCGCCCGAGGGATCGGGTGAGCATCCGTCTTGGCCACGGAATTCAGACCACGGTAATCCACACAGAACCGAAGTTCTGGTGTGGTGCCCGGGGGGGCCGCTTTCGGCACCAACACCACCGGACTAGCCCAAGGGCTGCTGGAAGGCTCAATCACCCCCAGCTCCAACATCTTGGCTACCTCACTCTGGATGCTGGTCTTGACTTTGTCCGACAGCCGGTAAGACTTGGTTTTTACTGGTGGGCTGTCCCCTGTGTCCACATCATGGGTACACAGGTGCATGATCCCAGGAGTGAGGGAGAACAACGAGAGTACTGCTCCAATACCTGGCGGCAGTCCCTCTGTTGCTCAAGGGTCAAGGATGGGGAGAGGACCACTCCCTCCACCGATCCATCCTTCTCTTGGGCCGCCAGAAGGTCCGGAAGAGGCTCGCTCTCCTCTTCTTCACTCCCATCCGTCACCATCAGGAGGGTAAGTTCTGACCGCTCCTGGTGTGGCTTAAGGCGGTTGATGTGAAACACCCTGTGGGGTTGTCGGGGGGTCTTGAGGTCTACTACATAAGTGGTCTGGCCTCGTCTCTCCAAAATTTCATATGGTCCAGTTCACCGGTCCTGGAGGGCGCTAAGCTCTCCGGGCTCCATGACCCACACCTTCTGTCCAGCATCCAACTCCACCGTCCGAGCATTCAGGTCGTACCACTCCTTCATGACGGCTTGACTGGCCTCCAGGTTGTCGGAGGCTTCCTTCCACAGCTTGGTCATCTGGCTGCGGAACGCCAGCATATAGCTGACCACATCACGGGGAAGCTTCCTAGAAGACTTCTCCCACCCCTCCTTCACAAGACTGAGGGGCCCCCTAACGGGGTGTTCATAGAGCAGCTCAAAGGGGCTGAAACCGACCCCTTCTGCGGCACCTCCCGGTAGGAGAACAGCAGACAAGGTAAGAGGACGTCCCACTTCCTTCTCAAGTCCTCTGGCAGGCTTCGGATCATCCCCTTCAGGGTCTTGTTGAAGCGCTCCACGAGCCCGTTAGTCTGGGGGTGGTAAGGAGTGGAGAACCTGTAGGTCACTCCGCACTCCTTCCACATGGCCTGCATGTAGGCCGACATGAAATTCGTGCCCCTATCTGACACCACGACCTTGGGGAATCCCACTCGGGTAAAAATCCCCATCAAGGCCTGCGCCACCACAGGTGCAGTGATGGTCCTCAGAGGGATTGCCTCCGGGTACCGTGTGGCGTGGTCCACCAGCACCAAGATGAACCGGTGTCCCGAAGAAGTTGGCGGGTCCATTGGCCCGACAATATCAATTCCTACCCGCTCAAAAGGGGTACCAACAACCGGGAGCGGTTCCAGAGGGACCTTCAACTTAGTCCCAGTCTTGCCACTCGCCTGACAAGTTGTACAGGTCTTACAAAAGGTGTCAGAGGCAACTCGCATTCTGGGACAGTAAAAGTGGGGGACCAATCGGGCAAATGTCTTATCCTGGCCCAGGTGTCCTGCCAGTGGTATCTCATGTGCCAATTCCAGCAGGAAGGCTCGGTAGCATTGGGGGACCACTAAGGCCCTTGATGACCCATGCACCGGAGCCTTAGGCTCACTGTAGAGGAGGCCATCCTCCCAGTAAACATGGTAATTACCGGTCCTTTACCAGTCGCTTGGGCTTCGGCCTGCTGCCGCATGCCTTCAAGCGTGGGGCACTCTCTCTGCGCCCGACAAAATTCCTCCCGGGTAGGCCCTCCTTCCACCTGCCACTCTGCAGGGGTTGGCAAGTCCCCCACGGGAACAACCTCCACCTCAGCGGACTCCGGGTCCCATCCATCTCGCAGGGTGCGTCCTCAAAGACGTCTTCTTGTCCAGCAGTGGGCTGGGCCATTGTTTCAGGCTCCAACCCGGGTTGAGTTCCTTGCCGGGCAGCCATGGACCGCGTGACCACGCAGGTCCACCCTGGTAATCCCAGCATCTCAGCGTGGGCGTTGAACTCCACCTCCTTCCAGGCAGTATGTTCTAAGTCGTTTCCGAGCAGACACTCAACTGGCATGGCAGGGCTCACCGCTACTCTCAACAGGCCTGAGACTCCTCCCCACTCAAAGGGAACTTGGGCCACGGGGTAATGACTCAGGCTGTTGTCAGCCATTACAACCGGGTGGAATACTTCAGGAATCACCTGCTCTGGGGACACCAGCTGACGTCTTACCATCGTCATGCTGGCACCCGTGTCCCTCAGAGCCTCCACCTCCTCCCCGTTCACCAGGACCCTCTGCCGGTACTTGGCAGTGTTCGAGGGTACCTGAACCTGTGGGACCATCTCTCTATCCCCCAGGGAAACTAAGGTCAAGCCTGTCCACTCACCCCCCTTACCTAGGGACAACTCCTCCCCCAGCGCTACACTAGCCACCCCGGGGCTCTTACCTCCTGTGGGGGCTGGGGTCCTTTTGCAATACTGGGGATCCCCCTTGTAGTGTCCAACCTCCCCGCACTCGTAGCACCGGACAGTTCTGGGCTGCTGACTCTTGTCAGGGTAAGTGGGTCGGAATCCCTTTCCCCTGCGGTCTATTTTGGGGGCCTTTGAAGAACTCCTTCCTTTTATCTCCCCCCTCTCTCTTCTGGGGAAAACCCTGTCCACCTTTCGGGGGGTCTCCCCCGGATCCCTGGTGGGACACCCGAGTGCTAACCCAGGTATCCGCCTCCTCTGCAAGCTCCCGCGGATCGGTCAGCTTGTGGTCCACCAGGTGTTGGCGCAGCTCCGGAAAACACTTATCTAGGAGGTGCTCGCTTAAAAATAGGTTGTACAGCCCTTTATACTCACTCACTTCGCTGCCACGCACCCAACCCTCCAATGCCTTACGGGCATAATCAAAGAAATCCACCCAGTTCTGTATGGGGAGCTTGTTGGCTATTGCGGAATCTCTGGCGATATTTCTCTGGCGTGAGGCCAAACTTTTTAAGCAGTGCCTCTTTCATGACAGGGTAATTTGTCTGATCACCTTTGTTTAAAGTCAAGAGTGTGTCCCTTGCCACCGGAGGTATGTACCTATACAGGCCTCCCCCCCAGTACTTCTCAGGCACCCCATGGGCTACCAAAGACACCTCGTACGCCGCCAACCACTTGTCTATGTCATCCCCTACACTGAAACTGGCCACCACCTCCTTAGGTAGGTAGAACTTAGGCTCTCGGGGAGCCTCAGCGGGTACGCTGCCATCATTCAAGTTGCCCTGCGCCCCTATCTGTAATGCTCGGAGCTCTAATTCTTTCAGGCTAAGCTCATGCGCAAGCTTCCTCTCTTCAATGGCTAGCCTCGTCTCTTCTCGCTCCTTCTCCATCTTAGCAAGCTCTAGCCTCAATTGCCTCTCCTCCCTCCTGTCCTCGTACTCCTCCACAGACACACTGCTTGCTGACACACTACTGCCTGCCCTGGAACGTCTCCCTGGCAACACATTCTCACTGATGTCTATTTGCAGTAGGTCTAGCTCTCCTGGAGCGTCCGGCTCCCCCTGTTCCTCGACCACTCTCCCTCCCGGGTGGGCCAATACCCATGCCCTCAAGGCTTTCTGAAGCTCCTCTCTCTTGGCGCCTCGCTTGATGGACACTCCCATCCCCCGACAGAACTCCCTCAGCTGCGCCACCGTATACATTTCAAGGTTGGCCAGCTCGAACTCCATCCTGACAGGTGGGGCCCCAGACAACTTAAGGGAAAAAACTACTAGGACGTAGGCAACAGGTTAACCCAGGAGCCTATACAGTCAGGCAGTGAAGGGCAAATTGTTAGGCTTGCGTACAAATAGGTGTCCAATTGCGGCGCACACTGAATCCCTGTAGGGTGCTGCACAAGTCCTTATCCCACCGCTGAACACCAATGTTAGAACTGGGGTCACCGATTCCGACACGGTAGCTTGGCGCGAGGCAGGAAGGCACCCGAAGGCAATGTGTTAAGCAGTTGTGCAGCACACACTCACACTGTCTCAGTAATGCGCACGCAATGAAGAGACACCACACCAGGCTGTTTTATAAAACAAGACTCTTTATCTAACTCACATCAGAGCATTAGGTAGGGCAGATAATCTCAAGGCAATAGCAAATTCACTTCACTCCATAACATGAGTAAATTCCTTCAAGTACATTAGAACATTAGAACATTAGAACTTCCTGCAGGTCAAAAGAAGCAGTAGCATTAGCCCTCTCAAAGAGCAAGTATCACTGTAGGTAATGCAGTGCATGGGATAACATAGGCATAAGCACATTCAGGTACATCCAATTCAATAAAGACCTTAATGCCGGTATGCAAAGCACATTAGAAACACTCTCAATAGGGTAACCTCCCTGATGTAGGCATTCAACTCCAGGAACACCCATTAAGCATGGATTCTCTTGCGAGACAACATTTCCATCAGAGCAGGTACGTCAGCTCATTGAGGCACCGAGCAGAAGCATTAGCCTAGGCAGGTGTTGAAATACATTAATAGCCACTTCTGCAGTACAACTGGAACCCACCCATGTACTCAGGCTCAATAGGGCAGGTAATAGCAAGCGGCAATCAGGTCACATTTAACTTCACTTTAGGGTCCGGTCTCCTGCACACAAACACAGAGGGAGCAGTTGCAGATGGCAGTACCCTGGGGCATCGGCTCCTCTCGCGTATATTTAGTGCAGGGAGGTTGAAAGGGGAGGTGCCGCGGGAGCTGGTCTCCGTAATGTCTAGGAATCCCCCCAGTCCTCCCTGACTCACTACACGGTCTTGAGCAGGGGACTCCCAGGCACCAATAGCGCCGGACGCCTCCTCCCCGGTCAGCCCGCTCCTCTCTTCACGTGGGGCTCCGGCCGGGGGAGGCAGGTCGGCGCGCTGATGACGCTGATGGTATGGCAGGCCTCGCTTGAGGAGGGGGGCGGCAAGGCTCTCCTTGGACCCCCGGCGCCTCGCAGATGCAGCCGGCGACGGCCCCGGGCCTCCGTAGGCCTCGAGACCAGGGAGCCAATCACAGCGCGGCCTGAGGGAGGCGCGGCCGATGACGCGTCCGGCGCCCTCGTTGCTGGACAACGCCTTCCCTTCACTCGGCGGGCCTAGCGAGGCCTTGTCAGCGATCGCGGCTTCGGTTTACGCGGCGCCTGGGCTGCGGCGGTGATCCTGGCACAGCTTCCCTTCATTCAGCGACCCCGGGGTCGGGGCGGTGAGTTTGGAACCAGCGCTTCCTTGATTCTTAGCGCGGGGACCGCAGCGGTGATTTGGGTAGACAGCTGGCACAGCGCTTACACACTTCAAAGCGCAGGGGCTGCGGCGGTGATTCCGGGACACAGCAGGAGCGCGCCGCACAGCGCTCGATAGGACAGTCAGTTTCTCCAGGCCAGCACCTCGTGGGCAGCAGGTTCTGGGGATACAGCTCTAGGGGAGCACCCAGCGCTTGTAACAGGACGCCAAGGGGGTGAAGGCCCAGCGCTTAGAAGCACGGCGCTTTACCTGGTGATCCCCCAGTAGCAGCAGCGCTCACAGGGTCCTCAGCGCTTCAGTCCCAGCGCAGGTGGGAGTAGTGTCTTAGTTGCAGTTTCTTGGTGGTAATTTCTTTGGACGCAGTTTCTTGGTTGCAGCCACTTGGGGGAAAGGGTAGGGGGTTGAGTTGGCAGGCACAAAAGGCAGGATGGTTCCCTGCGGCACACTGGAGTTGGTCTCCTGGGTTTCCCCCTCACTGGGCAAGGTCAGCAGGCTGGCAGAGCCCCTCAGCTATCTTGGGTACAGCAGGGCCTCAGCTCAGTCAGACTCAGTAGTGTAGGTTCCCCCCTAGGCCCAACAGCCTATACTCCGGCAGAGGTTCCCCCAGGTCCAGTGGTGCCCCAACTAACTAGTTAGGTTTCCCTCCACTCCTCTTATACCCCTAGGTCAGGTGACCCTCCTGAAAGGCGGCAAAGTATAACTCCTCCCTGGGCTGGAAGGTTCCAGGAGCTTCTCTCATGTCTGTCTATGTGACAAAAAGGCGGGACGGCAAGGATACAGTAACAGTATGTCCCAGCCTGATCCTAACTACTGGTGCGTGCATGTACAATGGCCACTCCGCAGTAGCAGGGGCCTGTGGCAGCCATATTATTAGGAGAGAGCACCTGCACCTCAGCACTGTTTGGCAGTGGTGAGGCGCCCAGAGACCTAGGTCCAACAAAAAGATGGTGGCAAAAATGAGGCACAAAGAGAAAAAAACGGGGTAAGACCACCCTAGGGCTGACAGGTCTAACACTGTGCCATATATTTAACAATGCAGGCCTCTACAACGCTATCTGTGAGAATGTATTGCCCATTATAACACATTAACCATTATGACTCCAGGTTGACGTTACAATGGGGAATGCCTTGTAACAGTTTGCGTTGTGAAGGACTGCGTAGTGAAATTTACTACAGAGTGACAATAGTGGATCCAAGACATGCATGATTGACAATTCATATGTAACGATGTTTCCCCCTCTGGGCAGCAACGCGTCACCTATTGTGAAGTAGTGGTGGAGAGAGGCCCAGCGCCTCATGTACAAGTCAGTGTTCAGCCACCTGACATGTTTCCATGTGTGCTGCATGATGCAGCACAGATGAAAGTGTGAGTGGGGCTGTCCCAGTATTGCTCCTGTGCCGGTAGGGTAACCTTACTACACATTAACAACCCCCCCTGCACACAGACACCCTTGCACTCTTGTACAAGAGTGCCTGTGTTTGCGCAGACTTGATGCACTGCACACAGTCGCTGGGGGACACGCAGGGCTGCACATGAGCATCGTACATATGATGCTGCACTGTGTTGCAGGAGAGGATGAGGGTGGCGCTACACACGGAGGGAGAATGCCTCCCTCCTCCGATTCCTTGTACATGTCACCCTCAGTCAGGGTATGTCACAGCCCCATCATTTTACACTGACAGTCTAATTTGGTTGTGACTGTATATGTCCCATGCTATTCACTGGCATGTCAGTCTCCCCAGCATGTAGTCACTGATCCTGGATTCAACATTTTGTTATGCAGGTGACTCTCTGAATACACATAGTTAGGCCAGAGTGTAGGCTCCCATTTTTAAGTGATCTTGTATGCCATATTTGAATGGAGAACATTGACAAAGTCCAAAGGACTCACAATTTTCCATTGTTCATATTTTACAGACAACATGATGCCAGAGGAGTCCCACGCCTTCCAGGTGAGGAAGGACCGATACCTCCACATAAAGAAGGTCGCGAAAGGGTACCGCAACATGGAACAGAGGTACCAGGAAGACAAGGAAGCTGGCACTTGGAAGTCGGTGCCCGAGGTAGCAACACGTGGGAGAAAAAGTGGCACACAGGCCATCCCAGGACCCTCTGGCGTCAGTGGTGGGTCCCAGCATGGACAGGCAGTGTCCCATCCCCCTACAACCTCAAACACACAGGGGACAATGCCACCTGCACCTGCCGATCAGGTTGTGACTTTCACTTTGCGGGACAGGAGGACTCTGATGGACAACAATGTGATGCTGGCCGAGCAGACCAGGCTCATGGAGGACATGAGGAAAGCCCTGGGACTACCATGATGCCTGCCCATGTAGAGCCCCATCCCCCTCTTCTCCCTTCCCCCAATGTTTAATCTAGTATTTTAGGTAGTGTTAGGTAAGTATTTAAGTGTTAGGTAGTGTCGTTTTAGTGTAGGCATAGGTAGTGTTAGATTTTAAAGTAGTTTTAGGTTATTATTGTTAGATAGTATTTGGGGATAAGTTTCCTTTGGGTGGGGGGTTGATGTCTTTGTTGTTTAAAAAAAATTCTAAAAAATATATCTTTGTGTAGGTTAAGTGTATAGTTAGTTTGTGTATAGCTTAGATGTCTTTGTCCTGTCTCATGATGTGCCTTAAGGGTGGGAGGGGGTTGATGTATTAGATATGTTGTTGCGTGTTTAGGATTAGTTAGGGTAGAGAGTTCAGGTACTTTTTCACTTTATTCTAGTTAGTTTAGTTTAGATTAGTAGTAGTTATGATTATTGGTAGTTTAGGAAAGATACATTTTGTAATTTTATAATAAATGGTTACTAGTTTTGATTTCTGCTTGCACTTATGTCAGGGGTGATGTGGTGGAGTGTGGCTTTTCACCTTGTATGCAACTCCGTTGAATGTGTAAGTGTGGTCATGACATGTTACTTAGCAGGATGGATTGTGTCAGGATACCTTAGATGTGAGCACAGTAAATTTGCATGGATAACAGGGTGGCAAGTAGGATTTACGGCCTAATCTAGTGGCAGTCGTTTGTGAAGTTATACATCTTAAGTGTGACTCACGGAGTTGGACAGCACATTGTTGCACATTTACAACACAACTTAGGGACATGGCATTGTGAGGATATTGTAGTAGCTACTGTTATCCATCATGGAGATGGATGTCTGCGCCGGGTACCACAGATTGCGTCATAGCCCTGCATCTCACATGCTCCTGGCGCTGAGTCCATCTACATTGCACAGACCTTGTCACACTTGCTGCATAGAGCAAGTGTGTCAGATTCATTTGAATTATATGTTCCTGTGCATGTAGGCTGTACCTCCGGGCCATGCCAGTAGGAGTCTTTCTGTGGGTCCAATGTGAACTGCATATGGCAGAACAGTGGGCCTGATTCACATGAGTCATCGGAGAGTAAGTCATGCGTTTACGTTTTCCGGTATTCACAACAGGCATTTAGGAGTAGTACAGTTAGATGTACTGACTTCACTTCTCCTAAATGCTTTTTGTGAATCACGAAAGTTGGAAAGTCATGGTTTTGTCACCTTTAACGTTTTTGTGCGTGCACACAGTTCTGCTGCACACAAGAGGTGAAATGTTGCATTGCTCTCTGTAGTGCCAGTGTCATGGCCACTTCTCCCAGCCGTTACCTTTTGGCATTGGCTCATAGTGATGCCACCCTTGAAATGGTGGCACTGCTTCTGACTATATGCTCAGTGCAGTACACCACACATCCCTTGTCACATTGCCCTAGCCGCTCACAGTGGTCACAGCATGTGAGGGTTCCAAAGTCAGTAAGCATTGTTTGTCCACAGGAAGGGGCTGACTGACGCCTTACACTTTGGGGTGAGTCCCTATTGGCAACTCTACTTCACTGAGGCAGACATTGTGGTTCAATTTGTGGCTGGTAGACATGTGCCCTTACGTGTCTTCATCAATGTGTATATGGTGTGCACCATCTTGGGATGTGACATGCAATGTGCACCATCACAACAGGCTTCGTCCACCCTGTAGAGTGTGAGTAGATATGCCAAGAGATATTCTTTTTGCAATTGTAAAGGGGGACACTACTTGTGGCCTGCAACAGACTTTGACTTTTTTACATACATTCCTATTTACTTCATAGATGTGGGGCTAAGTTGGGATATTGCTAGATTGTTCTATTGGAGCAATGGGGGCACAGCTGGTTCACACATACCCGGTCATCTCACTGCCTATCTGAATCACAGTAAAACATGTACATTTGTATTTTTCCCTGGGTGTACCTTTTGGTGGATTCACTGCTCCTATATTTCAACAGACTGCTATACTGGATTGGTCATGGACAACAGACATCTGTGTGACTTCAAAATATTTATTCACATGTCCGTTGACATACTTGGAGACTGGACCACCAGTACTTGGTCATGCAATCCCCACATTACATTGATGCCCAGTGGAGGGCCAGACAGAGTCCTTTAGGGTTGACAAGTCCAAAGGATGAGGAAGAGTTCAGTCAGCAGTCTGATTGCTGTGTCATTGGTGTTACTGCAAACAAATGATGGATGGAATGCTGACAATGCAAACATTCTCCCCCAGTCAAAAGATCTGGGTTAAATCCATCGTTCTTTTGCCCACTACGCCACCCCAGTCTTGACCCTGTGCCCCATGGGAACAGTCCAGACCGAACTGCCAGGCCAGGTCCTCCCTGGCCCGGAAACAAGCATCCTGGGACCGGTTTCAGGGTATGTCACCCTTCTTCAGCCAGGCTAGCTTGAATCCAGTGGCACAGTGAGCAAGGGGCCCACGTCTGGGCATACCCATCCCACTTAGGGCGAAAAGTGTTACTGCAAACAAATGATGGACGGAATGCTGACAATGCAAACATTCTCCCCCAGTCAAAAGATCTGGGTTAAATCCACCGTTCTTTTGCCCACTACGCCACCCCAGTTTGGACCCAGCCATATGCAAATCAGTCCTGACCCTGTGCCCATTGGGAACAGTCCAGACCGAACTGCCAGGCCAGGTCCTCCCTGGACCGGAAACAAGCATCCTGGGACCGGTTTCAGGGTATGTCACCCTTCTTCAGCCAGGCTAGCTTGAATCCAGTGGCACAGTGAGCAAGGGGCCCACGTCTGGGCATACCCATCCCACTTGGGGCGAAAAGTGTTACTGCAAACAAATGATGGACGGAATGCTGACAATGCAAACATTCTCAACCAGTCAAAAGATCTGGGTTAAATCCATCGTTCTTTTGCCCACTACGCCACCCCAGTTTGGACCCAGCCATATGCAAATCAGTCTTGACCCTGTGCCCCATGGGAACAGTCCAGACCGAACTGCCAGGCCAGGTCCTCCCTGGACCGGAAACAAGCATCCTGGGACCGGTTTCAGGGTATGTCACCCTTCTTCAGCCAGGCTAGCTTGAATCCAGTGGCACAGTGAGCAAGGGGCCCACGTCTGGGCATACCCATCCCACTTAGGGCGAAAAGTGTTACTGCAAACAAATGATGGACGGAATGCTGACAATGCAAACATTCTCCCCCAGTCAAAAGATCTGGGTTAAATCCATCGTTCTTTTGCCCACTACGCCACCCCAGTTTGGACCCAGCCATATGCAAATCAGTCTTGACCCTGTGCCCCATGGGAACAGTCCAGACCGAACTGCCAGGCCAGGTCCTCCCTGGACTGGAAACAAGCATCCTGGGACCGGTTTCAGGGTATGTCACCCTTCTTCAGCCAGGCTAGCTTGAATCCAGTGGCACAGTGAGCAAGGGGCCCACGTCTGGGCATACCCATCCCACTTAGGGCGAAAAGTGTTACTGCAAACAAATGATGGACGGAATGCTGACAATGCAAACATTCTCCCCCAGTCAAAAGATCTGGGTTAAATCCATTGTTCTTTTGCCCACTACGCCACCCCAGTTTGGACCCAGCCATATGCAAATCAGTCTTGACCCTGTGCCCCATGGGAACAGTCCAGACCGAACTGCCAGGCCAGGTCCTCCCTGGACTGGAAACAAGCATCCTGGGACCGGTTTCAGGGTATGTCACCCTTCTTCAGCCAGGCTAGCTTGAATCCAGTGGCACAGTGAGCAAGGGGCCCACGTCTGGGCATACCCATCCCACTTAGGGCGAAAAGTGTTACTGCAAACAAATGATGGACGGAATGCTGACAATGCAAACATTCTCCCCCAGTCAAAAGGTCTGGGTTAAATCCATCGTTCTTTTGCCCACTACGCCACCCCAGTTTGGACCCAGCCATATGCAAATCAGTCTTGACCCTGTGCCCCATGGGAACAGTCCAGACCGAACTGCCAGGCCAGGTCCTCCCTGGACCGGAAACAAGCATCCTGGGACCGGATTCAGGGTATGTCACCCTTCTTCAGCCAGGCTAGCTTGAATCCAGTGGCACAGTGAGCAAGGGGCCCATGTCTGGGCATACCCATCCCACTTAGGGCGAAAAGTGTTACTGCAAACAAATGATGGACGGAATGCTGACAATGCAAACATTCTCCCCCAGTCAAAAGATCTGGGTTAAATCCATCGTTCTTTTGCCCACTACGCCACCCCAGTCTTGACCCTGTGCCCCATGGGAACAGTCCAGACCGAACTGCCAGGCCAGGTCCTCCCTGGACCGGAAACAAGCATCCTGGGACCGGTTTCAGGGTATGTCACCCTTCTTCAGCCAGGCTAGCTTGAATCCAGTGGCACAGTGAGCAAGGGGCCCACGTCTGGGCATACCCATCCCACTTAGGGCGAAAAGTGTTACTGCAAACAAATGATGGACGGAATGCTGACAATGCAAACATTCTCCCCCAGTCAAAAGATCTGGGTTAAATCCATCGTTCTTTTGCCCACTACGCCACCCCAGTTTGGACCCAGCCATATGCAAATCAGTCCTGACCCTGTGCCCATTGGGAACAGTCCAGACCGAACTGCCAGGCCAGGTCCTCCCTGGACCGGAAACAAGCATCCTGGGACCGGTTTCAGGGTATGTCACCCTTCTTCAGCCAGGCTAGCTTGAATCCAGTGGCACAGTGAGCAAGGGGCCCACGTCTGGGCATACCCATCCCACTTAGGGCGAAAAGTGTTACTGCAAACAAATGATGGACGGAATGCTGACAATGCAAACATTCTCCCCCAGTCAAAAGGTCTGGGTTAAATCCATCGTTCTTTTGCCCACTACGCCACCCCAGTTTGGACCCAGCCATATGCAAATCAGTCTTGACCCTGTGCCCCATGGGAACAGTCCAGACCGAACTGCCAGGCCAGGTCCTCCCTGGACCGGAAACAAGCATCCTGGTACCGGTTTCAGGATATGACACCCTTCTTCAGCCAGGCTAGCATGAATCCAGTGGCACAGTGAGCAAGGGGCCCACATCTGGGCATACCCATCCCACTTAGGGCAAAACGTGTTACTGCAAACAAATGATGGACGGAATGCTGACAATGCAAACATTCTCCCCCAGTCAAAAGATCTGGGTTAAATCCATCGTTCTTTTGCCCACTACGCCACCCCAGTTTGGACCCAGCCATATGCAAATCAGTCTTGAACCTGTGCCCCATGGGAACAGTCCAGACCGAACTGCCAGGCCAGGTCCTCCCTGGACCGGAAACAAGCATCCTGGGACCGGTTTCAGGGTATGTCACCCTTCTTCAGCCAGGCTAGCTTGAATCCAGTGGCACAGTGAGCAAGGGGCCCACTTCTGGGCATACCCATCCCACTTAGGGTGAAAAGTGTTACTGCAAACAAATGATGGACGGAATGCTGACAATGCAAACATTCTCCCCCAGTCAAAAGATCTGGGTTAAATTCATCGTTCTTTAGCCCACTACACCACCCCAGTTTGGACCCAGCCATATGCAAATCAGTCTTGACCCTGTGCCCCATGGGAACAGTCCAGACCGAACTGCCAGGCCAGGTCCTCCCTGGACCGGAAACAAGCATCCTGGGACCGGTTTCAGGGTATGAAACCCTTCTTCAGCCATGCTAGCTTAAATACAGTGGCACAGTGAGCAAGGGGCCCACGGCTGGGCATACCCATCCCACTTAGGGCGAAAAGTGTTACTGCAAACAAATGATGGACGGAATGCTGACAATGCAAACATTCTCCCCCATTCAAAAGATCTGGGTTAAATCCATCGTTCTTTTGCCCACTACGCCACCCCAGTTTGGACCCAGCCATATGCAAATCAGTCTTGACCCTGTGCCCCATGGGAACAGTCCAGACCGAACTGCCAGGCCAGGTCCTCCCTGGACCGGAAACAAGCATCCTGGGACCGGTTTCAGGGTATGTCACCCTTCTTCAGCCAGGCTAGCTTGAATCCAGTGGCACAGTGAGAAAGGGGCCCACGTCTGGGCATACCCATCCCACTTAGGGCGAAAAGTGTTACTTCAAACAAATGATGGACGGAATGCTGACAATGCAAACATTCTCCCCCAGTCAAAAGATCTGGGTTAAATCCATCGTTCTTTTGCCCACTACGCCACCCCAGTTTGGACCCAGCCATATGCAAATCAGTCTTGACCCTGTGCCCCATGGGAACAGTCCAGACCGAACTGCTAGGCCAGGTCCTCCCTGGACCGGAAACAAGCATCCTGGGACCGGTTTCAGGATATGTCACCCTTCTTCAGCCAGGCTAGCTTGAATCCAGTGGCAAAGTGAGCAAGGGGCCCACGTCTGGGCATACCCATCCCACTTTTCCCACGTTAGTTTTTGGCGAAAACCGCGGTTCTCGCCAAAAACTAACGTCTGATGATACGCCTTGTATATATCACGATGTGCACTTAGCGATATTTTACATGTCTTTCTGTGTGAGGTACGCCCAGTGACGCCCACTTTGCATCTCATTAGAGATGCAAAGCGAGGCGTCGGGAAAACGGCTGCTAACATGCGCTAATGCATGTTAGCACCGCCTTGTAAATAGGGCGAAAAGATTATCTCCGCTTTTTTGGCTTTTAAAGCCAAAAAAGCGGAGATAAGGCCCTTGATAATATGCCCCATGGACTATATTTGTTTGACTTTTCTGTGCACATTTTAAGGTCTGTGAGAACACCAATATGTGTCTTGCAATGTATTGGTTGAGTAGGGTGATATGTGTCTATGCCACCAGGGCCAAGGGGATCCGGGACATGATCCGCACTCATTGTGGGTGTGCACTGCGATATATTTAATTGTGCATGAGTGCCATTGGGCCCATCTTCCCCCGTCCCCCAGTCCATGGTTGGTACTCACCCTGTTGCTGTTGTGTCTGGTCGTGTTGAGCAGTATCCTGTCCCGGAACTCCAACCACCGTCTCCTCGCTGATGACTTGGGACACCTGTTCCTCCAACGCATCCAGCTCCTCCTGTGGCGCTGGACTCTCACCTCCATGGCTGCTTTCAGGTTGACTGCAAGTTTCAGCTTGGTCTTGCGCTTAACATCATGCCAGCGCTTCTTGCAGTCGTCCATTGTCCTCCTCACCTCTCCGACAGCATTCACCTTGGCCATGATGGACTGCCATATTGCATTGTTGGTTGCCAATGACACAGTGGAGGTGACAAAAAGTTGTTGTTGGTGTTCTGTCACCTCCGCAATCAGGACCTGGTTTTCCTGCTGACTGAACCGCGTCTTCCTCTTCCTCTTCTGCTTGCCCTTCCCCTGGGTCTCTGGCTGGTCCTCCTGGGTGTTTGTGGGGTTGTTGTTGGCCTCTGTGCTGGGTCCAGCTTCCTCCATGGTTCGTCTCAAATGGTTCTTCTTTTTTTTTTTTTTTTGTGTTTGGGCTGCATAGCGGGCGTTTTATAGTGATTTTTCCCACCTAACGTGAAAAACGGTGCGCTGACGCTAATCAGCGTGCTGTTCCTGGGCGCTAATTGGCCAATCACCACTTTTTTCACGTTAGCGTGACGATTTTTATCGCCGTGCCGCTAATCTTATCGCCGGACATTTCACCCAGTAGAGGAAACTATCGCCTGTTGGCGTGTTGTGAATACGCCTCTAACACGGCGATAATTTCCTGCGGTACACGGCGATAAGAAAACTCACGCTAACTGAGGTTAGCGATAGTTTTCGCCATTAGTTGAGAATATCCCCCTATGTTTTAGGGATTGTTCTTGAAAAGCCAGATGCTTACCCTTGGACTCTATCACTTTAGTTAAGTGCTATTAAACAGCGGTGGCTCCTCCGCAATGGCGGAGGAGCATTGCCCCACTGCTTGGCTCAGAGCCAGCAAATGAAAAATAAAATGATGTTGTAGCATTGTTTTATTTTTCATTGCCGGCTGTGAGCCAGTGTTGTATGGAGGGGTGGGGCTTAGGCATGGGAGGGGGAAGAGGAGTACTATGTGCGCATATGTGTTTTGGCCGGCCGTCTCAGGCCGACCAAATCACACATGCACATTTAGGTTTCTCCAGCCCAGCTGCATTGAGCAGCTGGACTGGAGAAACCCCACAGACTCCCTGACCTGAGAGGAGCAGCTTTTGAGCCCACACAGGCCAATCCGCGCACTGCTCTCTTAGGAGAGCAGCGCGGTGATTTGATGGAAGTCTGTCACAGAGGCTGCTGGGAAGAGAAGAGGAAGCGAGACGCAGGAGGCGAGGCGGCCGTCGGCTTCAGGTACGTTCTTTTTAAAAATTAATATTTTATTACTAACCCTCCTGCCGAGTGACGTGACCCCTCCAGCGTACCCTCCACCCGCCCTACCACCCTATGTTTGTGGCGGCTGCTCCTGCTATTAAAGATCTTTATTCATTGGTCTGGCAGCTGCTTGGCCATTGAAAATAACAAAAACTACAAAAATCCTTGTCGAGGATTGCTCGCTAGAGGTCCTACCCCAACAATGATGTTTTGCATTCTCCAAGACTCTCAAATTGAAAACCGGACAAAATGAATCAGTAAAGAAAAATGAATCAATAAAGATGATAGCATGACTCTCTTAGCACAGCTCGGTACTGGCTTGTTTTTGGCTAAAATTAGCCCGTACTTCTAAGGAGAACTCAAAAGAGTCAATTTTCATTACTGGGCAACACATGGCTCCTGAGTGTGGCACAGAGGTGGCCAGGTTGAGAGTCTTACATCACTGAATAGGTACAAGGTCTTTGTTTTGGGCCCTTGATTTACATTCTGCAGCCCCAGTGATTTGTGGCTCTTTCCCAAGGGTGAGCAATCCAAATGTCAAACACTATAGCCCTGATTACAAGTTCATAGTTAACAAGGTGCTATTTATCGCACCTCATAAATAATGGGTACGGTATTTATCGGGTATGATAAATAGTGGCTCCAACGAGTTATTGGGGAATAACATGCAGATTTTGGTGTTTAACCTAATTCCGCATGGTAGCGTAAATACAGGAAACTTTTCCCATGCATAATTTCGTCAGGTTTGACCTGGCAAAATTTAATGAAGGTTGGAATATTTAAAAAACGTTGGGCCAGATTTACAAGGCCCTTGCGCCACTTTTGCGTAATTTTTAACATGGGAAAAGTGATGCAAAAGTGGCAGAAGGGCCTTGTAAATAAGCCCCGTTATATTTACCAGATGCGGTAAATACCACCAAACACGTAGTTCTTGTGCAAACAGGGGTTTCAGGAGTTTATGCAGGGGTCAGAAAACAATGACCCATTTGTACTCAAGGACTAAGCATACTATGAAAGGTACTTGAGTGGCCTGCTCTCCGCCCTTTAAACCCATCCAAACCAAGAATTTGTTTTCCTAAAGCACTTGCCCCAGATATGTTCAATTAAATAATTAGTTAGAACGTGAAAAAGCAGTTGCTACAAAGAAAACAATTCAATTGTACAGATAAAACTAGAGTGCCTGTATTGTTCAATTTGACTGGGTGATGCACGTTTAAACGAACATAAACACCCGGAAATTGTTCTCAGAAGAGGCTATTAGACAGTAAATGAATATACATTACTAATTAATAATCTGGCACATTATAAGACCCATCCTTCAAAAAAGCAACCAACTTTGTATTTAGAATACAAATTCTATTAAAGGAAATCACCTTAAGTCAGTAAAATTTTACTCTGCCAATACGGTGCTTTAGCCAATCGATGACGAGTGCAAAAGAAAGTTAGGGGCATATTCTCAAGGACTAATCGCCGATTTAACGCCATTTTAGCGCCGCAAAAGTGGTGACGGAACCATCGCCCCATTCTCAAGCTGGTGTAAACTGCCAACATCGCAAGTCACCCAGCGATAGCTGGCGCAAAAAACATCGCCACGGATGAGAGCGACAACTAACACTAATGATATGCAGAGTAGGCGTTCCCGTGCAAAAACACACGAAAGCACCACTCCGCGATATTCTCAACGACCAGCCAGATCTGCGCTGCGAGCCAAAAACAGGCGATAAGGCGCGTTAGCAGCAGGGACTTAACACCTGCCTTTTACTGGTGTAAAGCAGGACGACAACCTGCAGCATGAAAGGGAGTCCAGCCCAGAGCCACATCTGAAGACCAACACATGTCATGGAGCCACTGACCATGCAGCACGGAGACCCAAGAGGGCCACAACACCCACCTCCACCACCCCCAGGCCCCCCCGTACCCCCTCGGACTACCACCGAGGCAGCGCAGAACAAGACAGCTGACCTCCCGAAAACGGCATGGCCCCTCAGCCACACAATTGCAGAATGTGGGGAGAGGTGGGAACCAAGTATGTGCGAAGGAGGCAAGTGACCCATCAATAAGAATGTACACAATGCCAAGTGTGGCGGTGATGTGCTGGACTGACTTCAGTATGCAGAGCACAGACATGTCCATGTGGACATATACTGATGGTGTGTGTAGTGTTGTGGACAGTGGACGCAACCATGCCACCACAGGCAGTGGGGAAGACCCCGGTCATGTAGCTGTGTCGTCCCCCCCTGTAAGCATAAGCGGAGTGGGCTGGGCCGGCGTACGCCAAGCCAGCGTAGGGGTGTGAAGGATTTACCCGGGGCCCTGGGCGTGGTTCAGTCCTGGCCTGGACAAGGAAGTAACTAATGAGTGTGTCACTGTTGTAGTGTCGGCACCACCCAGTCCGCAATCGACAATGTTGCAATGTAGCATGCACCCGGAGGGCGGGCTCGCACGAACGGGGAAATGAAGGAGCGCAAGACCGCTCTGGGTCTTGGCTCATACATGCCAAGTGTTGTGTGCATCTGTATTGCCGCAGCATGAGCCAAATGCCTAGCCTCAATCGCAGCGCGAGTTCAGCCAGGCATGAACCCTACATCTGTGTCCGCCCTATCCTTCCCACAGGCCTACACTCACATGGCCGCCCACCTTCAATGGCCAACATCACAGTGTCGTTGTCAGGCTTGTGGACATGCGCAGACAGGCATGACACTGGTGTGCCGTAGGAGTGCAAGTGATGCAACCGCGCAGCGCACACAGGTAAATTGGCTCAGGGGGAGGGAGGAGCTGCTGCGAGGCAACGTAACACACAGTGATGCCGCTCATTTGCCACATGCAAGACATGTCAAATTTGAATCCCAAAGTCGCACACATCCCACCCCACCCCCAACAAGCCACTTCACATTTCCTGACTGCAAGCAGATGAGAAACTAACATTAGGGATGAAAGCTCCTTTGTGTGGACTATCAGGCGGAAGCACATCTGCACCTCCGACCTCGGAATTGCATATGCCCGACACCCCCTGACAGATACTAGAGCAGCTGATGCCTACTCCCACACTACGCACAGCCCGACGAAAGACCAACGTATACACACCCCACACACAGAAGTCCTTGCTCGAAGTTATCTTGCATGGAATGGCCTTCACACTTACTCCCACACCATCCCAGGCGTACAACCGTTACACACTAAAACAAGCCATTGATCCGAGCTGTGGCATTTCATCCACAGACCTGGCGCAGGTCAGAACAGTACTGCTTCAACCAGAGCCACTGACGCAATGGCAGAACATCCCGGACACTTGCACAACCCCTGTCAGGTGGAACTGTACCGTGCACGTATGCTGCGTTTACTGGGGGCACTGCCATTGGCAGTGCTGCGGATCAGTTACCGGCTAAGCTTCCGCCTTGCCAACGTCACCTGCGTTCAGCCTGTGTTGCATTGTCGATCGTGCATATTCGAGTGGCCCATGGATGTCTGCCTGTCCAACAGGACAGTAGCTGAACTGGATCTTGACATGTGTGTGCGCCCCCTGTTGGCCCACGAACAGGAGTGTCACCGTGCTACTCGTTTATGGGATGCCTTGATACTTGGCATGCATGCTGGCAGCTGGACCTGGGAGATTGCACAACTCCTCGTGTGCAGTGACCACATTGAACCGCTCCCCTATTGGGCTGTAGTGCTAATTGGTGAAAGGGGGTGGACGCAGCACATCTGTCCGGACCTGCTAATGGATCACCTCGCCATCCTGTTTGATGGAGTCGACAACGACCTCATGTTGGAAATGATAGCCTACGGAGCTGCAATCGCTTTCATGGACGAGTAACTACGTACCTGCAGCCACAACAGATTGAAACCCATTGCACATGTCCCAACACCTTGTTGCATCTTGGAGATCTGGTCACATATCCCACGACAACAGTGGACATGGCTGCATTCGCCTGGACTCCGAATACATGAGCGGACAACAACGCGGGTTGACACACACCTGTGAAGGGTGAGGCACTCCCCGGAGTGGACAGCGGCGCTTGGCAACGTTCCTCATATTCCTGACATACTGCTGCATTGCTCTGCATCTTGTGGCACTTCTCTTGCCCGTACTGACACGCATATGCTAATAAAGTCTACGCACCTTCACTTGTATTCAACTGTGATGAGTGTTGATTTGAATGACAATGTGTGTCTCACTGCCTATCTGGGTCATGGCCAGACATGCGCATTGGTAGCATCACCCAGGGAGTACCTCTTTGTGGAATCACTGTCCCTACATTCATCCATACTTTCATACTTGATTGGTCATAGCCACGACACATCTGTGTGAATCAGAATGTTTTTTTCGCATTCAGTGGAGTGTTGAAGCTGGAGCTGTACAGGGCCATGTACACCCCACTTTACATTGTTGCCCCGTGGAGGGCCAGCCAGAGTCCATTAGGGATTGACAAGTTCATCGAAAGAGGCAGACTTCAGTCCACAGTGTGATTGCTGTGTCATTGGTAACCAAACCAAATATGGCAGTCCCTGTCGAGGTCAAAGGTGAGTGTCGCTGAGTGTATCGGGGGACAGTGGAAAGTGTTAATTAGGGGTGGGCGTAGTGGGCGTAGCGGGGCTATGTGGAGTGCCATGGAGACGGACTCAATCTCCGCACACTCCGCGTAGCTCTACTACGCGCCACCCGCCTCCCGCCCGCACTATTAAAACATTATAAATAAGAATCTAAAACACCTTACCTTATCGGCGGCGTCCCCGGGCTTCCCTCCTTCTCCATCGCGTCTTCTTCTGGAAAACTGCGCATGCGCGGGCGCCCGGGCATGCGCATTCCTTGCGAGAAATGGGGATGCACGGGCGCCCGCGCATGCGCAGTTTTGAAGAAGAAGTCGCAATGGAGAAGGAGGGATGCCCGGGGACGCTGCCGATAAGGTAAGGTGTTTTAAATTCTTATTTATAATGTTTTAATAGTGCGGGCGGGAGGCGGGCGGGAGGCCAACTCCGCTCCGAGTGTGCAGAGATTTGCCTGTTCTGCCTACTTTGTGGAACGCGGAACAGGCAAAATTCCGCACATTCCGTGGGCGGAACGGAGTTGTCCGCCCACCCCTAGTGTTAATCCAGGGCATGATGCAGAGGGCAGAACCAAGCTGAAACAGGCCATATGGCGGAGATGAATGCTACCACTTCATACTTACCACAGTGCCAGATTCATCATCATCTTCATCCTCTGATGTGTCAGGGGCCTCACATGTGGGTGGTGGTGCTTAGTCTGCATCACTGTGTGGCACTGACACTTCAGGGGCGGAGATGTGGATGGAGTAGTAGCAGCAGCATTCATCCGCGCCAGGCCTTGTGGCGGCAATGCCATGACGAGGATCTGCAGGGCATGGAAGATCACAGCTACATCTCGCTGGTGTGCAGCCATGGCAAACATTCTTTCCGCCTGCATCCGCTCCATGTTCAACATGATCCTCCGCATGTGTCCCAACTCCCAGCTGGCATCGCTGGAGCCACTCTGACTGGACAGTTGTTCTTGGCTCAGAGTCATGACTCCAGCGATGTCAGCCATGGATTGTTGGAGAGCATGGAGCGGACAGTGGGTGTCTGTTAGGGACTGTAAGTGGTCCCTCATGGGACGTAGACATCCACGTATGGCATCTATTTTGGCTGCCATGAGGTCGAACCCCACCCGCAGCTGATCAGCCATCTTCTCCTGGCACCCTAACACACGGCGTTGGAATGCCATGTGTTGGTCGTGGGGGTCCTGGGAGACAGCAGTGGTGGCGGGCGCTTCCTGCTGTGTGGTCTGTGCAGGGGGGTGGGGTCTCCTCGATGCAGGTGGGCTGCACTGCTCCTGGAGGTGGGGTGCCGAAGCTGTCCATGGGCTGTTGGAGGGCGTCGGTGTCGATGTTGGGGAGGTCTTCTTCATCATCAGTGCTGAGTTGTTGGGTCTGCTCTGCAGGAGGTGTTGATTCTCCCTCTTCAATGTGAAGGGGAGATGCAGATTGACATTGTGTTCACATGTATGTTGACGCATTGGACAAGTTTACTTGCAGACTGCATGACAATGTACATTGTGACTGTTTGTGAGGAGATGCCTATGTGATGCGGGACAGTTGACATTTCTACACCATCAGGGATGTGAGGTTGTACTTGTACATTGTCATCTCACAGTTTCCTGCTATGCCAAATGCGAATGGCCATTTTCTACACACAAGCGGCGGCAGTTGTGTCCTCTGCTCTGTTGTGAAAGTGTTGCAGTTTGTACCACATTGTTATCAATGTTGAGGTGCTCTGATTCTTTTGTGTGTGTGCAGCATTGTGGGTGTGTTGATGACCCTTCAGCTCTGATTTGGCTGACCCGTATCCCTTTCAGGCGGTGTGCCTTTGACTTCTGTGCTTATACAGGGCTGAGATGTTGCAGACTTGGGTAACTTGGGCTCTTGGTCGGAGTTGTGACTCTTGGGCATGGTTTGTCCGCAGATGTGCTATACTTAATTGTGCATGTGTGCCATTGTGCCCATCTCCCCCCGTCCCCCCAGTCCCTGGTCGTTACTCACCCTGTTGCTGTTGGCTCAGGTCATGTTGGTCAGTGTCCGGTCCCCCAACTCCTGCCACCGTCTCCCCAATGATGACTCGGGTCACCATTCCCTCCATCTCATCCAGCTCCTGGTGTGTCGCTGGACTCCCTCCTCCAGTCTGCATTGCTGCTTTCAGGTTGGCTGCGGGTTTCAGCTTGGTTTTGCGCTTCACATCAGTCCAGCGCTTCTTGCAGTCATCCACTTCCCTTCTCTTCAGTCTGACTGCATTCACCTTGGCCAATATGGACTACCATATTGTGCTTTTAGTTGCCAATGACACAGTGGAGGTGATGCACAGTTGGTGGTGGTGTTCTATGACCTCCGTAATGGGGATCTGATTTTCCTGCGTACTGTGAGGCGTCTTCCTCTTCTTCTTCTCCTTGCCCTTCCCTGACCCCGAGGTCCCAGGCTGGTCCTCCGTGGGGCTTGTGGGGTTCTGGTTGTCCTCTGTACTCGCTCCGGCTACCTCCATGGTGCTTCGCAGTTGTTTGTGTTTTGTTTGTGTTTTTTGTTGGCGCTTTTGTGGTGGTTTTTCCCGCCTGACTTGTGGGACTTGCAGGCCTGGCGCTGCTTGTCGCTGTGTATTTTTTTCGCAGTTGGGCCCATCGCAACTTTTTTCACGTTCGGCTTTAGATTTTTATCCCCGTCCCGGGGATTTTATCACGGACATTTGAGGCGTTATCAGGTCACTATCGCATGTTACCGCCGTGTTGAGAATGGGGCGTTGACACGGTATTATTTTCCCGCGATGGACGGCGATATGTGAAATTGCGTTGACCCATTTTGGCGATGATTATCGCACGTTCTTGTAAATATCCCCCTTAGAGTCTTAATTCATGTCTTAAGTTAATTTTTGTAGCTCCTTCAGAAACAATTTACTTCCTTTATCGGCAGTTAGTCTTTTGGGACTTGTATCCTTTATTACTAAAGACATTTATTTATAATCTTTTGAGGGATCGGATCTCAGACAAATTTATTACTGGATACACACTAATGCGGGGGAGGACATGTAAAAACCCTGGGGTCGGGGATGCACTCTATCAGAAGATACTACTGCATAAAACAAGGCCATTACCTATTCTGATTGGGGAGTGAAGCCGCCTAAGTGGTTCTGAAGGATCCAGAGTAACAAGCGAGTGGTGCAGGAAGAGCGGGAATGTAATAAAATGGATAAGCTTTTTTCCAGTTCTTGACCATGAAATTGGGCCCCACTGCACAGATGCCTCATTGCACTAGCATGCACCTCCTGAGTGCCACGCTTCCCCTGCACCGGACCACCAAATAATCCTCTGGCGTGAAACGAACGCGGTTGAAGCGTCTCGTTTCACGCCCAAACTACAACTCCCATGATCCCTACTTCCGGGTAGGCGCACGCGTGCAATGATGACGCGCCTACCCGGAGGCCTCTTAATCCGGGCAGCGGCGGCAGTGCGGTGCTGCGAATTCTGGAGTAGCAAACGCCGGAGAGGGAGAGAGCAGCGCTGGAAGTAATCCTTGGCATCTGGACGCTCGCTACTAGGGCGGTAAGGGTGACGTTGTCACCACTCGTGTGCATGTAAAACTACTTCATGTGAAAGTGATCTGGGAACACTTTGCTCTTTATTTTGAATCTTGCAACTAGGTGGGGGAGCCCTGAATCCTCCAATGTTTTCCAGTGTGTGTACTATCAGTTACATATCGATTAAGCAGAAGATGTGATTCCTTAGTGGATTCTCCACTCGTGACATTTGCTGTGATTAAACAGCTAACTAGTGCAAGGCATGAGAGGTTAATGACAGTACAGTTTATTCATTTATGGTGATACTTATTACTGAAGACTTCATGTGGCTCTTGTGATTCTTTCTTCCTAGCAGGGGCTTATGGTGTGTGTTGGGTATCAACCCCCCCTGTGACGCAAGTTCCTTCAAACATTGTGGTGGGTAACGTGTGGCGTGAGAGAAGTGTGTGTGTGGTGCGTGCCCATGGTGTGTTCGATACTTACGGAATGGTGTCTTTTCTTCTTTTTGCATATAAAGAGCCTTCCACTGATAAGATATCTACATCAAAGATTGATTCGCAGGAATGCAAGTTCTTTTTCTTTACAGGTAGTCACAGCTTTAGTATATGTTTAGTATCTCAGAGCATTTGATACAGGAATTAGAACAGTCCTTTAATTGTGTTTTTTGTGTTGTAGGTCTCCCTCCCCGCTGTCCCCATCCTTTCCTTCCCTCGCTTAATCATTCCTACCCTCTGCGCTGTTATAGCATCAGAGGGTGGAGCGATTGAGAGGTGGACCCATTTTAGCAACACGCCGATCCTGGGAGTTTGGTATAAAACCTTGACACTGAGTCAGTTCACAGTCCTTTACTCTAAAACTAAAACATAACATGTGTATTTGTAAAGCGCACGTTCACCCAAGGGTATCTTGGCGATGAAAAACAGATGTTTATTGTTACCCAACGGTACTCATTTTACCGACCTCAGAATGATGAAAGGCTGAGTGGACCTGCCAGGACTTGAACCTGTGACCATGAGATCGAACACAGGGCCCTACAGTGGATACATTAGTCCACTAAGCCACCAGACGCGGCCCACATCACATGGGGGCACGGAAATGTAATGAGGACTTTTCATGGCAGATCTAAATATACTGTCTTGTCTTTGGTGGCTGCTTATAAAGTAATGCTCTCTATTTGTATTCAGTCAGATGTTCTATCAATCTCTTTAGCCCATGGAAGGCCTGCAGGCCTGGGGTGGAATCACTCAGGTCTGATTAGTTTCTCTAGAATGCTGGTAGGGATGGGATAGAGTCTTTTGTAATCTAGCTGCACTGATAAGCCCTCCGTGTCAAGAGCATCTGGGAGTGATATGCAGATAAAGGCAATAGGAAGAAAAGCAGTGCAAATGTCTGTTTAGGCATATGGTTGATGGCACAACTGGAGTGTGGCTTCTTCATTTTAGTGCATATTTCAGATAACCACATAATTCTAGTAGCCTTAACAATGGTTAAGATTTGCAAAGTTGTTTAGGTGCTCCATATTTTACAGGAAACTATGAAATGTTTTCGATCTTTCGCAGGCCTCCCTTCCAAAAAGCAAATTAAAAAAAAGCCGGCATCTCGCCGGAGGCCCCGCCCCCTCCCTCCACCACTGTGCAATCGCGCCTCCTGGCGTGTTCTGAATTGGGGGATTAAGCCCCCTTCAATCCTAAGGGTCGTTAGGGGCCAACTAGACCACCAGGTACCTCCAGTAATCCCCACGCAGTGGGATTGCTGAGAGGTGGTCGGAGGCCACGCCCCTTTTTACACCACTCTGCAAACGTGCCTCTTGGCGCACTGCTGGTTGGGCGATGAGGTCCTCTTGTGTCCTGAGGACCTCAGGACACAAGTGGACTTCATCCCGAGCAGCACTGTACCAGGAGGCGCGTTTGCAGAGTGGTGTAAAAAGGGGGTGTGGCCTCAGACCACTTTCAGCAATCCAGCTGTGTGGGGCTTACTGGAGAGGTACCTGGTGGGCTAGTTGGCCCCCAGGGACCCTCAGGAGGCAAGGGGACTTTATCCCCCAACCAAGAGCGTGCCAGGAGGCGCGTTTGCAGAGTGGTGGACAAAGGGGGCGTGGCCTGTGCCCACCTATCAGCAATCCCACTATCTGGGGCATACTGGAGGTATTAGGTAGGCTAGTTGGCCCCTAAGGGCCCCCAGCAGCAAAGTGGACTTTAATCCCCATCCAAGAGCGTGCCAGGAAGCACGTTTGCAGAGTGGTGGGGAAAGGGGGCGTGGCCTGCTATGAGAACTTAGCAATGCTGCTGTGTGGGACTTACTGGAGGTAATAGGAGGGGTAGTTGGCCCCCAAGGTTGTCCTTGGGGGCCAACTACCCCTCCTGTTACCTCCACTAAGTCCCACACAGTGGGATTGCTAAGAGGTCTTCGGAGGCCACAACCCCCTTTCTCCACCACTCCGCAAACACGCCTCCTGGCACAGTACTGGTTGGGGGATGAAGTCCACTTTACTCCTGAGGGACTTTGGGGGCCAAGAAGCCCTCCTGGTACCTGCTGTAAGTCCTACGCAGCGGCATTCCTGAGCGCTGGTTGGAGGCCCAGCCCCATTTCTCCACCACTCTGCAAACGTGACTACCAGTTAAAGAAGCATTTGTAATTTAATAGGTCTCGCATTTGCAAGAGTTAGAGCTATTGGCGTTGTAAATGTAAAAGTTTTTTACTAATGTTTTTTGGAGTGGAGTGGATGTACGTTGTGTGTAGTGGAATTGTGTGGTATGTTGTGCAGTGAAATTATGTGGATAGAAAGTATGTGGTATTTAGTGTATAGGAATTATGTAGAGTGGAATTATGTGTTATGGAGAGCAATTATGTGGTATGGTAGTCTGTGTTGTGGAGTGGTAACCTCAGGTTTAGTTTTCCTCGTTTCCATAGAAGCTAAACTATGAACTCAATGAGACAATAAAAAGAAGGAATCACTGAGGAGCACTTCTGGACCTAGGTAGAGGTATGAGCAGGGCCACTGGAATTATGCGACTGTTTGGCTGCACCAACTTTCGCACAATTATACATTTTCCGCATTAGCCACATAATCCATCATCTGCTGCCTAATCTGCAGATTTGAACAAAAAAAGCCTTGTTTCTAGCTCAAACGGCTCAAGCGTTACCAAAAATGCAGCGACAAGTGTTACAGCGTGGTGGAAGGTCCTTTGTAAACCTAGAATGGTCACCTGTTACTTATTGCTAAATGTGGGTGTTAAATTGGTACTAATGGTGTGCAAGCCACTCTTGCTTCTTACTGCGCCTCTCTTGCATCTTTCTGCATTTCTGTTGCTTCTTTCTGCACCTTTCTTTCTTTTTCTGCACTTCTCTTCCCTCTTTCTGCACATCTCTTCTACTTTCCGCACCTCTTTTGCCTCTTTCTGCACCTCTGTTGCCTCTTTCTATACCTCACTTGCCTCTTTGTGCACCCCTCTTGCCTCTTTCTGCACCTCTCTTGCCTCTTTATGCACCCCTCTTCCCTCTTTCTGCACCTCTGTTCCTTCTTTCTGCACTTCTTTTGTTTCTTTCTGCACCTCTCTTGCTTCTTTCTGCACCCCTCTTGCCTCTTTCTCCAGACCTCTTCCCCCTTTCAGCATGTCTGTTGCTTCTTTCTGTACTTCTCTTGCCTCTTTCTCCACTCCTCTTCCCTCTTTCTGCATCTCTGTTGCTTCTTTCTGTACTTATCTTGCCTCCTTCTGTACCTTTTTTGCCTCTTTCTGCACCCCTTGTGCCTCTTTCTGCAACCCTCTTTTCTTTCAGCACTCCTCTTGCCTCTTTCTGCACCTCTGGTCCTTCTTTCTGCATTTTTTTTGTTACTTTCTGTACCTCTCTTGCTTCTTTCTGCACCCCTCTTGCCTCTTTCTCCATCCCTCTTTCTGCACCTCTTTTGCTTCTTTCTGTACCTCTCTTGCCCCTTTCTCCACCCCTCTTCACTCTTTCTGCACCTCTATTGCTTCTTTCTGTACCTCTCTTGCTTCTTTGTGCACCCCTCATGCCTCTTTCTGCACCCCTCTTCCCTCTTTTTGCACCCCTCTTGCCTCTTTCTGCACCTTTGTTGCATCTTTCTGCACTACTCTTGCTTCTTTCTGTACCTCTCTTGCTTCTTTCTGCACTACTCGTGCTTCTTTCTGCACCCCTCTTCTGTCTTTTTTGTACCCCTCTTGCCTCTTTCTGCACCCCTGTTCCTGCTTTCTGCTCTCCTTTTGTTTCTTTCTGCACCTCTCTTGCTTCTTTCTGCACCCCTCTCGCCACTTTCTCCACCTCTGTTCCCCTTTTTGCATCTTTGTTGCTTCTTTCTGCACTTCTCTTGCCTCTTTTTCCACCCCTCATCCCTCTCTCTGCACCTCTGTTGCTTCTTTCTGCATTTCTCTTGCTTCTTTCTGCACCTCTGTCCCTTCTTTCTGCACCCCTCGTGCCTCTTTTACACCCATCTTCCCTCTTTCTGCACCCCTCTTGCCTCTTTCTGCACCGATGTTCCTTCTTTTTGCACTTCTTTTGTTTCTTTCTGTACCTCTCTTGTTTATTTCTGTATCCCTCTTGCCTCTTTCTCCACCCCACTTCCCCCTTCCTGTATCTATGTTGCTTTTTTATGCATTTCTCTTGCTTCTTTCTGCATCTCTCTTGCTTCTTTCTGCACCCCTCGTGCCTCTTTCTGCACCCCTCATCCCTCTTTCTACAGTCCTCTTGCCTCTTTCTGCACCTCCGTTCCTTCTTTCTGCACTTCTTTTGTTTCTTTGTGCACCTCTCACTTCTTTCTGCACCCCTTTTTCCTCTTTCTGCACCCCTCTTGCTGCACCTCTGTTCCTTCTTTCTGCACTTCCTTTGTTTCTTTCTGTAGCTCTCATGCTTCTTTCTGCACCCCTTTGCCTCTTTCTCCACCCCTTCCCTCTTTCTGCACCTCTGTTGCTTCTTTCTGCACTTCTTTTATTTCTTTCTGCACCCCTCTTGCCCCTTTCTGCACCTCTGTTCCTTCTTTCTGCACATCTTTTGTTTCTTTCTGCACGTCTCTTGCTTCTTTCTGCACCCCTCGTGTCTCTTTCTGCACCCCTCTTCCCTCTTTTTGCACCCCTCTTGCCTCTTTCTGCACCTCTGTTGCTTCTTTCTGCACTCCTCTTGCTTCTGTCTACACCTCTCTTGCTTCTTTCTTCACCACTCGTGGTTCTTTCTGCACCCCTCATCCCTCTTTCTGCATCCCTCTTTCCTCTTTCTGCACCTCTGTTCCTTCTTTCTGCACTTCTATTGTTTATTTCTGCACCTCTCTTGCTTCTTTCTGCACCCCTCTTGCCACTTTCTCCATCCCTGTTCGGCCTTTTTGCATCTCTGTTGCTTCTTTCTGCACTTCTCTTGCCTCTTTCTCCATCCCTCATCCCTCTTTCTGCACCTCTGTTGCTTCTTCTGCACTTCTCTTGCTTCTTTCTGCACCTCTGTCCCTTCTTTCTGCAACCCTTGTGCCTCTTTCTGCGCCCCTCTTCCCTCTTTCTGAACCCCTCTTGCCTCTTTCTGAACCTCTGCTCCTTCTTTCTGCACTTCTTTTGTTTCTTTCTGCAACTCTCTTGCTTCTTTCTGCACGCCTCTTGCTTCTTTCTGCCCCCCTCGTGCCTCTTTCACACCTCTCTTCCCTCTTTCTGCACCCCTCTTGCCTCTTTCTGCACCTTTGTTCCTTCTTACTGCACTTCTTTTGTTTCTTTCTGCACCTCTCTTGTTTCTTTCTGTATCCCTCTTGCCTCTTTCTCCACCCCACTTCCCCCTTTCTGCATCTCTGTTGCTTTTTTATGCATTTCTCTTGCTTCTTTCTGCATCTCTCTTGCTTCTTTCTGCACCCCTCGTGCCTCTTTCTGTACCACTCATCCCTCTTTCTGCACTCCTCTTGCCTTTTTCTGCACCTCTGTTGCATCTTTCTGCACTTCTTTTGTTTCTTTCTGCACCCCTCTTGCCTCTTTCTGCACCTCTGTTGCTTCTTTCTGCACTTCTTTTGTTTTTTTCTGCACCCCTTTTGCCTCTTTCTGCACCCCTCTTCCCTCTTTCTGCACCCCTCTTGCCTCTTTCTGCACCTCTGTTCCTTCTTACTGCACTATTTTTGTTTCTTTCTGCAACTCTCTTGCTTCTTTCTGCACCCCCTTGCCTCTTTCTCCACCCCTCTTCCTTTTTTCTTCACCCCTGTTGCCCCTTTCTGCACCTCTGTTGCTTCTTTCTGCACTTCTCTTGCTTCTTTCTGCACCCCTTTGCTTCTTTCTGCACTCTTGCTTCTTTTTGCACCCTTCCTCCCTCTTTTTGCACCTCTCTTGCCTCTTTCTGCACCCTTCTTGCCACTTTCTCCACCCCTGTTCCCCCTTTTTGCATCTCTGTTGCTTCTATCTGCACTTTTCTAGCCTCTTTCTCCACCTGAAGTAGGGTCCCGTTCTACCATATAGCAGAAATCCTATGTACCATTCTGCTCTGCCCATCAAACATGACACTCCCATATAGGCCCCACCAGTCAGGCCCTGATAGATGACCTAAGTTGACCATTGTCCTTCAGCCTTTTAGTACCTGTCACAGTGGTCCCCACCTCCTTAGATACACATACATGTAGGCCCAAAAGCCCACTGCCTTTTGCTATCAGTTTTAATAGAACAGATCTCGTAGGCCTCTCTGACCTGACAGTAGGGACTTGTGCCACCCACGGTGCTGCGAGGCACCAGCCCCCCCCGGTAAATTTCCACAGTTACAGGAATAAAGTTAGCCCACACGTACGCGAAACCTTGCTGGTACATCTTGTTCTTTCACAAGCAATATTTGTAATATTTGCAGTTAAGAAACTTTCCAAGCTTGCTCAAGCGGAACCAAAAAGCGGCTGCATGGCATAGAAATAATATATAAAATATAAATTTCCGAGCATCTTACGGTAAAAGTTATCTCTTTTTTTATGTTTGCAGTCAAGAGCACTGACCACCTGCTAGAACATCAGTTTCACCATGATACCACTTCTGTGTTCTCAAAAACTTTCCAAAAGTACTGTAAGCGTGCGGTCAAGGGCCCACGTCAATGCAGTCAAGGGTCCACGTCAGATGTGGGTGGGAGTTCTGCATTAAGCCATATAAAAGGTTTGCACCCATGTCCACGCCCTGAACTCATCTTCCTGTGCCTCGCACGGTGTGGGTTCCCGGTCGACCGACCTCTTATCTTGGGCCTAGAACTTCCAATCTCAGGTGGTAGTGCTCTTTTCAGATTATTAGCCTTTTGCCTTTGTCAGCCTCTCTAATTTAGCTCATCCACACCCAATTCATTGCATTTATTTTAGCTCAAATTGTGTAGTCTTGGATGGTTTCTTCTCTCTTAGTTAAGATTTGCCTTCTAGGCACTTGCCTATTCATGATCCCTCATTTAAGATTTTCCATTTAGGCTGCTGTGTATTATTTGATATATACATAGATATTTGTGCTTCATTTATAATATGGTTTATAAAATTGTCGATGCTTTGATTTCATCCTGCTCATGTGTTGATGAGTAGCATTTAAAAATGAACAATTCTTTGTTTTACTAAATTGCTTAATAAAGTGCCACTGTATTTCACACTGTTGTTCCTTCTTCTCAGTAAACGAGCAGAGTGCATGCGGGTCCTGCTCTGTGACCCGGTAAGCCAAGTGTGACCACCCATTTACCCTCGAACAGCTGGCGTACCACGAAGGTCTCGTCCCAGATGGCTCTTCTACAGTGCGGACCTAGGACACACCTGGGACAGCCCCGCCCTCTCCTCTCTCACCACCACCCCGGTAAGTCAGGGACTGTTTTTATTTTTCCTTGAATTTACTACGAGGTGTGGCGTGTGTGGAGGGGTAGGTCTGGCTGCCTCAGCCCTCAGGGGTGTCCCTTGTGTCTGCTCCTTCGTCCCCCTGTGCTCTGCTGTCTTGGCACGACAACCTCTGTGGCTGGTCACACCTCGAAGGGGTTTTGCAACACTGTCCGCTCTGCTCTCCTGGGCCCCATCTTGGGTTCCTTGCACTTGCCTTCTATTTGCCTTTCTCACTGTTGTTTCTTAGTGCTTTCCTTTTCACTATCTGCCACGGTGCTTCTTGCCACAGGTTAACGTTTTTAGTTGAGTTATGATGTTCTGCACGGGTTTAAGTCCTAAGATACTCTGTTGGGGTGTCTTGAATTATATACAGGTTTAAGTCCTAAGATACTCTGTTGGGGTGTCTTGAATTATATACAGGTTTAAGTCCTAGGATGCTCTGCTGGGGTGTCTTGAATTGTATACAGGTTTTGGTTCTTGCGGTCTGACTGCCCTACAGGTTTGAGTCCTTGATGCTGTTCCACAGTGTCTAAATTCTGCACAGGTTTGAGTCCTCATTGACTGTGGTTTATAGGTTGTGCTTCTTTACATTGATTGTGGTCTCTACGTTGTGCTTCTTTACATTCATTGTGCTCTATAGGTTGTGCTTTGCGAGTTTGCCTCCTATGTTAAGGGGGGGTCCGTATACCCCATCTCCTCAGGTGTTTATCAAGTACTTTCTCAAATGCGCATTTCTTTTGCCCACTTTCTTCCCGGACATACCTCTCAGTCTTTCCCCTCCTTCTCTGCCGTGTCCCTCTCTTGCTCCCACGATTCCCTTCTGCATGGATTGGGTGTCTTCGTATTTTTATCTCTGAAATTATTTTCTCTCTGTGCCACTCGTATTCTTCAGTAACATTTCTTTCTTTCTATCTGCTTTCACTTATTTTAACTGCGCACTTCCAAAAAGAGGAAGTGCACCTCTCACACACTCAGTGCCCTTCGCAGATTCCACCCGCCTCTCTCTGCTCAGCGCACTGCCAGAAAGAGGAAGCGCCTCTCTCCCCGGTCCTCTGAACCTCGCAGATTCCACCCGCCCCTCTCTACTCTGTCCTCGGCAGCTGCTCTCCTGCCTCTCCATCTCTCGCTCCACGTTTATTCTTGTGATCACAATTAATATTGCATATGCCTATGTTGTATGTAATAATTGTTTATTTATTGTCCATTGTTTCTGTTTTTCGTGCTTCTGTTCCCTTTTAAAGCTCCGTCTGCCCTGCCGCTCCTACTACAGTTGCCCCCCCCCTCTCTTGGTGCTGCCATGCCAACTTCACACTCACTAGCCGAGTGACGGGGCTGCCAGTTGTCTCTTGTTGTCTGGGTTGCCTCCATTCTTTCCCCCACTAGCTTCAGCAACCCCGCTAGGTAGCTGTTCCCTTTACTGCCCTTTAACTTTGCACCTCCATTGCGCCTCTTTTTCTGTCTCTCACACTTTTGCCTACCATTTATCCAAGCCAATTGGTAGCCAAAGGGGGGGTGGAGGCTTCTCTCCATTCCTCTTGTCAGCTCCCTTAACCCCTTCCTCTCCGGTATGTCCCTTGCTCCTCCGCACATCCTTAACCTTCTTATTCATTCAGTGCATGGTACAGCCACTGGAGTCTACCATGCCACCTTTGATCATTTTATTCCCCTCACTCGCCATCAGAGTGACATCCTTGCTGTTGCTTGGGATATCTTAGGGGTTACCTTCACGCCTACCACTGAAATCCGCCTCTCCCTGTTATCTCTCACAGACTTACCTCCCTCCGTCACGGTTCCCTCCCATTCTCCGCCACTTCCAGATACCACTCGCCCTGATCTGCTGTGGCCTGATCAATTATCTAATCCTTCCATCGCCTCCACATCCTCCTTCGCACTTTCGCTTCTCCTGCTGCCTCCCCCATTGTGATCCACTCGGACAGCGAGTCTACCACAGACTCCACACACTCCGTGCCACTTTCTCAAGAAGCAACACCCCCTGATCTTGTCGCCCCTGCCTCTCCTACACTATCGGCATCCGCCTCTAGTAGTGACCTCCACAGCCCACCCTCTCCTGGTAACGTGTCCCCACGCCTCAGGGTACTCCTGCAGGACTATTCACTGGACCTGCAGGACCTTTCACCGGACGGTCCGCCTGAGCTTGTCCTTGCCTGCCCACCTCCGCATTTCCGGTCACTTTAGGGAATGTGCGAGCATTCCCTTGACGACAGTGCACCTCACATTGTTGTCTATTTAGTCAACAGTCACGTCGGAGGTCTCTCAACCGGTCACCCATCTTCCTTTGTCCACGTTACACCCTTAACAAGTACTGTCCTCCTCACCATATTCCAAGTCTTAGGGATTGACCACACTCACGCTCAACAGATAACGCTCTCAATAGCACCAACTTTCCCACATCCCATTGGCCCCAAAGCCAAACAGCTTAAACCCTGCAAGCACTAACCTTTCCGGGTGCACTCCCGCCCCCCACCTACTACTGCACCTCATGAATAGAATCTTGGGTACCTCTGTTCACAAAACACCGGATTGCATTTACATACGTATCCGCTTAATATCCCCAGGCTTGGAGATACCTACCACATTAACAACATCCTACCCACGCAACCCACTACAAAGTAAGGTCATTGCTGCCCTCTCGCATAACCAGCTCCAATTCCCTGACTTCTCCCCTGATGGAGTATACACCGGACCACAGGAACTGGACTTAAGAGAGACAATATACCATATCGTTATTAATGCAATAGGAGAGGAACTAGTAAGAGACGTGCTTCCCAATACGTCTAATACTTAACAACATCCCTTTCTAATTAGTGACACTCACCCTGAAAGTGAGGCGCGTTAAAATAGTTCTCCATGAGTAGCATACTGAGCTCTACAGTGTATAAAACGTCAACTAATTTTCACATATTTTTCATAATACGTCCCCCAGGTTCAGTACTTACCGCCTTATTATTAAGCACTTGGCCAAGGCACCCACTCCAGAGTTACACTGCTGAGGCCTGCTTTGACGGCCAGCTTCGCTTCCCCCTTTACACTCCTGCCCAAGAGCGCGACTTACAGGACAGCATATATGACATTGTCATTCAGGCAGTGGCACAAGAACTCATCAGAGATATTGACCCTAGCACCTGAACGTACAAGCACCAGTACAAGTTCCACGTACCTCCCCACACCAACACCCTCTCCAATTCAGGCCTAGCCTATAGCACCCTACCTTAAAAACACCAACATGGCAACTCCGTTGCAGCATGTTCTGAAAACATTTGGAGGACAGGAAAAGCACATACTTAAACATTGCAGGGAGCTCCATAAATTCACGAAAAACATGAGCCACCCGTGGCCATCAGAAGGTAGTTTTGATCCAGCCATACTGGATCATGCTACCACCTTCTTAGACACCAAGTACTCCGGCCTTAAGCTACGGAAGAGAAAGGCTACCCTAGACCTCTGGCACACTCTGACATGACCAACACAGCCACACCCACTGCTCCTCCACCTCCCCCGCCATATCACTTCAGCGGTATGTATACTGAACTCACTAACAAGGAACAACCAGATTTACCAGTTACCACCAATGACTGTCCAGCTGCCGGTTCTCAACCACTACCACATGAGGCACCTCCCTCACCACACCCCAGTCCAGACACAGCCATTACACAAACAGACGACCTTCAGGCTTTACGCACACCCTCCAGCCACCTATACCCGCACATGAACGAACTTCACACCACACACATGCCCCTCTCCCCCGGCACAATAATGGAGACAGCAGTATCAGGACTTCCAGGCCATATAGATGCCCAACTCTCACTGAAATTTACACCAACCTTAAATACTGCACAACCACGCCAAGATGAAGGAGAAGACTCTGACTCTGCCTCTTGTGCATCTTCTCACCACCCAGCCACTGCCACCAACCCCTTCCTTGCCACTGCCGCCAACCCCTTCCTTGACACCGTCAATCAACCATTCCCAAATTTGGGCCCCTCACCCCAAACCAGGCCGCCCTTTACTCCCACTGCGCCCTTGCGTGAGGGACAAGGGTCTGGCCGTATGACAGCTCCGCAGCAGCTTTCTGAGTTCCACAACTCACCATTGCTGTGCATGACTGTGCATGTCCCCCTAACAGATCACCCCATCTTGTACGAAAATTGGAGAACAAATGTAGACTTGAGCAAAAGCCTGAGCCTGGAAAGCATCTCACCAGACCACCCTGAAAAGGACATATTACACATGCATCTACCTAGCACCACAGACCACATGGACAGAATGAGACGCATGTCAGTGAAACTAGAAGAGATGCAGCACACATTCTCAGATCTGCTCAATAAGGCTAACACTCCAGCACCACCACGACCATCCACACTAAACCAGCTCATACAGGAGCGCTCAAAGGCAAGAGCCCATGGGAATGGGGAGGGGATTACACAATTACTCGATAGTGAGCACCCCCACCAGTGTGACGCTGCCGCCTCAGGGACAACACAGACACCTGCCATCACACACCAGGCCGACCAACAACAGCAAGCACTCGGGTTGGAAAGGACATTACTCGTACCAGAAGGCCACAATCCTTTATTCACTGAGCCCCCACAGGAAGGAGGCCCAGTTGCAAGGCAAAAGGTTAGGCTCACGGAAGCGCAGAAGCTCAAAGTCCTGGGATCACACGGGTGCCCAGACGACATATTATATGACGTCTCGGGCTCTGCTTCCTTGCGTACCATTAGAAGGAAAAATCATTACAACATGTCTCTCAGCAGACCATGCGCACCACAAACCAGCGACGGTCTCACACCAAATCAGATAGTCACACTAGGGGAAGGCTCAGACTATGCGGTTAACCCCTTCTCAGACGATTTGGCAGGCTGGTCAGAACCTTTAGCACCACAAATGCTCCCTTGGCCAAGAGAAGGCTCTTTTGAGCCTCAGTACATGGCAACAGCAGTCGAATGTATTCTAAAAGGATTAGGAGATGAGGATTGGGACTATGAGTACATGCGGGAGAGTTTAAAGGTCTGGCAGAAATATGCCCGCCAGCATGACTCTACAGGGCCTACAGCGCAACGCACAGGAGTGATGCGCCAGATGCCACTGCTGTACAAAAACGCCAATGATCCCCCCATCTATTTCCCGTGGTCTCAACTAGACAAAGAAAATCTTAAAAAGCATCTCCCACCCCTCACGGAGGGTGCTGGAAAGTGGATTGCGGCTTTTGAAAAGCACACCGCAGGTAACAACATAGCTATAGGAGATGTGAAAAGCCTGCTAATCTCCCTCATCGGAGAAGACGCAGAAGACCTCTTCACACGCGTTCATGCCAACCTCACAAAAACAAACTCCAAACATGATGGTGTCAAGGAATGAGATCAGAACGCTAGTATGGTCTGAATTGCGCAGGAAATTTCCGGATGTCCCGGATATAGGGGCTCTATTATCACAGACCATGCAACCAAATGAAGACCCTGCCAACTACCTTTCTAGAATGAACGAAAAATGGCATCAGGAATTAGGGGAACGATGAAATGCTACAGGAGGGTACGGAAGACTATTTTACCACACAATAAAAAAGGGTCTGCCAACTGACGTACAGGAAAAACTAGATGGCATAGTAGCAATGGAATGTAAGCCATGGCCTGAGATACAAGACCAAATCATACATTTCTGCAAAAAGAGACAAGAACAGGAAAGGAATAGGCAGTTGGCCATAGAAAATGCTGCTGCCAAATTGGTGCAGCAGAAACTGAATAAGAAAAAAGACAATCTAGATACAGTTATGTTGGCTGCACCTGTCACTCAGATGACAGCAGTAACATCATTCCCCCAGAATGCCATGAACGCTCTTGTGGGCAACGCCCAGCCTGCCCCACAACAGAGTCAAGCACAACCTGCCGTACAATACATACAAGCTCAACCACAGCCTGCCATACAGTATGTCCAGCCACAGCCCCAGCCGATCATACAATACATGCCAGCACCACCTACTTACAGTAATGACATACAGCCCTACTACAATAATAGACAAAATGTGAACAGAAACACAGGCGTACAGGGAAGAGGGCGAGGGATGGGACAGCAAAGGTTTCCACAGCAGTCAGGACAACTCACTTGATTTTATTGTCAGAAACCAGGCCACATGCAAAGAGATTGCCGCACTAGAATATGAGATATGGGTCAGCAGTCCATGGGTCCCGGTTACCAAGTGCCACCACAATTCCAACAACAGCAGCACAAGCAACAACAGCCTCAACAGCCCCAAATACTATACTCTTATGCTCAACCAGTACAGCAGCAAACAATGCAACAAGTGCAGCTCCCAGCACCTATGATGGTCCAAGTTCAGCCCTCTGTCCAAGTTCAGCCATCGGTCCAACAGGTGCAGGCTCCGATGCAACAGCCACAGCAAGCACCTGTATCGCCACAGCAAGCACCTGCATATCAGCTGGCACCCCAAGCCCAAAGTACTATGCCCGCAGGAGGAACAATAATCGCCTCCAGCAACCCATTCACCCAGGGAACAATACAGCAGTATCAGACAGGAGGATACACTGGCTAGGACAGCCCACAGACAACTCTTGTGTGCCCAATTTTGTCATGCACTAGCAATACTGAGGAGGACCCTATTGCTTGTGTCACGATAAATAACAAAACATACAGCTTTCTTGTCGACACAGGTGCCACATACTCCTGTATTACAGGTGGCCCTCTGCCCATTTCAGATCAGATAGCGGACACACAGGGATTCTCTGGGGCGATAGCAAGGGTCCCCTTCACCAAGCCAGTCTCAATTGAAATAGGAGGTCATGTTGTGGAACAGCCACTGCTCTACTCACCAAGGTCCCCAGTGAATCTCTTAGGACGTGACCTCATGGCCAAACTAAACATGACTATCCACTTTGATGAGAACGGAACAATGATTTGCTCTGTGCCAGGCACACCACTGGCTAGAATAATGGCAGTCACCACTCACTGTTCCTTGAGCAGCCAGGTCAGAGCACGTCCAGTGGATGAGCACGCCTTCTCTGCAGCTGTCCACACTATTGTTGTCACAACCCCTGAGTTACAAGGCCGCACTGTTCAGCTACCCACATAGTTTCTTTTCAGACCCCAAGCATTAGGCTCACAGATATCAGACAAGCACGTGATCCTAGACATATGCGCCCTTGAGATAACACCCACCTATGGAGCATTCCTGGCATGCGATGATGACGCTCACACTTGGGCTTGTGTCATTTTTATTCAACCTGGAGGAGTAGTCAGAGACATTCCAGATGCCCAATTATTCGGACCCCCTGAACACTACTCCAAAACAGAGATCATCTATCAAAATAATGTGCCCATCTCAGTGACAGTGGAAATAAGAACACCAACTGCCACCCCCAGCTATGACTCTGTCCACGAGACAGATCTGGCTCAGGTTCCACCACATCTTTGGACGACAGGCCCAAACGACGTAGGCCTTATTCGCTCTGCTGCACCATTTAAAATAACTCTGAAACCAGGTGCTATCGTGCCCAGAATAAGACAATATCCATTGTCTAAGGCAGCAGAGGAGGGTATTGCCCCTACCATCCAAGCATTGCTGGATCAAGGAGTAATATATCCTTGTATTTCTCCTTGCAACACGTGTCTTTTTCCGGTGCGGAAAGGGAAGACAAATCAAAGGCGTTTAGTTCATGACCTGCATCCCGTTAACAACATAGTGGTACCAGAGTTCCCCATCGTCCCAGACCCCTCTGTCATCCTTACAAACGTCCCCCCCAATGCACAGTACTTTTTGGTCATCGACCTGAAAAATGCTTTTTTCAGCGTTCCCTTGCACCCAGACAGCCAATACCTATTGGCCTTCTCATTCCGAAATGTGCAAATGACATACAGAAGGTTGGCTCAAGGTTATTGCGAGTCCCCTAGCGTCTTTAACAGAGTTGTCAAAACAGACTTGTCAAATTTCCAATGTGACAGCACCCTGCTGCAATATGTCGACGACATACTGCTCTGCAGCCCCACAGAACAGCAATGCAGGAAAGACACCATTTCTTTACTCACCACCCTAGCACAAAGAGGATACAAAGTTGACAAACAAAAGTTACAATATTGCCAGAAAGAGGTACACTATCTAGGTCAGCTACTGTCAGCATCAGGAAGGCGAGTCACACCAGATCGAGTTGAGGCAATAAAAGGCACCTCTGAACCCCAAACTGTAAAAGACATGCAGAAATTCCTCGGCTTAGTGAATTATGTCCGCCAATGGGTCTTTGATTTCTCAACCATAACTGCCCCTTTGCTGAAAGCAGTCAAAATGGCCAAAGACAGACACAATAAAATAGAGTGGACACCTGAAATGAGAACAGCCTATACCCAGCTAAAAGATGAGATCACAAATGCACCAGTCTTAGGTTCACCAGACTATACAAAAGAATTCTACCTATTCACTCACTGTGATGGCCAAGTTATGACTGCAGTACTAACCCAGAAATACCCTATGGGCCATAAGCCCATTGCCTACTTCAGCGGCATGCTGGACTCTGTCATGCAAGGTCATTATCCCTGCGAACAGGCCCTCGCTGCTGCAGCATTTGCAGTTGAGAAAAGCACCCCCATCGTAATGGGCTCCCCACTGACCATGTACACTGAACATGCCGTCTTTGCAATAATACAGAAAGCCAAGACAACATTAACCACCCAAAAAGTATCAGGTTACAAGGTCATTCTGTCATTGCCTTCTCTGAAAATTTTCAAATGCCACACAGTAAACCCTGCCACGTTCTTTTCCCATCCCATTGCCACTTCAGTTGATGACCCCCATGATTGTGCCACATACTCACCAGATGAGTCGGGAGCAGCCAAAGAGGACCCCTTGCCAAACAGTACTGTATATTTTGTTGATGGCTCCTCTACCATTGATCAAGAAACAGGAGTCAAGGACACAGGAGCTGCAGTAGTTAGAGCACAGCAGAATGATTCCTCTGATTCCATAGACATTGTACAGCAGCTTACATTACCATCACATTATTCAGCCCAGGCAGCTGAACTAGTAGCACTGATAGCTGCCTTAAACATTGGAGTTGATGACCGCATTACCATTTACTCCGACTCTGCATACGTCACCACAACAACACACTCCAGCATCCTTCGCTGGAAAAGGCGTGGCTTCCTCAAATCAGATGGTACACCTGTCGTTCACAAGCAATTACTGGAGGAACTTATTGAGGCCCTTACAATACCAGCTGAAGTAGCCGTAGTCAAATGCGCAGCGCACACCAATGGCCAAGATTTTGTCTCCAGAGGTAACGTCCTGGCAGATTGGGCAGCTAAGGCTGCAGCCAGAGGCCCCCCAGCTCAGGTGACACCAGAAGTTCCATTTGCTCGCACCTTACTTGCCCAAACACTACCTACAACAGAGCAGGACAATATAAATGAAGGTACCTTACACACATCCTCCCCATATGACATTGACTCAACTCAGCAATATGATCACATTGCACAACTGCACCTCAGAGAAATACAAGAAAGTGCACCAGATCAAGAGAAAGAGTTGTGGAAGAAGAGGGGAGTACAACAGGACTCCGCTGACTTCATTTATAGACAGACAATGACGGGGAAGCCTGTGATGCCACAGGCTTTATTGCAAGTGGCGTTAGATCAACTCCACCTTCCTACTCATGTCACCCGAGATAACATGTCCGCAACATTACAGACAGATTGGTTCATTCCCAATGCCCATGAACAGATACAACTTTATGTTAATAAATGTCTCATTTGTCAACAATACTCACCAAACCCAACTCTCAAAACAGTTGCTTCCACAATTCCAAAACACTCAGGCCCCTTCAAGGAACTACACATTGACTATGTCGACATGATTGATCGCTGCCAAAATTACCGCTATCTCATTGTAGTAGTGTGCCCATTTTCACGCTGGATTGAAGCTGGACCCTGCGTCAACTGCGATGCCAAGGCAGCGGCCACATTCCTACTCTGTGACGTCATTTCTCGATAGAGCATCCCAGACGCCATCCGGACAGACAACGGAAGTCATTTTTCAAACGCCATCTTCTCCTCCCTGACCACAATGCTAGGCATTAAACATAAACTGACATCAGCCTATCACCCACAAAGCAACGGCATTTGTGAGCGCCTCAACGCCTTGCTCAAAAGTAAAATAAGCAAAATAAGTGCCACAATAGGAAAGAGATGGCTTTACTGCCTACCCATAGCCCTCTTTGCACTAAGAAACTCCCCAAGTTCGGATCACCACCTCACGCCCCATCAGCTTGTCACTGGACGATCCATAAATGTAACTATTCCATCCACACGCCCCAAAACTGATAATGAATCTTCCTCTGACATCGTTAAAGCCGAGCTTTACGATTATTTGTGTGCACTAACCAGCACAGCGCAGTTCCTTTCTACCCAGGTATCGAAGAGGAAAGAGAAGGGCCCCACCGATCCTGAGCTCCCACCAATCCGTCCCTGAACGCTGGTCTTTATCCGCAAAAACGTCCGACGTTGGAAGGACCCCAAGTTCGAAGGCCCCTTCCAGGTGGTAGACTCATCACCAACTGCAGTACGAATCGCTGAAAGAAAGGCATGGATCCATCGCAGCCACATCCGTCTGGACCCCGCACCACCACAACCAAAGGCAATGGACTAGAAGAGGGAACAGCCATACCACTGGTACCACTAAACGGAGACAGCGGCTTTCCTTCCTCCTCTGATGAAGAAGACGACGACCCACCCGTGTACATTGATGAGGGAGATGCGAAGTGATGTATTTTATCTGTCCTATTATTCTGTATTTTTGCTGCAGTGGCACTTGCAACATTTAATTGGTATTTCTTTTACCACATTCATGTAAAGGTGTATTTTCCTGCAAATACTCTCACGCCTTTTTCAGCACAACCATTTGTACCAGCAGTGACATATGCCCGAACACAGGTACAACACAATTCTGAAGGTCCACAACCCCCTGACAGTATCCCTGATAGCACACACACTAGCACACATCCCACATCCCCAAATCCTGTCCTGGTCCCAAGTACTACTCCATGGGATGGTATCATGGACATAACAATAGGTCCCCAATTGCCCCGCCGCTCCAACTCCTGCAACACCTGCAGATTCAGACGGGGCAGGCCAAGGCTTTGGAGGACCCGTAGACCAAGCAAAAAGCCTGAGGCCAAACCAGATTGGGCCACTGCTCTCCAAGACACAATGGTTCACATTGCACACCAGCATCCCATGCCCGCATTCCATTCCACACGACCTGACAAATTAGCTGAGGATCATGGAGCCCATAACGCCTTATTAGACAACATGTGGTACCGGGACATGACCAACGTAGGGAAAAAGGTAACAAAAGAGGCATGTTTTGTGTGCTCATACATTCCTCATGCAGTGGGCGCAGACAAAATGATTTTTCCCCGAGAAGTCCCACCACCAACTGCCAAATGTCTCCTCCTTTTGTTTCTCTGCCGTATACACGGACTGATCCAGTTTCTGTCAGCAGAAATAGACGCTGTGTTTGTAAACACCACAGCGTGGGATTATAAGTATCTCTCACACAAGGTTGTGACTGACGCACGAGAGTTTCAGAGGGAATTAGAGCACGACTACACGGCTGAAACACCCATGGTACTGATACAGGGTTATGAGGATTTCTTCAAGAAGGTTGGGTATTTCCTCTTTACCTCGCCTTCACCAATATGCCAAGCAAAAGAGAGCAGGCTAATTCTAAATGACACTTCACGCAGGACTCAATACCCCTGTGACCTCAGGACTGCACTACATGTACAGGCCAATATTTATTTAAAAAATAGATGGCATGGCCCACACAACCTCACCTGTAAGGCAGCTTCCATAGGCAAACCATTTGTGGATACAGAGTATGAACACGATATTGATTGGGATGTTGAGACTAAGTGCAAGCAGGTGTGGGCACAGGAAACTAGAAGGTATACCTTTGGTAAAGATACAACATACAAATGGAAACAAGCATACAAGCTAAAACATCCTCTCCTTTGCTTCCTAGGTAATGGTACACGTCCTGTGGGCCGCAACACCAATTGCAACAGCACTATCTTTAATTTGGACCTCCAAGACGGCACCTCTGGCCTCATGGACATCTATTGGGCATGCGGAGAATGCCTCTATCTCCAATTGCCTCCTCAATGGAACGGCCTATGCACCATGGTCACTATGCATGAGCTGCATCTGGTTGTCCCGGCATCCAACATTTCCCAAGTGCATAATCACCCCATGACAGGCGATGTCACCCTGCTCCACCGGCACCGAAGGAGTGCTCAATATTTTGCTAACGACGCCTTTAGCAAAGTTCCCCAGGAATTTCGCCTTTTTAACGGCGCACAGGAATTCTTTGGGGGCCTGTGGCCCATCTGGCAAACATCAGCTAATGCCAGGTGGCTGCAGGTCACACGCTATGAACTTATGACACTGATAAACAACACCCGCGATGGGTTCAACGCAATACAGGAAGAGTTACGGCCTTTAAGGCTCATGGTTCTAGAGCATAGATATGTTCTAGATCAGCTCACAGCTATGCAGGGTGGGGTATGCGCCCGGATCGGAAAATCCTGCTGCACTTTCATACCATCTAATGATGCCGATAATGGGACACTTGCCAAGGCAATTGAGGACTTGGACAATCTGGGAAGAAAGATGCGTGAGGAGGGAGGTGCTGAAGCAGATGTTATCTCTAATTGGTTCAACATGGACTGGATGCCTTCATGGCTGTCTGCTATCTTGAAAATTTTGCTACCTATTTGCTGTGTGCTTATGTTAGTGTGTTGCGGTGCGCAGGTTGTAATAAGATGTGTCAACAGATTTAGCACCAAGGTGGTAGGAATGAACTACGCTAACACAGGGATGCACCAGAATCCACATTACCAGGTCATGGACCGTGTTCCTGGGGAAGGGGATGGGCCGACCCAAGTACTATTGACAGAAATAGCCGCCCCTGACGTTTCTCCCAGCACACCAACAGCTCCACCAATCCCGCCACATAGATACACCATAAGGGAGGAACATGCCACTCACGAATATGACCAGTTAGCTAGCAACGATGATGGAGAGTATGTTACCATAACACCAGGATTGTCCGCTGAGACCCAGTGCTTCTACGTTAATGATCCACTCTGTATGTACCAAACAGAAGAAGGGCCAGCGAAGTACTATATGAGAGTTTTGTTCAACAATGAACAAGAGGAGGGAAATGAAGTAGGGTCCCGTTCTACCATATAGCAGAAATCCTATGTACCATTCTGCTCTGCCCATCAAACATGACACTCCCATATAGGCCCCACCAGTCAGGCCCTGATAGATGACCTAAGTTGACCATTGTCCTTCAGCCTTTTAGTACCTGTCACAGTGGTCCCCACCTCCTTAGATACACATAAATGTAGGCCCAAAAGCCCACTGCCTTTTGCTATCAGTTTTAATAGAACAGATCTCGTAGGCCTCTCTGACCTGACAGCAGGGACTTGTGCCACCCACGGTGCTGCGAGGCACCAGCCCCCCCCCGGTAAATTTCCACAGTTACAGGAATAAAGTTAGCCCACACGTACGCGAAACCTTGCTGGTACATCTTGTTCTTTCACAAGCAATATTTGTAATATTTGCAGTTAAGAAACTTTCCAAGCTTGCTCAAGCGGAACCAAAAAGCGGCTGCATGGCATAGATTTTCCCTCATCCCTCTTTCTGCCCCTCTGTTGCTTCTTTCTGCAGTTCTCTTGCTTCTTTCTGCACCTCTGTCCCTTCTTTCTGCAACCCTTGTGCCTCTTTCTGCACCCCTCTTCCCTCTTTTTGCAGCTCTGTTCCTTCTTTCTGCACTTCTTTTGTTTCTTTCTGCACATCTCTTGCTTCTTTCTGCACCCCTCGTGCCTCTTTCTGCACCCCTCTTCCCTCTTTTTGCACCTCTGTTCCTTCCTTCTTTCTGCACTTCTTTTGTTTCTTTCTGCACATCTCTTGCTTCTTTCTGCACCCCTCGTGCCTCTTTTTGCACCCCTCTTGCCTCTTTCTGCACCTCTGTTGCTTCTTTCTGCACTCCTCTTGCTTCTTTCTACACCTCTCTTGCTTCTTTCTTCACCACTCGTGCTTCTTTCTGCACCCCTCATCCCTCTTTCTGCATCCCTCTTTCCTCTTTCTGCACTTCTGTTCCTTCTTTCTGCACTTCTTTTGTTTATTTCTGCACCTCTCTTGCTTCTTTCTGCACTTCTCTTGCCTCTTTCTGCATCCCTCATCCCTCTTTTTGCACCTCTCTTGCTTCTTTCTGCACTTCTCTTGCTTCTTTCTGCACCTCTGTCCCTTCTTTCTGCAACCCTTGTGCCTCTTTCTGCGCCCCTCTTCCCTCTTTCTGCACCCCTTGCCTCTTTCTGAACCTCTGTTCCTTCTTTCTGCACTTCTTTTGTTTCTTTCTGCAACTCTCTTGCTTCTTTCTGCACACCTCTTGCTTCTTTCTGCACCCCTCGTGCCTCTTTCACACCTCTCTTCCCTCTTTCTGCACCCCTCTTGCCTTTTTCTGCACCTTTGTTCCTTCTTACTGCACTTCTTTTGTTTCTTTCTGCACCTCTCTTGTTTCTTTCTGTATCCCTCTTGCCTCTTTCTCCACCCCACTTCCCCCTTTCTGCATCTCTGTTGCTTTTTTTGCATTTCTCTTGCTTCTTTCTGCATCTCTCATGCATCTTTCTGCACCCCTCGTGCCTCTTTCTGTACCACTCATCCCTCTTTCTGCACTCCTCTTGCCTTTTTCTGCACCTCTGTTGCGTCTTTCTGCACTTCTTTTGTTTCTTTCTGCACCCCTTTTGCCTCTTTCTGCACCCCTTTTGCCTCTTTCTGCACCCCTCTTGCCTCTTTCTGCACATCTGTTCCTTCTTACTGCACTTCTTGTGTTTCTTTCTGCAACTCTCTTGCTTCTTTCTGCACCCCCTTGCCTCTTTCTCCACCCCTCTTCCTTTTTTCTTCACCCCTGTTGCCTCTTTCTGCACCTCTGTTGCTTCTTTCTGCACTTCTCTTGCTTCTTTCTGCACCTCTTTGCTTCTTTCTGCACCACTCTTGCTTCTTTTTGCACCCTTCTTCCCTCTTTTTGCACATCTCTTGCCTCTTTCTGCACCCTTCTTGCCACTTTCTCCACCCCTGTTCCCCCTTTTTGCATCTCTGTTGCTTCTATCTGCACTTTTCTAGCCTCTTTCTCCTCCCCTCATCCCTCTTTCTGCCCCTCTGTTGCTTCTTTCTGCAGTTCTCTTGCTTCTTTCTGCACCTCTGTCCCTTCTTTCTGCAACCCTTGTGTCTCTTTCTGCACCCCTCTTCCCTCTTTTTGCACCTCTGTTCCTTCTTTCTGCACTTCTTTTGTTTCTTTCTGCACATCTCTTGCTTCTTTCTGCACCCCTCGTGCCTCTTTCTGCACCCCTCTTCTCTCTTTTTGAGCCTCTGTTCCTTCTTTCTGCACTACTTTTGTTTCTTTCTGCACCCTTCTTCCCTTTTTTGCATCCCTCTTGCCTCTTTCTGCAGTTCTCTTGTCATTTTCTGCGCCTCTCTTGCCTCTTTCTGCACCTCACTTGCCTCTTTCTGCACTTCTCTTGCTTCTTTCTACACCTCTGTTGCTTCTTTCAGCAATTTTCTTGCCTCTTTCTGCACTTCTCTTGCTTGTTTCTGCACCTCTCTTGCGTCTTTCTGCACCTCTGTTGCCTCTTTCTGCACCTCACTTGCTTCTTTCTGCACCCCTCTTGCCTCTTTCTGCACCCCTCTTGCCTCTTTCTGCACCCCTCTTTGCTCTTTCTGTACCTCTCTTGCTTGTTTCTGCACCCTTCTTCCCTTTTTTGCACCCCTCTTGCCTCTTTCTGCAGTTCTCTTGTCATTTTCCGCACCTCTCTTGCCTCTTTCTGCACCTCACTTGCCTCTTTCTGCACCTCACTTGCCTCTTTCTGCATTTCTCTTGCTTCTTTCTACACCTCTGTTGCTTCTTTCAGCAATTCTCTTGCCTCTTTCTGCACTTCTCTTGCTTGTTTCTGCACCTCTCTTGCGTCTTTCTGCATCTCTGTTGCCTCTTTCTGCACCTCACTTGCTTCTTTCTGCACCCCTCTTTCCTCTTTCTGCACCTCTCTTGCCTCTTTCTGTACCCCTGTTCCTCTTTCTGCACCTTTCCTGCCTGTTTCTGCACCTCTCTTGCCTCTTTCTGCACCTCTGTTGCTTCTTTCTGCACTTCTCTTGCCTCTTTCTGCACCCTTCGCACCTCTTTCAGCACCTCTGTTGCTTCTTTCTGCACTTCTCTTCCTTCTTTCTGCACCCCTCCTGCCTCTTTCTGTACCCCTCTTGCCTCTTTCTGCACCCCTCTTGCCTCTTTGTGCACCTCTCCTACCTCTTTCTGCACCCCTCTTGTCTCTTTCTTCACCCCTCTTTCCTCTTTCTGCACCTCTCTTGCCTCTTTCTGCACCCGTTTCCTCTTTCTGCACCTTTCCTGCCTCTTTCTGCACCTCTCTTGCCTCTTTCTATACCGCTGTTGCTTCTTTATGCACTTCTCTTGCCTCTTTCTGCACCTTTTGCACCTCTTTCAGTACCTCTGTTGCTTCTTTCTGCACTTCTCTTCCTTCTTTCTGCACCCCTCCTGCCTCTTTCTGTACCCCTCTTGCCTCTTTCTGCACCTCTCCTACCTCTTTCTGCACCCCTCTTGCCTCTTTCTGCACCCCTCTTCATGTACCTCTCTTGCCTCTTTCTGCAGCTCTTTTGCTTCTTTCTTTACCTTTCTTGTCTCTTTCCGTACCCCTCTTGTCTCTTTCTGCACCTCTGTTGGTTCTTTCTGCACTGCTCTTGCTTCTTTTTGCACCTCTGTTGCAAATTTCTGCATCCCTCTTGCCTCTTTCTGTACCCCTCTTCCCTCTTTCTGCACACCTGTTCCCTATTTCTGCACCCCTTTTGCCTGTTTCTGCAACTCTCTTGCCTCTTTCTGCAGTTCTCTTGCCTCCTTCTGCACCTCACTTGCCTCTTTCTGCACCCTTCTTCCCTTTTTTGGCACATCTCTTGCCTCTTTCTGCACCTCTCTTGCCTCTTTCTGCACATCTCTTGGTTCTTTCTGCACTGCTCTTGCCTCTTTCTGTACTCCTCTTGCCTCTTTCTGCACCTCTTTTGCTTCTTTCTGCACTTCTCTCTCCTCTTTCTGCACCCTTCGTGCCTCTTTCAGCACCTCTTTTGCTTTTTTCTGCACTTCTCTTCCTTCTTTCTGCACCCCTCGTGCCTTTTCCTGCACGTCTCTTGGTTCTTTCTGCACTTCTCTTGCCTCTTTCTGCACCCCTCTTGCCTCCTTCTGTTCCTCTGTTGTTTCTTACTGCACTGTTCTTGCTTCTTTCTGCACCTCTCTTGCAAATTTCTGCACACCTCTTGCCTCTTTCTGCACCCATCTTGCCTCCTTCTGCACCTCTGTTGGTTATTTCTGCACTGCTCTTGCCTGTTTCTGCACCCATCTTGCTACTTTTAAACTGACCTCAGGCTCAGCAGTGCACATATGCAAGTGCAGAAAAGGGCTGCTGGCCTCTAAACTGCCATGCCCTATTATATGCTAGGGACTTAGAGGTAGTTTTAATCCCCCTGCCCTATTATGTACTAGGGCCTTACAGGGAGGTCATGCCAATCACAGGGGTACCCCAACCCATAGTGTATCCTAGTGTATGTAGGTGTTTTCACTGTCTTCTAAGTTTCTTTCAGCATAGCACTGGCTCCGGGCCTGGTTAAGCAGAGCCCAGGGTCAGTCAGAGTCAGTTACCACCAGTACCAGTCAGCAAAAAGTTGGGGGGTGCCCAGGGCACAGGATGACTTTGCAACAAGGCCTCTTTCAGCACCTTTGTTGGTTCTTTCTGCATATCTCTTGCTTCTTTCTGCACCTTTCTTCCTCTTTCTGGACTTCTGTTGCCTCTTTCTGCATTTCTCTTGCTTCTTTCTGCGCCTTTCTTCCTCTTTCTGCACATGTCCTATCTCTGTAGGCATAGTTAGAAATTAGCATTTAAAAAACCTTAGAAATTCACTGAAAAAAACATAGGTTTCAGGGACGTTATAATTAGAAATTATCATTTAAAAAAAACATAGAAATTCACTGAAAAAACCATAGGTTTCAAGGACGTTATAGTTAGAAATTAGCATTTAAAAAACCATAGAAATTCACTGAAAAAAACACAGGTTTCAGGGACGTTATAGTTAGTTGGACATTTCACTCGTACAAAACCAGAGAAATTCGGCCGTTATAGTTCGTTGAGCTAAGTATAACTCGCGCCCCCGCAATGCACTGCTGATGACATCACATATTACATCACTCATGACATGGTCAGTGACAGCAATGATGACATCTCAAATGACATCACTGATGACATCATCACATGATAATCTGATGCACCTCCTCACACCCTAATATAACCTTTGATATACCCACTCTAAAATATAGACTACCATTCTCGAAACCATAGACACACCAATACCAATTACTACATACCCACTCACTGATTCCTAGGTCTACACACACATCCACTCACTCACCCATACAGTCACTCATACATGCAGTCAATCATCAATACAACCACTATCATATGCACTCATACACCTATACAGACACTCACACACCGCCACTCACCCATAGAGTTACTTACACAGCTAGTCAGTCATGCAAAGAATAAATCACACTCCCATTTACTCACCTATACAGTTATATACACACCACCTCACTTATTCACACAGATAGTAACACATACTTACTCTCTTATACAATCACTGACACAAGCACACACTCATCCACACAGCCACTCTCACAATCACTCACTCTCACATATAGTCATTTATATACTCCAACACTCACATATACTGCCTTTCACATATGTAGTTACTCACACATGTACCACTGAGACATCCATTCACTCACCAACACAGCCATACACACACTCACCGACCCATACAGCCCCTCACAGACATACTCTTGAACCCATACACCCAGTGAATCACCCACTCACACATCCATGCAGGGAGTCACACACACCCCACCCACCCACACAGACACTCAGGCACCCATACAGATACTCAGACAACCAATCAATAGCCCATATAGACACTCATGTACCTACTCACCAACCCATGCAGCCGCTTACACACCAACAGACAGACTGATACAGACATTCACACAGTTTAGTCACTAACCCATGCATTCAGTAAGACACTTTTAATCACTCACTTATAGTCAGTCACGCACCTACTAAATCATCCATTCAGACAGTCATACACCGACTCATTCTTCAATACACCTTGGCCTATATATCTATAAAACATATTTAAACTTTACAGAAACACACAGTCACTGGATAATGTCATCAGTGATGTCATTTGAGATGTCATCAGTGATGTCATCAGTGATGTCACTGACCATGTCATGAGTGATGTAATATGTGATGTCATCAGCAGTGCATTGCGGGGTCGCGAGTTATACTTAGCTCAACGAACTATAACGGCCGAATTTCTATGGTTTTGTATGAGTGAAATGTCCAACTTACTATAACGTCCCTGAAACCTGTGTTGGTTTTTAAAATGCTAATTTCTAACTATAACGTCCCTGAAACCTATGGTATTTTCAGTGAATTTCTATGGTTTTTTAAATGCTAATTACTAACTATAACGTCCCTGAAACCTATGGTTTTTTCAGTATATATATATATATATATATATATATATATATATATATATATATAAAAACATTGCTCCCCTCGCCAAGCCTTTTCTACGACCCGGGGACCCCATTCTCTGGGGTCATTTAATTTTTAATGAGGTGGGGTGTCATGTGGCTCCCCTCCCCAAGTCATGGTATGGCCCAGGGATCCCATCTCCTGGGGCCGGCTCACCATTGTTCCCCTGCTTGCAGGAAAGGATGAAATCTGAGCTCTCTCCTGGTGGGAGCAGAAACGTTTCCACTGGGTGGGAGCAGAAAAGCATCCACCGGGGGGAGCTGAAATATTTTTCCCTGCCCGCTCTCTCGTGGACAAGGAGTCATAGAATGGCTCCCATCTGGAGGCAGCAGAAAGAATAGCTGCTTCCACTGATGGGTGCTGGCAGGGAATCTGGCGGGCTGTCAGGCCATGGGCCTTCTCCTTGAAGCCCCCAATGTAAAGAATTTGTGGGGCACACTGGGTGGACACAGGGGTACCACAGAGGTAAAAGAAATGCTGACAAAAAGTGTGGGCAGTTCCTGCGCAAACCAAAGGAATGGGAGCGCTTGCAGTGGGCCCTGAGGCTCCCCCGCACCTTGCAACAGAAATTAAAGCTGTGGGTGTCCTGTGTAAGACCAGGACACCTACAAAAAATAAATAAATACAGAAAAAGAACAAAGGGAATAATTACAAATGAGTGGCCGGAGCCTCTTATTTATTATTCACTGCTCCTGACAAGGATTGCCCCATAATGCCCTTCATATGCTAATTTACCTACAATGGGCTACATGTAGGTGCCCCACTTTGGGTATGGGTGGGGTTCTGTAATCACTGTATAAAAGCTCTTCTTTAATTTACTAATTACAGGCACTTGTGATGTCTCTAGTCACCTGTAATAAAGAATTGATGTAGCCGCTCAACTGTAGCAAGTTATTAAGTCACAGTGTCTGCTGCCAGAGCCAGCAGCAGAGGGAAAACACAAGACAATGAAAATAATTGCAGCGTGCAGTTTAAACAAGGAATTAGGGAACTAGCTTTTGTTTCTGACATGTTTTTCTAAAATGAAAAGCGATCAGCAGAAAGTAGATATTTATGGCTACATGTTTATCTATACTATTGGTCATTACAGGAAAGATAGACTCTCTCCAAGTTTCAAGACAGCATTTTATTTAATAACTTAAGTTGATCATATATGTGAGTGATGAGCAAAAGGTCACAATCATGTAGCAAGTATAATTACTGAATGACTTCATAAACAAATGTCACATGTTTGCACTAAGCGTAGCAGCATATAACATCCTACTGAATAAGAATACTATTGGGGCAATTACTTAAAGGGCAATAAATAAAATGCTCTCCATATCTCCCAGATGCTTGTGGCGATGACCTTATAAACATTGCACATGGGGAAGCCTCTGCCATGTCCCTCTGAACCACCCCTGCCAATTTGGAGGGAAGGATGGGGGATAAGAGGGGGGTTTTGGAAGGCCAGTGTATATCCAGAGTAATAGACACACCTACATTGTATCGCTTTGGTAATTTCACGAGCCGCTAAATTTTTCCAGAGCATCTGAGTATCTGGTTAACTGTGTGAAGGTTCTGATTGGCTATTGAGAGAAATGAATGAATGCATAGAATTTTGGTGGTGCCCGGTAAGAGACCCTGAATGAACATAGCTGGCAATTGACAGAGTAGTTAAGAAGAAAGATTTTGTATTGACGGAGGGTAGAAAAAATTCTTTGGTGTTAAACTTCTTTTAATATGGGTCAGCCCTGGTGGCCTCTTCTTGCAACTGAGGAAGAGGGCCCCAAGGTGCCATGTCTTAAGCTACCTACCATGGACCCTAAATTGGATAAAAGTATGACCATGGCACAGCTGTTTTACAGATAAGAGTCAGGATTCTCACACTTTTGAGATTCATGCCTTACATTTTGTTTGGAGCAGATGGCTGCCTAAAAACTTAGTTAAGAGATCGATCAGAACACGAGGAGTGAACAATCATAAAATGATTAATTTCCACAATGAAGAGTAGAACCGTAGGTCACCTTAGTGAGCTGCCAGGGGTCAGTTTTACATGGACTAAAGAGATGGATCACTGACACAATATCGTGGTAAACAATGTAGTTGAAAAACATATTAGGCCAAAAATATTGTTTACCACAACATCATGCTCCTATACTTATAATGGTGAGCACCAAAATATTGGAGAAAAATATCATTGACACTAATATCGTGAATAGAGTTTAAGGTAGTAAATGTTCAATATTTTAATATATACATTTAATAGGATGTAAATTAACTAAATTCCACTAATATTTAATACTATATATATATATATATATATATTTCTTACAATATAACAATAAGGCGATCACTCAGAGGTCTGCATACACCAGTGTTGGATTTATTCTCGGTTACGCGTTTCGCCTGCACAGCAAGCTTGCTGTGCAGGCGAAACAGCGTAACCGAGAATAAATCCAACACTGGTGTATGCAGACCTCTGAGTGATCGCCTTATTGTTATATTGTAAGAAATCGGATGTTTGGCGTGCTCCGCCAACTTTCGGCGATCCTCTGCGGAGGGCGGGGGAAGGCAGAAGGAGCCCTAACTCAGAAACAATATATATATATATATATACACACACATATATTTATATATATATATGTGTGTGTGTGTTAATATATATGTATATATATATATATATACACAGTGAAATAAAATAAAATATTTATTTTACATTATATTTTTTAATATTGTAAATGTATTACTATGAAAACACACACGCACATATCCATCTATATATATATATATAGATATAGATATACAGTCAGTTAAAAAACAGAAAGGTTACAGGGACATTATAGTTAGATTGACTTTTTACTCTCACAAAACCATAGAAATTCAGCAGTTATACTTATGGTTATATTTATGTTAAGAAACCATAACTTGTGGCCCAAAATAACTTAACAACACGAGTTATAGTTTCTTCCGATAAGTATAACTATAAGTATAACTATAACTGCTGTATTTCTATGGTATTTTTGGGTAAAATGTCAGCCTAACTATAATGTCCCTGTAATCTTTGATTTTTTCAGTGAATTTCTATGGTTTTTTAACATAAAGTAATAGTGGGTGAGTTTTTTTTGTCCAATTGGGCTTCGGACCTGCGGGTACCCATGGATCCACGGAGGATTTGCGTCTCTAGATATCGTATCTGAAAATTTCGTTATTTAATAACTCCCAAGCTACTGAACAGATTTACACAAAATTATAAATTGTTCTCATTACAGACCAAGATCTACCTTTCTGCAAAATTTGGTGTCATTCCGTTCAGCAGTTCGGGCTGTACTCGTGTCTAAAAACTGCAAAATCTCCATAGACGTTGCATGGAGAAAAAGCATTTTGGGACCGCCCCTTTTTCTTGGCCCCCCACTTCACGAATCACCCTGAAACTTTCCAGACAGCAGTGCAACTAACTTGCATACTAGTTTTGCAAATTTCGTGGAGATTCGTCAAACAGCGCCAAAGTTATTATCAAAACAAAAAACGCTTCATCAGTGGGAAAAGTTGGTCCTAGCTATAACTACCTACTGGCTATTGTCAGTAGGTGATATATATATATATATATATATATATATATATATATATATATATATATATCTTCAGTGAAAAAAATCAAGGTTTACAGGGATGTTACAGTTAGGCTGATATTTCACTCGTACAAAACCAGAGAAATTCAGCAGTTATAGTTAGCTGAGCTAACTATAACTTGCACCCCCGCAATGCGCTGCTTATGACCTCACATATTACATCACTCATGACATGGTCAGTGACATCACTGATGACATCACTGAATACATCTCAAATAAGATCACTGATGACATCACTGATGACATCATCCAGGGACTGTGAGTGTTTTTAAAATGTTTATGAGTCTTAAATATATCTATAACAAGGTGTACTGATGAATCAGTGGCTGTATGAGTGCCTGTATGGATGATTCAGTAGGTGCGTGACTGACTGTATAAGTGAGTGATTAGGTGTGTCAGTGAATGTATGGGTGAGTGACTAGGTTTTGAGAATGTCTGTATCAGATTGTCAGATGGTGTCTAAATGGCTGTATGGGTTGGTGAGTGAGTATGTGAGTGGCTGTATGGGTGATTGATTGGGTGTCTGAGCACCTGTATGGGTGTATGAGCATCTGTGTGGCTCGTTGAGAGGGTGTGTGACTGCCTGCATGGATGAGTGAGTGGGTGAGTCAGTGGCTGTATGGGTTAGTGAGTGTGTAAGTGAGGGGCTGTATAGGTGACTGAGTGTGTGTATGGGTGTGTCAGTGAGTGAATTAATATGTCAGTGGTATATGGGTGAGTAACTTGATATGTGAAAACCAGCATAGGCAGCAGCAGCCCGTGCAGGTAAGAGCGGTGGGGCCTAGTGGGGGGATTTCAAAAGACGACCACGAGGGAAAATTAAATAAATAATTAATTTCCCCTCGTTGTCATTTGTCAAAATTCCCCCCCACCCTGCCCCGCCGCTCTTACCTGTACGAGCCGCTGCTGAGTATAGGTGAGTGTTGGAGTATATGAGTGACTCTATGTGCAAGTGAGGGATTGTGATAGTGGCTGTATGGGTGAGTGTGTGCTTGCGTCAGTGACTGTATAGGTGAGTGAGTATGTGTTACTATCTAAATGAATAAGTGAGTGAAAGTGTATAACTGTAAAGATGAGTACATGTCTGTGTGAGTGACTCTCTAGGTGAGTGAGTAGGTGTGTGAGTAGCTCTTTGAGTGACTGACAGTGTGTGAGTGGCTGTATGGATGTATGAGTGGATATATCAGTGGCTGTATTAGTGAGCAAGTTGGTGTATGAGTGGCTGTATGGGTGACTAAGTGGATGTGTGTGTAGCCCTATGAATCAGAGAGTGGGCGTGTAAGTACTGGTATGGGTGTGATGAATTGTCCGGACAAGCAACCCACACCCTTCAATCCAGGCGCAAATGGGCACAACTAGCTCCCAATCCTAAGTTGGCTACTACTGCCCAGGCCCAGGTCCCCCTCCTAACAGGGAACACCGCAGTAGACTCACGTCTCTTCCACTCCTGGTTAACTGCAATAAGCAATGAACTCATCCCACCAGAGAAACCCAATAAGAATGCGAAACCAAAAACCCATAATGCCCCCTGGTTTACGCCCGCCCTTGCACAATTACATCTCCAATGTAAGCAACAAGAGCGCAAGTGGAGAAGAGTCTATGATGCAGGAGAGAAAAAAGCATTTAAAATAAGCAGGAAGCTCTACCATACTCAGATTAAATTAGCTAAAAAAGAGTACTATTCCAACAAAATACTGGAGGCGAACCAAGACCAAAAAGTCATTTTCTCAGTCATAAAGTCCTTCACAAACCCCAAAGCATTACAGAAAGAAATACCTCCTTCCCAGAGTTTATGTGATCAAATATCAATCTTCTTTGAAGAAAAAATTCAGAATATTCAAAAGGACTTTTTAACATATTCTGTCCTTAACCAGGACGGTGCCCTGGAGCACGATCCAGCTACTACTGGTAATTTTATTAACCCTGAGCGTAGTTTGCGTAGTAGCACTTCACGTAGCTACGTGAAGTACATTTCAAACTACACGTAGCTATGCAAATTGCGTAGTGCGTAGCTGTGTGCTTGACTGCGCTGTACAATAATTGCCAAAGGCATCTTGCACAGTGCAAATTAAGATAAAATAAGTATCTCTGTCTTTATATGCTAAAATGCATATAGCATTTCACAAAAGTGAAATCAATAAATTAACAAGCAGTGAGAGAGGTGATGATTTTGGTATCCTCCCTAACCTAGGGAGAGAACCAAACAGATGCCTTGAAAACAAAAAGCACATCTTTTGAAGGATTCGGTGGTGATCCCATCCTCTTAGACCCACCCCAAGCACAGTTATTGGCAAAAATACAATCCCAACCAAAGGCCCTGCAAAGCATTATGGGACGAGATTAGCAGTGGGCAGTGAATATTATAGTATCCAATATCAAAATAATTCTACAAAGAGCTGCAGTTCCACTAGTCGTTACTAGATGTCCCTCACGAGTCAAATGCAAAAGCTTCATGAAAGGGTTTCAATGCTTTTGCATTTGACTCGTGAGGGACATCTAGTAACGACTAGTGGAACTGCAGCTTGATGTATTAATAATTTCAATGCTTTTGCATTTGACTCGTGAGGGACATCTAGTAACAACTAGTTGAACTGCAGCTCTTTGTAGAATTATTTTGATATTGGACACTATAATATTCACTGCCCACTGCTAATCTCGTCCCATAATGCTTTGCAGGGCCTTTGGTTGGGATTGTATTTTTGCCCATAACATGGCTTGGGGTGGTCCTAGGAGGAAGGGACCACCACTGAATCGTTCACATGATATGCTTTTTGTGTTCAAGGCATCTGCTTGGTCCTCCCCCTAGGTTAGGGGGGACACCAAAATCATCACCTCTCTCATTGCTTGATATTTTCATTGTCAAAGTTCACTTTTGTGAATTTGTTATATGCTTTTTAGCATAGAAAATTGCTTTAACAAAGCATTTCTATGTGTTTAATATCCTGCTGCTACGTTACGTTGATTAGCACAGTTTTTCACTCTGCTACGTGCAATTTGCGTAGTGCGTAGTGACACAAACTTTGCATGCTCCGTGTGCGTAGCAAAGTATTATGCCCAGGGTTAAATTTTATCCAAACTTTTGAACCAGTGTCGCTGGAGCAAACACGTGCCACAATTGCGGCATGTAAATCAGGTTCTCCCTTGGATACCTGTCCTCCCATGATTCTCCACCAAATCATAGACTCGGTCAACCCAATAATCAATCAGATAGTTAATTCCTCACTAAGTTCAGGTACAGTGCCAGATGAATGGAAGCTAGCGATAGTAAAACCATTAAAAAAGACTCATCCATTCTCTCCAACCTCCGCCCTATATCGCTGCTTCCGCTACTGGGCAAAATTACAGAAAAATTAGTTCACAAAGAACTAACCAAATTCATTGAGGCCGCCAATATCCTCCACCCTCAGCAATCTGGCTTTCGCCCCAAGCACTCCACAGAATCCGCACTCCTGGAAATAGCGGACACTATATACTATCACTATAATAGCGTTTGATACTATCTCACACAGTATTCTCCTGGTAAGGCTCAAATCCAGCGGTATTTCAAACACTGCGCTGGCACGGATAAAATCCTTTCTCACGAATCGCAGACAAGCTGTTTCCCTTGGAACGTTCCTCTCTGTAGAACGCACCATCACAACAGGAGTGCCACAGGGCTCATCGCTCAGCCCACTGCTGTTTAACATATACATGACCCCACTTATCTCCCTGATAGCCTCATTCGAGATAGAAGTTACGTCCTACGCAGACGACACTCAATTGATTCTATCTTTGGACAACGACTCCACAGACGCCGAACTTAACTTCAAACGATGCCTAACTGAGGTCATCCAGTGGATGAAGGACAACCACCTCAGGTGCAACACTGACAAAACCGAGATCCTACCAATAGGAAAAGATGTCTCATTTCAGCCATGTGAGTGGTGGCCGGAGGGCGCGACACCTCCTCCTAATATGGTGAAGGTAGCTAAAAACTTAGGAGTGCAGTTTGATACCGCTCTCTCCTTCCAACCACACGCAATGACGGTAGCAGGGACCTGCTTTAACCTTATCAAGTCTTTGAAAAAATTCTTTGATCTAATTCCACTCACTGCAAGGAAATCAGTGGCGGTGGCCCTGATCCTCTCGCGCCTGGACTACTGCAACAGCCTCCTGGCAGGAGCCGATAAACAAACACTAAAAAGACTCCAAGTTGTCCAACACGCTGCGGCCCGGTTAGTACTAAAACTACCACGTAGGTCCTCCGCATCCACAGCCTTAAAAACCCTTCATTGGCTCCCACTGCATAAGAGAATACTTTTTAAGATTCTCTTAATCACCTTTAGAGCCTCACTTAAACTGGGACCAAAGTACCTCTCAGCGAGGTTCACCCCATTCATCACAACCAGGACCCTTAGGTCCTCGTCAGCTAACCTCCTCAAACCCCCCAGTTTTAGATATAAAACAAAGGGAGGAAAAACAGTGGCCGCCTTGGGAACCAAAGCCTGGAACCTGTTGCCAATCCATTTGAGACTGCTAAAAATAGAAACACAATTTAGGAAGGCACTGAAAACTTGGATCTTCGGATCCTCAGATGAATTCTGCCTCTCACTCATCTAGGATCTCCTGGGCTTCCTCTCACCCCCCCTCCAACCAGGGCCAGGATGCTCCTTTCGGAGTGACAGTTCGCGCTTTATAAATACATTATTCAATTATTCAATTCAATGGTCTTGAGAATGGTAGTGTGGAATTTGGAGTGGGTGTATGAAAGATTATATGGGGTGTGAGTGGGTGCGTCAGAGGTTCTGTGGATGATGCCATCAGTGATGTAATCAGTGATGTCATCAGTGATGTCATTTGAGATGTTATGAGTGATGTCATGAGTGATGTCACTGACCATGTCATGAGTGATGTACTGTGCAAGGTCATAAGCAGTGCATTGCGGGGGCGTGAGTTATAGTTAGCTCAGCTAACTATAAATGCTGGATTTCTCTGGTTTTGTACGAGTGAAATATCAACCTAACTATAACGTCCCTGTAACCTTTGGTTTTTTCACTGAATTTCTAAGGTTTTTTACTTCTATTTCCTAACTATAATGTCCCTGTAACTTTTGGTTTTTTGAGTGAATTTCTAAGGATTTTAAATACTAAATCCTCACTATAACGTCCCTGTAACCTTTGTTTTTTTCAGTGAATTTCTAAGGTTTTTCAAATTCTATTTCCCAGCTATAACGTCCATGTAACCTATAATTTTTTAATTGAATTTTTAAGGTTTTTAAATTATATTTTCTATTGAAAATGGCTCAATAAGGGTATTTTTATAAGCTTGTATTTTCTTCAGCGGATTAACAGGTTGTTTTTTTAAACGTTTTTTATATTTGCAGCGACGTTGCGATCCCCATGGACACGTCACAAAAACGGAAAACAAAAGCAGACATTCAATGACCACCAACACATCCAAAAATAATATGTAAATAAATCCATTCTGAACATCTACTAAGTTTCTTTAAAAACCATCTTTCAGACCGTTTTTTTGTTTTCACGGTTTTTCGGGACATTGCGGTGATGTCTTTAACTGCGACGATCGCGCCGTTTCCATAAAGTGAAAACACATATATGCACACATATTACAGTATTTTACACACTCGGGGTTTATTACTGTACACATCAAACTCAAGTTTTTCTAGCGTATTTCTAGAACAACCATCTCTAAACCTATTCTCCATTTTCGGTGTGACTCTGGAGACTGCGATGACGTCGGAAATCATGATTTCCCCAGGCACGTCGCGAAAGTGTAAAACAAAAGCAGGAATTCAATGGCCACCAACACATCCAAAAATAATATGTAAAAAAATCTATTCTGAACATTGCACTATTTTCCGTTTTCGCGGTTATTTAGGACATCGCGGTGATGTCATCAACCGCGACGATCGTAACTTTTCCATAAAGTCTAAGATACATATATACACACATACCACACTATTTTACACACTAGGGGTTTCTTAGAGTATTCTCTAAACTATTGTTTTTCTAGAATGTTTCTATAAAAACCATCTCTAAAACCTATTTTATATTTTTGCAGTGACTCCAGAGATCGCAATGATGTCGGTAATCGCGATCCCCGGATACCTCATGAAAACAGAAAACAAAAGCAGGAATTCAATAGCCACCACCACATTAAAAAATGATAACTATATAATTAATTCTAACCATCACAGTATATAACTCACTATCTACATAACTCTATAAAAACATTTATCAAAAGACGCCAAAGTTATAGCCAAGTCAAAAAATGCTTTTCCCATGGAAACATAGTTATAACTATAACCACCCACTGGCAACTGACAGTAGGTAATATATATATATATATATATATATATATAGAGAGAGAGAGAGAGAGAGAGGAGAGCTATATCTATATGTATATATATCTATTTATACATATATATATATATATATATATATATATATATATATATTTATATTTATATATAGAGAGAGAATGCAAACACAATAAAACCATAAAAAATATAAATTAAAAAACAAAAATACATTAATTAAATTAGGCAATACGTAACATATTAAGAATGTAAAACCCAAAAAAAAACACATTTACCAAAAATGCTATAAACATTCAAATAAATTCAAAAATGGAAACAAGTAGTAGAAAATATATTTTTTAAAACAAGCATTGCTACAAAATCTATTTAACCAATATTATAAAAACTATTGGAATCTAAGGATATTAAATATACTATTCCCCCTCTAGTTTACGCAACAGTAGGGAAAGTGTTGGAGGGGTAAGATTTACTATTCCTACTCCAGTAACCGCAATAGTAGGGAAAATGTTGGACTTCGGAGGGGTTAGATTTACTATCCCTACTCAAGTCTGCGAAACAGTAGGGAAAGTGTTGGACTCGGAGAGGTTAAATGTACTATTCCCACTTCACTCTAAGGGGTCGATTACGATGTCGTCCGGAAAGGCTCAGAACAGCATCCAATTCGGTCGAATCTGATTCGGAAGCCTTGTTTCTGACCGACTCGGACACATTTTCGGAGGACCGATCATGATGTACCGAAAGCATCCGATCTGTCCGACTCGGTACCGAACGGTGTTGTTCAGATCCGACTCATACAGGTCTATGGGCTGCGTTTCCGAACGAGCAATTAGGAAGTCAGATTCAGACAGCCTTTCCGAATCGGTTGTTCCGAGATGGATCGGCTGCCGGAATCTGACTTTGGGGGCCCGTAGCAGGCCCCCTTTCACCAGGGGCACTCCAATCACGACCATGGGGGTACCCATGGGTACCCCCTTTCCCTGCTTGCACAGTGTGGCTGGCACCATGGGGTGCCTGCCACAGGGTGCAAGGTTTTCCCCAACCACCCTTTTTCTCAATGGGAGCCTATGTTCTCATTCGGGACACAGGCTCCCATTGAAAGGTAATTGGAGTCCGACCAAACAGTGTTCGGACAAACCGTAATCGGTCGTTTGGACACCCCGAACCCGAATCATTCAGGGAGCATTCCCAAACCGATTTGGTTGGAATGCTTTCCGGACGACATCGTAATCGGGCCCAAAGTAACGGTAGAGAAAGCACTGTACTTCGGTGGGTGGAATTTACTATTCCCACTCCTGTCATAACAACCACAGGGTAAGTGTTGGACTTCGAATAGATTGTGTTATGTTATGTTATGTTACAACCATTTATTTAGCGCACGTACACCAATCGGTTTCATGGTGCTGAAACGGAAGAGGACTGACCAAAATAGTCAGCTAGGAGCTCTAATTATATACTTGCCAGAAGAGCCAGGTATTAAGAAGTTGTCTGAATTTATTATAACTTGGGGCTGTTCGTATCTCAAAGGGGAAGAAATTCCAGTTGCAGGGAGCAAGAACAGAAAATCTGGAATCACAAATTCTTTTTTTTTTTAAACCAGGAACTGAAAAAAGATTCTTAGATGAGGGTTGTGTCCTGTGGGAGGTATATTTCAACAGTCGAGATGTGATGAAGGCGGGGCTTTTACCTTCAAGAGTTTTAAAAATGATGCACCCTATTTTGAAGACAATCCTTTGTTTGATGGGAATCCAGTGAAGATTCCGCACTAACGGGGTAATATTGCAGTGTTTAGGCTGCTGAAAGAATAAGCGGGCTGCCTGATTTTGAACTATTTGGAGCCTATAGTCTTTGGAAGACCAACATAGAGGGAATTGAAGTAATATAGCCATGATGTAACAAAGGCAATTATAACTTGGATAAGAGCATCTAGGGTGAGAAACCTAAAGATTTCCCCTATCCTACGGAGCTGTAGGAAGTAGGATGAAATCACTGCATCAAGGTAGGGTTTAATTTACCATTCCCACTCCAAACAGTGCAACAGTGGGGAAAGTGTTGGACTTTGAAGGGATAAAATGTATTATTCCCACTCTATACTGTGCTACAGCAGGCAAAGCGTTAGATTTTGAAGGGGTTAAATTTGCTATTCCACTCCAAACAGTGCAACAGTAAGGAAAGTGCTGGACATTGGATGGATAAACCTTACTATTCCCCCTACAGTCTGTGCAACAGTAGGGAAAGCATTGCATTTTGAAGGCGTGAAATTTCTATTTTCACTCCAAACAGCGCAACAGTAGGGAGAGTGTTGTACTGCGAAGAGATTAATTTTTCTATTCCAACTGCAGTCTAAGCAAGCATAGGGAAAGTAGCTTCCTTCAAACACATTACATATATGGGTAATTCCATGAATGTAGAAAACATATTACACTATTAATATACAAATTATTAATTACCATGAAAAAACATATTAGTATTAAAAAAACTAGAACCAATCACTTTACATAATTACTATTCAATAAAATAATTATCACTTAATTAACAATTGTTACTCAATTATTAATTAACTTCCCACCCCATGCCCTACAAATCTAGCAGTCTGCACCTATAAAATTACTGAAAAAAACAGGTATTCCATAATTTACATATCTAACATTAATTAAATATTTAATTAACAATTAACAACTAATTGTTAATTAATTATTACCAAATATACTTCCCACCCTAGACCCCTAAAAACCTAGCAGCCCACAACTAAAATCTAAGTAAAATAAATAAGTATTCCATAATTTACATATTTGAAATTCAATTAAATAATTAATTTACAAATAATAATTAATAGCTGATTAATTTTTACTTAATTACCGTCCCACCTTATACCCCTATAAATATAGCAGTCCACACTAAAATATATGTGAAATAAATCAGAATTCCATAATTTACATAATTAAAAATCAATTAAGAGATTAATTTACAATTATGAATTAATTGTTAATTAATTATTACTTAGTTACCTTCCCACCTTAGACCCCTACAAACCTAGAATACCACAACTAAAATATAAGTAGAATGAACCCATATTCCATATTTTACATAACTAAAAATCAATTCAATATTTAATTAACAATTAATAATAAAGTGTTATTTAGTTATTACTAATTTAACCTCCCACCCTAGACCCCTCCAAAATTAACAGCTCGCAATTAAAATAAAAGTAAAATAAATAATCATTCCATAAATTACATAACTAAAATGAACTAAACAATGAATTAACAATTATTAACAATTAATAATAATTGTTAATGAATTATTTCTTAATTAACTTCCCACCCTATACCTCCACAAACCCAACAACCAGGTACAACACTATAAATTACTATTAATAATTAATAAAAATTCTAAATCACTTACTTACAAGCTTTGATTTAAAAAATGAATAACATTCAGATACACAATAGTAACACATAAAATTAATATATCAAATAAAACACATTCAAATACTAAAATAAACAATATTTTTAACAACTATAGTACTAAAAATTATATTAAAAACTTTGATATTCTTTAAAATGATATTACATACCTCAAAAAATTATAGTCTTGTCAATGATATTTATGCATCACAATATTTCTGTGTCAGGATATTTCATTTCTGACACCAAAGAGATTGTAGCATGGAATGTCAAGTATGAAATATTGTACTACCATAACATTGCAGCCCCAATACTGAGGAAAAATATATCGACAGGTAAGTGCACAGAGGACAGTATGAAATTGCTATTATTGACCCCTCATATATACTTTGCAGATATATATATTCAAGGTACATTTATGCCAACTTAGGTAAAGCAAATCTGTTGATACTTTTGTCCTCAATATGTTTGCTTCAATATTAAGGTACAACAATATTCCATGCTCAATATTGGACCTCTACACTCAATGTATACCAAAAGGGAAGAAAGTGATTCATTGCAGTTGGTGACAAAGGATTCCAGCTCAAAGACTGGCTGTTAGAATGGGAAGTTTATGGTCTTTTAATTCAGTGATTTAATATTGTAGAAGATGACACCTAGTTGACCCTGTCTCTGAGTTGTTGTCATTATATGAGACCATTCAGGTATCCTACCTCTGAAAAACCTTTAGCTGTTAGTAAAGTTTTTACTGTGCATACAGGTAAATCATACATGTGCTTGTGGCCAGTTCTCCTCAAAGAAGATTGCTTGTATTCAGTGTTCCCACCTAGAAATGTATTCAAGGTAATAATGGGGGTGTTGAGAAGGTGAGGAATTGAGTATTTTTATTTCCCACACACTGATCTGAGAGGGCACCATTTTGTTCACGATGGCGACGTTGGATGTTATTAAAGGTGCTATCCAGTGGATGTCACAGTACATCTCAAAACACAAGTTGACTTCATCAACCGAAGCAACATTCTTAGAATGTCCTCTCTGGTGAATGATGTTGCAGAAGCTTTCAAACCCCAAGCTGACATCATGAAATGAAAGCAACATTCTGGAATGTTCCATCTGATGAACGATGTTGCAGTACCTCTCAAAACCCAAGCTGACATCATGCGACATTCTAAATGTCCCATCTGATGAACGATGTTGCGGTACCTCTCAAAACCCAAGCAGACATCATGCGACATTCTGGAATGTCCCATCTGATGAATGATGTTGAGGTACCTCTCAAAACTCAAGTGGACATCATGCGACATTCTAGAATGTCCCATCTGATGAACGATGTTGAAGTAACTCTCAAAACCCGAGTGGACATCATGCAACATTCTAGAATTCCCATCTGATGAATGATGATGCATTTCTCTCAAAGCCCAAGCGGACACGAAACAAAGCAACATTCTGGAATGTCCCATCTGATGAATGATGTTGCGGTACCTCTCAAAACCCAAGCAGGCATCATGCGACATTCTGGACTGTCCCATCTGATGAATAATGTTGCGGAACCTCTCAAAACCCAAGCGGACATCATGCGACATTCTAGAATGTCCCTTCTGATGAACGATGTTGAAGTGCCTCTCAAAACCCAAGCGGACATCAGGTGACATTTTAGAATGTCCCATCTGATGAATGCTGTTGCATTTCTCTCAAAACCCAAGCGGACATCATGCGACATTCTAGAATGTCCCATCTGATGAATGGTGTTGCAGTACCTCTCAAAACCCAAGCAGACATCATGCGACATTCTAGAATGTCCCATCTGATGAATGATGTTGCAGTACCTCTCAAAACCCAAGCAGACATCATGCGACATTCTAGAATGTCCCTTCTGATGAATGATGTTGCAGTACCTCTAAAAACCCAAGCAGACATCATGCGACATTCTAGAATGTCCCATCTGATAAATGGTGTTGTAATACCTCTCAAAAACTAAGCAGACATCATGCGACATTCTAGAATGTCTCATCTGATGAATGATGTTGCATTTCTCTCAAAGCCCAAGTGGACATGAAACAAAGCCACATTCTAGAATGTTCCATCTGATGAACGATGTTGCAGGACCGCTCAAAACCCAAGCTGACATCATGCGACATTCTAGAATGTCCCATCTGATGAATGATGTTGCATTTCTCTCAAAGCCCAAGCGGACATGAAACAAAGCCACATTCTAGAATGTCCCATCTGATGAACGATGTTGCAGTACCTCTCAAAACCCAAGCGGACATCATGCGACATTCTAGAATGTCCCATCTGATGAATGATGTTGCATTTCTCTCAAAGCCCAAGCAGACATGAAACAAAGCCACATTCTAGAATGTTCCATCTGATGAACGATGTTGCAGTACCTCTCAAAACCCAAGCAGACATCATGCGACATTCCTGAATGTCCCATCTGACTAATGATGTTGCATTTCTCTCAAAACCCAAGCGGACATCATGCAACATTCTAGAATGTCCCATCTGATGAATGATGTTGCAGTACCTCTCAAAACCCAAGCGGACATGAAACAAAGCCACATTCTAGAATGTTCCATCTGATGAATGATGTTGCAGTACCTCTCAAAACCCAAGCTGACATCATGCGACATTCTAGAATGTCCCATCTGATGAATGATGTTGCATTTCTCTCAAAACCCAAGCAGACATGAAACAAAGCCACATTCTAGAATGTCCCATCTGATTGAACGATGTTGCAGTACCTCTCAATACCCAAGCGGACATCATGCAACATTCTAGAATGTCCCATCTGATGAATGATGTTGCATTTCTCTCAAAGTCCAAGCGGACATGAAACAAAGCCACATTTTAGAATGTCCCTTCTGATGAACGATGTTGCAGTACCTCTCAAAACCCAAGCGGACATCATGCGACATTCTAGAATGTCCCATCTGATGAATGATGTTGCATTTCTCTCAAAGCCCAAGCGGACATGAAACAAAGCCACATTCTAGAATGTCCCATCTGATGAACGATGTTGCAGTACCTCTCAAAACCCAAGCGGACATCATGCGACATTCTAGAATGTGCCATCTGATAAATGATGTTGCATTACCTCTCAAAACCGAAGCGGACATGAAACAAAGCCACATTCTAGAATGTTCCATCTGATGAACGATGTTGCAGTACCCCTCAAAACCCAAGCTGACATCATGCGACATTCTCGAATGTCCCATATGATGAATGATGTTGCATTTCTCTCAAAGCCCAGGCGGACATGAAACAAAGACACATTCTAGAATGTCCCATCTGATGAATGATGTTGCATATCTCTCAAAACCCAAGCGGACATCATGCGACATTCTAGAATGTCCCATCTGATGAATGATGTTGCATTTCTCTCAAAACACAAGCGGACATGAAACAAAGCCACATTCTAGAATGTCCCATCTGATGAATGATGTTGCAGTACCTCTCAAAACCCAAGCTGACATCATGCGACATTCTAGAATGTCCCATCTGATGAATGATGTTGCAGTACCTCTCAAAACCCAAGCAGACGTCATGCGACATTCTAGAATGTCCCATCTGATGAATGATGTTGCAGTACCTCTCAAACCCCAACCTGACATCATGTGACATTCTAGAATGTCCCATCTGATGAATGATGTTGCATTTCTCTCAAAACCCAAGCGGACATGAAACAAAGCCACATTCTAGAATGTCCCATCTGATGAATGATGTTGCAGTACCTCTCATAACCCAAGGGGCATCATGCGACATTTTAGAATGTCCCATCTGATGAATGATGTTGCATTTCTCTCAAAGCCCCATCGGACATGAAACAGAGCCGCATTCTAGAATGTCCCAACTGATGAATGATGTTGCAGTACCTCTCAAAAGCCCATGCGGACATGAAACAAAGCCACATTCTAGAATGTCCCATCTGATGAATGATGTTGCATTTCTCTCAAAGCCCAAGTGGACATCAGGCGACATTCAAGAATGTCCCATCTGATGAATGATGTTGCATTTCTCTCAAAGCCCAAGTGGACATCAGGCGACATTCAAGAATGTCCCATCTGATGAATGATGTTGCATTTCTCTCAAAGCCCAAAAGGACATGAAACAAAGCAATATTCTTGAGCACTTATTGTTGGGGGCAGGACTGGGTAAATAGAGCTGCTTCGTTTCTCTGCCTGGATGGCTCCCTTGAAAGTGTAGACAAGTTTCCTGCATAAAGGAGGTCAGTAGAAAATTGAATTGCAATTCACGTACTTCACAAATAAAATAAATGATGGTTTTACCTGTAATTTGTAATGGATACTGACAAGGCTGCCAGCATATAGGTATATGAATTTGCATCCTTCATTTCATCATCTAAAAATCTTTATTTCCGTTTATATGACCATAAAAGCACAGATAAAAATACAATACATTTCATTCAATTAAATTTTTCTTTCTAAAAGATAAAAACTATCATTGCTCTGAATAAGGGGCAGAGTAACTCAAAAAGTACGTGCATTGCATTGGTATTACATAAAACACTCTACTATCCAGCATGCTACCCTCCAAGGTCCTAAAATTGTCCTATGGGTATAAGATCCAATAAAGTGCATGTGCAATACATGAGCAGTATTAAAGCCTAGCAATTTTCCAGAAACCAGGGTTCATGTTACTAACATCACAGCTGTCACATGATCACATTAAAAAGGATATGCAGATAAGAATGTACAAAAAACGAAGTATACAACATAATTTGATTAAGAGATGCTAATTTAAAAGTCATAAAATACTTTCATACTTGTTAAAAATGTACCAGGCCCAGTTAATAAAATATGATAGAATGGTCAGGCAGAACCTATAGGCTCGTCTGTAGGATAGCTCTACGTACACACCACATAGAAAATAAAAAACGTGATATTGAAAACACAATGGGCATGTGGGTGTCATATTTCAGTATCCTACAAACCTCAGTGCAGTGCTTAGATCCCAGATTTCTGCATAACTGGAATAGCCATTGGTGTCTCACCTTCTTGTACCCTTGGCAGAAAAATATTACATGATATTTCGTCTCCGCTGCCTTGCTGCAGGCCGGACACCCCAAATTGGATGGACCCGCCCATTTGTTTGTAAAAGCATGCAACGGGAGTACCCCATGCCTAAGATGCAGATATAACTTTTTGGCAAGGGCCGGCTGGATATCATCCAGGGCAGGCTCTAGTCTGTACTGATCTTTTATTTCTAAAAACGCTGTAGTCAGTGGGCCAGACATAGAGCTCCCCTATAACCGGGCCTTTTTATGCTCCCTGTAGCTCTCTATCAGGTCATTCCTAGATGTTATCGAACAGGTTTCTTCTGGATTATTCCACAAATTGCCCCTTCCCAAGGCCACCAAAATGTTCTTGATGAAAGCCAACCATGATAATTTGCTCACACCATGTAAGCTCAACACAGCTCTTCCCTGTATGCCGCCAATTCTGGGGTACTCCACAGTCGTCGCCAGAATAAAAGATGTCTAAGAGCGGCTTCGTCTGCAATTGGTCTACTCCCAAGGTCCATGCGAAGCGGTGTAAGCGGGGAGCTTGAGGGAAGGCCCACTAGTTGCCTGGGGAAGGAATTCTCAATTTTTGCTATAGAGCCAGATGGATGGTGACCCAAAATTTCAGCTCCATACAGGGCAGCACCCCTTGCTTGAGCTTTATAAATTTCCACCACTGGACCAACAGACTTATGGATACAACTCCTGTATACCTTTGCCAGTCCCCCAGTTGTCTGGGCCAGCTTTAGGCTTTCTTTCTTTATTTGAGCACCCCAGTCCATTTTTTCTGTGATCGTGATTCCAAGATATTCAAAAATGGACACCCTCTCAAGGGGTTTCCCATCTAAAAGTGGATTTAGCCGGGTGCTATTACCTGCATTGAATACCTTGTATTTGGTTTTCTGCAAATTAATCGCCAGCCCCCTATTTCTACAAAAAACATAAAAGTTGTCTAGGGCACTCTGGATTCCCATGGGCGACTTCGAGAGCGTGTCGTCGGTGAACATCATGGCAGGTACTTTATGGTTCGCCAACTTGGGGGCATCAATATCCTTCCCTGCAATCAAAGCCTCAACTAGGCCATTAATAAAAAGGCAGAAAAGGGTCGGGCCAGGACGCAGTCTTGGCGTACACCTCTGTCTACAGGTATGGGGGCAGTAAGTTCACCATTTTTTTGGCCATACCTGATTTGGGCAAAATTGCCTTCATGGAGTCATTTCGGCTGATGGCAAAGATAGGCTGGGGCCCCCAAGTCCAATAAAATAGCCCACAATTTGTTCCTCGGCACCAGGTCAAATGCGGATTTTAAGTCCACAAATATCAAAAAGAGACTGCCACCCTCTATGCACACTGTTTTCCAATGTAAAAGTTGTAACCTAAAAATTTGGTTTGTTGTGGACATCTTCGCTCTGAACCCGGCTTGGAGAGGACTAAGGACATGTACTCCTCCATCCAGCTCTGGAGTCGTCCCAACAGTACATGGGCAAATGTTTTTTGGCTAACGTCGATAAGGCTAATAGGTCGATAATTAACAGGAAGGAGTGGTGATCCCTTTTTATAAATTGGTATAATTTCTGCACCCGCCCAGGTGGTGGGGATCGACATTCCCTGCAGAATAACATTAAACAAGGTCCACAGGTAGGGGGCACAAATAGAAGGTTCACTACGGAAGAGGTTCCCAGGGATCTTATCTAACCCTGGAGCCTTAGATAGTGCTACCCTGCTCAAGGCATCAGTTATCTCTTTAAGGGATATTATAGCAGCGTCAGAGCAGATTGACTGGGAAGGGGAAAACTCGTTTCCAGCTAGCCCATCCTCGTCCTCTACCATTAGATATAGAGATTCAAAATGGGCCTACCATGCATCCGCCTCTATATTATGTTCTATAGCCAGTTTACCTTCTGAGCAGCCCATATTTATCACATTCTAGAAGATCCTCATGTCATGGGTACTTAGGGCGCTTCTCAGGGTGTCCCACTTATCACATTCCCATCTTCTTTTTTCCTTGTCAATGATGCTTTTGTAGGCTGCCCTTTTTTTTAATCTTATTAGCAGCCTATCCTTAAGTTTAATAGCAGAGATGAGTGCTGACTTGGCCATACGGCAGCTATCGCTATACCAGGGGTGTCGTGATCTTATATTTTCCCTTGTTCTTTTAATGGGATGAAAAATATTAGCCATAGTAGATATTAAGACTGGATGGTTATCAAAGATTTTAGAGAGGGAGATAGAGATGCCGTCGGTCAAAATAGATTGATTCACGGCCATAAGGAATGGAATGATGGTTTGATATAGAGAGGACAGCTTTTCTTGAGATTGGCGGATTACCCCCCATCGAACTCTCCTCCTGCAATTAGTCAATATTAATCTGGAGTCAGGTGGAGGTTTTGATTGAGATGCGCTCTTGACACAAGGCGAGATCACTTATAGAAAAAAGAATGGCAGTGGTTACAAGAACAGGTCAGCACCTCCGTCTCTGTCTTATCCCAGTATTGTAGCAGTACTAAATTTATAGGTGTGCTCAATGTAGAACACCGTGCCATCTATCGGTGTCCGTCCTATATACAGAAAAGAATACTCTTTCCCATATATAATACAAACAAATATCAATTACAGAGCACAACCAATGGCTTGTCTTATTATCTGACTTAGTAGTCAGAATGGTTTTAATAAACCCAAATGAAGATACAGTACAGATAAAAGAAAAAACACAACAAATGTCAATAGCAATTTAGTAGACAAATGGAATATCCATTGGAGTCTTGATGTAGATGACTCAAAGTACAAGATGGATGAGCAGACAGCCCGACACGTGTTTCGTCGTATAAGTAAGACTTTTTCAAGGCTGTAGAAACAATGTACAAATGTTTGACTTCCCATATATGACATCCAAATTATAAGAATACAAATCTTAGTACAAGTGTGTCAAAAAAATTGGAACAGTGCAACATCTGTTAAAGACCAGCTAAGACATATCATATTTACCTAAAACTAGAAAGATGGTGCTGTGGCAACCATTTTTCAAAATATTACCATCACCTCCAACGTGAGAAAAAAATCTAACACCCTGCCATCTGAGAGGCATAGTTGGTGTGAACAATCCTTTATGAAGAATTGAGGTTTATTGGAAACAAACCAGAACAAAGCAACGTGAGAAAGCGTGAAAAAGAACATGAAAAAAACGTGCATAGAACATGAAAGACCAAGTTAAGAAAGTAAGTCAAACCAAAGGATAAAACAGTTAGTGTATATAGAATTAATTGACCAAGTAAGAAGTTCGCCCATGTTTTAGATAGAAAAAGAAGAGGACTGAATAAGAGTAAAGAAAAGAAATACCTCGCAATTGTTTTAACAGTCGCTCGAAATATTGTTGTGTTTTTTCTTTTATCTGTACTGTATCTTCATTTGGGTTTATTAAAACCATTCTGACTACTAAGTCAGATAATAAGACAAGCCATTGGTTGTGCTCTGTAATTGATACAAGGCGAGATCACCTCTAGAATAAGAGCATTATGGTCACTATCATGACGGGGCATAATCTTAAAATCTATCACCGTATGCCAAGATTTTGTATCTACCAGAATATAATCTAAGATAGAGGCATGTCCTATTCTATTAAAGGTGTAGTTCAGATTTTGTGCGACCGTTACATGCCCTTAATGAATGATTCAATGTGAAGGTGTTCATCTGAAGCACCAATGGGGTCCACGCCCTAGTTGGCAAAATATTGGGCTCTGGGATGGCCCAGTGTAAATCCTCATCACTGGGGTTACCTGCATTCAGGCCGTTCAGGGGCTCGAACTGGCAATTAAAATCACCACAGAGAATCACCAAGAAATTATCAGGAATGGTGAGCAGAAAGGCAGTCAACTGATCAAGAGTCGTTGACTCTTGACTATAGCCAACCGGTCGGGAATAGACATTTATCAAGGAAATTCTGACCTTTGTAGGAAAGATCAGAAAAATACAAAGGATATCACATGAAGATATCTCTATCGGTTTAGCTACACAACCCAAATGCACACCAACCCAGGTACAAAGTCCCCCTGAGGGCCTTCCCCTACCCCCGAAAGTGGCTGCTAAGCTAAATGACGCATAGCCTAGTCTACGCGTGTCCACCCTAGCCCAGGTTTCATGCAGATTTCATGTTGTTCTATAAATGCCCCCCACTCCGGGTTGTCCAGTTTAGTAGTGAGACCAGCAATGTTCCAAGATAATACCCGCAGCCTAGATGGGCCCGCACAGTTATCTAAGTTTTAAGACTGGCCACCAGTCATTAGTATGCCATGTTCTTGTTAAAGAGGGCTGGTCGTCTCCACCCCCATTGGCCTTAAACTGTTGCTAGTAGCACAATGGTTAAATGTGGGGGATGGGGATTTTGAAGTCACCCACAGTTGGGAATTAAGTGCCTGCATGGACTCATAAGGTGGATCAGGCAAGGGATGGCTAATAGAAGCCCTGTGCCAGCCGTCACTTTCAACTCCTCCTACTCCATCAGTGCACACCTTCGCCTGTTCCCCTTCCTGTCTAAGATGCCCATTCTGCTGAGAGAACTCCCCCCTTTGAGTGAGGCTCCCCAAGGGCTCCTTCTGATGATCGTATTTCTCGATCGGGAGCCATGCAGAATCAAGTCAATCTACTGACTCTAAGGTCGCAGATCTATTTGATAATGGTAGATTGAAAAATAACGGACTGGGTTGATCCTGGCCCAAAATAGTGTGTTGGTTGTTCTGATTCCACATCCCCACCTCGTGGCCTCCCCGCTTTCTGTATTGTGGGTCAAACCCTAAGGGGTAAAAATTATCCAGCGGAAGAGACCATATGCCCCCCTCTTGTCTGTGGTGGTTCCGGTCAAGTAGAGCTTGTACAACCAATGGGTTTCTGAAGTTGATGACAATGCAATCCCCTGGCACATCTTTTGACCTCCAACCCACCCATCCAACCCTGCATGTCAGAAGGATTTCGCCTGCATCTTTGTAAGAAAATTGCCGCAGCTTGGCCAGCCAAAATATACATTTATTCTTCAGTTCAAAGTGTGATTCCCTTGGCCCCTTATTCAGCTCTGGTACTCCAGTTAAAATAATGACATATGGGATTGAGGCCAGGGGAAGATTGATACATGGCAAGGCTGGTCTCTCTTCGCTGGCTTCTGCTCGTGAAACAGACAACTCATCAGCCCTATGACTGGTCCCCTGTCGGGGCAAGTTATCATATGCTGCTGGCATTACTGGGTAGGCCCTGCGTTTATTTCAAGCCTACACCCCATGACTAGGCCCCTGACGATCTGTGCTATCATTTGCATTCGGCTTTGCTGAATTATTCATACTTTTATTTACAACCACTGTTATATGGCCGTTAGGGTCATTCCCGACATTGCTAAGTTAGCATGAGCTATGCTGCCATGATGCTGCTTTTGCACACGTTACTACATGACTTTATTTTGCATGACTCTATTTGTGCCTTTCACATGAGAACTGTCTGCCTTTTGCGTTCTCTGCTAAGTTCCTGGAGTTTAGTCTGAACACGATGTGCAAGGTCGATAAACAATGCCCCTTGTTATTCTGTTCTGGTCAGTCCCTAGCACCTAGACATAACATGCTAATCGCCAGCTGCACTGCTGGAGACTTGTGCTTTGATTTTACGGGGATGCATGTTGTTTTCTAAAACACTTGGAGAGAGCCCTTTCCATGGAGAAGAGCTATGCTGTTCCTATGATGTAAACCTTACATCTAGGCTTTAAGGTATGGGGTCTGCTGACAAAGCCCAGAGATCTTCTTTTTTATAATAAACTTCTTCCAGTCCAGGGGAGGGTGGTTAGCCTTTATAGTCCTTTTTCCACTGTCTTTATATAATGACTACCCCCTTTGTGCTATATGGAATTGTAACAATGCTAATTGTTTTGAGTTTATGCATTTGGCTGCTGGTAGTGGCTCGTATACTGTATTATAGAGCACGATAGTTAAAATAAACATTTTGAACTATTACAGTGACTCTGCCAATTCTTATCTGTGGACAAGTACGAGTGAGCGAGCGAAAGGGTATGTCTTGCCACCGCGATTCCTGAGAGAGTCGGGAGTGTTGTGTTCTGGGTTGTCTAATCATTTGTGGCTTCTTGATTTTGGAGGAGATCGAATGAGACACTATAGCTAGTCGGTTTTGGGATTTTGGGTACTAAGGTGGTAGGTAGGTACACCCCTATACACCGAGGCCCTGTTTTCTTGCGCATAGTTCTGTGTAGGTGCAGCATCCCCGCAACACCACCTGATTGGTCTGGTTTGGGGATATAATGGGGGTCAGATTGTTTGTAGATATGAGTTCCAGCCTAATATTGAGAGGAGCAGCTTGCAATACCTGGTGATTTGCAGACTCTGCCCCCCTTAGGAATGCTTCTGCCTTGCCTGTCCAGGTCTCAACCAAGGATGCAAGCTTGTCAACCCGTGCCGTCAGAATGTTGAGTTCATCCATAACAATAGCCCTTACTTGGACCTATAGATCCACCACCAGGTTAGTCACCCAAGCTGGCTGCTCTATGACTATGGGTGAACAGCCACCTGACCCTCCCTCCCCAAAAATCACCATTAGCTGAAGGCTCTGTGACACACTTATTGCGTTTGGTCCTCACTCTCACAGCAGGTTTGGATTTCCCTTTTTTGACGGGGCCCGGATGAGCGGCCTCCGGATGCAAGTCAGCATTGGATGTTTCACATACCATTGTGCGAGTCCTTGGCTGGAGCTTAAGCGAGTCAGTGGCCAAGACTGGTGATGTGCACGATAGGTCAAGGGTAAGTCTAGATCCGGGGTTAACGATAAACGCCTTTCGGTTAGTTCAATTTCGGTGGCCACCACACCTTTAGCCCTCTGAAGCATCCTGTCGATCGAGGTTGGTTGAAAAGTTGTTGTGGATTGCAAGGGTAGCATTTGTTTTTTCCCAGCACAGGTTCGCTTCCCCATTTTTGGATTTAAGGATAACACGTTAGGGTAAATCAAAACTCCTTAACGTATATTGGCCACGTTCTACTCTGCCGCTAGCTGCAGATGAAAATGGCAACACAGTACAAACAGGAAAAAATTGGCAGGGACCAAAGTTAAACAAGGCTTGCACAAGCCACAGGAGAATAAAAGACAGCTGTGTGGTCTTGACAGCAATATGTATTCTTTCAGGGTGTAGTGGCACTAACCTTGGGTCCCAGGATGGCTTATTAGGTCAAGTCCAGGAGTCTCCACAGGCAGGCCTCAGAAGGGTGGCCCAGCCCAGCCTCCTCCGGGCTCCTCCGGGCTCAGACAGGCCCGCCCTTGGCCCGGATTTCGCCCGGGAACGGCCTGGGCACGCCCTCGCGCTTCACGCGCTGCGGGAGCCGGGGCCACCTTTATGCGCCTCCTGGCGCAGGGAAGATGCATTGGCGACTCCTGGTGCAGAGGCAGCTGGGGGATGGAGTCCCCAGAGGAAAGTGCAGAGTGCTGGTTGCTGTGGAGGGCTCCCGCGCTGAGGGAGCCTGGAGCCGCCTTGATGCACCTTCTGGCGCAGGGAAGATGCGTTGGTGCCTCCTGGCGCAGAAACAGCTGGGGGATGGAGTCCTCAGAGGAAAGTGCAGAGTGCAGGTTGCCCGGAGCTGCCTTTATGGGCCTCCTGGCTGCTGTGGAGGGCTCCCTTCATTTCAGTTGATTGAGTTTGTGCATGGTTTTGGTGCTTAAGTGGAGAAGTGGAGAAACACATATCCAGGTGGATGGTATGAACTGAGCAGTCACCTGTATGGAGGTGTTTCAAAATGGATGCCATAAAGTCCCTTTGGTAAAGGCAGTTGAGCTATGCAAAACACATCAGGCTAGGCACTAGTGACGGGACTGAAATATGCACGAGCACTTTTTTACACTTTTGTATTTTTGCTCCAATGGTAAAATATACAGAATATTTTTTGATAATGGTTTCTGGACTGCGACGATTGCATTCCCGCTGCTTTGAAGCTTTGTGCTGTTGCCACTACATTATGGCGTGGCCATTGGCTGTGGCAAGATACCGTTTATACGGCTCATAAAGTTATCATAGATGTGGTAAAATAGGTGTAAATTTTAAAATGGATTTTTACAAAAAATGTATGGGCTACCCATCAATATGTATGATTATTGAAATGGAAGAAGTGGAGGCCCTGATGAATCAGGTAAATGTAGCTCAGAATCACATGTCTTATGGTAGGATGAGCCATGATGTGGGTCTAAGGCCATTCACGCTCTCTTCTGGGGATCTGTGAGGATGACCATACCCATTGGTTACAATGTTATGACAGATGTGTAGTGTTATGAAGCCTTTACTGAGGACGCTGGGTTTAAAACCCAGTCAAACCCTCCTCTGACGTCAGAGCTATGAAAACACCCTTTTTTTTACTGCTCTAACATCAGAGAAGGGGAAAAACCAGGGCCGAATCCCTCTTTGGCGTTGATCTGCCACCTTCACTGGGCTTCTAATGACCTTAAACTCACTTTTAAAATATCTCCTTCTTTTCCTCCTCAATATCTAACCTCTTTCCTTCTTTTTCTTAAAAAGTATGAATTTTAAGTGTATATTTTGCAATGGTTTTAATTAATCAAATACAATAAACTATTTGCTTACTTACTAATGACCTGAGGGTGGTGGAGTGATGCGGCACCAACCTTCAGCTGCCCAGGGTCTCTGCTGTCCCGCTGACAGGGTGGTGTAGTCCACACCGACAGTGACTCGTACTTTCCACTAGCACTAGGAGAAGGACGGACAAGGAGAACTGATTCTGCGGGAACAAAAATAAAATGCCATTAAAATACAAGGTGTGGCAGCGCGTGCTGATGTGTTTTGCTACTTTGTCAGCTGAAGGATTGACAGCAGAATGCAGTTAATCTTAATTATATTTTGAAATGTGTTTTACCTGTAGGGAGTCATAGTGCACAAACAGGTTGCTGCGCTAATGGTTGTCAAAGGTTCCTAATGACCTCTGACACGCCATTCAGGTATTTTAAGGCAACCGAGGCGCTAATGTTATTCTGACCGTGCACGATGTCTGTTACCTCAGATGGAGGATACAAGGCCATGGCTGTTGGTGATTGATCCCCTTGGTAAATATACTCTGAATATGGCGGCCCATAGCATTGCGCCTCATGCCACCTCATTCATTGATAATAGCACAGTCTAGTGTTTGGGAAGGTAGCCCTCGCCCGGTAAGATTCTATTGTGTAGTGTCGCTGCGCATGTGCAGAGACCACGCCCAAACACTGTAGGTTACTTAAGGACTCCAACACGTTTCAGCACCGTTGTGAGTCAGAACGACTGTGACCCAAAAACAGAGGCATTTCTGGGTCCTCTTAGTTGTTCCCATTTGCTAAGGAGAAACGAGGAGGAAGGAACAAGTTTAGGGTAGATTTCCAATGTTTTGCCATTATTACCAGTGCTTGAAATGGAAAAATAGAAGTGGAGGTACTCTGTATAAGGGTACCTGCTTGTTTCTGAGAAGTGCTGGTACTCTCCAATTAAAAGTATTACATTTCTCTTGAGAAGTGCCGGTACTCTCCCCCTCAAAATAAAAAAGTGCTGGTACTCAGTACCTGACAGTACTAGGCCATTTAAAGCACTGATTATTACGTATTCCAGAAGTTGGGAAGTCCTAGTAGGATATACAGTGCCTTTGTGTGAGAGCCTCAGTAGGACTAAAGATTTGGAAAAGATAATTGCTGGATTAAATTAGGGTGACTCAATGTGGGCTCCTTAGAACCATCAGAGAAGTGTTGAGTACCGTGCGGGGCATCATTTCGACATGTTCTGCTTTTCTGCATACTTCCACCATCACCCTGTCCAACTCTGTGAAAGTCTACAATCAAACTGTCCGAGTGTGTCTAAATAACGTAGCTATGCTCCATACGGTTTATGCTGATTACAATTTTGTGTATTGTTTATTCATCGCATGCTTCTCATGTGCTTGTGCAACTTGTAAAATGCTCAACTGACATCACACTTTCCATCCATCTATGCCAGCTACTGTATATTTCCAATAAATAACTTTAGTACTAAATATTAGATATTTGCCTTTATGATTTCCGCACCCATGTCATGTGAGGTGCTATGCTGCCCTGGTGAGCCTGGTCGGTGCTGTACTAAACATAAAATAAATTTACCGATCAATCAATCAATAAATCATCCTAAACCAGCTGCCCTTTGAAATCAGATGTTTGTTCAGAAGTTTGTCAAACCTACAAAGCCCTTCACTCCTACACCTCTGAATGTATGAAGAATCCTAGGAGAGGATGTAGCCTTACAGGTAGAGCGGTCCACCTGGAAGCTGGGGAACCCAGTTCGAGTCTCGGCAACGAAGCTCAGCATCCTGTGAATCTGGGCAAATCACTTAATCTCCCCGTGCCTAATAAAAAAATAAATGAAGGTGTTCATCTGTAACAAAACTGGTGCTCATGTAAAACGCTCTGATACCTGATATCTTCGGGTCTAGTTCGCGCTATATATATAAAACGCAAAAAAATAATAATAAACTAAAGGACTCCGGAGGTCCCAGAAACAAACTCCCACTCAACCCCCCCACCCAACAGCCATCCCCATCCCCATCCCGATCCTTCTCAAAGCAAGCTCCCAAAACCTGGAATGCCATCCCAGTCCACTTCCTAAATGCTCCTTTGTTGAGTCTCCTCAAATACACGACGCTTGGTTCCTAATACATTCGCCATTCAATAGTGAACGTTTCACTTTTCAGGGCAAGAGCCTAAAAACACAGACCACTTATACTGAGATAACTGCACCACAGATAAAATCACACCCCGGATGACGTGAAGTTGAGCGAGGTAGATACCGGAAGTAAATGAAATCAAATTGTTAACAGAAAAGTAAAAGGTGTATTTATTAAACTACATTAGAAATTGAAACTCCAAGTGCCATTGAATATGAAATTCTCCTGGTTAGCGAAAAAAGAAAGTTCTATCTTAGCCTGCACTATCAAGTGAAACACATCATCAGCTCTTTTGTGTGGACAACTGTAAGGTTGTAACTGGAGCTGGAGCCACACTATGCACACTCCTCTCAAACCCACATAGGCTACGTCATCCCTTTACAGAGCAACTAGAAATACATATAAAAGAAGAAAAAATAAAGACTCGAATGCTCAGGGCGCCATATTGGAATGTTTTTTTCTATATGACGAACCTTCGCAAAAACCGGATTCACTCAGTTTCTTGAAACTACAAATTCTATATAAAAGCCTCTGTGAGCTGTGGGGTTATCTGAGACCCTGGCACAGCTGACTGCAGACACTGCCATGTAGGCCCTTGGCACTGCATTTGCATTCACAGTTGGAGACCAATGTCGCAAAAGCAGATGTCTACGCTAGGAACGCGCCAGCGCGGGGTTGTAATATTGCCGCAGTGGAGTGATTCAGTTTAATGCCTCCGCAAGCTGTTGTTTAATGATCTGGAGGCCTTCATTTTATGTATTGATCATTGAAATGTTAAGGGCTTGAATCCTAACATCCCACCCCTTTGTGTTTTAACCCTTTCTATGTTTTTTTTGTCATACTGTGTGTGCACACAGGGCTAATGCAGAAAGGGGTCACATGTCTAGGGATCCACAAAACTCTGGCCAGCTTCAAACACATTTTAAAGAAGAGCTATGGTAAAGGGGGACTGAAGGAGGCAGCTAAAGAGTTAAACACTTGTAATATAGCATATTGGAAAATCTCATCTCATCCCGCCATCAAGTATGCCAGCACAATCCAGAGCCATCAAAGACGCCGTATATTCACATATTTTAAATCTAAATCCACTGGAGTGAGATATATTGAATTGTAGTGGTTGTAAAATTCAGCACGGGCGGGGGTGTCTAACATGTACGTTTATTGCTTGTGTGGTTTGTATGCACCACATGCAGCGTTTCAAATCCTGCAAGTGTTTCTGGGTAAAAATGCTTCCAAAGCAGTAGGTAATAGAGGTTTACCCAGAATACAGAGTCTTAAGTATTGTGATACAAAAATATCATAGCAAAAATATTGAAGACAGAAATATCGACAAGGTAAAAAAATAAAATATATATATGTGTGTGTGTTTGTGTGTTTGTGTGTATGTGTTTAGCTACTCAGGACCACTGGAATTATGCGTTTCAATTGCAGTGGCATTTTGTGCAGGAAGATGGTTGTGTCATTTGTCACATTCTTCATCATCTGCTACATAATTTCCATAGGTTAACAAAAAAAGAATTGTTTTCAGCTCAAATAGGTTCAAAAGTACCTGAAGAAACAGCTACACGTCTTGCTGCACAGTGGATGGCCCTTGGCAAAGGTTGACTGGTCACCTTGCAGTTGCTTGTAGCTGTTTTTGGGTGTTGAACTAGTACTAATGAGCTTAAATCTTTACCCAGATAGTGTTTATGTGTAAAAATGTCAAAATAATGAACGAATACTATCACAAAATGTGCTGAATTATGCTGCATAATTTGCCTTTTCTTGCTGCATAATATAATCAAACTTGCTGCATAATTTGGACATCTCCACCTCATAATTCCAGTGGCACTCGCTAAAATTATTTCCACATACATCTACCTTAATGGTGTACATATCTTCAAGGTAAGCAGATGCACAAATGAAAACAGTACATCTGAATTTACCAATATATATATATATATATATATATATATATATATATATATATATATATATATATTCACTTACTTCCATGATAGTTTGGTTGCACATGCTTTAAGATGGCACTGCACTCGAGCTGTCCATGGACATCATTTAGGAGTCGCAAATGGACCCCTTTGATTTCCACTGTAATCTCTTTGTCCTTAGTCTATTAACTTCCAGCTCAGTAATTTCCTGGGTGGCTAGCACACACACGGAGCAGAGATTTGGTACTTTTGTGCACAGCCACTAGCAACAGGAGGCAGATCGGAAGTGGTGGGCGCCCATTTTGTGTCTCGGAAGCTGGATGCCAGGAGTCACGCTTAGGAAGCACAAGCACATGGTAAAATGCAGTCCTATAGAAGAGCGAAAGGCATGCAGGTCTCTTCCACTGTCTCGTTATTTTGTTGAAAGACCATGAACATTCTTATGACAAACATGTGGCATAATTAAATATTCTGGTCAACATTATTTTTGTTACTGCCTCTCCTAGCAATGGACCCAGAGCAACAGCAAATCTTCGCCTAATAGGTGTCTTCGGTTATCTGTAGTTGAGGAGCCAAGAAGGTCCGTGATTGGCCGCTTGCCCCATTATCTCCATAGAGCTGCTAGGATGACACCAGCATCTCTCCTCTGATGACAATCATTTACTTCCACAAAGGCCACGCCGACTGACTGAGACCGCCCGTCCCTAATATTTAAGGGATCACTGACAGAATATCGACAACACTAATATCGACCTACAGAAATAACGTGACATAAATATTGTTGTCAAAAATATCGACCTCTTATCTTCATAATGGCAAGTACAAAAATATCGAGAAAAAAAATATCGTTGTTAAAAATATTGAAGTACAAAATATCGTTTTTTTATATGCATTATAAATAATGTAAAATAAATGAAATAATATATTTTACTTAAAAAATATTTAGATTTATTTGTAAATTTTAACAATTATAAGTAATAAATGTAATTTAAAAATAAATGAAACATACATATATAAAATGTAATATATATATATATTTACTTAAAAATAATTAATAAATAATAATTTTAATTAATTATAAAATGTTAGAAATATATTTAAAAATAAAGATAAATATATATATACATACACCTGTAACATAAAAATTAAATAAAAAATTATAATATAAATTAAAATATTAAAATATGTAATATTTTTTAAACCTACATTTTAAACTACATTTAATGCAACAGTAGGGAAAGTGTTGGATAGCGGAGGGTAAAAATTACTATTCCCACTCCAGCGAGTGCAACAGTAGGGAAAGTGTTGGATAGGGAGGGAATAATTTACTATTCCCACTCCAGCAATTGCAACAGTAGGGAAAGTGTTGGAAAGCGGAGGGGAATAATTTACTATTCCCACTCCAATCAGTGCAACAGTAGGGAAAGTGTTGGATAGCGGAGGGTAAAAAATTACTATTCCCACTCCAGCGAGTGCAACAGTAGGGAAAGTGTTGGATAGCGGAGGGGAATAATTTACTATTCCCACTCCAATGAGTGCAACAGTAGGGAAAGTGTTGGATAGCGGTGAGTAAAAAATTACTATTCCCACTCCAGCGAGTGCAACAGTAGGGAAAGTGTTGGATAGCGGAGGGGAATAATTTACTATTCCCACTCCAGCGAGTGCAACAGTAGGGAAAGTGTTGGATAGTGAAGGGGAATAATTTACTATTCCCACTCCAATGAGTGCAACAGTAGGGAAAGTATTGGATAGCGGAGGGAAATAATTTACTATTCCCACTCCAATGAGTGCAACAGTAGGGAATGTGTTGGATAGCGGAGGGATAAAAATTACTATTCCCACTCCAGCGAGTGCAACAGTAGGGAAAGTGTTGGATAGCGGAGGGGTAAAAATTACTATTCCCACTCCAGCGAGTGCAACAGTAGGGAAAGTGTTGGATAGCATAGGGGTAAAAATTACTATTCCCACTCCAGTGAGTGCAACAGTAGGGAAAGTGTTGGATAGCGGAGGGATAAAAATTACTATTCCCACTCCAGCAAGTGCAACAGTAGGGAAAGTGTTGGATAGCATAGGGGTATAAATTACTATTCCCACTCCTGCGAATGCAACAGTAGGGAAAGTGTTGGATAACAGAGGGGTAAAAATTACTTTCCCACAGAACAAAATTCAAATTTAAAAACAAACAAAAAATCAACTACAATACAAAATATAATACAAAACACAAAAACAAAACATATTTAAAAATATAAAAATTAACAAAACATATAAAAATAATTTAATGTAGCAAAAATCTAAAATTTAACAATTTACAAACAAATAAATATTTTGTAATAGAAATTTATCTTAATCAAAAAATTAAAAATTACATAAATGTATTATTTATTTTCCTACCCTATAACACCACACAATTTACAACACACATCTAAATTAAACAAAAAAGTGTACCTCTATAATTAACACAATTAATTATCAATTTAACAAATATTAATAATTATAAAACACATTTAAAAATGTAGAAATTAATGTATAAACCAAACGTTACAGCTATTGAACCTAAATCCCCAAACAAAATAAAAACTAAACAATTACCAAAAATATTTATCAATTAATAAATGAATATTAATGATCAAGTAATGATTAATTAATTTAAACCAAATTACTTTCCACCCTCTACCCCAATAAAGACCAAAACACACACCTAAAAATATTTACACAATTTCCATAACTAATTTCACATTAATAAATTAATATCAATTAACAAATCATTAATTAATTTACAAAAATTACTTCCCACCATTTACCACTATAAACCCCACAACTCACACATCAAAATTATTACACAATTGGCATATTTAAATTTTAATTACTTAATTAGCATTAAATAACAAATAATTAATTAATTATAAATAAATTACCTCCTACCATATTCCCCTATAAATGCCACCACCAATTTCGCAAAACATGACACAAATAACATAATTAATTAACAATTAATTAAATAATTAATAACAATTAACAAGCAAAATATAAATAATTATTAATAAATTAATTCACACAATTAACACTATAAAATAAAATGTATTAAATATTATAATAAAAATATTAATAAATGTATTAAAATTACATTACTTCCCACCCTACTCCCCTATCAACCCACAACCCGCTCCTAAAAAACCCACAATTAACATAATTACCAATTAATTAATAATAATTAGCAATCAATTAATAAATAATTAATAATAAATTAATTCCCACAGTTAACAATATAAAATATAAAATACATAAATATTAATTAATAAAAATATTAATAAATTAATTATAATTAAATTACTTCCCACCCTATTCCCCTATAAGCCCACAACCTGCTCCTAACAAAATGACACAAGTAACATATTTACCAATTAATTAATCAATAAAAATTAACAGCCAATTATTAATCAATTATAAATTAATTCCCACAATTAACACTATAAAATCAAAAATAAATAAATACTAATAAATAAAAATTAATATTCAATTTATTATAATTAAATTACTTCCCACCCTATTCTCCTATAAACCCACAACCCGCTACGGAACTAAAATGCAAAATTTAATTAAAATAAAATTAATAACTTCTAAAAATGTAACACATATATTAAAAAACAAATGCAATACTTAGACAAAAAAATTGAGCACATACATATAAAATATATACTAAAATACATAACACTAACTAAAAAAACGATATTTTTTACAACTATATTTTTGCAAACGATATTAATTACTTCAATATTTTAGAAAACGATATTTCTTACCTGAAACTCGATATTCTTGACTACGATATTCTTGCAGTCGATATTTATGTATCTCGATATTTTGCACTCGATTTTAGTGCAAGTCGACATTTCCTACTCGATATTCTGACTATTTACCAACCTTAAGAACCTCCTTTTGATTTTGGATAAAGATGGACAATAAGTTTCGATAGCATAATCACAGAACCTTGAATCATTTTAGTATCCGCATGAAAAACGACAAGACGCCTTGAGGAAGCCCCAGGCTCCCAAAAAGTTTTCGTTCCATTCCTTTCCTGAATAACTCTGATATTTGAAGAGTCACTGTTTACATCTTTGATCATGCGAAATAAATACTGGATTAATTATACGGATTCTTCCTAATTATTATGAATATTCTTACTTGTCCTGGTACACCTTTCTGCTCCTGATTGGTTGAGACTGATGGCAACAGTTGGAGCCCTCGATATCTGCTAGCATTCATGAAAGGATGTACGTGTTCTCAACGATGTACCTTGGGTGAGACAACCTGAGCGCAAGAAGGGTGGACCAGAATGACCCGCACAGTCTGATGGAGCCTGCTGTATGAGGCTCGGGAGGTCATTACACAAGCAGCAGCTGTGATGGTTACAACTGAAGTCTACATAACTATTGGATAATGGCAGTACTCTTTGGGGCGATTTCTGGACATGAGTGACCACTTTGACTGAGACTGTCCAAATCAGAAATGTCAAGTTGGATATAGCAATAGCAGATTGTACATATTTATGGTATTTCTATAGGGCAAACCTTGCCAAAAGGCAGCAGAGCACTGCATATGGTCAAAGACTCATGATGAAAGTCAATGAGTGATAGGAGAGGAAGCTGGGCTGTGGGCTGTTGATGCATGTGATGAAGTGCTCTTTAAAGAGGGGAGTCTTCAACTCTTTCCCAAACTGAAGCAGCATAGTGTCACCCCCACCGAACCAGTCAAAATGCTCAAATCCACCAAACACGCACACCCTCAGAACTCAGTGCAGTGAAACACAAATGCAAACGACCAGAGAGAAAATAGCGTGCCAGCAGAAATGACACTGATCAAACCACCTTCAAGTCTGCCATGAACAACTATCACCACCAACTTAAAGATGCGAAAAAGGAGGCCCTAGCAAACCGCATCAAGGCCAACACCAACCTGACTAAGGAACTCTTCACCATCGTCGGAGAGTTCACCTGCCCATTAGCCACCGAAAACTCGGTACTCTCCTCACAGGAACTCTGCAACGCTCTAGCGGACCACTTCCATAACAAGATAGTAAACCATATACAGAAACTTTGATCCCCAGCCCACGAACCTCTCCCGACTCCCCACACCCACGAAGACTGACACCGACTACCCGCTCACCACATGGGAACATCTCAGCACACCGAACTCTACTGCCTTAATGAACTCCATCCACTTGGGAGCACCCTCCGACCCATGCCCCCATCAACTCTTCAACCTCTGTAGCGATGAGATCAGCCACCAGCTCACCACCATCCTAAAGGCCTCCATTGCCACAGCCACCTTTCTTGAGCCTGGAAACACTCGGAGGTCAGACCCCTCCACAAGAAACCCTCCTCAGACCCCAGCGATCTTCAGAACTACTGCCCCATCTTGCTTCTACCGTTTCCCACCAAGGTTCTGGAGAAAGCCATCAACCTCCAACTCACTGAATGCCTCGACAGAAACAACCTGCTGGACCCCTCCCAATCAGGATTCAGAGCTAACCACAGCACCGAGATGGCCCTGATCGCTGCGACAGATGACATCCTCACCCTACTCGACAGAGAAGATTCAGCCTCCCTGATCCTCATCTACCTCTCTGCAGCCTTCGACACCGTCGCCCACCACACTCTCATCAAACGTCTACACAAGATCGGAATCAAAGAGGATGCTCTTAGATGGATGGCTTGATTCCTCACCGAGCGCACCCAGAGAATTCGCCTCCCTCCCTTCACCTCACAACCCAAGCACACCATCTGCGGCTTCCCTCGAGGTTCGTCCCTTAGTCCAACCCTCTTCAACATCTACATGACGCCGCTAGCAAACATTGTCAGGAGCAATGACATCAACATCATCTCCTCAGTGGCGGCTCCTCCGCTAAGGCGGAGGAGCATTGCCTCACTGCGCAAAAACGAAAAATAAAATGAAAATAACGTATCGTTATTGTCATTTTATTTTTCCGATTGCATGCAGTCAGTGGCCTGTGTGGAGCGAGCGGGGCTGGCCAGAGCAGGGGAGGAGTGGTTTGCACTCCCAAAGTGCGCATGAACTGTTTGGCTGGGGCTCTTGGTCCGACCAAACAGTTCATGTGCACTTTGCATCTTCCCCACCAGGCTGCATTCCACAGCCTGGTGACGAACATGCACAGACTCCCTGTTCTAGTCTGAGTGCCGATCCATGGCGCTCAGACCAATAACAACATTGCACTGCAGCGTTGTGATTGGCTCAGGGGAGCCTGTTTGCCCGGGTGCTTCCTGCTGCCGGCCGGACTGCAGAAAGGGAGAAGGAAGAGGACGCAAGCGAGGCGGCGGCCAGCCGGCCATTCTAAGGTAAGTGTGTGGTTCTTTTTTGTTAATTTACCCCCCACCTCCCCTGGCCAGTAGTAGCCACTACTGCATCTCCTACATTGATGACACCCAGCTCATGCTCTTGCTCTCAGCTGACCACCTCAACCACGAAATCCAACTTCCACAACTGCATGAACAACGTCTCAGCCTGGATAAACAACAACTGCCTTCAGCTCAACACGGATAAGACTGAGGTGCTGATTTTCAGCTGCCACATCAACCTCTTGAATGGCTCCTGGTGGCCATCACAACTCAGACTCACCCCCACACCGAAAGACCACGCCCGCAACCTCGGACTCATTCTGGACAGCAAACTTTCCATGAAACAACAGGTCAACGCTATCTTTTCAGCCTTCTTCCACACTCTCTGCATGCTCTGCAGAATCTTCATATGGCTCCCCATCAGCACCAGGAAAAGAGTGACGCAAGCCCTCATCACCAGCTGTCTGGACTACGGCAACACACTCTATACAGGCACCACCAGCGAACTCATGAGAAAACTTCAGACGATACAGAACGCAGCAGCCTGACTGACCCTCAACCTGCCCAAAAGGACCCACATCACCCAGCACCTGTGTGACCTCCACTTGCTCCCCGTCCAGGAAAGATGCCTGTTCAAACTCCTGACCAACAACCTACAAGGCCCTTCATTATCTAGGACCTGCATACATGAACCATGCTTGAATTTCCACCAACCTTCCAGGAACCTCCGTTCCGCCCACCTCACCCTTGCACAGACACTGCACATCCATCGCTGCCCCACCGAAGGACACTCCTTCTCCCACCTCGTGACCAAGTCCTGCAACGCCCTCTCCCTAAACCACCCAACACCGCCCTCACCAACAGACTTCAAGAAGAAGCTCAAGACCTGACTTTTCAACTGAAAGCAACAGGCCAGAGCTTGGATACCCTCACGAGTGATACGTCGCACTCTATAAATACAGCATGATTGATTGATAGTGGCAGTTCTGATGGATATTGGGATGCTGTTCCAGATCCTGGGTGCAGAGATAGAAAAGCCTTACTGTCTTGTTATTTTCTCTTTTACTCTTCTTAGCCTGCAGTCTGATGGTGTCTTGGGTGTGGGTGTGCCGAGAACCATCAGAGAGGGTGAGCTTGTCTGCAAGATAAGTTGGGGTCATAGTTGTGATGGCTCTGTGTAAAATACAGCTAGTTTTGAAGATGGTGCTTGATGTGTATAGAAAACTCATCAAAAGGTAAATTTGCAGAGAAATACTGTGCATACAATTCCCAGCTTACCCATGTTGTATTACAGTTACAATTATCTTGCTATATGGGAAAAAAAATCTTGCACTGCTGAAAAAATATATGCTTTGGTGAGGGTAAAGGATTGAACCACAGAATATCATGCACATGATTACTGTGATATCATAATATTGTAGACAGATTATCGAGGGACAAAATATCAAAATGTAAGTGCATATAGAGGACGTATAGCTTTACTATTCTTAACTCCACATCTACGTGCCTTTAAAATATATATATAAATCAAAGTACATATATGTAGAGTTAGGTAAAAAAAAATGTATACATACTTACACTTTGATATTTAGCCCCTCTATAGTCTGTCCCACGATATTTCCTACTCGATATTTGGGAGGCCTACCGGGGTAAACCGGGCAACTTCACAACCCTGTGAAAGGTGAAAATTAGGAATATCACAAAACTTTGCTGGCAAAACTAAAGCTTTGATCATCGCTAGTTATATGCAGCTGTATTTGGGTCGGTTATGCATGTTGTGTGACTTCAATTACTAAGGTAGGCTACATTAATTGCATTGTAATGTTATTTATATAGCACTTACAACCCCTGACAAGGCATCGAAGTGTTTTACGGTGAGTAACACTCTACTCCGGAACCCAAAGAGGATTAGTGGTGAATTAGTATAGGGAGATATGAAATTAATTTGAGCCGTGTATATGTGTGTTTGTTATTTGGATTGAAAAAGGATAGTGGAGGGATAGAAAAGGGAAGGGTTTGCATTTATATAGCACTTGCTACCCCTGATGAGGTGTTGAATCGCTTTTTGGCGGGTAGCACGCTACTCCGAAACCCAAACAGGATTAGTGGGAAATTAGTATAGAGAAATATGAAATTAATTTTGAGAGATTGATGAACCTAGCCCAATGTACCTCGATGCAGCACCTTAGCAACTGTTACCTTCCTTAATAAGTAGTTTATTGTGAGCGGAACTTGTTGAATAGACAATACTGGATAATTACTTTTAAAAGTAAATTTGCAATAAGACATTACTAATGCTTTATTGGTGTTCAACCAACTTGTGACATATTTAGCTCTCTTGTTAGCCACAGGAAGATGCTTCTAAAATGAGGAGTTGTCTTGCTTATATGACCTGTTCTCCACCCTAATCTCTGGAACCCAATCTGAGTGCGTAGAACAAAGAAAGGAACTATGGAACATCTCCAAGCTTGGTTGAGAGTATTCTCAATAAAACACACTAATAATTCACCAGTGACACTGAAGACGGACTTCTCAGATGGCATTTCTGGCTGAGTCTGCGGCACGTGCATCAGTAGGTTACTGTCCAGGCCAAGCTGGAAAGCGAGCAAACAGCACTTAAGTCACCATTGTGGCCAAGTAACTCACGTGCCCAGGACTGAGCCAGAAAAAAGAAATACGAACGGGCACATTCGAATGTCTCTGGTGGTTTATTGATGCGTTTTATTGTGAACATTCTGCTCCTACACTGGGAACACCACGGAGCACTTTTCTTTGTTTCACATCATCTATAAACTACTGCTAGATTGTGAGGAGCTGGTTTAGAAAGTGCCCAGTTCGAGCCAAGAAGATTTTTGTTCTGTGGAAGAGGGACAGAATGGAAACATCAAATGACGACCCAAATTTCCGATGGCAATTAATAGTGACAAACCGACCGTAGAAAAGCTTGTAACTGGAGAAATGCAGGGAGAAGCGGTTATGCTGCTGACTATTGTACCAGGAGGCAACAGCTTTAATTCAAAATCCCACCGATGACCAACCAACTTGTGTGATCCTGGGCAAGCTTCTTCATCTGTTCTTGTTTCAGTTCCCTTGTCTGCCAAAATTGGATGTGCTTAAAACATACTAACAAACTTGTATTAAGAGTTATGTGGACATGTAAGATGTACTTATCTCGATGTCTGAAACATGTCGTCAAGCTTGTAACACAGAACAATTATTCAATAAAAACAATTAAAAAAAAAAGAGTCATGTGGACATATATATCTCTTTGCCCTCTCTACCAAACCCCTCAGTCACAAACATTATAACTGGTGCTCTGGTGAAAATGCACTACGGATCAGGTCGGTTTTCTCAGGTAACAGACACCATCACTTACATGGGCAGGTGATAATGACGGTAAATTACAGTCATATCAAGAGTGCGTTTCATGGTGTACAACCAATATAAGAAATCAGTTGTAACGGAAAACAGCAAGTTTGCAAATTGCACATGTCTGGGAGTGAAATCATGCTTCTTAATAGCAAACAGTAAGTGACATGAGAAATGCGCGGTGTCTGACGGTCCCCAGAATGGCCGTGATTCATAGGCTGAGCTCATCGCGCCCGCGTGACAGAACACCGCATTAGGCCGTGGCGGTAAGTGATGGGCTGAGCTCAGGATGTATATTACTCTAAGTAGCGTTGAATTAGCAACAAACAGGACGTTGGATTGAAAAATGTGATGAGGCCCTATGTAGCGTGAATCCTTTGGAAAGAGCTTTGACACCTCGCCATCAGAGGCAACAGACACCCGCTTATGTCTATCAACCCTGAGCCGCCATTTTGGCCAAGTCTCAGAAATACAGAAAAGCTTGTGATGTTCACATTTAAGAGTAGGGATATGCTCACTAGCCGGTAATTGGATAGTGCACTCGCTTGACAATTAGACATGGCATCTTTTGCTTCCAGGTCAAGGGTCACACAGTCCATCCATGTTAGCTCGCTGCCAAAAATGAATTACCGCATTAAGAGCTGGGAGCAAATTTGATTGACAGCTGTCCATTTAGCAAACACCACAACAACTGATGAGAACATCATACCATTTCTCCTGTTGGAGGGCAAAAACCTTTAACTGCATTTATATATTTTGAGCAGTATTTTTGAGAACAGCTGCAGTCAAAATAGGTTTTTCTGTACTAGTCAATTTACAGCAAACTTTTAAGCAGGATGTAGGGTATTTGACTGGCTGGCTTCCTGTTCAATGCATTAATCGAACTGCTGCCACCTGCGTTGGGGGAGGGGGCAGAAATGCAATACAAAGCGAGAACTCAGGGCTCCTCACGTAAAACCTCTCTAACATGTTAAGCCAGCGAGCCACATGCAGCAGTGCAAACATTTGAATATATAGGGTTGGGAGTGCTTCTATGTCATATTATCAACATTAAAAATATTGCAATACTCAAATATCGTGGCAACAATACAGTGAGCCTAAATGTAGAGTTTACATAATTAAAATGTAAACTACAAAAATATTCTCCACAAAATATCGTGGTACTAAATTCTGAGATTGTGCAGGTAAATATATACATTTAAAAGTATTTAAATTTATAATAACTTAAAAAAATAACTAACATATATATGTATGCAATAAAATAGTAACAATAAATATAATCATTTAGGGGCCCATTACGATACCCGGCGTAAAAAAATCCGCCAGGCATGGAAGCGGCAAAAATCCGCCCGCACACACCGTCTGAACACCGACCACGCCATTACGATTACACAAACCGAAAACCGCCATCGGCGAAAAATCACACAAAATACCGCCCGCCAACGTCCGAGTCGGAGTCAAACTGCCCGCCACGGACGGAAACACGCACGACAACACAAAACCGCCCGCCCTCACGGCCGACACACCGCACGTGAAATTACGATCGCACCGCCATGAGCGCGGGAAAACTACAAATATACCGCCCGCCAGCGCAAACAACGCCGATGAGAATCGACACGGCAGAAGCCATGGCGCCCACGTACCTGCACAGAAACCATCCGCTCACAAAACCAATAGCACACAACATGGCCAACAAGTCCACACAGCAAGGCACGCACAAATACACAAGCACAGTACACATCCCGAAAACACCCCCGGACAAACAAAAACTACAAAGGCCAGAACCCCAGACACAACACACCTGAAAACAACAGACCATGAGGACACACCCACATAGGTAAGTACAAAAGCAGCACTCCCACAGACCACAACCCCTTGCAACATTGCAAACCAGAGAGGAGAGGAGAGGACACAGTGACACAGCAAGGACAGCAGCACACCACAGAAACGCACACATCACAACCACCACCACCACCACCACCACCACCAAACACCTGCACCACAAACCCCCTGCACATTACACAACACACACCGCACCAGCACCACAAACACCATGGCACCACAAAGAATGCCCAAGTTCACGCCCATTGAGCTGACGGTCATGGTCGACGAGATCATCAAGGTGTACCCACAAATCTATGGGAACATGGTCCAGCACACACCACTAGCCACCAGAAACAGAATGTGGAACCGGATCGTAGACCAGGTCAATGCAGTCGGGACCCTGCCCAGGAACAGAGGAGAAATAAACAAACGTTGGAATGACGTCAAGAGCCTGGTCAAGAAGAAGGAGGGCAAAAACAGAGAGCTGGCTGCCGTCACTGGCGGAGGGAATCCCGCGCTCTTCAAGACCTTCAAAGCGTGGGAGGAGAAGGTGCGAGTCATAATACATCCGGAGATCCTCGCCGGATTAGCAGGGGAGTGGAGGCTGGTAAGTACAAACTAATGTATACCAGCACACCGCTATGTACTCACATGCACTACCACCATGCCACAGCTCCCAGGGACAAACACCCCCATGTCCAGCACACAATACACAACACATCACACACACATGCAACAGACACCACCACACACAGCCCAAACCGAACAACTGTAAGATACGTGGGGACATGTGTACACTCAGCCAGCCACGTAACCACCAACAGGTCCCCAAATATGCCAGAAGCGCCACAACGAGCACCCACCACACCCATGTGTCCGCCACAGCTGCACTAACCGACAAGTAACAGGTAAGTGGCAGGAACACAAAGTGCAGTGGGTGGGACGGTGGACAGCCCAAGTACAACACACACCAGGCCCCTAGTCCCACAGCACAGCAAGGAGGAGCATCCCCCACACCCCACAGCCACGTGTCAGCCACCGCAGTGCACAACGACAGCCGAAAGGCAGACATCACGGTCCACAGCAATAGGTGTCAGTGGGTGTCCAGCCACCCCCACGACCCACAACACCCCCCACCCCCACAGACCTGCAACATGGAGCACCCCCTGCTTAGAGTCATGTGGCATCCAGTACAGTGCACGCACGAACAACTTGCAGGTGGGAAACTGGACAGGGCTGGATTACTGGAGGCATGAGGACCAGAACACGACCAACACATGGGACATGTCACGTAGCAGACGAACACGCAGCACCGCCCACCGTCACGAACAAGTGAACAATGTGCACCCGGACATGAACAACAGACTCACACCCCACATGACCCATCACAGACATAGCAACACCCAAGGAGCCACGTCTGCATGCACAAGCCACACTGAATATAGTACCACACGGCAGCCACTGTGCAACTCATCACACACAACCGAAACACCATTGAAGTCCTGTCCATGTAGCCCCTACTGCCTGTCAACCACACACCCCACAACTACGCCTATGTAAGACAAACAACACTAGACGCAACAGAGCGGAACAACATAAATGCACACGAACACCACTGAACCCATCAAACACACAGACACACCATGCACATACAACATACCATCCATCCCATCCGGTAGCCCCAGTCTCATGAAAGGCACAGCTGCCACACATACAGCAGTCACGCTAAGATACATGCCCATGACCAACCATGTGCCAGAAGTCAATGAAGCGCACGACACACTGTGAGCAACAACACACAACATGGGCCACCCCCCCGAGCACTGCAGTGATGCACATGGCACAGGGCAGCACGCACACCAAGGAGATGGGACAACTGCAATACGTTGGCTGGCACACAACCATCACTCACTCATAACGATGCGTCCAATGCCATGTCCAGTAATCACAACAGACAGCAAATATGCAGGCCATGTCAAGCATGCACACACCTCAAACCATGCACTGTCATGCTGCCACAACACATGTCACGTTCGGCACCCATGGCTCACAGCATGTACCCCAAAAGCATATTCCCTCCCAAATGCGAATCTGGGGCATGGCCCCCATGTTGCCATATGCGTTCCTAAGCGTCCCATTTGAACCCCAAAAGCATATTCCCTCCCAAATGCGAATCTGGGGCATGGCCCCCATGTTGCCATATGCGTTCCTAAGCATTCCATTTGAACCCCAAAAGCATATTCCCTCCCAAATGCGAATCTGGGGCATGGCCCCATGTTGCCATATGCGTTCCTAAGCTGCTCCATTTGAACCCCAAAAGCATATTCCCTCCCAAATGCGAATCTGGGGCATGGCCCCCATGTTGCCATATGCGTTCCTAAGCGTCCCATTTGAACCCCAAAAGCATATTCCCTCCCAAATGCGAATCTGGGGCATGGCCCCCATGTTGCCATATGCGTTCCTAAGCGTTCCATTTGAACCCCAAAAGCATATTCCCTCCCAAATGCGAATCTGGGGCATGGCCCCCATGTTGCCATATGCGTTCCTAAGCGTTCCATTTGAACCCCAAAAGCATATTCCCTCCCAAATGCGAATCTGGGGCATGGCCCCCATGTTGCCATATGCGTTCCTAAGCGTCCCATCTGAACACCAAAAGCAAAGTACAAACCAGACCCAGGATGGGCCAGGAGCCCGCATACACCAGAGTCACAATAAGTAAGGGCACAGCAACACACCCATCGGCATGGCCAATCCGTCCCATGCCACATGTGCACAGCACACAGTCCCATTGCCAAGCACACACAACTACAAATGCTACAGCCACACACACGCCTCCGGGAAACCCATGTACGAGATTGCACGAACTGTTAATGTCAGACGACAAATACATACTTCGCCAGGTGCAACACAATAACAAATCTCATTCTCTCCACAGGTGACGAACTGCTGGATGCTGGGGATGGAGCCAGCAGCCAGCACAGCCAGCCTACAAGCCCCCAACGAGGACACACGGATCTGGAGGATCTGTCCTCCTCTTCGGACACGGACCACCAAGCAGGCCCATCTGGTGTGGCAGGGCCCAGCCGCTCCCCAGGACCCCTCCTACCCACCAACCCATCATCCAGGGCTGCTGAACATTCCCAGCCCCCTGCTGCCACTGTCGTTGCGGCCACACCCACGGTCATTGCGGCCACTACCACTGCCGCAACCGCCACCATCGCCGCACCGACCACCACCGCCGCCACCACCACCACGTCTTCGCTGGCACCAGCCCCAGGGCAGGTGGTGGCCCGGCCGACTGGATCCACCCTGGGAGCCACGGCGAGGACTGTGGTGAGCAATGTGGCTAGTGGGCAGGCCGGTGGCAGCAGGACTGGTAGGAGGAGCAGGGTCAGGGAAACGCCAGCCTCCCCTGGGAGCCATGCCCTGCCTCAAATGGCCAGAGTCCTTGGGGCCTATGAAGAGGCCCAAGGACAATGGGTCCGGTCTGCTTCAGACACGCGTGAGGTGCTGGGGGTGCTGAGGTCCATGGACGCCCGTATGGGCCAACTCGTGGACCTCATGGGCCAGCTGGTGGTGGCGGTGAGGTCACAGCCAGGGACAGCAGCTCCCCTCCGCCACCACCTGCCGGGGCGCAGGGTCGAGCAGCAGTGTCCAGTTCCCCTGCGTCCACAGCCAGTGAGCACACCTCAACCACCAGCATGTCGCAAGCAGGCACCCCCTCGCAAACGTGGAAGGGGCCGTCCGAAGTGGAAACAGATCTCCCGGGAGGACTTCGCACGCTCCAAACGCAAGTGAGGCAGCCAGCCAGCCTTCCGCCAGCCTTCCTTGACCAGCCACTGCATTGACTTGGACTACGATCCCACTCCACACAGCCATCTGGATGGCATGTGTGTGTTGGACTATGGACATAGAACCAGTGGGTACACCCTGAGCATCACGCAGCCATGACCGACAGCTCATTGTCACTGCACGCACCACTTTTGTCATCACCTTACACACAATCACATGTCACAGTTTGAAATAAATGCACCTCTTACACTAACTGCTGTTTGTGCCCTGTGTTTTATTTGTACGGAATACAACGGCCACCTTGGGCGGAAAGGCACCTGATGCGTGGCATGGCAATGGAATCCGGAGGGCCTGTAGGGACCTAGGGGTGGGAGACAGAACAGGAGCACATTCAATGAGTGTGTCACACACCCATCACACAGTACATGTCAACAACTACAAGCAATGTACACACATCGCACAGAGCAATAGGGCACAATGCCACAGCCACCAACAGTGGCATACTACCCCTGGCCATGGAGCGTTGACACACAGCACGCAGTGAACAAACGGCCACCCTGACACAGCACACACACACCTGCACAGATACAGCCACATCAGCCGTCATACATGGACACTCACCGTCAAGTGAAGTAGCGGGCGATGAGCTGCTGCCGCACATTACCAGCTTCCTCCTCTCCGCTGTCCTCCTCACTCGAGCTGTCCTGGTCTGCGGGCTGGGGCCCTGGTTGATCTCCGTCATCCACGATGAGGGGATCTGCTTCCGAATGGCCAGATTGTGCAGCATGCAGCACGCCACCACTATCCGGCACACCTTCTGTGGGGAGTATGCCAGCGCACCCTCGGTGCGGTCCAGGCACCTGAACCTGGACTTGAGGAGGCCAAAGGTACGCTCGACCACACGTCTGGTCCTCCCATGTGCCTCATTGTAGCGATCGTCTGCTGGGGTGCGAGGATTCCTCAATGGACTGAGCAGCCATGCCCCATTCGGGTACGCAGAGTCACCTGGGTGTGAGGGACACAGAGAACCGTTGCTATTCCAACTGGACAGGGGACAGCATCGCACAACCAGCACGCTACACCACTCCACATACTCACTGACAATACAGCCACGATCCTGTTGCATATTGGACATCAGTCGTGGCAAGATGCTGTTGCGCATTATGTGTGCGTCATGGGCCGAGCCTGGGAACTTTGCACACACGTGGGTGATCACCATGTCCGCAAGGCACACCACTTGCACATTCAGGGAGTGCGTGTGCTTCCTGTTGCGGTACAGGTGCTCAGTGGCCTGTGGTGGAACAAGGCCGACATGTGTGCAGTCAATGGCTCCAACGACGTGTGGGATTCTGCCAAGGGCATAGAATGCACCCTTCACTGCCGCCAATTCACGAGCCCTGGGGAAGCGGATGTACCTGTTTCGGTACAGCATCATGGCTGCCAGTACATCCCTCAGCACCTTGCTGAACATGGGCTGGGACATCCCTCCTCCAATGCCCACTGTGTGCTGGAATGACCCAGTGGCGAAGAAATGCATGGCGGCCATCACCTTAGCCGTGGGGGTGACAGCAGTCGGATACACCCTGCGGGGACGGAGATGGGGTTCTAACATGGCACACAGTCGATGCAGGGTTGGCCTGTCCAGCCGAAACTTCCTAATAACCTCTGTATCGTCCATGTCCGCCAGCAATTGGTATGGGCGGTCAATGTTCGGTCTCCGCCTAGGGACAATGGCAGAGGACACATGTCAAAGCAACACGACACATAGCAATTTCGCATACACATCACTGACATGACTGAGCAAGCACATGAGCCACAGCCCAGCTGTCAAGCTGGGACGGCACGGCCACAATACACTTACACAGGTCTCCCAACAATGGCAATGGCTAGTGATACAAACCACTGCCATGTGCATGCACATGGGGATCTAGGCCCCAATGACTTGCGGGCGTGCTGATGGGGACTGACTGCATATCCGTCAAGCGGCAACGCCACGGCAACATGAATGTCTGCTGAGCATGGAACTGCTTCCGCGGCTGGATGAGTATGGCACACGACGACGACGATGTGGGCACAGGCTGAGCGGCCAAAACAAGTGGGACCTGTGGCACGAGGGGATATGAGACAGTAGTAGGTGTCAGCACTGCACCCTATGTACAGCACTGTACGGATCACACCTCCCGAAACATTGACAGGTGTCCACATTGACAGCCCCATGCCAAGACGGCTGTGTGCTTGCAGTCACACGTCACAGGTGAGAGGTTACATTGCACGTGCCAGGTGGCAGACGTACATAGTGGGAGCTGGCATGTGTGTGCATGTGTCTCCTGTTCAGGATCCACCAGATGGGCGCTGACTCTGTACTGACCATTGGACACAGCATGTTCCGTGGAAGGCTTGTGTGTGTGGGATGGTGGCACTGGATGTGCCTCCGTTGGGTGGGGGGCCATGCACAGGGCGGGTACGTCGATGATTGCGCATTGTTGGTCACGGTGGGTGCACCAACTAAGATGTGTTGCCCTGTGTTAAATTCCTATGTCCGCATGATGATGGACTGTAGATGTGGGCAGACTACACATTGGTCGATGTGCTGTCTATATGCATGTGCCTTCACACCAGGCACAGCTGCCCCTGCACATGTGACCCCTGCTGGACTCGCTGCTGGGTCTGTGGAGCTGATGCACCTTCTGCGCGTGGGGCGGACAGCTCTCCTCACTTCCCTCATTGTGCATGTCATGACTTTGCCGCAGGTGACATGGATCATGGAGGGCCCACATGTACGCGTGGGTAGGCTACACATGAATGTTCACTGGTCGCCACCCCCAGTCAGTGTTTCGAATGGGAAGGTTGTCGTGCTGGTGGTATGTTCGATGTGGCGGATGGGCGGGCCTAGGTGCGGGCTTACATTCCGGACATGGGGGGTAGTTGGATTGGCGACTAGTTGCAGTACACACGGGACACGTCTCTTCCTTTCCACATCTGGGTCATCCCTTGTACTAACTGACAGTGATACAGTCATCTTCGCCCCAGCCCTCATGTCCTCCCCTCGCTCCCCCAATATGCATGCTCACCTGCGAGGCTAGCGCTTGCACAGGCAGCCCCAAGCTCGCACCAGAGAGGGCAAGGAGTGTATGTGTGGGTCCAGTTGCACGAGTGGGCTGTCTCAGGGTATGATGTGTGGCGGGACGCCGTCCACCTGCGTGGTGCCCCAAATGGAGACCCGGCCTGCATGGACTATGCATCACAGTCTTCGCCTTCCGGATCCGCCACCTGCGACACCCAGTGGCTGTGGCTGCCCTTGCGGCCAGGCCGCGTCCGTCTGTGGCTGATGGCCCACACATTCACTCTTTGGCCTCTCTGGGGAGGGCTCGGGGTGGTGGCGCACGCGCTTGCACTTAGTCGCAATGGCATGTGGCGTGGTTGGTATAATGGGCAATGGATGGGATGGTGCGAGGCACCTCCCGTGACGTCAGTGCTGCTCGTGCTGTGGTGCGTCCCCTACACTTCCATTTGACTTGTGCCATGCTAGACGTTGAGGTTCTATTGCCTGCGTGATATGACCAGGAGGAGCGCGAGGAGACCTCTCACACACCATGCTCCACTGCCATCCCGTGCCCTGTATCGCCTGTGCGGATTGACTATGTTGGGGTTACACCTGGTCGACTGGGGCTGTGTGTGCCTTGTCAAGGGGCATGGCGGGCGCACAACAGGATCCAGCTTGTCCACAGAGGGTGGGCTGAGGTGCGCCTGGTACCGCTTTGTACGTGTGCCTGGCTGCTGTGCACACACGTGTTCACTCCCCGACAGGTGTCCTCTCACAATGCCCAGGGAAGCGGTGGTGTACTGTTCATGACCCCTCCCAACACGGCGTGCTCCAACTTGGCATGTGCGCATCTACCCGTCACACCCACCCACCTGAGCACTGCGTCCATACGACTTCACACGACACATGTGTGTCTTCCACAGTTGTGCTACTCATTTGCGTTGATATCCAATACCAGTGGACTACATGGTCATGTCACGTCTGCCGTGTACTTCACATACTCTCATCCTCTCTCATTCGTACTTGTGAAATGAGTCAGCGGAGACAGTTTTGGTTTCAAACATTATATTGAGTCTTCTGTCCTCTGTGATGCAGTATAGTGGACACTACTGGCAGCGGAATACATGTTGAGGATATACTGAGCATGATTGCAAATGGGATAGGGTATGGGGTTACATGTGATTGGCTGTTGCATGTGGGATGTGGGCTTCAGAGTGACATCTGCTTGGCCAAGGCTGTGCTAATGTACATTTACGTATAGCTGCGGAGCTGCGGACTTTGACACAGACGGTATACATGTAGCCTACCAGACCGCTTGGCATCATGGGCACAGTCCATCTCAGTTCCATGTGACAGGTTTGCTGCGGTTGTTCCTCATGCACGCGTGCATGTGAGATGACATCAGGGCATGTGCTTGCGTGCATGCAGCGGCGTGCCACTTGTTGTTGCACTGTGGTGGTTACTGGACATGTCACAGTCACTGGGGTCGTGTTGTTGTTGTATGCACTTGTCGTCCATGCAAAGGTCCTGGTATGGGATTCCCGGGCGGGGGTGGGAGGGGTGCAGCACCCACAGACTCCAGGTGACCTATTCATGTCCACTGAGCGGTGTGTGTGTCCATGTGCGCTGGATCCATGTCGTGTCCTGGTTGTTCGTGCAGTTCCGTCCATGTGGGTGCGATACACAGAGCCCATGCCACTGCCTCCCACGATGCATGCGGTGTTCCTGGATGTGATGGGGAACAGTGTGCATGTCCCGGTCATATCCGATGTCATGGCAATGTCGTTGATGGTGTGGTTACAGTTGCCGGTCGTTTGGTATGGCTGTTGTGGTGGTGACTGGCCAGTCCGTGCGGAAGCTAAGCATGGGTGCGGGGTTGGACATCATAGGTCAATCGGGGAACCTGCGTTGTGGTCCGACGAATTTACAGGTTGTCAGGTATGCGATGCCGTCCAGCAGGGCTTCCATGTCATTGGTGGTGTACATGTTTGCCAGCCAATGTAGCGGATGGTGGCTGTCAAGGTGTTGTTCGTAAGTTGTCCCTTGGAGGACCATGATGGGGCATGCTGGGTGACATTCGATGTAGCTGTTCTCGATGATCCGTCGTGTGGAGGCACAGTGGTCCCATTTCAGTGCGGGTGCGATGTTGGCCACATACGCCATGCCCCCATAGGCAGAGCAGGCCCTGTCGTGTGCGTCCAGAGGGAGGAGTAGTGGTAGCAGGTCCGCCTTCAGACATGCCGGGTTGGAGAGGCATATCTCCACGGGATGCTGGTAGGGACACCTCCGACAGTAGAAGACGGGCATGACGCAGCTGAACAATGTGATGCGGTAAGTCAGTCGGTAACTTACGTTCAGCAGGGACAGGAGATCGCATCCCAATATATGAAACAGGTTGGTTTTGTACAGCTTGAGCTGTTCGGCGTAGTTGGGTAGGTGTGTTGCGGTTGCCATTTCGCAGCGGTGCGTTGTGGTGGCGTGCTCCGGCTGTGTGTGCAGTCTGCAATGTGCACGCTCCGAGGTTGCTGTGAGCTCTGTGTAGTCGTAGGGAGACAGGACTTGTGTTCTGTTGGCTTGTTTGGAGGACACGGGCCCTCATCCCACATGCTTCTCAGACAGTTCAAGGTCAGTGATGTGTGACTCCTTCCAATTAACTTGCATGTGGCCGACATGGGGGAGTGTTTTCTTCTTTCTTCCCCGTCCGTTGTGTGCTTCTGTGCTATGCGCTATCTGCCCTGTGGTCGGTCTCCTCGGCAAGCCTGTGTTGGTCTATTCTTGGACAATGGCTGTATTCACCGGCTTCTGTCGTAGGGCTGTGGTTTCGGAGTTGGAATGGAAGGTCATTCAGTGCTGTCTGCTCTCCCTTGTCTGGGCGGCAGCCTGCCTTTCCGCTCTGCGTTGGGCCTTGTGTGTGAATGTTATTCTTGGGCCACCTGTTGTCGGTCCCCGGGCTCTTTGGTGTTCCGTTTTATATGTCTTGTTCATATGTGCAGGGTGGTATGGGTGTTTCAGTGTGGTACTGGCGTTCCTCTTCCCGAAGGGGCCCTGCTTCTCCTAGTTGGTGTTGCCGCCGCTGTGTGCTACGCCATGTTTGTTACACTGGGGTGTGTCCTGCTGTTGCGTGTCTTCACTGACATGTGTGCGTCGGTTGTGTGGCGTTGGGTGTTGTCCGTGAATTGGGCGTTGGGGACATGTCTGTGGCAGGCCTGTCACGTGTCATGTGCGTTCGGGGTGGGGCTGATGTGTGTGCTGCTTGGTTGTGTCCCTGTGTCTGTGTGCGACGCATGCATGGCGCTGCGGTTGGCCTCTGCGTTGTGCGCATGTGTGGCGGCGTCATCGCCGCTTTGGGGCCGTGACGGGGTTGTTGGTTCCTAGTCCCAGGTGGTGTGTACACATGTGTTACGCGATGTTACGATTTGGCCTGTGTGTCATATGTGGATGCAATGGTGGATGTGTAGTGTACACGCGCTGGTGGGGGGTTGTCCGCTTTTTCCGCCCTTGCACTGTGTGCGCTGTTTGCGTGCACTTGTTGTGTGTGTGCCTACCTGCGTCTCCGCGGTACGTTGCGTCCTTGGTGGTGCATCAGCAGGAGCATGGGGAGGGCCTGCAGTGCTGGATTCATGCTCGGGGAGCCGCTTCTTCGTTGTCCGTGCTCGGCGTCCGTGTTACCGCTTCGGTTTGTCGTACGGTATCTCTTGGCCGTGGGAGCCGTTTGTTTGCGGCATCGTAATTTATGCGCCGGGCGGGACGTGTTTCGTCGGACGGTGTGTGTCAGTTGGGCTGCGCCGCTACGTGTACGGGCGCACTTTGATGGCAGACGGTGTTGCTGGCTTGCCGGCGGTGTTTGGCCTACTTTTCGCATCGTAATTGGGCGGGCGTGTGGACTGCTGCGTGCCGGCGGTAACTGGTGGTTTTTGCATCCGCCAGCGCGGCGGTTGTGCTTCCGCCCGCCATCGTAATGAGCCCCTTAATTCTTTAAAATGCATTTAAATAAAGATACACATTTATAATTGCAATATGGAATTAAATAACTAAGGGCATCATTACGATGGCGGGCGGACTTTAGCGGAGCACGGGACCGACCGCCGATGCTGCGGCGGTCCCGCCATGCAAATTAGGATGCAAATTCTGGGCCTTTTACATTGTGGGTGGATCTGCTGGCTGCAGACCCGCTTGCAATGTAACAGGACTGTGCACAGCATTGCAATGCACAACATGGCAGGCACCACGTGGTGCCTGACACGTAGTGCATTGCAATGAGGGGGGGTACCATAGGTACCCCCCATATGCACCCCCCACCCTCCCAACACCCTGGGGGCCCGCAATGGGCCCCCAACAGCAAGAACCGCATGCCTTTCCATGGCGGCATCGCCGCCATGGAAAGATAATTTACCGCCTACATCATGATATGGATGGCGGTGTCTTGCAGACACCGCCACCATATTGTGTCCCTTTTCCGCACAGTCGACAATTCGACCGGCGGAAAAGCGGCGGACGGTCTTTCCGTCCGCCGCGGTGCCCCCCACCATACTAATATGGCGGGGGGCGAACCAGGGACATATGGCGGGCGGATCGCCACCGCCGGGCCGGCAGTGACCACCGCCGGGCCGGCCGTGGCGATCCGCCCGCAATCATAATGGGCCCCTATGTTATTACAAATAAAATAAATGCTAGTAGTAACTAAAAACATTAAAACAATATATTTAAAATATACATTTATAATAAATATTGAAAACAAATGACAATAAATTAAATAATATAATTATTAAATAATTAAAATTACTTTTCAAAAACACATTATTAAAAATGATGTTACTGAAAAAGCTACTATTTAAACAAATATTACATTGCAATAAAAATGCACTAAAATAAAAACACAAAAATATATTACAAAACAAAAATAGCAAAACAAAAAAATAATTAAAAAATATATTTAAAATTCAAAAATACTAATATAACAAAACCTCAACAATCACTGGAAATAGATATATATTCAATAAAAAAGGAAAAATATGTCCAATTCTGAATCCAAAGTAATAAGCATCAAATGTTTGAAATAAATATCACACAAACAATAAAGTTCCATTAAAATAAGAATTAAACCCAAAACATAAATGAGAAAAATTAACATTCCAAATACAACCAAAATAATTGAATTTGGAGGAATAAAATTTACCACTCCCACTTCAACCTAACAATAAGTAGGGAATGTGTTCAACTTTAGAAGCATAACATTTGCTATTCCCATTCCTACTTAAACTACAGAAGGGAAAGTGTTAAACTTTGTAGGGATCAGATTTTCTATTCTCACACCAGCCAGAACAACAGAAGAGAAAGCGTTGGATTTTGAAGGAGATCAAACTTAATATTCCCGCTCCAACCTTAGCAACACATATGAAAGTATTGGACTTTGGAAGCACTAGGCAATGCAGGATTCAGATTTACTATTCCCACTTCAACATAACCGATAGTGGGAAAAGTGTTGGACTCTGAAGGACTCAGATTTACTATTCCCACTGCCACCTAAACAACATTTGGGAAAGTATAGGACTTTGGAAGGGTCAGATTTACTATTACGTCTCCAACCTAAGCAACATTGGAGAAAGGTTCGGACTATGGAAGAGTCAGATCTACTATTCTCACTCGCAACTTAAGCCACATTAGTGATAGTATTTGACTTTGGAGGTGTCAGATTTAATATTCCACTGCAAACTAAGGGGCCCATTACGATACCCGGCGTAAAAGAATCCGCCAGGCATGGAAGCGGCAAAAATCCGCCCGCACACACCGTCTGAACACCGACCACGCCATTACGATTACACAAACCGAAAACCGCCATCGGCGAAAAATCACACAAAATACCGCCCGCCATCGTCCGAGTCGGAGTCAAACCGCCCGCCACGGACGGAAACACGCACGACAACACAAAACCGCCCGCCCTCACGGCCGACACACCGCACGTGAGATTACGATCGCACCGCCATGAGCGCGGGAAAACTACAAATATACCGCCCGCCTGCGCAAACAACGCCGATGAGAATCGACACGGCAGAAGCCATGGCGCCCACGTCCCTGCACAGAAACCATCCGCTGACAAAAACAATCGCACACAACATGGCCAACAAGTCCACACAGCAAGGCACGCACAAATACACAAGCACAGTACACATCCCGAAAACACCCCCCTGGACAAACAAAAACTACAAAGGCCAGAACCCCAGACACAACACACCTGAAAACAACAGACCATGAGGACACACCCACATAGGTAAGTACAAAAGCAGCACTCCCACAGACCACAACCCCTTGCAACATTGCAAACTAGAGAGGAGAGGAGAGGACACAGTGACACAGCAAGGACAGCAGCACACCACAGAAACGCACACATCACAACCACCACCACCACCACCACCAAACACCGGCACCACAAACCCCCTGCACATTACACAACACACACCGCACCAGCACCACAAACACCATGGCACCACAAAGAATGCCCAAGTTCACGCCCATTGAGCTGACGGTCATGGTCGACGAGATCATCAAGGTGCACCCACAAATCTATGGGAACCTGGTCCAGCACACACCACTAGCCACCAGAAACAGAATGTGGAACCGGATCGTAGACCAGGTCAATGCAGTCGGGACCCTGCCCAGGAACAGAGTCGAAATAAACAAACGGTGGAATGACGTCAAGAGCCTGGTCAAGAAGAAGGAGACCAAGAACAGAGAGCTGGCAGCCGTCACTGGCGGAGGGAATCCCGCGCTCTTCAAGACCTTCAAAGCGTGGGAGGAGAAGGTGCGAGTCATCATACATCCCGAGATCCTCGCCGGATTAGCAGGGGGAGTGGAGGCTGGTAAGTACAAACTAATGTATACCAGCACACCGCTATGTACTCACATGCACTACCACCATGCCACAGCTCCCAGGGACAAACACCCCCATATCCAGCACACAATACACAACACATCACACACACATGCAACAGACACCACCACACACAGCCCAAACAGAACAACTGTAAGATGCGTGGGGACATGTGTACACTCAGCCAGCCACGTAACCACCAACAGGTCCCCAAATATGCCAGAAGCGCCACAACGAGCACCCACCACACCCATGTGTCCGCCACAGCTGCACTAACCGACAAGTAACAGGTAAGTGGCAGGAACACAAAGTGCAGTGGGTGGGAGGGTGGACAGCCCAAGTACAACACACACCAGGCCCCTAGTCCCACAGCACAGCAAGGAGGAGCATCCCCCACACCCCACAGCCACGTGTCAGCCACCGCAGTGCACAGCGACAGCCGAAAGGTAGACATCACGGTCCACAGCAATCGGTGTCAGTGGGTGTCCAGCCACCACCACGACCCACAACACCCCCTCACCCCCACAGACCTGCAACATGGAGCACCCCCACTTAGAACCATGTGGCATCCAGTACAGTGCACGCCCGAACAACCTGCAGGTGGGAAACTGGACAGGGCTGGATTACTGGAGGCATGAGGACCGTAACACGACCAACACATGGGACATGTCACGTAGCAGACGAACACGCAGCACCGCCCACCGTCACGAACAAGTGAACAATGTGCACACGGACATGAACCACAGACTCACACCTCACATGACCCATCACAGACACAGCAACACCCAAGGAGCCACGTCTGCATGCACAAGCCACACTGAATATAGTACCACACGGCAGCCACTGTGCAACTCATCACACACAACCGAAACACCATTGAAGTCCTGTCCATGTAGCCCCTACTGCCTGTCAACCACACACCCCACAACTACGCCTATGTAAGACAAACAACACTAGACGCAACAGAGCGGAACAACATAAATGCACACGAACACCACTGAACCCATCAAACACACAGACACACCATGCACATACAACATACCATCCATCCCATCCGTCAGCCCCAGTCTCATGAAAGGCATGTCATCCGCACAGCTGCCACACATACAGCAGTCACGCTAAGATACATGCCCATGACCAACCATGTGCCAGAAGTCAATGAAGCGCACGACACACTGTGAGCAACAACACACAACATGGGCCACACCCCCCACGAGCACTGCAGTGATGCACATGGCACAGGGCAGCACGCACACCAAGGAGATGGGACAACTGCAATACGTTGGCTGGCACACAACCATCACTCACTCATAACGATGCGTCCAATGCCATGTCCAGTAATCACAACAGACAGCAAATATGCAGGCCATGTCAGGCATGCACACACCTCAGACCATGCACTGTCATGCTGCCACAACACATGTCACGTTCGGCACCCATGGCTCACAGCATGTACCCCAAAAGCATATTCCCTCCCAAATGCGAATCTGGGGCATGGCCCCCATGTTGCCATATGCGTTCCTAAGCGTCCCATTTGAACCCCAAAAGCATATTCCCTCCCAAATGCGAATCTGGGGCATGGCCCCCATGTTGCCATATGCGTTCCTAAGCGTCCCATTTGAACCCCAAAAGCATATTCCCTCCCAAATGCGAATCTGGGGCATGGCCCCCATGTTGCCATATGCGTTCCTAAGCGTCCCATTTGAACACCAAAAGCAAAGTACAAACCAGACCCAGGATGGGCCAGGAGCCCGCATACACCAGAGTCACAATAAGTAGGGGCACAGCAACACACCCATCGGCATGGCCAATCCGTCCCATGCCACATGTGCACAGCACACAGTCCCATTGCCAAGCACACACAACTACAAATGGTACAGCCACACACACGCCTCCGGGAAACCCATGTACGAGATTGCACGAACTGTGAATGTCAGACGACAAATACATACTTCGCCAGGTGCAACACAATAACAAATCTCATTCTCTCCACAGGTGACGAACTGCTGGATGCTGGGGATGGAGACAGCAGCCAGCACAGCCAGCCTACAAGCCCCCAACGAGGACACACGGATGTGGAGGATCTGTCCACCTCTTCGGACACGGACCACCAAGCAGGCCCATCTGGTGTGGCAGGGCCCAGCCGCTCCCCAGGACCCCTCCTACCCACCAACCCATCATCCAGGGCTGCTGAACATTCCCAGCCCCCTGCTGCCACTGTCGTTGCGGCCACACCCACGGTCATTGCGGCCACACCCACGGTCATTGCGGCCACACCCACGGTCATTGCGGCCACTACCACTGCCGCAACCGCCACCATCGCCGCACCGACCACCACCGCCGCCACCACCACCACGTCTTCGCTGGCACCAGCCCCAGCGCAGGTGGTGGCCCGGCCGACTGGATCCACCCTGGGAGCCACAGCGAGGACCGTGGTGAGCAATGTGGCTAGTGGGCAGGCCGGTGGCAGCAGGACTGGTAGGAGGAGCAGGGTCAGGGAAACGCCAGCCTCCCCTGGGAGCCATGCCCTGCCTCAAATGGCCAGAGTCCTTGGGGCCTATGAAGAGGCCCAAGGACAATGGGCCAGGTCAGCTACAGACACGCGTGAGGTGCTGGGGGTGCTGAGGTCCATGGACGCCCGTATGGGCCAACTCGTGGACCTCATGGGCCAGCTGGTGGTGGCGGTGAGGTCACAGCCAGGGACAGCAGCTCCCCTCCGCCACCACCTGCCGGGGCGCAGGGTCGAGCAGCAGTGTCCAGTTCCCCTGCGTCCACAGCCAGTGAGCACACCTCAACCACCAGCATGTCGCAAGCAGGCACCCCCCTCGCAAACGTGGAAGGGGCCGTCCGAAGTGGAAACAGATCTCCCGGGAGGACTTCGCACGCTCCAGACGCAAGTGAGGCAGCCAGCCAGCCTTCCTTGACCACCCACTGCATTGACTTGGACTACGATCCCACTCCACACAGCCATCTGGATGGCATGTGTGTGTTGGACTATGGACATAGAACCAGTGGGTACACCCTGAGCATCACGCAGCCATGACCGACAGCTCATTGTCACTGCACGCACCACTTTTGTCATCACCTTACACACAATCACATGTCACAGTTTGAAATAAATGCACCTCTTACACAAACTGCTGTTTGTGCCCTGTGTTTTATTTGTACGGAATACAACGGCCACCTTGGGCGGAAAGGCACCTGATGCGTGGCATGGCAATGGAACCGGAGGGCCTGTAGGGACCTAGGGGTGGGAGACAGAACAGGAGCACATTCAATGAGTGTGTCACACACCCATCACACAGTACATGTCAACAACTACAAGCAATGTACACACATCGCACAGAGCAATAGGGCACAATGCCACAGCCACCAACAGTGGCATACAACCCTGGCCATGGAGCGTTGACACACAGCACGCAGTGAACAAACGGCCACCCTGACACAGCACACACACACCTGCACAGATACAGCCACATCAGCCGTCGTACATGGACACTCACCGTCAAGTGAAGTAGTGGGCGATGAGCTGCTGCCGCACATTACCAGCTTCCTCCTCTCCGCTGTCCTCCTCACTCGAGCTGTCCTGGTCTGCGGGCTGGGGCCCTGGTTGATCTCCGTCATCCACGATGAGGGGGATCTGCTTCCGAATGGCCAGATTGTGCAGCATGCAGCACGCCACCACTATCTGGCACACCTTCTGTGGGGAGTACGCCAGCGCACCCCCGGTGCGGTCCAGGCACCTGAACCTGGACTTGAGGAGGCCAAAGGTACGCTCGACCACACGTCTGGTCCTCCCATGTGCCTCATTGTAGCGATCGTCTGCTGGGGTGCGAGGATTCCTCAATGGACTGAGCAGCCATGCCCCATTCGGGTACGCAGAGTCACCTGGGTGTGAGGGACACAGAGAACCGTTGCTATTCCAACTGGACAGGGGACAGCATCGCACAACCAGCACGCTACACCACTCCACATACTCACCGACAATACAGCCACGATCCTGTTGCAGATTGGACATCAGTCGTGGCAAGATGCTGTTGCGCATTATGTGTGCGTCATGGGCCGAGCCTGGGAACTTTGCACACACGTGGGTGATCACCATGTCCGCAAGGCACACCACTTGCACATTCAGGGAGTGCGTGTGCTTCCTGTTGCGGTACAGGTGCTCAGTGGCCTGTGGTGGAACAAGGCCAACATGTGTGCAGTCAATGGCTCCAACGACGTGTGGGATTCTGCCAAGGGCATAGAATGCACCCTTCACTGCCGCCAATTCACGAGTCCTGGGGAAGCGGATGTACCTGTTTCGGTACAGCATCATGGCTGCCAGTACATCCCTCAGCACCTTGCTGAACATGGGCTGGGACATCCCTCCTCCACTGCCCACTGTGTGCTGGAATGACCCAGTGGCGAAGAAATGCATGGCGGCCATCACCTTAGCCGTGGGGGTGACAGCTGTCGGATACACCCTGCGGGGACGGAGATGGGGTTCCAACATGGCACACAGTCGATGCAGGGTTGGCCTGTCCAGCCGAAACTTCCTAATGACCTCTGTATCGTCCATGTCCGCCAGCAATTGGTATGGGCGGTCAATGTTCGGTCTCCGCCTAGGGAAATTGGCAGTGGACACATGTCAAAGCAACACAACACATAGCAATTTCGCATACACATCACTGACATGACTGAGCAAGCACATGAGCCACAGCCCAGCTGTCAAGCTGGGACGGCACGGCCACAATACACTTACACAGGTCTCCCAACAATGGCAATGGCTAGTGATACAAACCACTGCCATGTGCATGCACATGGGGATCTAGGCCCCAATGACTTGCGGGGCGTGCTGATGGGGACTGACTGCATATTCGTCAAGCGGCAACGCCACGGCAACATGAATGTCTGCTGAGCATGGAACTGCTTCCGAGGCTGGATGAGTATGGCACACGACGACGACGATGTGGGCACAGGCTGAGCGGCCAAAACAAGTGGGACCTGTGGCACGAGGGGATATGAGACAGTAGTAGGTGTCAGCACTGCACCCTATGTACAGCACTGTACGGATCACACCTCACGAAACATTGACAGGTGTCCACATTGACAGCCCCATGCCAAGACGGCTGTGTGCTTGCAGTCACACGTCACAGGTGAGAGGTTACATTGCACGTGCCAGGTGGCAGACGTACATAGTGGGAGCTGGCATGTGTGTGCATGTGTCTCCTGTTCAGGATCCACCAGATGGGCGCTGACTCTGTACTGACCATTGGACACAGCATGTTCCGTGGAAGGCTTGTGTGTGTGGGATGGTGGCACTGGATGTGCCTCCGTTGGGTGGGGGGCCATGCACAGGGCGGGTACGTCGATGATTGCGCATTGTTGGTCACGGTGGGTGCACCCACTAAGATGTGTTGCCCTGTGTTCAATTCCTATGTCCGCATGATGATGGACTGTAGATGTGGGCAGACTACACATTGGTCGATGTGCTGTCTATATGCATGTGCCTTCACACCAGGCACAGCTGCCCCTGCACATGTGACCCCTGCTGGACTCGCTGCTGGGTCTGTGGAGCTGATGCACCTTCTGTGCGTGGGGCGGACAGCTCTCCTCACTTCCCTCATTGCGCATGTCATGACTTTGCCGCAGGTGACATGGATCATGGAGGGCCCACATGTACGCGTGGGTAGGCTACACATGATTGTTCACTGGTCGCCACCCCCAGTCAGTGTTTCGAATGGGAAGGTTGTCGTGCTGGTGGTATGTTCGATGTGGCGGATGGGCGGGCCTAGGTGCGGGCTTACATTCCGGACATGGGGGGTAGTTGGATTGGCGACTAGTTGCAGGTACACACGGGACACGTCTCTTCCTTTCCACATCTGGGTCATCCCTTGTACTCACTGACAGTGATACAGTCATCTTCGCCCCAGCCCTCATGTCCTCCCCTCGCTCCCCCAATATGCATGTGCACCTGCGAGGCTAGCGCTTGCACAGGCAGCCCCAAGCTCGCACCAGAGAGGGCAAGGAGTGTATGTGTGGGTCCAGTTGCACGAGTGGGCTGTCTCAGGGTATGATGTGTTGCGGGACGCCGTCCACCTGCGTGGTGCCCCAAATGGAGACCCGGCCTGCATGGACTATGCATCACAGTCTTCGCCTTCCGGATCCGCCACCTGCGACACCCAGTGGCTGTGGCTGCCCTTGCGGCCAGGCCGCGTCCGTCTGTGACTGATGGCCCACACATTCACTCTTTGGCCTCTCTGGGGAGGGCTCGGGGGTGGTGGCGCACGCGCTTGCACTTAGTCGCAATGGCATGTGGCGTGGTTGGTATAATGGGCAATGGATGGGATGGTGCGAGCCACCTCCCGTGACGTCAGTGCTGCTCGTGCTGTGGTGCGTCCCCCTACACTTCCATTTGACTTGTGCCATGCTAGACGTTGAGGTTCTATTGCCTGCGTGATATGACCAGGAGGAGCGCGAGGAGACCTCTCACACACCATGCTCCACTGCCATCCCGTGCCCTGTATCGCCTGTGCGGATTGACTATGTTGGGGTTACACCTGGTCGACTGGGGCTGTGTGTGCCTTGTCAAGGGGCATGGCGGGCGCACAACAGGATCCAGCTTGTCCACAGAGGGTGGGCTGAGGTGCGCCTGGTACCGCTTTGTACGTGTGCCCGGCTGCTGTGCACACACGTGTTCACTCCCCCCGACAGGTGTCCTCTCACAATGCCCAGGGAAGCGGTGGTGTACTGTTCATGACCCCTCCCGACACGGCGTGCTCCAACTTGGCATGTGCGCATCTACCCGTCACACCCACCCACCTGAGCACTGCGTCCATACGACTTCACACGACACATGTGTGTCTTCCACAGTTGTGCTACTCATTTGCGTTGACATCCAATACCAGTGGACTACATGGTCATGTCACGACTGCCGTGTACTTCACATACTCTCATCCTCTCTCATTCGTACTTGTGAAATGAGTCAGCGGAGACAGTTTTGGTTTCAAACATTATATTGAGTCTTCTGTCCTCTGTGATGCAGTATAGTGGACACTACTGGCAGCGGAATACATGTTGAGGATATACTGAGCATGATTGCAAATGGGATAGGGTGTGGGGTTACATGTGATTGGCTGTTGCATGTGGGATGTGGGCTTCAGAGTTACATCTGCTTGGCCAAGGCTGTGCTAATGTACATTTACGTATAGCTGCGGAGCTGCGGACTTTGACACAGACGGTATACATGTAGCCTACCAGACCGCTTGGCATCATGGGCACAGTCCATCTCAGTTCCATGTGACAGGTTTGCTGCGGTTGTTCCTCATGCACGCGTGCATGTGTGATGACATCAGGGCATGTGCTTGCGTGCATGCAGCGGCGTGCCACTTGTTGTTGCACTGTGGTGGTTACTGGACATGTCACAGTCACTGGGGTCGTGTTGTTGTTGTATGCACTTGTCGTCCATGCAAAGGTCCTGGTATGGGATTCCCGGGGCGGGGGTGGGAGGGGTGCAGCACCCACAGACTCCAGGCGACCTATTCATGTCCACTGAGCGGTGTGTGTGTCCATGGGCGCTGGATCCATGTCGTGTCCTGGTTGTTCGTGCAGTTCCGTCCATGTGGGTGCGATACACAGACCCCATGCCACTGCCTCCCACGATGCATGCGGTGTTCCTGGATGTGATGGGGAACAGTGTGCATGTCCCGGTCATATCCGATGTCATGGCGATGTCGTTGATGGTGTGGTTACAGTTGCCGGTCGTTTGGTATGGCTGTTGTGGTGGTGACTGGCCAGTCCGTGCGGAAGCTAAGCATGGGTGCGGGGTTGGACATCATAGGTCAATCGGGGAACCTGCGTTGTGGTCCGACGAATTTACAGGTTGTCAGGTATGCGATGCCGTCCAGCAGGGCTTCCATGTCATTGGTGGTGTACATGTTTGCCAGCCAATGTAGCGGATGGTGGCTGTCAAGGTGTTGTTCGTAAGTTGTCCCTTGGAGGACCATGATGGGGCATGCTGGGTGACATTCGATGTAGCTGTTCTCGATGATCCGTCGTGTGGAGGCACAGTGGTCCCATTTCAGTGCGGGTGCGATGTTGGCCACATACGCCATGCCCCCATAGGCAGAGCAGGCCCTGTCGTGTGCGTCCAGAGGGAGGAGTAGTGGTAGCAGGTCCGCCTTTAGACATGCCGGGTTGGAGAGGCATATCTCCACGGGATGCTGGTAGGGACACCTCCGACAGTAGAAGACGGGCATGACGCAGCTGAACAATGTGATGCGGTAAGTCAGTCGGTAACTTACGTTCAGCAGGGACAGGAGATCGCATCCCAATATATGTAACAGGTTGGTTTTGTACAGCTTGAGCTGTCCGGCGTAGTTGGGTAGGTGTGTTGCGGTTGCCATTTCGCAGCGGTGCGTTGTGGTGGCGTGCTCCGGATGTGTGTGCAGTCTGCAATGTGCACGCTCCGAGGTTGCTGTGAGCTCTGTGTAGTCGTAGGGAGACAGGACTTGTGTTCTGTTGGCTTGTTTGGAGGACACGGGCCCTCATCCCACATGCTTCTCAGACAGTTCAAGGTCAGTGATGTGTGACTCCTTCCAATTAACTTGCATGTGGCCGACATGGGGGAGTGTTTTCTTCTTTCTTCCCCGTCCGTTGTGTGCTTCTGTGATATGCGCTATCTGCCCTGTGGTCGGTCTCCTCGGCATGCCTGTGTTGGTCTATTCTTGGACAATGGCTGTATTCACCGGCTTCTGTCGTAGGGCTGTGGTTTCGGAGTTGGAATGGAAGGTCATTCAGTGCTGTCTGCTCTCCCTTGTGTGGGCGGCAGGCTGCCTTTCCGCTCTGCGTTGGGCCTTGTGTGTGAATGTTATTCTTGGGCCACCTGTTGTCGGTCCCCGGGCTCTTTGGTGTTCCGTTTTATATGTCTTGTTCATATGTGCAGGGTGGTATGGGTGTTTCAGTGTGGTACTGGCGTTCCTCTTCCCGAAGGGGCCCTGCTTCTCCTAGTTGGTGTTGCCGCCGCTGTGTGCTACGCCATGTTTGTTACACTGGGGTGTGTCCTGCTGTTGCGTGACTTCACTGACATGTGTGCGTCGGTTGTGTGGCGTTGGGTGTTGTCCGTGAATTGGGCGTTGGGGACATGTCTGTGGCAGGCCTGTCACGTGTCATGTGCGTTCGGGGTGGGGCTGATGTGTGTGCTGCTTGGTTGTGTCCCTGTGTCTGTGTGCGACGCATGCATGGCGCTGCGGTTGGCCTCTGCGTTGTGCGCATGTGTGGCGGCGTCATCGCCGCTTTGGGGCCGTGACGGGGTCGTTGGTTCCTAGTCCCAGGTGGTGTGTACACATGTGTTACGCGATGTTACGATTTGGCCTGTGTGTCATATGTGGATGCAATGGTGGATGTGTAGTGTACACGCGCTGGTGGGGGGTTGTCCGCTTTTTCCGCCCTTGCACTGTGTGCGCTGTTTGCGTGCACTTGTTGTGTGTGTGCCTACCTGCGTCTCCGCGGTACGTTGCGTCCTTGGTGGTGCATCAGCAGGAGCATGGGGAGGGCCTGCAGTGCTGGATTCATGCTCGGGGAGCCGCTTCTTCGTTGTCCGTGCTCGGCGTCCATGTTACCGCTTCGGTTTGTCGTACGGTATCTCTTGGCCGTGGGAGCCGTTTGTTTGCGGCATCGTAATTTATACGCCGGGCGGGACGTGTTTCGTCGGACGGTGTGTGTCAATTGAGCTGCGCCGCTACGTGTACGGGCGCACTTTGATGGCGGACGGTGTTGCTGGCTTGCCGGCGGTGTTTGGCCTACTTTTCGCATCGTAATTGGGCGGGCGTGTGGACTGCTGCGTGCCGGCGGTAACTGGTGGTTTTTGCATCCGCCAGCACGGCGGTTGTGCTTCCGCCCGCCATCGTAATGGGCCCCTAAGCAACACATATGTTTATATCAAATTAATATTAAAAATACTATACATTAACATTTTCTGAAAAATGAAATATTTTTTTAATTCACATTTCTATAAGCAACCACAAGTTCTAAACTTTACTTAAGAATAATTTAATTATTAAAAAGTACTAATTTAAGCATTATTTACCAATTAAAATACAATAAAAAATAAAGAGTAAAAGCTCTTCACACCCTACTCTCTCCTGTATTCCAGACAACCCACTAAAAGTGAAATTACACCAAAAAAAATAATAAATCACAAACATTTTTAAAATGTAAATCTTTAAAACAACAAAGACATAACACATTAAAATAGAATGCATTATTTTAATCAATATAATTATTTATATAATTTAGCTATTTATCCAATTAATATAAAAATAATTGCCAATTTACAAAAAAACAGTCATTAATTAGTTTATTAACTAAAGCATTTACATAACAATCTTATTAACCAATTGATAATAAATAAACAAATAGTGTAACAATTAAATAATGTACATAATTGTTCATCTAATTGACCAATTAAATGTATCTAATTGCAAAACAAAGTATACAATTAAAATATTTATTAAAACATCTTCTCACCTCAGTTCCCACAAACCCAATCCAACAATAGTTAAAAAAATAAAATAATCTCAGTCAAAACTTTAAAAATATTGCCAGACCAGTAAAACAATTACTAAAAACCTTAAAGACAACTACAATTAACAGATTAATACATCAAACACACAAAATGTAAATAATTACAAAACTATACAAAATGGAAATATTGTATAACTATATTTAAAATATATATATATATTAAATAATTAAAACACATTATTATTACCTGTGCTATTCTGTACCATGATATTCCTGTCACCCAATATGTTTGTGAAGATCTTTGTGTCAGACAATATTTTAACACAATATTAATATTGCTCGCCATGAGAACCTTTAACCACAGACAAAGGAGCCCACCTATCCAAACCTGAAAGACATTCTTTAGCCCCTAAAGAGCCTATGGTTATTGATATGATATTGGCTTACGATTTACATCACATTGATTACGAAGGAATCAGGTGTCCCATGCTTGCAACCCATCTAGCTGCATTGGAAGACATCTCGGCAGATTGAAAATTTCAGAGAAGGTTGAGTGAAGTGAAACCTCTTCACCGCTATAGGCGCTGAATACATATGACACCAAAGGGTATACTTGCACCATGTGTGCCACCCGCATGCACAGTATCACTGTACCAACATACTACTCCTTGATCGGGGTGCTGAGTGACATCATAGGCAACTCCAGCTTCGCTCTTGTTGTCCATTTGATGTCACTCAGAACCCCTCAGTGGAAAACATCCCTGTAATTCACTGTTACTCATCTACAATTCTGTATGGGGTGAACTCTGACAACATCAAAACTGCTTGATTGTGGAGAGAAAGGACCTAGGAACTTGGCTGGCGGCTCTTTTGCGTTATGCTTGAAAAGGGTCTTTTGTATAAATATTTGAGCCTTCCTTGCTCCCATGTTTGCAGCTGGAATGAGCACCAGCGCCCTTCTAGTTCCAGAGTCTTATCAGGCACTGCTGGCCTACTGTAGTTCCATCAGACGTCTGGAAGACTGTCAGTACCTCCTTTGCTGAAGGTCTTTAAAGGAGACAGGATTTCTTTAGCACTGCATGACACTGATATTCTGTGTTTGAATGTAGGCGGGCTCTGGTGTCGCTCTGAATCATGAAGTATTATAGGTTATTAGTTTTCTGCCGGCTTCTGCCGTAATTCAAGCCTGAGACTGGAACTGGGTAACACTTTGTGGGCGGTCCTTGCTCAGGCTCCTCCCCTAGGAGTCTTTCAGTCCTTAAACAACTCTCCTCATTGTCTCTCAGTAGCAGTGGCATAGCGTGGGTGGGGCCACAGAGGTGGTTGCCCCGGGCGCAAAATTCTTAGGGGCACAAAATATTAAAAGAAAAAAAATTCATACTAGTAGCTTTCTCCGGTTTTGACATATCATTGAGGATTCCTTTTTTCTTCGTTGGAGTATTATTTAATTGTTTCTGTTTTTTCGTTTCATTTTTATTCATCTGGACTTGGGGTAAGGGTCTCAATACTACTGGACTGGTGGAAGGGACTCAGGAAAAGCTAACGGTTCACGGGTTAGGGGGGCGCCATACTTGCCTTGCTCTGGGCACTGGCAACCCACGCTACGCCGCTGCCCAGTAGCACCTTCTCTTCACCTTTTAATTTACTGTCATTGGGCAACATTCGGACAGCTGTAAGAGCTCCAGCGTCTGAACCTCCTAGGTAAAGACCGCGACAGGGCCTATGTAACTATCAAAGTTTGCCCTTCGAATGACCGAAGGTAGCCAACTTCATGGGCTGGCTACCAAGAGTGCTAAACTATTCCAGTTAAGGGTCAGAATGAGCCATGGTTAGCCGGCTCTCAAGACGGTTAAACATGAGTGATACTGGTCTTCCACTCAAGAATGTAAAGCTGGACACAGAAATTATTGTATATGGCAGTTTTTGTGCTTGTCGCAAAATATTGTGCACACTTCTTTGCAAATATAACACACGTACAATAGTGTACGCCATGTTCTTCACCTGCAGAATGCATGGATTGACTAAGGCAATTTGCTTTCAGAAATCTCTTGGTGAAATTAGGAATGTGGGTGTCGAGTAGGGCTGTCAGTTTTACACTATAATATTGTAGTTATTTTATTAGCTGAATCGTTTTAATCTATTTTGTTGGAGTGTAAACTGAACATGAGGTTTTATATTTGTTGAATGGCCAATAAATTGGTAATCTAATGCAATCCTAAAAGGCTACCAGCTCGTCTAGCTTCTATACGTTTTTATTTTTATGTTTAAACGCATGCAAACACATGCACTCATGCTCACATGGTAGTGACACATACACACATACATTTATTTATTCAATAAAAGTTAGGTATATCTAATGCTATGAACTTCAGAACATCTGCAATATTTAATTTGAGCTCAAGTGTCGAGCTGTTGCGCACTAGGAGTAATCCTCTGAAAACTACACTCTTAACTCTTTCACGCTTAATTTTCCTCCCACCAATCTTTAATTGCCAATTTTTCACTCGACTCTTTATAAAATGCACTGAATTTCTATCGACGGTGGATTCCTTTGTCATGCTTCCACAGAATGGCTGTGCGCAAAATTCTGAAATTTCAGTTCTGCAGCACTTGTTTAGTGCTCGGTTTTATGGTTCTGAGGTCCGTCCACGTTGCTTCTCACTTGGCATCATCAAATTTTATTCACCATATGTCAGCCCAGTTAGAGAGGAGATAAAAGCCCGCTTCCATGTACGTGTTATTGCTCGAACACAGCTCTTACTCCAGTGGCTCGCTTGCTTCCTCCATTTAGGGCCATGGGTGAACTTTAACTGGATTGCAGTGGTCCCAGGAAGCTTCCCTGGTCCAAGTGCCCGCATTGTGAGCGCCTCATTAACAGCCCGGCTCGGATTGGGACAGGCTGGTGATGTCTGCGCTAATGTCCCTTCCGTGGCTAATGCCCAGCATCAGACGGAACAATTAAAGCGGCGAGAATGGCTGCAGCCAGCTGAAGAGCCAACTGTTTTTATTTGCTATTAGCGGGCAATCTCAATGATGTGGCGCGTAAAATATCAAATGGGAAAACATCAGCTGTCGCACGTGTTGGAAGTGAGGGGGCGTGGAGTGGAATCTTCACGACACCCTGGATACTCTGAGCATGTTTTAGAAAAGAGACTAAGGGGCCGATTACGATGGCGGGCGGACAAAGTCCGCCCGCCATCGCAGCTGCAAAAGGGACCGCCCGCCATAGGTGCGGCGGTCCCGCCATACGAATTGTGATGCGCCCGCCACACTGGCGGGCGGATCCCGTATATTTTACATTGCGGCGGCGGTGCTGCAAGCAGCACCCGCTGCACTGTAAAATATACATGTCGTGCTTTTACATGCACAACGTGACAGGCACCGCGCGGTGCCTGCCACATTGTACATGCAAATGCAGGGGGGTACCATAGGTACCCCCCATGTGCAACCCCCACCCCCCCAACACCCTGGGGGCCCGCAACAGGCCCCCAACAGCAGGAACCGCCAGCTTTTCCATGGCGGCAATGCAGCCATGGAAAGGCTGCTCTCAGCCTGCATCGTAATATGGATGGCGGTGTCTTCCAGACACCGCCACCATATTCAACACGTTTTCCGCCGGTCAACGAGTCGACCGGCGGAAAAGCGGCGGACGGTCTTTCCGTCCGCCGCGGACCCCCCAGCCATCATAATATGGCGGGGGTCTTTGCTGTCTGGATGGCGGGCGGGGGCGATCCGCCCGCCATCGTAATCGGCCCCTTAGATACAATGAGGACAGTGTCGGTTCACGAGGGTTGGATCCATGCCAGATTTTGAAGCTAGACCCATGACATAACTTTACATACAACAAATCTATCTGGGAACCATTTACGCAGTCAGCCGCTATCATGAAAATATGTCTGTGAGAAAGTTCCTATTTTTTGCGTGGTCATTCCCACTTTTTGTGGACTGATGCTGCTGGTTTTGACTCTGTGCACTGGGACACTGCTAACCAGTGCATGTTCTTTGACTCCTAAAAACCTTGGCAAGCACCTAATTGGCATATTTAACTTTTCTATAAGTTCATAGTATATGGTGTCCAAAGTACACCTATGGCATGGAAAGTTAAATGTCACCTATTAGCTACAGCACTACTGTGCCATCCACTAGTGTGATCAGGAAATGCTACTCCATTCCTGCCACAGCAGCCTGACAGCTGCAGTTTAAATCTGTAATCAACCTGTCAAAATAACCCTTTTGACAGGAGACAACCTTTCTTTTAAATATTAATAAGTTACCCCTGTGTAGGCCTTGTAGCCCACAGGGCAGGGTGCATGTTGCTTAAAAGTAGGACAAGTCGACATGTTCTTACAGTGACCAGCACTTAAAAGCAATTTCATTGTAGCAAGGCTGCCTGTTCCATAGAGTAACACTGGCATGTTACATTATATTTGATAATGCTACCTGTGGTTAGGAAACTACTATAAATATCATTCTTGGACTCTTTGTAATATTTATTAAAAGGCCAATTCACTGGTGAAGTCAGATTGCTAATAAGTATTAAGGAAACAACACTTTTAGAAAGTTACCTATTTTAAGCCTCTGCAGGTTAATTTGCATTAGCCTTCAGCAGCAGATCTCTGAGTGCCCAAGTCTGACTGAGGTGTGAAAATTGCTTGCTCCCAGAGCAGGGTAAAAGGCCTGGGTATGGGAGATGTTGCTGTCCCTCTGGCAGGATGACCATTTGGGCAGTGCCAAGGAACTTGATTAACTTCTAAGGGGTCTCCCCTGTCACGGGGAGATGTCAGATGACACCTGTACATGCCCCTTCAATGCCCCCCCAGTCAGACAGGCACTAATTCCAGTGGGGAGGGAACTTCTCTCAGAAACCAGTAAGGAGTGACCATGGGGGAAGGGACTGCTCATTACCCGAGCCACACCTCCGGTTGTGCACACAGGCTCTGCACAAGGGAGATGAGTTTCACTATCTTGGAATTAGGCAGAGTAGAGCACTGTTGGATTATTTGCTGTAGGGCATACAGGAACTGTTGCAAAAGTGGGTAAAGTTACCTCTGGGAAGGGTTTCCCTATTGGTTAGAGATGGGCAAGGAGTCACCCCACCTACAATCTAGTGCCAGGCCTAAATGTGGCATCCACTTGCACCCTCCTCAGAACCCTCTGGACCTGTGGAAGAGCAGAAGAAGGACTGCGCCTGCCTTTTGAGACATGTGCAGAGACCTGAAGGGCTAGACCTGCTTCCACTGGTACCCAGGACAAAGAAGTGTACTCCAAGAATCAGTTGCATCAGTTTGTTGACATCCTGTTAAACTCATGGGCCCAAAAAAGGCCCAAGAAGTATTTTCCAAGAAAAGCATAGCTGACCAGGTCCAACTTGAATAGCACTGGGCACTGCTGGCAGCTTCTGCAGTCATGAGTCTTGGCCCCTAAGTGCTGTTCCAGAGATCCTGGAACCCTTGGCTGTGTGAAAGTGTTTCTCTTTCTGCACATGGTACAGATACCTGTTGCGTAAAGACAGTCACCCCTACTTTAGTGCCAGGTTGCTCCATTGTGAGTGGCAGTATACTTTATAAGTTTCGAATTCATTCCTCTCTCTCATGCCTGTTTACACACACACATTTCTCATATCTGTCTCTCTTTCTCTCTCTCCAGTTTTCGCTCTCAATTTCTTTCTTTCGCTTTCAGTTTTTTTCTCACTCTCTTAAATTGTCTTAGCCTCTGCCATGACCTCAGTACTTTTACAGTCATTGCTATCTCCAGCCATTGGTATGGCTGGCCTTGGAAAAATGATGGTAAATCCTGGCCATTTGGGGGCACCCGTACCATGATGGTTTAAACTCCGGGTATGATGTCAGGCATTGCATAATGGTATTAATTCTTGAAATATTGTAGACTCTCAGAGCATGATGGGCACACTTTCGTGCCAAAACATCATTGCCATTGTTTGATATAACTATTGTGTCATAAATGTTGTCTTCGAAAATGTATCCTATTGGAGTTATTGACAGGAAATGTACACAAGACCATATTTTTGTAAACTATATTTAGGACACAATGTTTAAGTCAGAGAATCATTTTCATTGTGTTCATGAAAATGACACACTTTTGTTTTTGGATTAGACTTTATTTTCTTAAATGGGCATGCTGAGGTTTGGTGCCAACATTATTTTATGTCCACCTATATATTTAAAGCATATATTTAAGTGATGATCGTTGCCAATGTCTGAAACGTTAATCTGTAAAATGAGTGTGACCTGTCTGCTGTTCGGATGGAGAAGGACTCTGTAACGTAGACAATATGGCTGTATGAGCCTGTAAAAGTTGTCGAATCTTCCATACTGCCGAGATACTGTGATTTGGGTATTTTTTTCATATTGCCCATTTCAAGAACATTCTGAAACATAGCATATAACTGAGAATCTCCTTGGAATGCAAAACAAGGGAAAATGTGAAAGTGTAGATTGATGCAATGGTAACTAATAGGCCATTTGAAACAGAATTTTCTGAACTGCCTACGTCCCCTACGCCTTTTTAAACATTGTTATAAGGAAATTGTGCAGAAATAAATCCCCATTGTGCCACACATTTTTCAAAATGATTTTAGGATTGTGGGCAAATGTGCTGCACTCGCTGGGGAGTGACATCCTTGGCTGGCACTCCATTGTAGTTCTGGGATATTTAATGAGTGCCTTTTCAGAGCTCATGGCCTTTTACCAAATTTATGTGACATAAGCTATTTAAAATTCAGTTTTGACCCCTTTTTTTCTAAACGTGCTCCGGGGGGAACTCCTTAGCTATATACCCCATAGATGGTAGGGCTTCGGTCACTCACTTTACTTAATACATGTATTATACTCCACCACTTAACACTGTCCCTTTTTTACTCCCACAGTAAAGTAGTTTATATAACATTTAAGGGTTGCATTTAGCAGGACGCTGTAGGAAGGTGGAATCTGACTGCATGGTTGCCCCCTCTTTTTTCCTGGTGTTTTGCTGGTTTTCGACTTATTTGGACTGGGACCCTGCTATTCAGGGCCCCAGTTTATCTGCTTTCTCTTTAAAATGGACTCCTAGTACCTTAGGTACACCGCAGATTGGATTCTGGGGTGCCCTTATAAGTCCCTAGTATATGGTATACTATGTACCCAGGGCATAGGTACCCCAGAGGCCTACCAGGAGCTGCTGCATGTATTATGCCACCCCTGGGAAGCCTTCCAAAATGACACCACAGGACTGCTACAGCAGCCTGAGTGAGGTGGTGCATGCACCCCTTACCGAGATATAGGTTCACTATATCTCACCCTATCACTGCACATAGAAACCTATCAGTCACCCCTATGGCAGGCCTTATCAATCCTGAAGGCAGGGTGCTTGGTTTTGTGTGAGAGGGTGCCCATGCATGAGCAGAGCCCCTCTGCAGCCTTCGGAATCTCTCCTCCGGGGTTGTCTGTGATGCAGCCTGACCATATACTCTTAAGTGCATTATAACCAAACGGTAAATGCTAACTTTGGGATGGCTGCACGGAAACATGTCGTGTTTGGTGTCAAACACCTTGGAATCATACCCCCACACCAGTAACTGGTGTGGGAGTATGATCCCACCCTTCTAGAGGGAGAGACATGACAGCACCGGTATACCCGGTACCAGCTAACAGAGCCCTGGCATCACAAAATGGATGCTGCAGCCACAGACACGAGTCTGGCCTCCTGCTGCTGACCGAAACTTCCGGCAGGGGAGGCCTGGACAATAGGTTTCCTGTCACAGGGAGGTGTACCCACCTCCCAGACAGGCTTTAGTGTATTGGGGCTGGGTGGGTGCACTCTCTGAGTGCTTTGAAGTCCTGCACTGGGGGCACATTTGGTGTCCCTGTGCATAGCCCAGTTCAAACCGGTTGCAGGGGCTACCAGCCCCTGCTCTGGCACGAAACTGGACAAAGGAAATGGGTGTAGCCACCCCTCTTTCCAAACCCTCCCATAGGTGGGTCCCCTGAGTTAGTCCAACCCCTTCCTTGGGTATAAGATAGGAACCCCTGGCAACAGGACTTTAGATATCCCTGGATGAAATTCTGAAACTGAATCCTGGACCTTCGACGATCTGTTAAACGCCAGATGACTGAAGAATCTCCCTTGGAGTAAAGGAGTTACTCCCCTGCTTGGCAGGCACCAAAGACGCATCTGTCCGGTCTGCATCTCCGAAGCTCCCGCCGGACGCCGACAACTCTGCAACCCAGGAGGTGGGTTTCTAGACTTCCCAGAGGCTGACCCGAGTCCCCGGCAAAGCTGAGACCCGTAGCCCTCGTGGGTACCGTGGAACCGGAACCCCTGGACACCGTGCACATTTGCAAGTGCATAAGCTTCTGGTCCATCCTAGAGGCTGTGTTTAGGTTACTTGTAGCCCCAACCCCAAGCAGTGAATCCACTGAATATTGTTGGCCTGGCCACTCCCAGTGACCTGTGGGCCGCCATTTTGTGATTCCGCTCGAGATCCCTTTGCAATCCCTTGTCCGTCGACTTGTGGGTCCCTCAGAAGGACAACTCTAATTTCAACAGGCCTCCCTGGTTGCTCCTTTGCTTTGGGAGTACCTCGGACCTCGCTGGTCCGCACCAAAGCGGTTGTTCTCTTCCTGCATGGGTTGCTGTTGCCAAGGCTTGTTGGGTCCAATCCAGGCACCGACACCGCAGCAAGCTACTACCTTTGTGGGACAGCTCGAATCCAGCTCCTGGTTGTCATCGATGCCTCCTGGTCTTCGTGGCTGCAGAGACAATCTTCCCCTCTTCAAACTTGAAGCACCCGACATCGGTGGGCATTCGACTATCGTGCCCCTGGTCACTGGCTAGTGACCCAGACTCTGTCCCCTCTACTTTCAGGTTCTTCACATCCTCGATCCAGGCTTGGATCTCTTCGGACACTTCGCATCTTCCCGGCAGCAGCACTTTCCAGCAAGCGGCCATTGTAAACGACGGCGCGGCCCGACACCATTTGACACCTATGCACCCGGCTTCCCTGGGTGAGGTAACACGAGTAGTCCGGTGCTCCCGTGGGTGTTGGCCCTAGAACCCTCTAAGTCCAAAAGGGTTTGCTCCTAGTCCACTCCGAAGTGTCCCTAAACTTTAAAACTCTAACCGCGACTTTCCCCATAGACGCTAACGGAGCTCGCGGCTGTGTTCACCTACTGCACACGTCCCCCGTGGGTCCCCTGTGTCACTGCCTTGGGTGGTTCCTTGGGGTCCCAGCGATTCTACAGGCTCTAGGCCTTGTGTCTAGTCAAGTCATGGTTCTTATACCACTTTCTTAATATATGGTTTGGTACGCCCCTAGGGCTAATCGTATATTGTGCTAATTTACTGTGATATTTGAAGTGTAACATATGTGCTTTGACCTCTAGCCTCATAAAGAGACTAGTAGGGTGTGTTTAGAAATAAATACATATATTTTATATATATACCTGGTGGGGTCTCCTTTCATTTAGCCATTCACGAGATTATAGACTGGTAAAACAAACAGCTTTACACTCCTTCAAGACTTAGCCTTTAGGCTGCTCTCCATAGCTACCACTAGGATAGCTTTCAATAAAGGTTGTCTTTAAGCCTATCATCAATAAAGGTCGTTTGGACTGGTGCAAGGTGCCCACTATAACTAGTGGACAGCATATACCAGGCCAACTTCTCACAGACGCAAATCCACATGTGCACACTTTTGGTTATAAAAGGTGTGCTACTTTTATTCTGCGAGTTCTGTTAGGTTTTAGAACGGCTCCTCAGCAGCAGGACCTCTTCCCATTGAGGAACAGATCTGCAGAACGTGTTGTGATTACAGAGGTAAAATGTGAGGGTCCTGCTAGGAAGCGGCGCTGGAAGATTCAAGTAATCAGACCTTAAAACCAAAAGTAAAATGCTTGGTTGGAATAGTTCGTCTCTCTAGAAATAACTGCTGTTTTGGTAGAGTAACTGTGATGTAACACGACGGAAAAACATTTCAACCACCCTGAATTACAATTACATTTTTCAGGAATCTTTCCCTTGTTCATCAATTGGGGCATTAATACTGCCTGAGTGAAAGTCCCACCACATTAGTATCTTAATAGCTCAATGCATGGATGAAAGATGACCAGTTAACCTATGCAGTGTGTCTGCATTGCTTTGCGCCCCACGTGGCATGTGTCTGTTACTAACTATTCATATATTTATGATAGGATTTTTTTTGTTGCTCAAATATGCAAATAATCCAGCAGATCTAACCATATGTGGCTATTGCCGTAAATCAACAATGACATGGAAACACCTTCACTGCGGAAGAGTTGCACCGCTCCACTGTGGCCGCGTGTTGACAGTCTAATGGCTTAAAACAAGTCCTGGTTTCGCATGCTAGTTTATAGAAAAAAATGCCTTTTCCGGTTGTTGCAGCACTTGGAAAGGCGGGATAAACAGTGCCAGTCCCCATCTGTGTTTGCACTGTCCCGGATCCCCCCGGATATCAATGCCTATGCAGAATAAACTGTACTGTAGCTTATGCAAAGATGGTCTAAGTACATTATTCCATACAGTGCATCCCTCGCCCGTGGACCAGGCGCATGCTGCTAGGATAGACACTGGTTCACTTACCCGGTGGTGCAGAGCTGTGGAGCAATGGCCTTGACCACTACTCTAAGGACTCGCAGTGACTGTGCCAAACCAATAGAGGGAGGATTGCAGTTACCAATGGCAACCCTGGTGCGAAGATTCTGGGAGTCTCAGGCAAAATGACATGTTGCCATTTAGGTGTTCCCGTTTCCCTAGAAACAAAGCAATTTTGAGGACATTGCTTAACCAAAGGCACCATATTAAGCCTTAGCATCTTACAACTGGGACCACCATCGCATTTTAAATGTGTTGGCAGCCACAGTGACGCTTTTGTGCATGAAGACAGTGTCTCCCCTAGAAGAATGAACTCTGTCGTTAGACAAAAGCGATATATTGTGTTCTGGTGCTTTTTATATTTTTATATTATGGCATGAAAAGTGAAGCACAAAACTTTAGCAAAACTGGATTTGCATTTTCTGCTATGGCATCCCTATTTATTTCGCCTACCAACCTGACATAGTCTGGTCCACCTTGCAAAAAGAAGGATGTGAACATTGTGAGTTTTAAATGCTAGCTGAAAATGTCAGCTGTGCATTTACCAATTATCTAAAACTGTTTTGAAAAGTATACTTTTGTTGACGATATTTCGTGTAAAAGCAGAATATATCTCTATTTGGACTATCATTTTCCCTTCTTGTGATGTCATTTTAATGTTATTGGTTTTTGTTGAAAACCAATAAAAATATTCGAAAATATCCTGTCGGTACATCCGGCACCTCTATTCTTTACTACCCTTGCTCGCTATAATTTTCCGAGACCTCTTGGTCTGTCCTGTACATGCCCAATTGCTATCAGTATTGTCAGTTCAACGTTTAAATTGTTTGCAGTTTTTCTTGAAATTGGTTGTTACAGACCCACTAGGCAAAACAATTGAAAACCATGATCAATATCTTATTAACTTCTGCAGCTGTGTGAAGAAATAGTTCCCCTGGTGAAGTTTCGTGAAGGTGACAAATGGTACAACTTTACTATGTCGTGAAGTTTGTGTACTTCGAAAAACTTCACATCATGAGAAGAATTTTCCTGCAAAAAACCTTTTTGCAAGGGATAGCTCTCATTCGCACTGAAGTGTGGGAGGGGCGTCTGACTTGTATTTAGTCTTTGCAACGTTTGTGATTTTCTTAAGGCTTGCGAAATTTTAAAAACAATCATAAAATGTGCATTAATGTGATGGGGTGAAAAAAATGATGTCACCTGATTCTATTGCTCAAAATATTTTTCTCTGCAGTGGAAACATTATCATTCCAAGATGGCGTCTTCTTTGCATACGCTCTTTAGAGTCTTGCCATGAAAGTCTTTCTAAGAAGGGTAAATGCTTGGAATACTAGGCGTTCCACTTTGATTGCAAACATTTCTTTCTGCTGACAGCGTGTGGGATCTGAACATGTTATTTGCTTTCGCTTGGGATTCCATGGCCAGATTGTACATTTTATCATCTTTAAGCTGCTTCAGGTGATGGCCATATTAAATTAAAATCTGTGTCTTCTGCCATGGCGATGAAGCCGCAGGATGTGAACTGTGCTGCAGGATGTCTCCCAGGTGATAAGGCCTTGACCTTTGAAAGATGGGCAACAGAAGGTCAAGTCCCCTCCTGGTCGGGGGGGGGGGGGGTCTGCTCAATTGTGAGAGTAGCCCCTCGGGAGGTTTGGAACTTCGAGTGATGGCTCTTATGCGGCTACATAATGTGCAGCTCGTCATCTAATTATACATCACAGCATCCGGGTCTGCAGAAGGAACCAGTGAAATGTTGCTATTGTTCATGGCAAGCCAATCTCCTCGTTGCATTCTCACATTTTCTTGAGTAGTTTAAAATGACTCTGTGAGAAATGTGTGGACTCCCTAAGAACTTCACCAGGAAATGGATTCCAATAGGGAGGAGATGTGTCATGGTAGTTTAACGGTCCAATCTGAAACCAAGAGACCAAATCTTAATGGAGCATCCCAACTCGAGTAAACTTGTGATCTTGGGCAAATCAGTTTTCTTTTCATGGTTCAGTAACATTTTCTCACAAAAGTACTAGAAATAAATGCTGTTAGAAAAGGGCTGGATGCAGCAATTAGTAAGCAAAGGCATGGACTTAGTTTACTGAGACTACCGTTCTGTTATTTTTTATGTATACTTTTTATTTCTTTACTGAAATGCTTTGTAAAGTGCTGCTGTCACCTTGCAGAGTCTTTGCAGCACTACCGTCTAATAGGTGTTGAGGTGAGATACTGTGTTCTTATAAAACTGCTCACTGGCATGGGGGTCCTGCGGCTTTAAGTCACGACAACTTGGTGTCATGGTGGATCCTGTGATAGGTTGGTTGGGGCCGGTCTTGTCATAAAGTGGGCGGAGGGTCGGTATTAGTGATGTCTGAGAGAGTTTGGGCTTGCCTGAATGCCTCAAATCTTTGGAGGATTTTCTGGTGAGAGTTCAGGATTTCCATAGTTGGGGTCCATGTGGAGTTGGGGGCCATGCACACTGATGGTGCTGCCTCCATTATTTTTGCACATGAACCTGTACCAGGTGATTAGCTTGGAATCATCAGTTCAAATGTCAGAGTTAAGCATTTACACCCTGAGTACAAGTGAGGAGAAATTATGTGCGGAAATTTTGAGTGGTCAGAATCTCCGCTCATATTTGCTTCTATTGCGAGTTAAACCCCGCGGAATGGGGAATAATGATATGGACCTGAGTTTACCGGTCCAGAATGTGACACAGAATTCCCCATTCCGTGGGGGTTTAAAGCAGACATTTACCTCCTACTCTGAACATGTGGTAAGTGTCTGTGTGGGGGCCGGTGCAGAGGTGGGATAAGCTGGGACGGATTGAAGACGGAAGGGAAGGGTGTTGTGTGGCGGATAGTGTGGCATTTCCTGTTCTCACATGTCTTTGTAGATGGTCAGGCGGTGACCATGGACTGGTGCCTGGCTGCATTGCAGCCCTTTCCCAATGTGGGCCATAGTTAAATTCATGTACAGATACCCAGATGGCCCAGTTTAATACCAGAACATGAAATGCTGTGCAACACAGGCTTGACTTCATAGAGCAATCCAGATCTGCTAGTAAATAGGATATCCCAGCTCAGGGTATGTACATTGTTGGGGGCCCAATCTACGTGCCCTGGCCGTCTGTGGCCTGCAGCTTTTGCCCTTTGCCAAGCTTCTCCTGGCAATAACCCTCACTCAGAAAGTCTGTACTGTCTCCAGTGGAATCCACATTTCCCCGACTAGGGCCCTCAGTATTAAAGGCCTCTTAGTCCTGAGCTGTTACCGGCCCCATCAGTAGTATGAGAGCCACTGAATATTTTCACACTGAGATTTCGCCATTAAAAGCACCCAAAATCTCAATGAGAAAATGTGTGTGTGGGGGGGTAGGGGGCTAGAGGGTGGAATGGGAAATTACCAAGAGAATCAGTCCAGGAATGTCTAGTCACCTCAGTAATTCCTCATTTCTAAATGGACCCTCAGGATCCTACTTGTAAGGGTCTGGATTTTTACCACCCTTAGAGATAGCCCTGGCATTGGTAACTTTCAGGCAGGGGGTACATCTGAGTTACTTTCAGGGCCACTTGTAATGAATCCCAAGGTGCTGTTCATCTCCCCTTCACCTCCTTAGCGAATGCCTGTGAGGAAAGCCCAGAAAGATGTCCCATCCTGTTTTTGTTCAGATTTCTGGATTTCTAACATAGCACATCTAGTAATTTGTAGGTAAATATCACCTCTCTTGTGCTAGTTGGCTGCACTCATGAACTTCAAGAGAAGGTCCCACCGTAGCCGAGTGGAGGCCTCTTAGGGCTCTGTACGTTGCTGTTTTCCCAGAGGCTGAAAAGAGCTGAGGATGAGCAAAGATGTTCTGCCCAGTGTGGGGCGGATGACAAATGATCGGTAGGACACTCAAGGCCCACAGACAGGAGCCTTTGTAGAGACTTTAGTAAAGAAGTGAGTCAAAAGGAAGACACAGGATCTTGCAGTCCATATGGTCAAAATTGTCCCTATTGTGTCTATTTCACCTGTGGGTTGAGCACCTGCGGGGACATTCCAGTGCAGCGAGTGTGGGAATACTGTCCATGTTCACCAACGCTGCACCATCTTTGACTCTGTAAGGGCCCCTATCACCTCTCTTCAAGTCCGAGATGAACACACTGGGTTTTGCCATCACCCAAGTATTACAGCTGTGCAGTGCTTATTTGAGCCGATGGTTGCCAGTGAGGGCCACCAGCGCTAATTTTTGGGGACCAGCAAACATTAACCACGAGGGAAAAACCTACAAAGCAGAAAGATGGAGAAATAGAAAGACGGAACAAACAGAAAAGCAGAGGGAGAAAGCAGGATCCTGCAAGAGTGAGATAAAGTGGCAGGGAGTGCCTGGGAGTGGATTAAAGACACAGGTGAATCCAAGACTATGCAGCCTTCGTATTTGGCGCAACAACATTTAATTGCACTGGGCTTCTGAGCAGCAGTTCGGGCACTGCAGTCGTGTCACATTGACTAAGGCTCGTTGCACTTCATGAACAAATAAAACCTTTCACTAAGCCCTTACCATGCCATAGAACGGTGCTGTAAAGGTGCAACGCGCCATTAACCCTGATTCACGGTTCTACAGTGACTTCTGTGAATCAGGGAATCTTTGACTTGTGCATCAATTTGTTTGCACCCTAAACTATCCAGATCATGTCTGGGTGGTGGGTTTAAAGTTTTTAGAATTCCTTTGTGGTATGCAACATGTTAGCAGATTTCCACCTTTCTAGGCTTAAATTCACAGAGCCTCCCAGGAGCATCCTTAATGTACTGTTACATTCTGTCACTGCAGTGGTAGTGAACTGGTACTGTATGCAAAGCCATTGTAAGACCACAGAAGCATGGTCATACTTCAGCATCGCCACGAGTGTCTTTCAAGACCTAGATAGGATGCAATGGTATTTCAATTTCAATCTCGGTCCCAGAAAAGCTTGAACCTTCTAGCTTATTCTTCCCAACCTATGACCTGCCTTAAAATTCCAATGTGTCAATAAAGGTCCCTTTGTTTCAGAAGAAAATGTTTCAATAATATATCAAAGCTTATTCTTTGTTGTCACTGAGTCATATTGTAGATCAATGTATCTATTTATTTAGTGGCTTCTTTTTAATTAAATTTCAGGCGAATTTCTATTGAGCAAATTTTTCATAAACAAATGAACAGAGAAAAAAGGACAATCAGAGGATACAAGGGTCCAATTTAAGGTATACATTTCAGGTGCGTAAAGTCCTGGAGGGTTGATCGTGACCTGAGGGTCCAGAATACAGAGCAAAATCCAGGTAGCAGACGATAAGTGAGAGCAAAACCACATATGAAGATTAGATAAACCCATAGGGTGTGTGATATGGCGTAAAATTAAGCGATAGAAGAAAAATAAAAGAAGCCAGATAAAAGGGGGAAAGAAGGGGCACTAGTAGGTATAAAGACCAAACTCATGTATCCGAGAGGGTCTTATTGTATATAGGCGCAGGTGTATTCCAGGACATACGCTCCACTCATTCTACGAATCACGGTGGTTTGGAAGTGGCAAAATAGTGTGCTACGCGTAACCTTTCAGTTACTTTACAGCCCAAGTGTGGTAGGAACACTTTGCACCCTGAAGAAAAAAGTGACAAAGGAGAAAAACATGGTCAATCATGAACGGAAGATGCCTACAGCAGACGTTCTTCGATCACGGACACCGAGACCCCCGAAAGCTAAATTAGAAAACTAGTCTCAATAAATTTCAGTTTTCTGGTGTTTTCTAAAGCAAATGTGAAAATGTTTGGATCTCAAGGAGGGTCTAAGGGCATTGGGCAGTCTTGGACCAGGGAACTGCCACTGTGTTAGTCCACTTCAACCACTCTTGCTGGACCAAGTTAACAGCCAATGAGAGTAGGTTTCTAGGTGGTGCGTGTCACAAGTGAGCGAGCCACCAACGAACATTAACCAAGATAGCCGGTATTGTGGGACCGCTCAATGCCAATAGTCTGGTGCCTTTTTAAAAATGAAAACACATATTGCCAGTCTGTTTGTTTCCAACTACTTTTTTACTACTACTATTACCAGTACCAGTACCAGTACCAGTACCACCACCACCACCACTACTACTACTAATAATAAATAGTAAAAGAAAAATAAGAAGAAGAGAAGATGATGACAAACATCACCCTTGACTACTTGATCGGGCAACCTTTAGAGAATCAAGTTTATAAGGAAAGTAACTTAGGTATCCAGACAGGGTGCAACACCAGTGATAAACAAAAGTACCAGTCAGAAATATTGATCCATAATATTACTGGCCGATGGCCCTGAGAAAAGGCATCTATAGTTGGATTTTGTGTTCCTGGGGAGTTTTAATGGACAGGAGGTTGCTGGATTCTACAGACACGGTTTGCTTTCCATAGAGAAGTTTTAAGACATGTTTTATGTTTGTTCTACGGTCAGTTGTGAGACCAAAGTGGGATCATGAGTTGGTGGGTAGTTTTATAATAGTGTAAAGTGATTTTAAAGTCTCATGAACTGAACAAAATCCATCCAAAACTCCATAAGGACCTTTTGCAATCTTTAGCTTGTGGCCATTGTGCCTTTATTGCATCATATATTGATTAAATAAGTCCCCAAAAGTCAACAATATGGTGTGCTTGTTCCATTTATATGCACCTCCGTGGCCCATAAACCTCCTGCTGCCCACCCTTCCACTAGAAAATGCTTCATTGCCAGGGGTGGCTCCTCCGCTATGACGGAGGAGCGTCGCCCCACTGCTTTTAAGCAGTGAGAAACATAAAATGATAATAATCTAGAGTTATTATCATGTTATGCTTCGTGTCCTGCTGCTTTGCGGCGGGCGGGTGTTCAGGGCTGCTCTTCTCTCGGAGCAGGGGAGGAATGGTTTGCCCACTCCTAAGTGCGCAATGACTATTTGGTCGGCCCTCTCGGGCTGCCCAAACCAGTCATGCACACTTTCCCTGTTCTCCATGCAGCCTACATGGAGAACATGCCTACCCCTCCAGCCCCTGGCTGAGTGCTGTGTCACTGCAGCATTGTGATTGGCTTAGGGGAGGGATCCTGGCTGCCTGCTTCCTGTTCCTGACGGAGGCAGGAGAGCAGGAGCAGAGAAGACGCGGGACCCGGCCGCAAGGTAAGTTTTTTTAAAATTCCGATTCTCCCCCTCCCGCGCGACATCCCCTCCCGACCCCCCGAGCCCGCCCCGACACCCGCGAGTCATGATGGCCGCAACTGTTCATTGCTCTAGTTGCTTTAACCAAAGCCAGAACAACAGGGTCATATGACATCATCTGGTACTTCACCATGCCAGAGTGATGAAGCAGGGACATTAAAACACAACATTCAAGAGGTTCTCTATCAGGCCGCGTTTGCTCAAATCATCAATGGACTGTTTTCTTTTGAGCACAGTAGTGGCCACAGATGGGCTTCCACTCCTGGCAAGGGCAACCATTCTGCATTTGCTTGAGATTTCCAGATTGCACAAGTAGGCGTGCAGGTTAGATGGCACAACGAACAGGCCAAGCAGTTTCTGCAGCCTCTTGGAAAGACTGTGAGCAAGGGGGGTATGCACACTGTCACCAAGGGCTTTGTTACTTCCTGTGAAGGTAGAACAGCTTCTAGTTTCTGCTCCTTTACTATGTCAACCATTCCATTGCCATCTTAGATAGTTGAGCCGCCTCGCCCTGCTCTCTTGAAGACATTAATAATGAAAAAAAAGAGACGATTATATTAATGCTGTGTAAGGCTCGATGGTGGTTGGCGGGATATCTTAGAAGCTGCCAGGTGAGGTATGTGTTCAGAAGTTCCATGTGTGAGACTATTAAGAGGGTCAGTATCACATCTTCAAATTATGACAACAACACCTAAAACCTAGTAACTAAAAGGCTGAGAGAATATGATTTTTACTTTTTATTTACTATGTTGTTTATTTTTTTACACCTCCTGTGATTAGCAGCTAATCCCTTCAGTCCTACGGGTGGTGGGTGCATAGGGTATTTCTAGAGGAATTTTATCCCATGTTGTAAAGATGGTTCTTCGATCATAACTTCCAGAACCAGTGAAAACATCCCGAAAAGTACCAAGCGCATTTCCAACACCATCCATCCTTAATGTCAATTTTTTCACTCCTCCTCCTGCACTCAGAGTTATATTTTTATAATATTCTTTTGGTGTAATTTGGGGGTAAACAGCTGTTAATTTAAATCACACGGATCCCTCCTCCCTTAATTCATATTTGTTTAACTCTGTCTCAAAAAATTCCCCGAGCCTTACATTTCTTCTTACCTGAGAGGTACCTTCGAGTCTGGCACAAGCCTCCTTCCATCAGTGACCTTCCTCAGTGATGGAGGCTCCAGGGTGTCCTGTGTGAACCAGGGTGTGGTTGGCACCAGGAAGGTGCTAATGATTCTGCTGGCTCCAATCTCATCCCAGCTACTTGGAAACCACTGTTAGTGCCTCTGATGGTTTAGAAGCAAAGCAAACAAGGGCAAGAGTTCACCTGGCCTGCCTCTTAATGGCTGATGTTCGTGGGAAAATGGCAACTAACCATTAATGTAGTGCTGCTGCTGCAACAAAGCGCGCCCTTCATCATTTATATTTTCAAAGATGATTTGATTGGTCAAAATACAGCACTGAGGGGCATATTATCAAGCCGGCGATAAAAAATTATCGCCGCTTTAGCGTCTGTTTTCGGACGAAAAGCGGCGATAATTTTATCGCTGTATTAGCAAGGTCACGCTATCGCGTGAATCCTTGCCCTATCGCCCTTTTCCATAACGCCCACCTTGGCATCTCTAATGAGATGCAAAGTGGGCGTTCCGTCCCAAAATAACTGGAGAAATGTCGTTAACCGACATTTCTCCAATTATCAAGGGAATTGCTAACAAGCATAGCGATAAGAAAAGTAGCGCTAACCTTGGTTAACGCTACTTTCCTTACGCATGCTTTTAGTTTGACTTAGCCATGATATCCAATGGAAGGTGGATATCATGGTTAAGTATGCTCAGCCCTATCCACAAGCTATCGCTCAAATGTCGTGCGATTATCGCTGGTTTTCCAGCGATAATCGGACATTTGGCAGCTTGCGCCAGGAATTTTATCGATTCTGAGATAAGCGTTGCTAATAGCACGCTATCTCAGCGATAAAATTCATCGATAGCCGGCGATAAATATCCTAGCGCTAAGTGCGCTTAGCGATATTTATCGCCAGTTGTTGATAATATGGCCCCAAGAGCTGTTTAAATTAAAATGTGCACAAAAAACATGTGTAAGATTTTCATTATGCATGATTCAATGTCAGCTCACAACTGAGTTTGTAGTGTGCAGCATATAAATAGTTAGAATATTTTATTGTTATTAGAACAATTATTAGTTTATGAAGTTTACATCATTCATGTTATTCATGTATTATTATTGTTATCAATGTTGTTAATACTTTTATTATTATTATTATTCACGTGTTCACCTCAGCATCTCGGTTTAAAGAACACCCCTAGAGAAAGGGTAGAAATAAAAGAGAATGAACACCCACAAAGCGATGAATAGTTAACGATAAACAGGTCGGGGGTAGGGGGGCTCGACCAGGTTTGAGCACAGAGGGAGGTGCACATGGGCTTTTTAAAGCCCTGAAGCTGTGAGTAGCTCGAATATCTGAGGGCAATGGGTTCCAGATGTTATGTCCTGCTACACTGAAGGCCCCCCCCGGCTGTTCGCCCCCGTTTACTGAGAGGAACGAACGTCCAGCAGCGAAGAAGAACTCCTCCCATCAGAAAACCTTCTGTAATTCAGGATGCTGCCACGTACACGTCACAGAAGTCACACAGGGTAAATAATGGAATATGAGTTCCTGGGGTCATAAGGTCATACAGCTTTGAGTAGCGCTGGTAGAAGCCTGCTTCGAGGTGTAAACCTCTTTGGCCTGAGATGGAGAGAGACCTTTGCTGGAATCCCAGCTTGTGAGCTACAAGGCCCAGCAGACGTCCATGGCAAGCCCTTCAGGTCACTGGGCTACCTGCAATGTGCTAAAAACAATAAACTGGCACAAATATCGCACATTATGGAAGTAACTCTCGGGCGGGTGTCTGTGTGAAAATGATACATACATGAGGAAAGTCACGCGAGATACCCGCTGCATGTGGGTGACATGTGTATACATAAACATTGTTCTCAACGTATGCCCTCGGGGCCACACGTCATGCGAGCCACCTGCTCAATGCTTTGGGGGCTACTCAAACCCGTCTCCAGGGGCAGATTTACGTTAAACTAACGCAGCGCGGTGCAGCAAGTTGCTTTGCTGCGCCGCGCTGCGTTAGTTTGGAAAGCACAGGGATGCGACATATTTACAACAACATGTCGCATCTCTGTGCTTCCCCCTGCACTGGCGCACAAACTGCAGCCATGCGCCGGCAGCAGGCACCCTTGCACCATGGTGCAAGGATGCCTGCGTGCTGTGGGAGATTGTTTTTGTGCAGGAAGGGGCACCTTCCTGCACAAAAACAATCACTACAAGCATTTTCCTCTTTCAATGCGTGCTGTAGAATGCAGCACGCATTGAAAGAGGAAAAAACGAGGAGAAATGAAAACATTTCTTCTCGTTGCGCCTCTCTACGCCACCTCTAGGGTGGCGTAGCTTTCCGGCGCCTCTCCAGAGTTACGATTTCTCGTAATTCTGGAGATGTGTCTTGTTCCATGAGTGTTGCGTGGGAACACCCACAGCAACACCCATGGAACGCCCCTTCACCGCAAAGTGCTGCGTGTGAAGGGGCCGTATTTACAAGGAGAGGAAAAGCCACGCAGGGTGGCTTTTCCTCTCCTTGTAAATATGGAGCAGCCCCCTGCGCCACCAGTACGTCACGAAACGTGACGTACTGGTGGCGCAGGGGGCTCGTAAATCTGCCCCAGAGTGTGTAAAAATTACGCAAAAAGGGTAAGAAAAAACGTACACGAAATACGTAAAAACAAATAAACACAATTTATGCAGGAAAAGCTGTAGAAAAAGTGCTTGGACCTAGTCATTACAGTGATCATTATATATTACTTTCACATCCTTCTAGGAGAAGGGTTAGCGCCTATTCTGGGGCACACCAACGAGGCACTTAATCATCCCTGCACTGCCAGCTTTGTGGGACGTAGGTCTTCTAAATGCTCCCACAACCTTCCCCTTCCGTAGATGTCCATGGTGGAGGGTGGACATCAACATGAGGTCCATGCCACCTGCTGTATTAACTGCACAAACAGTGTAAACTTGGACTTGGCACAGTTAAAGGAGCACTTTATGTGAACCGTCCAACATCTTCCCAGCCAGTGCTGGCATTTTAGCCAACAGCGCTTTGCACATAGACTTGTTTAGATTCTATATATCTCTATTGTTAAAAGTGAAACTACATGCATCGTGCTTCAGGTGAGGCCAGATTTCAGCCTCATGCCCTTAACTCACGAGTGCCAAATGGATCATTGTCCTGTGTGACATCTTCACTGCCAAGACTAGCTTTTTAGCAAACAGCTCTTTGTGCATAGCCATGTCCTAGATTATATTTACAAAGTTAAAAGTGTCCCAGAATACACCATGCTGCTGATTCATGAGCCAAGTTTCGCTGAGAGTGTGACTCATGACCTAGGGCCCCTTAGCAGCTTTTGTGAGTGGTTCCTAAACTTTTTAGAACCACGGCCCACTTTTTAGAACAACTAACTCAACCAGTTTATAACGTAACATTAGATCGTCTACCTCACTTTATCACTGATGTATCAGAGACCTCGGAGAGATTTCATGATGGAGGTTAGTATGTACACAAATGGTTTTTATTCCGAATCCATAAAATGAGGGATATTCCTAGACAGGCTCCATACTCGCCTATCGCCACTGTTATGTAATTTTGGTGGCTGAGAGGTTGGTTTAGACGATCAATCTCGTAGTCCAAATTATTTGCAAATTTACTTTTAATCTTTGCATTTTTTCAACAGAGAATCCATTCTGGATCTCTGAGATACTGGCAAGCCAGCCATATACTCATGGGAGTCTAATCATTGGCTCCATTTACCACAGATGAAGAATCACGAGGCACATTTGATTTCCGTCAAACAAATATACGGACCATCCCTCCCTCAAAGACCTTTGAAGCTAGATCTTGAATATCGGAAGAGTATACCTACTCTGTGAGGCTCTCTCACCACAGATGAGACCACTTTAATAGTGGACATGTGTCCCGCCTTAATCTATAGATTCAATCTTGCCATTGACACCTATATTTCTTGACACACAGGCTGTTCCATTTGACTACCAAGTCCTGAAGATGTTTTATACTATAGCCTTATAGCCCGCTGCCGAGGGCTATACCGGCTGTTAAAGGCCCTGATCCCGAGTTATAGGCCCGAGCCGCAGGCGAGGGCCTATAACGAGGGAGAGGGCCTTTAACAACCGGTATAGCCTGAGGCAGAAGGGCTATAAGACTATTAGAACATTCCACCCACTAAGGGTAGAATGTTCTAAATTAAAAATGTAGAAACAAAAGACAAACATTAGAATGTTGGAGCGCTGGGCTTATACCAGCCATTATAAGCCCAGAGCAACTCCATTGTCTTCAATGGAGCTCCCAACATTCCAATGTTCTAATAACACTTAACTTCTCTGGGTCAAAACGTTGACGACAAATAGAGGTGTTCCTTACCTATGCAGAGCAGACTACATATCCAAGCAAAATAGGACATCTGCTCCAATATATACATGTTTCCTTTGGACACCATATTGATTAATTTATATATCGTTTGTTAACATCTGTAACTGTCTCTCGTTCTCTATGTATCACAGTTTTGTTACATTTATGTCAAATTTATTTATGTTATACAGCAGTCCTGTAGGTGCCCTTGATATGCCATTATTTGTAAGATCTCACGATATATGATGAATAATATACTGTGTCTTAAATCCATCCCTTGTTGGTGTCTTGGCTTACTAATTGCTAATAATTAGTAAATACCTGGTATATTGATTTTATTCTTTCTATTCCTATTGATTCGCGGCATTCAAGCAATTCATGTAGAAGAAATACAACACTCCCTACAGAACCAATTGTTGTTACATACCACTAGATATCCCAGGTTCTGCGGGATACTGGGTTACCCCATTAGCTTTAATAGTTTAATGGACATGACACCGGGCGATTTTTAGAATGTAACTAAAGCATCCTGTGGTAGCACATTGTCATTTACAGACAGCACATTTTCCATTCAAAGTGCCTCTAAATTTGCACATGCATACAGTTTTACTGATTGATCTATATAGTGCTCAAATGATAATGTGTGGAATTCAGGTTTCTGTGAATATTTATCATTTGTTCATCACCAAATGTCTTGATTGTTTTGATCCTATTAAAGCCTTTGTTTCCAGCACACTTCAGAAGTACAAAAAAAAGTGCTTAATTTTTGCTTCCTAACTGCTGGATGCATACAGTTCATTTACAGGTATTTACATTTTGTTGTGTGTTGAAAAAAACAGCATCCTACATAGTCACATAATTCACTTTAAAAACTCATCTCACTTTGCAGTCTGAGAAAGAAAAGTGCATACCAATCCTCATGTTAATAGAATAAAGCAGCCTGACATTTGACCTCTGCATTTGAATCGCCGGCAAGTGTGACAGGCAAAACTCAGGGGTATGTGTACGAGAAAATGTCGGACCGCAGAGCTGCACCAAATTTGGCAGTGCCGCGCTTCAACATTTTCAAAACGCAGGGATGCGCCGTATTCACAAGAATACTGCGCACACCTGTGTTTTCCCTAGCACTGGCTCTAAATTTAGCTGCCTAGTGCCAACGCAGGCACCCTTGCACTGTAGGGTATCAGCGTTGCAGGGAATGATTGTTTATGTGCAGGAAAGTATCCCTTTCTGCACATAAACAGTCCCTAATGGTGATTTGTTACTTCTATTTGTGCTGCAGAATGTGGTACTCATAGAAGTAGCAAATCGTCATTATTTAATGATTGTTTATGTGCAGGAAGGGACTCCTTCCTGCAAATGAACAATCATTAATGGCATTTTGCTCTTTCTATGTGTGCTGCAAAATGGTGGAATGCCCACAGCAACACCCATTGCACGTCCCTTTCACGCTAAGTGATGAGTGTAAAGGGGCCTAATTTACAAAGCGATGTTAAGCCACAAAAAGTGACTTAAAGCCACTTTGTAAATACAGAGAAGGGCATATCGCCACCAGAACATCGCTAAAAGTGACGTTCTTGTGACGATATCCCCTTGTAAATATGCCCCACAGTATTTAAAAGCAGCTGTATTTATTGCTCTCACTTTCCTGACCCATCAAAAACCAGCTTGCGACCCACCACTGGGTTCCGACCCACAATTTGGGAAGCACTGGCTAATGCAATCAGTAAGCAATCTTGTTGCGAGTGTTACTTATGTTCACTGTTTAGAAACTGTTAGCTCATTGAACCATAGTATAAGTTGTCTGTACGTAGTAATTCCAGTTCAAATAGTGACCATGGTCAGGCGTGCAGGGAGCTGCACACGAGCAATGTTTGTCATTGTGCTATTTGGCAGCCACACCGCTAACTTTAAAAAAGATGGTGGCGGAAGTTGGGAATACGTTAGTGCTGGAACTTTGGTCAAGGAATATCACAAGAGCCAGATGGAGTCACACTATACATTTTTAGAAGAGAGCATTTGTAAATGGATGAAAAAGGGGAGAGGATGTGGCCTAACGGCTAGAGCGCTCGACCTCAAAGCTGGGAAACTGGGTTCGAATCTTGACAGGGATGCTCAACATCGTCTGATTCTGGGAAAATCACTTATTCTCCCCGTGCTTACCAAAAATGAATGTGCCCATCTGAAATGTAACTGGTGCTTATGTAAAATGCTCTGATACCTTCAGGTCAAGTTTGCGCTATATAAAACTAAAAAATAAATAAAAAGGAGATCCAGTTAACACGTTTTTACTCCCGCAAATTGGCACTCCAGCTCTTCAGTTGTTTTAAATCAATAGCTGTGGCAAAGAACCTTACATTGCAACTTCAATATCTTTAAATAACCTTAAATTAACACTTCTGGTTTTGAGTATCTCGGAGTGATAGATGCTATATAAATACCCTGGAACATAACAGGTGAGATTGCTAACAGCTATCACCTATCACGAGTTAGTTCCATTGCAATGGGGTACAACATGCAGATCTTGGTGCCTTCTGCATGAAAATCGTGACATCCTGGTACCTACTGGGCATTTTCACCCTGTAATTATTGAGTTTTGACCTGCTGGTGCTTATCTGGGGAAAACTCTGAGGGGACAGAAAATCCCTACCCCACTTCTAATAGTAACATTCATGCCAGCCGGGTGCCACAATTTAGCAATGTGCTCCCACTGGAGTCCTTGGTGTGTGTGAAATGTTTCTTCATGTACTGCGCCCTATTAGTATGAGATGTGGCAGCCCCACTGTCATTGCTCAGAGTCCAACCATCTCAAGATGGTGAAACACCTCAATCTGGTGAGCTAAGCAAACCTTGCAACCAGTGCTCCAAATCTTTCTTCATTTACATGTTTTTTAAATTAGATTTTTCCTTGTATTAAGGTCCTCATCTAGCATGGCTACCTGGACAACTGTCTAGTTCACCTTTATGGATGGGCTGCACCAGTGACCACAGAAACAATTGAGAAATTGAGCTTGAGAAAGCAATTGTTGAATAATAAAAAAAAAAAACAGTTACAAAGTGGTAAGAATGGTAAAAAGAAGCAGAATCTTAGTTTATCAGCCAGAGGAAAACAGAAATATTTATTTTCTTGAAGTTGCCATGCGTGAACTTCGAAGGATGAGCCAGTGGTGACTGTCTTTTGGATAGTTGTTCTCACTGTTCATTGGTTGTTTAGTGATGAAAGTTTGTTGTGGGGAGAGGACAAGAACTGGACATTCCTGGCCACAAAGAAAGAATTATTTCTGCTTGCCAACAGCACTAATCAACCATACGTTCAAGCCTAGACAGCTTCCCCCCATTGACAACAGACGCAAAATCACTTCGATTTACCCTCAACACAGACTCATCTTCAAGGAACTCTTTACCAAATACGTAAAGACAGCATAGAATTAGCTGTGCCTCCTGAAAAAAGTGAAGCCCCACCTTTCAGAAACTGAGTTCAGGAAGACTGTGTGAGACTTCATTCTGTCACATCTGGATGGAGGCAAGGTTCTGCTGCACAGACTCCCCCGCACCACTCTGTCAAACCTGATGGACCCTGCACACTCAGCATAAAGTCTCACCAAAGGCTTGGAGAAGTTCAACCGTATCACCCTAGGTGTAGCCTAGTGGTTAGAGACCATACCTTGTGGACCGAGGATCAAGGCTCGAATGCTGCCCAGAATCAACATCACATGATTCTGGCAAATCACTTAGGGCCCGATTACGAGTTTGGCGGTCCTGGAGTGGTGCCACGCCACTACCCTATTCTGCCACCACCCCATTCCACGACCGCCAAACAGGGCCGCCGCCTGCCCACCAGATTACGAGTTTTTTGTGATCTGGTTGGCGGGCGGCGTGGCAGTCCTGCGGCATTGCCATTCAAATGAAAACAAATTTATAAAGCGCAAAAATCACCCGGGGGTATCGAGGCGCTAAGCAGAACCTGACAGGCTAGGAAGATCCAGTAGACGGCAGAATTATTTGGAAAAAAAACAAGTTTTTAGATTTTCCTGAACTCTAGTAAATTTGTCTTGAGTTTTTGTTCTGCCGGAAGTGAATTCCACAGTCTTGATGAGCATAAAATGAAGCCTCTCCCACCCCAGTTAGCTTTCTAAAATCTGGGGATTACCAGGTTTCCACCTGTGGATGAGCGCAGTGAGCGCGCTGGAATGTATCGTTGAAAATGCTGTATAAAGTAGTCTGGGCCGACAGCATGTTGTGTCCTGAAGGTGATGCAGAGTGCCTTAAACTGTATATGTTTATCAATGGGGTGCCAGTGTAGTTGAATGAGTGCTTGAGAGGCAGATTTATGTTTTGGAATGCCCAGCAGTAGCCTAGCTGCGTCATTCTGTAGCATTTGTAACTTATGTAAAAAACGTTTTTGAATGTTGATAAAAAGTGCATTGCCATAATCTACTTTGGACGAGATAAGGGTCGTGACTACCCTCTTTTGCAGGCTTGGTGGAATGAAAGGTAGTACTTTCCTTAAGGTTTTCAGAATGAGGAAACACGAAGAAGTGATGTGATTTATTTGTCCTTCAAAAGATAACTTAGTATCAATAATCACCCCAAAGTTTTTTGCTTTTTACCTGGGGGTAGGCAAACTACCCAGTTCCTTGGGCCACCAGATGTTTGACCAGAAAGAAGGGTTGTTGCCAAACAGCAGGACCTCAGTTTTTGAGGAGTTTAATTTCAAGCAGTTGCTGCTCATCCAGTTACCGATATGAAGCATAAAGTCGTGAAACTGGGCTGCCGTGGATCCACTATTGTTGGTGACAGATAGAACGATCTGCGTGTCATCTGCATATGAAACCGAGGAAAAGCCAAATGATTTAATTAAAGCTGCAAGTGGAGTAACATAAAGATGGAACAAAGTGTGGCTCAAAGATGAGCCCTGAGGGACTCCACAGGGCATTGAAAAGGCTGGTAAGGTGAAATCACCTAGAGAGACCGTTTGAATGCGGTCAGCCAAAAAAGAAGTCAGGAACTTGAGTGCGTTATCCTTGATCCCAATTGATTCAAGAAGAGCATGGTTGACCGTATCAAATGCGGCAGAAAGATCCAGAAGGATCAAGGCCGCATTTCCACCACCGTCTATCGTTTGCCTAATTTCTTCCGTGGCTGTAATCAGCGCCAGTTCGGTACTATGGTGACTTCGAAAACCGAACTGTGTAGAATCCAAACTCTTTGTTTTTTCTAGAAAGATGGTCAGTTTCTTATTGACGATTTTCTCAACCAGTTTGTCAGGAAATGGTATTTGAGTTATTGGTCGATAATTGTTGGGGTCACCAGTGTCTAAGTTAGTCTTTTTTAATAGTGGCAAAATAGACCCTACCTTCCAATCTTTTGGGAAAAAACCTGCTTCAAAAAGATTGTTGAATATTGCTGTGAGGTTTGTGGCTATCACCTCTGGAGCCAAATGAATTGTTTTGGCTGGGCATGGGTCCTGTGGTGAACCTGATTTGATCTGCATCAGTATTCTATCGACCGTCAGAGGTCCAAAATGGGATAAAGCACTGATGTTGTGTGTGCCTTTCTGAGATCTAGTATTTAAGTCAACCGTTTGGCTCAAGTTTAGAAAGGAATCATGGACAGACTTAACTTTATCCTGAAAATGAAGTGCCAGTTTGTTGCAGAATTGTTGATTAATATTTGGGTTCTTAGGGTCAGGATGTTTTTTTTAACTGTTGCGAATAGTTCCTTGGAGTAGTTCATTGCTCCTTCTATTTTTGCCGCAAAATAGTTCTTTTTCGTCATTAAAATCATCTTTTTATAAGTCTGCAAGTTGGTTAAATATATTTCTTTATCTACTGATTTATGCTGAGATCCCCATTTACGTTCTGATCTCCTACATTCCTGTTTTTTTCACCTAAGATCGTCGTTGAACCAGGGTTCGGAAGGATTAATCTTATGGCTAAGATGTATGCCTTAGAAAGGTACCGCTGCAGGACTGCCACAGCTTGTTCCAGCACGGCATGGAGAATGAAGTCCATGCAGTGCTGGAACTGGGTGTGCATGCACACAGGGGGGCATAACATGTGACCCCCCTGCATGCACCCCCATGGATGGGGCACGAGGGAGGTCTGTTCTGCTCTGGGAGCAGGGCAGGGGAGGAGTGGTTTGCCCACTCCTAAATGTACAATGACTGTTTGGTTGGCCCTCTCGGGCCACCCAAACCAGTCATGCACACTTTCCCCGTTCTCCATGCAAGCTGCATTACAGCCTGCGTGGAGAACATGCCAACCCCTCCAGCCCCTGGCTGAGCGCCATGTCACGGCGCTCAGACCAATCACAATGCTGCATTGCAGCGTTATGATTGGCTTAGGGCAGGGCGCCTGGCTGCCTGCTTCCCGTTCCTGTAGTCAGAGGCAAGAAAGCAGGAGCAGATATGCAGGACCCGGCAGCGAAGTAAGTTATTTATTTATGTATTTATTTTTATTATGCTCACTCCCTCCTGCAATCGCGAGTCCCCCACACTCCTGCACGACCCCCGAGCACCCTCCTGCCACCGCCCCCCCCACCCACGAGCGACACCGGCCGCCACTGAGTAAATACATATGTTACTCTTACACTGAAGGAACCACATTTGCTCCCTCTCAAGCCCACATTACCCTCTAGATCAGCTGCACCACCTTCAAGGTCATCAGAAACAGTCCCCCGTACTGCCCACTCCCTTCTACATGATCCTGAACTGCATTCCATGGACCACGCCTGCAGTTCCATTGCTTTCCATCTCAACCTGTGCGTTTATGACTACATACGTACATTCATGAATATCTGCACAGCAGGAGGGAAAACTAATGCTGATGCAACATCCACTCAGTCAGGTTTATGGCAGGTACAATACAGCAGCCAGTCTGTAAAATACCAACCACAGTCTGTAATTGCATTACTACTGCCATCCCATTACAGGAAAAAGGTTTGTGGCCAGTAAACACTCAGGTGTTGGTGTAAGGGTGTTTTTTCAGGAAGGGCACTATCTCTGTCTTTGAATTTAAAGTATTATTTTAGGATGGTGATACATTTCCTGCCCTGTGTTGCATTTTTCCTAGTAATATTTGTGCATAAAAGTATAAATTTGACAGCTTTTTTACCCTGCCCAGTTCAGCTAGTCCATATGTGATAGTGGTGGAATACCACCAGGCAGTGGTTATGATTACTGCCAGGTGGTAGTCTACCACCCCTAGCATAAAGTCTATCTATCTATATATCTATCTATCTATCTATCTATCTATCTATCTATCTATCTATCTATCTATCTATCTCTATCTATCAATTGATCAATATATACAATATATATACACATATATATGTATATATACACATACACACACACATATATATATATATACATATATATATATATGCACCAATTTCCTCCACTCCACACTGGCTTGTCTCCTTCGCCGAGATAGAAGCACGGACACCAACTTTCGTGCAAAATTTGTGCTTTATTGTTTCCCTTCAGCAGTTGCCGGCCACAATGCGTTTGAGCTCCGAAGGGCCTTGATCACATGACGCGCCCACAGTAGTGCTAGCATATTTTTATGTCTTTTTTCCATTGCATCCAAAGTGCCAAGTGCATATATTTCTCAGTCATGGATAACGAAAACAGACTTTTTACACATATGGGATCCACTTGTTTTTCTTAATTTGTTATTTAAATTTTTCATATTGTGTTATAAATGTAGGCAAAAGGAATCCCTTAATTCATTTTCCACATTCAGCTTTGTCATAATTAAGTTAAAATTCATGTATAAATACTTTTTGCTAAAACTTAAATAACAAAATATAATATTATAAAAGCCTTAAAACAACAATATGGTTGGGATTCATACATTTTTCGATTAATCCTCCCTTCTTATGACCCTATGTGTATTAGTACCGTACATAATGTGCAAATTCGCTTATCCGGTCTGTAAACATTTACTATGTAAACATATTGACTGTTCAGAAAGTGCAAAAGTGCTTAAATGTTAAAATTGTGTATCCCTATACCTAAAATTGTGAATGAATAAAATTTAGCGTTAAAATTAGTGACTAATGATACCTTAAAACTGTAATAAAATTTATTTTGGAAGGGGTATACGGCATAATTTCTGTTTAATGAAAATTTACCCTGTATTCCCGGTCTCAATACCCGCTGGCAATAGATGATTCACACCATTGTATGAGATAATTATAAACAGGTGTATAAATCCTCCGTCACGTTGAGACCCCCAGTTGTTTTGAATCGAGGTCTAGGATATACCTTGTTTCCAGCTTTCGTAGCTGCCTTTCCCTGTCCCCACCTCTCTTACTGGGTAGTATGGAGTCTATTAAAAAATATTTCAATTTAGATGGGTCAGATTCGTGAAGTTCTTCAAAATGTTGTGCGACCGGGTATGTGACATCTCTATTCTTAATGGCTCTTATGTGCTGGAGTATCCGTTTGTGGCCCTGGAGTCTAGTACTCCCTACATATCTTAGGCCACAAGGACACTCCAGCACATAGACCACATGGTCTGTCTTGCACGTGAGTGATTTTATGATTGCTCTCTCCTTGTTCTTAAAAGGGCTACTGTATGTTGTCTTATTTATACCATGTTGGCACGCCTTGCAGGTTTTACAACGAAAGAACACCTTTCGTTGTGCGAGCCATGTGGTACCTGTCTGTATTTCCAAATTGTTTTTAACCAGACTGTCACACATGGCCCGTGCCCTACTATAAGTGATGGACAGGTTATTAGGTAGTAAGTGTCCAATTGTAGGATCGTTTAATACTATGGGCCAATTCCTCTTGAGTATTTTCTTTATGGCCTTCTCTTGGCTACTATACTGTATAATCATTCTAAAATCACTTGGCTTGTCTTTTCCCTTTGTTGTGCCAACTGCTATGGTCTGCCCCATTGTTGCCGATTTAGTTAGTAGATTAGATCTATTTGCTATGTTGCTTTTCTCAATCGCTCTGTTAATACATTTAGCAGAGTAGCCCCTTCGGAGAAAACGCTCTTTGCTTGCCTGTTGCGCTATTTTGAGATTTCCCTCATTACTATATATTCTTTTTAGTCGCAACATCTCACCATATGGTATGTTTTGTATGAGATGGTGAGGGTGGAACTGGATGCATGTAGCATCGAGTTTCCAGCTGTTTCCTTCCTATAGGCCTTGGTCTCCAACATGTTGTCCTTCACGTAAACCTGCACATCTAAAAAACGTATCCCTTCAGTACTAATGTTTGCTGTGAAATTTAGATTGATCTCATTTGTGTTGATCTTGTTCAGAAAATCTTCCGCACTAGACCGAGAGCCTTGCCATACAATAAAAAGATTGTCAATAAAACTAAGCCATAGTTTTACATTTTCATTGTATTCCTGTATACATTGTTTTTTGAGTACCAGCTCCTCCCACCAGCCCATGTGTAAACACGCGTAGCTGGGGGAGAAGCTGGCACCCATCGCCACCCCTCGCAGTTGCTGGTAAAACAAGTTTTGGAACAAAAAAACATTGTTGTAAAGACAGAATTCTACCATGCTCATTAGCATTCTGCTGTGTGCATTTGCATAGCCAGGTCTGGTGTTTAAATAATGGTGTAATGACCTTAAGCCATCCTGGTGATTTATGCTTGTATAAAGTGCACTAACATCTAGTGTAATTAACAAGTAATCCTCTTGCCATACAAATCCCTGTATCTTGTTTAAAAAAATCACTAGTGTCTCTGATGTACGACGGTAACTGCTTGACAAGTTCCTGTAGATAGAAATCCACATATTGGGACGAAGCCTCCAACAAGCTGTTTCGTGCCGATATTATAGGCCGCCCCGGCGGTTTTGTTGGATTTTTGTGGATTTTCGGTATGAAATAAATTACTGGAACAGTTGGATTTTCATTTTTTAGGAATTTGTATTCTTCCATCGATAACAACCCCGCACTCTTCCACGCCAGGAGCTTGCTATAGTACTGGTTGTATATGCTTTTCAATGCTAGAATGTCAGTTTTTTTATAGCATGCTTTGTCTAGAAGCTGATTCATGGCTTCTTCCACATAAGATTTCTTGTCCCAGATAACCAAATTGCCACCCTTGTCTGAGTTGCGTATTATAATGTCCGGATTATTGCTGAGTTTCGATATCAACTGATTGTATTTGAGTTGTTGAGAGTTATTTGATTGTTTCTGTCTTTGTTTGTTTTTCTGAATACTGTGCATTTTGTAATTCAACTGTTTAATGCCTTTGGTTACATTCTCATGAAATATATCAATCGCATCTCTCGGAGTGATTGGGTTGAAAGTTGATCTGGGTTTGAATGGTGATCGCTCTAGTTCCTCTGTCTTGGCGTTCGTTCCCGCTATTGTATTTGGATCTATTTGTATGGTGTCCCTTGTCTCACTCTCATTAGCTAGATCCTGCATGTCTTGCAATGTTAATAGATCTGATGGCGTTAGATTGAGGGTAGGTGATTCTGTAGTCAATGACAAATCTTGTGATGGTATTTCGAATGGTTTTTTCTGTAGCAAATGGAATGTTTTGAGCTGTAATCTGCGCACACTTTTGAAAATGTCCATCTGTGTCGTGGCATAGTTAAATGTACTTTCTGGACAATACGATAAACCTAATTTTAGCAGTTGTTCTTCCGCTTTGTCCAGATTTATATCTGCAAGGTTGATGATTGTGTTATCCTTAAGATTCGCTTTCGTTAATTCTTCTTCCATCTGCGGTTGTTTGGTTTCCTGCTCGTATTGCTTGTGCTTTCGTTGCGCATTGCGCCTTTCTCTCCGCCTCCTGGATTTGCTCTTTGTTTGTTTAATTGAGTCCTGGGGCGTAATGTTTGCCTTCGCTCCTGTACTACAAAATCCAGGGGCATATCTACGAGGACGGCGATAAGTCAACGCAAAGCGCGCTTAGCGCTTTTCTACTTATCGCCGCCTATCGCTTGATTATATCGCCCTGGTAGCGCGTTATCTACAACGGTTTTCCCCAGGGTGATATAATTACCAGCGATAGCGGGGGAAATCGCCGTTTTGCAGCGAACATCGATGGTTTTCCAGCGATGTTCCCTGCAAAACGGCGATAACCTTGCTGATACGACCCTGTGGTCGTATCAGCACAATCCACCCCCATAATAGGTATGCCTAAGTCTGCATTTTAGCAGACGTTAGTTTTCGGTGAAAACAGCGGTTTTCGCCCAAAACTAACGTCTGCTAAAATGCGTTGGCAGTCTTGTAAATATCGCGATGTGCACATCAGCGATATTTACAAGGTTGTACTGCCCAGTGACGCCCACTTTGCATCTCATTAGAGATGCAAAGGGAGACGTCGGGTAAAAGGGTGCTAACATGCGCCAATGCATGTTAGAACCTGTTGTTAATAGGGCGATAATTTTATCTCAGCTTTTTTGGCTTTAAAAGCCAAAAAAGCGGAGATAAAGCCCTTGTAGATATGCCCCCCAGTTCCTCCACTAATGATATCTTGGATGGAATTAAATCCACTCTTGCCTGGAGTGATTCTTGTTCAGCCTCACTTTCTAAGGCTGAACTAAGGTCGGAGTTAGAAGTGTTGACGTTTCGTTCCCTGCCATTAGAGTAGCCAGATGATGTAACTTTCTGGCCACCAAATTTCGATACCTTTAATGTGTCATACTTTCGGGCAAATGTGAAGATTCTTCCGCATTCATAATCCATTTTATCCCTATGGAATTTAAACACTTTACGCTCCCGAATTTTTTCCTCTTCCTTGCTCAGTCTTTTCACCATTTCTTCATTCTGTTCATTTCTGAGTTATGTTCACATGCATTTATATATATAGAGAGAGAGATACTAAAACTGTAAAATTGTACAAAAATAACAAAACATGAACAAAAACATAAAAACTAATTTGCAAGGATTATTAGCGTAGATTTAAATTGTATTTTACCTGGAGACATAATCTTTCCCTTCGCTCCACCCCGCAGTGGATGTGAAAAGACGCTACTGTTGTCTATTGTGTCCTTTAAGTCATGAAATTAAAAATAGAAAATGATTCCTTTCCTTAATGAGCACCGTGATGAATTATCTGTGCTGCCGCGGGCCCTCCCCGCCTCCTGCTGACCCAGGCAAGGTGGGAAAGCGCTACCCCGGGGTGAGGAAGGGAGGCCGGGGAGAGCACAGCCAGCTGTTTCCAGATCAGAGGCTCTGCTGCTGTGAATTATCTCAGGTGCTTTTATTTTTCCCCATAAACAGCCCCACGCCATTTTGCATGGTGTGATCTATGCATATTGTGCTTATTTTCACAGTGCATTTTGCCATGGGAATGCCATGTGTACATAAATTACAACGACTTGAACAAAGTCATTTACATTTTCTTCTCAGTAGATGTAAAATAAAACTCCTTAGATTGCGTTTGTTTTGAAAAAAGAAAATTGTCATTGGCTTCCAATAACTGTTATTGTCAGTGCAGGACTAGATAAAGGGGCATGTGTACTAATTATTGTATCTTTTTAAATAACACTTGCTGCCTAGGGGCTGATGATTTTTGAGCCTATAAATAACTGATGCGAAGACCGTGCAGGCATCGACTTTGGGATGATAAAGGTCTGTGGCCCTCAGTTAGAGTTTGTCGCAGCAGTAGCTCTGCTGTAAATCGGTGATGGTCCCACCCTGCCACCCTCACGGACCCGGCAGGAGAGCGGTGCTGTGGTGGTCTCATGGCAGCGGCTGTGTAAGGCTCATAGGAGACCCTTAACAGCAGACTGCCACCATGACAGCGCCTGCAGCACGTTCCTCTAGCGGAGGTTGCAGAGATTTGCTAACTACGCATTACATTGAAATAACGGAATTCATGCAAAAACTCCGACTCCACCATGCACACCATGTAGCAGAGTTAACTACTGCACCCACAACCCTTTGATAAAACAACTTTACCTTTACATGCTAAAAAAAAAAGCATACAACCAATTCACAAAAGTGAGCTTTGAAAAATCTCAGGCAATGAGAGAGGTGATGATTTTGGGGTCCCCCCTAACCTAGGGAGAGGACCAAGCAGAAGCCTTGAACACAAAGAGCATATCATGCTGGACGATTCGGTGGTGGTCCCATCCTCCTAGGACCACCCCACCAAAGTTATGGGCAAAAATACAATGCCAACCAAAGGCCCAGCAAAGCATTATGGGGCGAGATTCTAGAGTGCAGTGAATATTATAGTATTACCTCTCAGCTGAGCCAGGAGAACCTCTGTGCTTGAGGAATGTTTTGATATTGGATACTATAATATTCACTGCACTCTAGAATCTCGTCCCATAATGCTTTGCAGGGCCTTTGGTTGGGATTGTATTTTTGCCCATAACTGGGCTTGGGGTGGTGCTAGGAGGATGGGACCACCACCGAATCGTTAAGCATGATGTGCTCTTTGTGTTCAAGGCATCTGCTTGGTTCTCTCCCTAGGTTAGGGAGGACCCCAAAATCATCACCTCTCTCACTGCTTACTATATTTTCATTTTCACTTTTGGGAGATGACTATATGCATTTTAGCATGTAAAGATAGAGTTACTTGTTTTACCAAAGGTATGTGAGGTTTCTGTTTTATTAATTGGGATGGGATGTAACGAAGTTCTGCCAACTTCGCCCACCCTTAAAGCCAACTTGTAATATGCTAAGTTGTGCCGGCATTGGCGCCGCCAACGTACTCATAAAGAGGCCCTTAGAGTTGGGGGAAATGGGAGAAATGCTAGGCATACACGGGTGAAGCCTGTGCTGGTCCTCCCATTGTAAACCGCTGATCTGGTTGCCCGTACACCAAAGAACTGCCAGGAAACAGTGATGGTTGAGTGTGGTGTGACCATCACTGATGTTTGGTGCCTGTGTCTTCTATGCAAGGAATGGTGGACAAGGGAAGGCAACATGTAGAATGACCACCACACATAAGGAGAAAACTCCCTGCTCACCAGGGCCTTTTATTTTTATTCAAGGAAAACAAACTCTTGCTTTGGGGGTTTGTTTTCTCTGAACCAAAAAGTTAGCTGAGTAGGTGCTTTAAACATGGCATGCACTCGCCAATCCATCAGTGCTGCAAAGAGAGCTGCCACGCATCCTGTCACACACAAATCCCAGCATCATGTGTTCAACTCGCTGAGCTATCTTTTCAGTTAATATACAAGGCATATTGGTGCGAACCAAAGTCTTTTTACTTTAGGTGTGAGTCATGACATGACTATTTTGTAGTATCCCTAATTAATTTTCTTTTTTAGATATTGTAAGCATGCAAAAAAACAAAACAAATAACAAATTATGTTTTTGTAACACTTAGTACCATGGGGCTTGATTTAGAGTTCGGCGAATGGGTTACTCCATCACAAACGTGACAAATATCCTGTCCACTCTTTTACAAATACATTGTAAAGTATGACACTTATAGCACTTGTAATACGGCAAGCAGGATATCCGTCACATATGTGGTGGAGTAACCCATCTGCCGAACTCTAAATCAGGACCATAGTGTTCTAATTTCTAAGAAGTGTAAAAATCAGATATTCCTTAATCATATACAGTATGTAAGAAATACAAATGAATTAGGTTATATAGTGCACAGACTCCATCCACGTTTTTCTAAAAAGGTTCCTTTATTAACATCTTCTTTAAAAATTCTTTCTCCAGTGTAGCCAATGAGTTTCATTCTCTTGAAAGATCCTTCTTCAGGGCTACAAAATACAGACAATACATACATAATTAAAATCAAGTTACAAAATACCTTTCCAAACAAACCGCAATTACACATGGTCACAATTTACAGGTACAGTAAGGCATTGATGGCACCCTTCTATCCTGAGGAGTAGTAGAAGGCAAAATTGAGTTATTAGTAATGACCTCAGAGACCTGTCCTTTAGAAGAAATTCAATTTGTTATTATTGGTGCACCAGACTTTCCTATTATTCCTGGAACAATGTGGCTAAGATGACACAATTATATGATTGATTTGCCGCTTCAATTCCTTACCTTCACCTCCAACTACTGCTTAGAGAAATGTTATCAGACAAAACCGGAGAAAAAGATGGAGGATGCTTGATGATAGCTCCGGCCTCGGCTCCTCTAGTGGAAGAAGCAACTAGTAAGTCTTCAGATCTTCCTGATGCTGATAAAGACTTCATTGATGTTTTTAGTAAACAAGGAGTAAAACCATTGCCTCCCCATAGGCAATATGATGGTGCAATAGATCTGGTTTTTGGAGCCTAAACACCGTTCACTGTAAAAGAGGATGAAGTTCTACAACAATACTAACAAGGAAATGTAAGAAGATTTTTGGAAAGGTTGAAAAACATTCTCAGATTATGAAAAGAGAAAAAAAAATTTTTGTAGTATTAGGAATGGTCTTTGTTTGTTGTCATATATCTGGTCAGGCATCAGCATTGATGCTAACAAGGTTAAAGCAGTAGTTCAATGGCCTCAACTTTCCAATATCCAAGATATCTAAAGGTTTCTTTGTTTGCTAATTTTTATAGACACGTCATACAGGCCTTCTTGTCTCTAGGGGCCGCCATCCTGAAACTGACAAAGTAAGGACAACCTTTTCAATCAGATGAGGAACAAGAGCCTGCTTTATCTCACAATCATTAAATGTGCTAATGTGAAATATGTAAGATGATAGCTGTTTTTCTATTGTTTTTAGTCTAGAAATGTACCGTCCAGGAAACAAGCACAGCAAAGTAGATGCATTATATCAAACTGCAGACATTAGGGTAACCAGTGAAGATCCTCAGAATATTTTAGTGTTTTCCAGTTTGGCAGACCAGGAATGTGGGAGCAAACCGCACCCCAAAATTTGGACACCCCAAAATATACCCCAATCCATTCTCCCACAGTTTACTGGATCAGAGACAGTGTTAAACCTCAATTTCATAAGTCAATGTGTTCTCGCGTTAAGGCATCTCCCCCTACATCAGCTGGCAGAGCAAAAACAGTTAAATAAATAATGGGGTCCAGCCAATAATTGAGCTCTAGATCAATGGAAAGTTAAAGGGTTTTATTACAAAAATTCAAAATGAGCAGTACAGAGTAAAGGCCATGAAGGCTCTCAGATGCAGCGTTATACAGAGTACGTAAAAATCAAACAATATCCAAAGGCTCGATGGGCAGCAAAATCATAAGAAAACCAGGCAGCATTTCTAGCAGTATAGGAAAGTTTTCTGGCCCATGCCCAAAATCAATGGGTTCTTATACTCAGTTCTTGCATAGTAAATTAGGAAAGCTACAGAATCATTGTGGTGTGAGCAAAAGTATCATTTCTTTAGCTAATCAGAACACAAGAATAATACACATCAATACCGTAACACATAAGAACCATTGTATTTAAAAAAAAAAACATATTCAACACACTTTATTGTCATCGGGAAATGTTCAAACAAATATGAAACATTTGGACAAAAGGACCTTCTCCCAGTGAATGGATCCAGCGAAGAAACCAAATCAGATAGATACTTGTTGCAGTCTTACAACCGCACCAAGGCATGGCAACTACTGCAGTGTTTAAACCATTATGTCATCAGCTTACTGTGTTCTGCGAAGCCTGTGGGAAGAGGATGTGTGCGGGGGAGCAGGAGTTGCTAAGAAAATATGGTTAGACGCAACAGAATACAAACACCAGCAGCCATGCAAACTCCCTAATTTTGTTGTTCCTGTGCTCTTGTGATAGGATTTTTTGTGCCAAATTACTCATTCATGTCAAAAGAGTAACATGAAATTACTCCAGAGTAAATACGATTTCGGCCATGCTTAGGTAGGGCATTTCATTCCTGTACGAAAGCTAACCATCTTCTTGGAAAACCATTTCAGGCTTCAAGGCTCACCAGTTACGATCGTCAAAGACCTTTGCTCTCAAATCATTGCCCATTTCTGGAAAAAACTTCTGAAACAAACAGGAACTGTGAACTACAAATTGATTAATTACTATCCTCAAATAGATGGGTAAATGGAGAGACTTAATAAATCAATTGAACAGTATCTGGGATGGTTTTTTTTTATTCACCCTGTGGAATATAGTAAATGGATTGCAATGGCCGAATTTGCTTTGAGTAACTCTGCATTCTTCAATCAGCACGTCCCTATTTTACTGTACCTCTTACCCTTATATGTCCCCCCACTGCATGGCTCCTTTCTTTGTACCCTCTGTATCCCATGTGTCACAAGACATAAAGCACATCCAAAAATATGAATATAAACATCTGGTGGCTGCTAAGACAGCTTATAAGTGATATGAGGACAGATGGTCTTCTCCACAATAAAAAGTGAGAGAGCAGGTGTTGTTGTCGACAAGATTTCTCTCACTCTCCTGCACATATAGCAAGTTTATACCTAAGTTTATGGGATCCATTCAGATTACTCAGTTGGTGGCGCAGAGGCCTAGTAGAGTCATAAATAAGACATAGCCAACTAAAGTATATGAATTCATGGAATGTTTGCGATGTCTCTGATAGTTTCTGAGAACTTAATTCTTTTGTACATTCTAGCTTTTATTTCATGCTGATATCCTGAAAAGTTCTAACCTTGAAAGATATGCTGGGGAGATTTTTCCAGAGAGGGTACTGTCAGGATCAGGATAAGGAAAGACTCAAATGATCAGTTTGCAAGTCTTAAGGGCTTAACGAAAGCAGGAGATAAGAGGAAACAACAGAAACTAAATGTCCCAAGAGACCTCCCTTAAGGGAGATGGAGTGTGTGGAGAATCGGTTGTTGGAATCTTAGGTGAAGAACAATGGGGCAGATGTATCAACATTGGATTTTGCGAGTCTCTAATAGCGAATTTTACCGATTCGCTATTATAGACTCGCAAAATGCAATGTATGTAGGTTTTTGCAAAAACTTTGCGATTCCTACGCATTCCTTAATTGCGACTCGCAAATTGCGAGTCGCAAATAAGGAATGGCTTCCCATTCATTTCTATGGGCCTAGAGGCCCATAGGAATGAATGGGAATTGCATGCGCAATTTACGAGTACCCAATAGTTACTCGCAAATTGTGCATGCAAGTTCAAGGGTGCAAGGGTGCCAAAAGGACACCCTGTTGCACCCCTGAAATATGCATGTGCACATGCGGCGCACATACATGTATGTGCGCCATATGGCACTTAGAAAAATGCAAAAAAGTGAATTTTTCTAGGAATTTGCAAATTACCACCAACTAGAAGTTGGTGGTAATTTGCGATTCCTTAATGCTAATTCGCAATTTGCGATAGCTACAAGAATTGCATTTAGGGAATTGCAAATTGCGATTCCATAACTGCATTCGCGAATAATAATTGCGAATACCCATATTGCGATTTCAAAATGTTTCATACATTGCCAAACGCATTTTTCGTTCGCAAAAGGGCCTTTACGATCGCAAAAAGTGTTGATACATCTGGCCCTATGTTGCTAAATTGTAAGTGTTCCCCCTTTACCCCTCTGCCCCTGCATGTTCTATGTGTCATTGTTTCGATCATCAGAGTAAGCAGGGTTCCCATTGTAACCACAGTCAAACTTAAGACGTTGCTATTAACAATTATGGGTTTACCCTGTGTTCTTCAGAACCTGGGCTCTAAATAGTGTCCATTTAGTTTTCAAGGACTGTGTTCACCCAACTTAGGGGCTCATTAGGATGGCGGGCGGACCTGAGTCTGCCCGCCATCCCCGCGGTGTTGGGACCGGCTGCTAGACATGCAGTGGTCCCGCACCGTGAATTAGGATGCGACCGCCACCATGGCCGTCGCATTCTGCAATTTAACATTGCGGCGGGTGCTGCTGACAGCACACGGTGCCTGCCACTTGGTGCAGCGAAATGTAGGGGGGTACCATAGGTACCCCCCAAGTGCACCCCACCTCCCCCAGACACAAGGGGGGCCCGCAACGGGCCCCTGGACGCAATCCCCACCACCCTTTCCATTGCGGCATCGCCGCCATGGTAAGGCCTGTAAACACCCACATCATAATATGGCTGGCGGTGCCTGCTAGGCACCGCCACCATATTAGTGGCCCAGCTCCGCCCGGCCGGCAATCGTAACAATTGTCGACCGGCGGAGAAGCGGCGGACAGACTTTGCGTCCGCCGCGATACCCACCGCCATCATAATATGGCGGGGGTATTTCACATGAGGATGGCGTAACGATCGCCACCGTCAGCCCGGCGGTGGCGATCGTTACGCCATCCTAATGAGCCCCTTAGTCCTTTTGATACAGGCTGAAATTATTGTCGATGTTTCAACCCACTGAAGGAGGTAGTCAGTAGTGCATCAAAGGGAGGGTCTTCTTCAGGACTAATAAAAGGAACACCCAAGTCGTCTTGAGTATAAGTAACGTAGCTTATAAAAAAAAAATATTGAAAATGCGGATGAGACTTTATTAGAAAAAGCCAATAAATGCACAATGCATGAAGTACCCAATGTAGGCACATCCGGGGCAAACAAGGGACGCGCAAAACTGTCGAAGGAGTTCAAAAAGAGTTGCATTTAACTAAACAAATTACTGCCAAACAGATTCCTTTTCTAGATTTCTTAGTTTGGATAAGGCTCACAAAGGAATCATTCCGAATTGCTGAGACTCTATGAACTTTATATTTTGACCAGGCCTTCGTACTAAATAATTTTTAATGCTGTAATAGATTTCTCTTGTTTTTGTTGTATTACACCAATGTTGGCACTGCACGAGCACTTTTTGCATTTATCATGGAGCACCTCTGCTGAAATCATTGTAAACTTTGTTGGTGCATTGTTTTAATAAGTGGTAGTCTATGACTTCATGTGTGTGCCATTAAAATATTTTCTTGCATATGTAATACGTGAATCCGACTGAACCTCTTCTGTGTCATATACACCATTTGCGAGTTTGACAACACTGCTTAAGAAGACAAAGCGCATGCAAAATGTTTTTAGGGTCTGATCTTCTTTAAGATTGATGTCAAATAGAAGGCACAAAATTCAGGGACACAAGCAGGCTGTAGCAAGCCCATATGTTACCAGGAATCCTTACTGCAACCCCAGAAAGCTGAGTAAATTCATTCGTAGATGGTAGATGAATGCTCGAAAGAGGAGCAGTGAGGCCAAACAGTGGAGAAACCACAGCAGATCCTCGAGTACTGAATTCACAGGACCAATGAATGCAGCGGGTCCTGTAAGGGAAGGAGGGCAAGAGGGGATGGGGAACTGGGAGGAGGAAAACAACAAAGTATAAGGGGCACACAAGGCTGAGTGGTGAACTGATACAGAAACAGAAAGCTGAAACAACACTAATTTTACTTTCCTTACCCAAGATGTCCTGGCTTTGACCCAGCAGTCTAACAACTAACAATACCTAACTATTACAGCCTCCATTTTTCTGTTCTCCATAACTTCCACGCCTTACCCTCTGGAACTTAAGCGAAGCCCTAACCCCCCAGTGGGAATTGAGAGATGCCCTAATTCATATCTCCTTGTTATTCAGCTGGCTTTGCTTTTTGTTGACTTATGATATTCTTGGTAATCTAGCGGTATCTGAAATTGCAAAATGTTTTCCCACGTAATTTTAATAAAAATATTTCATACTTAATTAAATATTCATGGGTGGCAGTCTATGTCACGATTTTATGACAGATGTGCTCTTGCACTTTATGATGTGCATTTTATTCGCCGTAATAGTGCTCATTTTTGTGAAAACAACTGTAAGCTTGCAAAGGTTTTATTTTTACTCTACTCTCGTAAACTGTACTTTTTTAGCATGAAATGTTTGTTTCAGGTTTGGTTAAACCTCGCAGACATATATTTTTTATAAATGAAAAAACAATGAAAGATATATGTTAAACATTTCTGATATATAAATCAAATAATATTCCCTATGAACATATGTTTTTTTCTAGAAATCTTGTTCAAGTGACATACTTAGTGCTTATATAATTATTATTTAAATTTTTGGAAATCGAAACATATTTCAGTGACACCTAAATGCATTTCAGTGAATGATTATGCATTACCTGCTTTTAAATATTAGGCTACTGTGTATCAAACCATTTAACATACACTTACAAATCAATGTCATATATAATTTTTTGCTGTTCATTTTTAAAGGATTCATTTTTCGGTGATTTTCAGCCGGGCATCTCTTGTTTAATATTCCCAGGCCCTGGTGGACTCACATCCTGTCTGGTCAGTGAAGTATCTTGCTCATGTCCCTAATGCCCTTGATTTTTCACACCTCACTGAACATGGGCAGCAGTCTTGTGAACTTTGACCCAGTTGTCAAGGTGACGGGGCTTTTATCTTCAAGTAGTTATTTCACTCACATAGTATTTTCTGGCTGGCACGCGCTGCAACACATAAAGACAGGACAATTACCAGTCTGTGTGTGCAGTTATGGGTTGCAGACCTCGCAAAGGCATCTTTATTGAACACAAGCAATTGTTCACAGTGTGGTTGAATGTATTCTGTTCAGAATTTTCAGACTGTTTAGAAGCAAACATAACATCATTAGTGGAAACATTGAGAGCCATGTATTTATATGTGTGTGTGCGTATGTGTATATATATATATATATATATATATATATATATATATATATATTTTCACTGAAAAACAAAAAAAGTTAAAGGGATGTTATAATTAGGTGAAAATGTCAGTTAACACATACAGTTTTAAATGAACAAATGCAATGAAATTTACCAGTTACAGTTAACTCAAGTAACTATAACTTGTGCCCCTGCCACGTACAGTGTTGTCTTTCATGATGCCATTTCAGATCTTGCAGTCTTGTTATCAATGACGTAATAGAACATGTCATGAGTGATGTTATATAAGAGGTAATTAGTAGTGCATGGAGAGGGCCCAAAAGTAATTATAACTCGTATGCGTGTTTATATTTCTGTATTTTTCGTTGTGCTATACAGTCTCAATACATGTGGGCTGAACTTACAGAAAATAAAGTGCCTGCTCACAAAGGCTTCATATTTTACTACCAGGACATAAGTGTGGGTAGTGGGGGATAACAGAAGTCATTTCTATTTTATGTGTCAATGCATCAACCAGCTTGTTTTATTAATGGGTCGATTTTTCACCCCACACACACTAGTGGAGCGCTGGGTGGAAATGTCTCTTGTATACATGGGGAAGACATTGGTAGCCCCTATGGGCACTCTTCAGAATGCTGGACTAATTGTGAGTAGTATTACTAGGAAGTCCCAATTTCATGTTGATTTTCATTTCAAGTATAAACGGATGCTTGACTCTCTGAAGCCCACTTGCGGGCTGTAAAACGCCTTGGGCCTTATTTAGAGCTTGTTGGACTGGGTACTCCATCAAAAATGTGGAAGATGTATGGTCCACCAGATTACAATGCATTTTAGCCTATGGCGCTTGAAATATGGTAGATTGGTCATGCGCCACGTCCTGACAACATACTATGGCCAAAAGTAAAGCTCTTTGCTTTGGACCACAGCTAACAGACTCACATGCTCATATGGTGGTTACCAAGATGGAAAAGAGCTCTTTGGCAACTCTATTTGTGTGGGACCGCTGTGCATTCTTTAGGGTTAGTGAGCAAAGATCTCTCAATAGGAAACTATACAAACATTTAAAGAGTTCACTATTTCTTTTAATTAATACAACTAAATTAAAATAAATTAAACATTTTATTTAATTAAAAATATACTAAACTATGACTGCTTAATGAAAGGCATACCATCCACTACCTTGTAAGATTAACTTTGTATTAAATTGCAAATCCATTTGCATATTGTAATGAATTTGTAAATAATATTTTATAACTAAAATCACTCTCGCATACTAACATTTGTGGTGTGTCATTTGTCGCAATCTTTGGATTTTTTAAACTAATTTGAAATGTAATTTCATTTATATACACACACACACACAAACACAAACACACACACACACACACACATATATATATTTTAAATGAGACTTCATTTAATATATTTAATATTATTTCGTATGGGATGTCAGTGATATAGCCTGCTTCTGTTTGTTTTCTATGGGAGTGTGTAGCAGTACCAGTGGTGTGGTGCTTGACTTACTTCAAGGCTGGGCTGGAGTATATTTAATCCTGTTATGTCACTACTAGGGCTGTCAGATAATTTTAAGTGCATATTATGAATATCAATTTTGTTACTCAATTGTGGGCGTGCTTTGTATTAGCATGTCCCTACATAAACTCCTCCCTAAATTTCCCTTAACTCCACCCATTTTGTAGTAATTATTCTGCATTTCCCCACCACTTGCCTTTGTCCCTTCTACATTTACTATTAAATTTGTACAAAAAAGATAGGAAAGGCAGAGATGGAAATCTCCGACTGTAGGTTTGGGATTGCATTTTGGAGTACATGATGTAGTACTACTCGAGTATTCATTCACATACTCCAAAACGCCTTTTGTGAATTGGGCTCTCTGTATCTGTCACAGTAGATTGCTGCTTTACAGAAGCAAGACGTTTACCCTAACTGGAGTACTTTCCCAGTTGATGGGGGTAGGTGAAGATCTGTTTGTGGCAGGAAACAAATATGCTACACATTTGCATGTAATTTAAACAATGCAAAATAATAATTCCTCCTTTTCAGGAATTTTCTTTCTCGCTTTTCCTGCAAATCTCATGTGACCCTGTTCTCAAATCAAAAAGTTGTTTGGAGCGTAAAAGAATCCAAAACATTTTTCATCTCTTTTTGATTTGTTCTACCTTAAAGTTCCTCAAAATAAGATAAAGGCTTAATAATATGCAGTGCATAATAAAAAAAATTTTTATGAAAAGGTGTGCTTCCAGAGGCTGTGAAGTGTCAAAACAGGGTTATCCCACTACTAATAATAAGTTTAAAAACATAAATATGATCTCCAGAGTAAATGAGGTGTATCTTTCATTATTAAGAGGCGAATATATGCATACATGTTCTGCTGAGTGCTGCACCTTGTATGATTCGCAACTTTTTTACTCTTTCCTTTGGGAGATGGAAATGAAAGTGTTAGTGTAAAGGCATTCTTCGGCTTCCATGCAATAGTAAGGGTCTCATTTAAAGTTTATTGGGCAGCCCGCCGTTTGCCATATTTAGAGATGTCTGTCTTACTGGCAGAAATCTCTCTTCTTCAACTGAGCCACTGCCACCATGCTCCTCTGAAGGCACTAAAGGTTGCTCATAAGCAGACCTGTTTCAGTTGGCTGTAGGTAAAATGAAAGTGGGCGGGCCGCGCGGACACCCCCCTCCGCGCAGCCCAGGGGGCTGCCACCTCCCCGGGGCATAAAATGTAAATAATGCAGGGGGCTGTGCGGACCTCCTGCCCACGGCCCCGGGGACCGCCACCTCCCCAGGGCTTTTCCAAAATAAATGCGGGGGGCTTAGCAGCCCCCCCAGCCCCGAGGACCACCACCTCCCTGGGGCAATTAACATAGTAATGCAGGGGAGCCCGATCGGCCCCCCACAGCCCCAGGGACTGCCACCTTCCCAGGGCAATTACTACAAGAAATGCAGGGGGGCCCGCATGGCCCACCTCACAGCCCCGGGGACCACCACCTCCTCGGGGCTCAAATAATATAATGAGGGGGTTCGTTGCGGACCCCCAGCCCCGGGACCACCACTTCCTCAGGGCTAAATACTCAAAAGAGGGGGGCCCCTCATGGAGCCACGGATGGCCATGGGGACCGCCACCCCATGGGCCGGCTCCTGCAATGTCCCGGGGTGCCCACCCCCGGGACATTGCAATTTGCTATGGATTGGCGGGAGCATTACCGCTCCCGCCAAGCCATAGCAAACTCTGATCCGCTTTCAGCAAGCTAGAGCAGAACAATGCTCCCCTTGCTGAAAGCGGAGCTGAATTGCTTTTGGACAGAGGGAGCAGCATGTTCAGCAGCTCCATCTATCTAAAAGCAATGCTGGCTCTTGCAGGACACGGAGAGCCGGCAGGGACTGCGGGGGCCTTCAGGCTCCCCCCGCTGTCCCCAACAAAAATGGCTGGGTGCCCTGGGTGGGGCAGGGCACCCAGTATAGAGGCCAGGCCCCAGGAGATGGGGTCCTCTGGGTCCCCTCCCTTTTTTTAAATATATATATTTTTTAAAGGGGCAGGTCCCGGGGTCCTCGGGCCAAAATCGGCCTAGGAAAGGGGGGCTACACAGCCCCCTTCCCTAAAAATAGAAAAAAATACTTTAAAAAAAAAGCCTGGCAACTCGCCGGATGCCCCTCCCCTTTCACCACCACTCTGCAAATGCGCCTCCTAAAATGCTGCTGGTTGGGGGATGAAGTCCCCTTGCCCCCAGTGGGTCCTTGGGGCCGAACAACCCCTCCTGTTCCCTTCAGTAAGTCCCATATAGCGGGATTGCTAAAAGGTTGTGTGAAGCCCCGCCCACTTTCTCCACCACTCTGCAAACCCGCCTCCTGGCGCACTACTGGTTGGGGAATGAATTCCAGTTTACTCCTGAGAGCGGCAGTACTAAAGTGGACATCTTCCCACAACCAGTAGTGCTCCGAGAGTGCAGAGTGGTGGAGAAAGGGGTTTTGGCCTCCGACAACCTCTTAGCAATCCAGCTGTGTGGGACTTACTGGAGGTAACAGGAGGGGTAGTTGGCCCCCAAGGAATGTCATGAGCCCAGGGGACTTCATCTCCCAACTAGTAGTGAGCCAGGAGGCGTGTTTGGAGAGTGGTGGAGAAAGGGGGCTTGGCCACTGAAAACCTCTCAACAATTCCGCTGTGAGGGACTTACTGGAGGGGTAGCTGGCCCCAAAGGCCCTCAAGGGCCAAGGGGACTTAATCCCCCAACTAGTAGTGCAAAGGTGGTGCGTTTGCAGATTGATGGAGAATTGGGGGAAAATGGCCTCCGACAACCTCTCAGCAGTCCTGCTGTGTGGGACTTACTAGAGGTAATAGGAGGGGTAGTTGGCCCCTAAGGATGTCCTTGGGATCAACTACCCCTCCTGTTACCTCCAGTAATTCCCACACAGCGGGATTGCTAAGCGGTCTTCGGAGGCCACTCCCCTTTCTCCACCACTCTGCAAACGTGGCTCCTGGTGCACTACTGGTTAGGGGATCAGGTTCACTTCACTCCTGAGGGACCTTGGGGGCCAAGAAGCCCTCCTGGTACCTCCTGTACCTCCCATTGATGAGGCCCTTTGTCATCTCTTGCTTATGAATAACGTTTCTACAGTGTCTGCTGAATAGCTGTAGTTTTCTTTCGTAAGGAGCCAATGTATTTTCAATAGCATATCTAATCCCATCGGTCTCAGAGAATATTAAAAAAATTATAAAAATAGCCACATAGTAATGGCACAGCGGCCTTTAATTACATAATAATCTTCATAACTTGGATTTAATTGCCACATAAATTGCCTTTTTAAACATGATCTAATCAACATCAGAACATGGTGGTCCTCAACTGCCACATAATGATTGTGGCCATGTGTGTATCATACCTGTTCTGCGTGTGAGGGAAACATGCACTGCTGATGTCCATGCGGTACCTTTGTGTCCATCTGAAGCTCACCGAAATCGTTGACTATAAAAAGCCTAAACGATTTGCTTTGCCAATGCCTGCTTCTTTTCCGGAAGAGTTACGAGTCTTGTTGTGATGCAGAACTTCCCTCAGATTGTAGTTCTTCCGATAAGTGTTGTAAAGATCCTGTCATTTCTATTTGATGGCTTCTGTTTTTCTCAGTTGAAGGGAAACGTTTTCAATTTATTTCTAATAAGGCTTCATTTGATATTCTCCAGACAGACAATTAGCATCCAAACACCACAGGAACATCATTTCTCACGTTTCCGTTCTCCAGTGCTCATTTAGGATGTGATTTCATTAAAAAAAAGTTTGTGCGAACTTTGGGTGAGTTTTTCCGCATAAATAATGACTGCATTTTGCATCTCTAGCTCACTGTAGGATGTGCCACCGCGGCTCTTTTGCAGCCTAGCCTGCATCCTGCCAACAAAGCGAGTCATTACCTTGTATTTGACAATGTTAATTGGACTTGGCAACACATGATGTGCTCTCATTCATTGTTAGTGTTTGGTTGTCTTAAATTGAAGGCAGGATAAGCATTGGCAAAGCAAATGGGTCTGGCTTTTATGTGCTAACACATGTTCAACTGTGCACAGACTATTCACGGATTATCACTGTGCAACATGCAGCATTGCACCACACGCTTGGGGGTTAAATACTAGGGTATAGACACAGAAGGCACAGTAAGAGTCTGATGGTACAGAGACAACGTGGCAGTGCTCCTTTATGCATACCTTTGTTTACATATGTTAGCCCATGAAAGCCAGACCTATTGGCGTTGCCAGTGCTTGTTTGTAGTCCTCAGTGAGATGGCCTATGGATAAAGGGTATTCCCAGATGCAGGCCTTGTATTCACTGTTCCATAGGACTTGAGCTGCTTCTCAATGATGAGGCCTAACAAGGCAGAAGCTGGTCTGGGGTTGGTTGTGTTCCTCTTCAGAGCGTGCACCCCTTATCAGGTTACATTCAGTAAAATACATTGATGTGCTCTACAGGAGCAGGAACAAGAGTATGGACTGTAATGTGGTCATTGCATGTGGCAGAGATTCATTTAAGCATTTCACTCAACTTTCTTTTGCTTTTCCTAATGGTTATATCTGTGGTCACTACTGCTGTCCCTGCCTCACTGGCAGCTGTTACAGTTGTTGTCCCTGCTGTGACGGCAGCTCTTGATGCTGTTCTGTTTCCTGCAGGTGTGGTGCATTTTGTAGCCTTTGTTCCTGCTGAGGTTACAATTGTGGTAAATGCTGTTGTCCTGGCCTTGCTGGGTGGCGTTGTTGCTGTTGTTGACCCTGCTATGTTACAGCTGTGGTTGCTGCTCTGGTCTCTGCTGGTATAGACGCTATTGTCACTTTTGTGCTGGAAGTTGTTGCTGCTGCTGTGATCCCTGCAAGTGAAGCAACTTTGTAATTTATGTGATATGTGCCATTTTCGCTCTCCTAAAACAGCATTTTACACTCAATTTGGCTAAAAAGGATTCTTCCCACAGCAAAGATGTCCCTTTTTCACAATCAGTCTAGCTGGTTCCCTCCTTACCTCTCAGCACATGGACCACCGGATCCCAGAGAGCAGCATCCCTATGACTCTGCTCCTGCTAAGAAGCAAAGGACAGCAATTACAGCATGGCAGAGGGGCTTGGCTAGGACATGCAGCCTTCTACAAAGCACCCACATTAATAAATAGATGTCTACCCACTTATGACGGATGATATATTAAATCAATCTTTTTAGCATTTAAGCCTGCACGGCTCAGGTTTGCATCAATTACTTAATTTGTCGGTTAACCAAATGAGCTTACACGCATAAAGCACAGCAGATTATGTTAAAGAAATAAGAAACTAGGACATCCCATTTGGAGTCTGTGAGGGGAGCTGAAGAAGCATCTGTGACCTGGTGCTGTATCATTTGGAAGTGTCCTCTGGCAAGGATCAGTGAACACACTAGTTATGATCTGCAAAAGAGGATTTAGCATAGTGTATGATTTGTTTACAATATATTCTTACCTTTTCGAATTTTAAATAAAAGCACATTTTAAGAAACATGCACTTTAATGCAAATTATTTAAATCAAATGATCGCAAAACAGATGATTAAAAGTATTTGGAATAAAAACATATGAGCTATTAACATAGATTCAGCAGTTAGAAGCTGTGCAGGTGTCAGCTGGGAAGCAAGGGTCCTGATGTAGCAAAGGGGTTTACCCATTCTGTGTCTTCGGTGAAGTATCTTGATACATAAGGGTGAACATTCCCTTCATGTGATGAAAATGACCAAAATGACAGCCACATTACAAGTTGGGTGATCGGACTGCCATGGGACCACCGCAGCTGCCAGGGATCAGAGATCCCAGTTGGTGTTGCGGTGGTCTTGAGCCTGCAATATGCTTAGAGGTGCCGCTGCAGCGGAGAGGAAACAAAGCCTATTGCCTCCGGGCCAAGGGGTGCATGCAGGGGGGCACATGTTGTGCCCCCCCGTGTGCATGCACCCCAGTTCCTGCACGGCATGAACTGCAGAGCTCATGCCGTGCAGGAACTGCCTTTGACGCTCCCGTTGCGGTCCCTTTTGCAGAAGCACTGCTGTGGGACCGCCAGAGAAACGCCTGCTGGACACGAAAAAACGTGTAATCTGGCAGGCGGTGCTCACACAGTTTTGGCAGTGTGGGAGCGGGGCAGCGATGTGGCGGCCCCGCTCCCACACCGCCAAAGATGTAATCGTGCCCTTAGTTATGTTCTTTGGAATGTAGATTCCTACTCTGGCTGGGGCTGGGGCACTGTATGAGAAAAAACTGACAGCGCTTTTTCATTAGGTACCTGTGCAAAGGATGCCTCCCTTTCCTAAAGGCGTTATTCCATCATATAGGTTCTCTGTCTTTCATTGTCTCCATTACTTTCTTTAGCAAGCATTGGCATAGCCAATAGGTCTCGCTTTTGGGACCTTATAAGTATTTAGTTATGCAGCACAATATCATTGGTGCAACAACATAAACTAAATACTTATAAGGTCCCAAAGGCGAGACCTATTGGCTATGCTTGTTTAAATGGGTCTTCACACAGGTATCTGGGAACCCATGTAGTAATCAACTAGTAGGATGATTTCTTATTCCTGGGCTCCAGAGATTCAGAAAGTTGCGCCAATGCATTATCAGCCATCACAAAGCTTATGGGTGAGTTTAGGGTACCACTGGCACATAAAAAAAACTGCAGACCCGGCCACAACTCTAATATTCCTGGGGACTGAGGTGGTTTCCAAGAAAGGGGCATGCAGGCTACAGATTGAGAAAGTGCGAGTTTGTAGGTCTTCATTGGATTCTGGTCTTAAGGCACACATGGTCACATTGCAGCAGCTTCAGGTACTAAGGGGCAAACTCGATTTCGCTCGCCAGATCATTCCAATGGGACGCCCCTTCTAAAGATCCATCGCAAACACCATGTCAGAGCTCAGAGAAAAACAACACAGAACACGCCTATCAGAAAACCTAAGGAATGACATGAGGCTCTGACTTTCATTGCTGGAGAATTTCAATGGGCCCATAATGTGGTCTGACCCTTTACAGTCAAACCAGAAGTTTGGGCTTTTCACTTAGAAAGCAGGAAGTAAGTCAAGGCTTTCACTGCTTACAAGCGAGGGGCCGAGGGTACCTCAGCCCAAGGCTCTTCCAGCAAAGAGTCATGTCCATGTGCTCGGGGGTTATGCAAGTACACACCTACATAAGAAACACAGACCCAATGGACAAAGGCCTGCAGGTTAAATATCACACACGCGCATCCAGAAGTACAGCCTAATAAAAAGAACCCGAAATAAACACACTCAAATCAACCACACACAGCCAGAAGTACAGATTTTCGCATCAGATGTAGAGTTTAATCAGCTCGGTACACCACTATCCGACTGGCATGACTAAAGATACAAGTATTGCCACATTTGGGTTATACATTGTATTTCTCTGCGCTATCATACACCCAAAAGCATAGGGTCACCTCTCACACCCAATCACGTGACTTCCAACTTCCGCACGCAGAGATCTCAGACGCAGGACCAGATGCCCAGAATGTCATCACTCAGGTGACACCAGGGACTGCACATACATGTTAGGGATAGGGGAGATGAGATACTCTGATGTAGGGGTGTGCAGCACACTGCTACCCCATCGGAGCTCTGGACAGGAGCAGACTGGTTCAGTGCACCAGGGCCAGCTAATAGACGTATAGGGCATTGTTTGGAGATGCTCTTTCTTTCCTTGCCTTTAAGGGCACGGAAACAGATTCAAAGCGGTAGAACCGCATAGAAGCGCACAAGCCACAATGGGGGCAAGAGTTAAACTATATCAACAGTTCAACAAAAACAAGGCATATCCAGAACACGGAGAAAGCGAAATGAAATGCCCCCTCCCTTATACGTCCCTTCCAGCTATACCCTCTGCTCGCCTTCTCAGGTCCCACGTGTGATGGAAGAGGACAGTCCCTTTAAACCACCTTCTTATTAGGGAATACAGTTTTCGAATTTCGAAAACGTATAAAAATACCACAAATAAAACGTCAGCAGTTAAAAGCTAGTAATTGGGGGGGAAATGAAATAACTGTTTACATGTAGGAAACCATCATCATTGCCTTCGCAGTTCGCTCTGCGTTAAATCGCAGAGGTTTCTTCATTTCCATTTCTTCCACAAACGTACATTGCCAAACACCCGGAGATATACGTATATAGATGATACGACACCAACACGAGTTTTACATTTAAATAATTGGCCAAAAGAACGATTAACAGATCCTTTAAATGTGCTGGCAATCTTTTGATAAGACCACTTACGGATAAAGGGCGACGCATGGGTTGGGAGCAAGGGGTGGATACAAAACAAGAGTTTATAAAACCCAAACGGCTTTTGCAGAGATCGTGGCTGTTGCTCTTCCCGAGGTAAGGTTTTGTGTGTAGGGGGGCAAGGGGTAGCAATGAAGCCACAGGGTGCTTTGGGGCACGGCAACATGATGGGTGTTGGGGGTAGAACTGACCAGCCCCGGACACTGCTCCACGTACGCATAGGGGCTCCCCTGCCACATAATTCACTCCCTAATGCCAGTGCCCAGCATTGCCCTTCTAGCAACACGCCCAGAGAGTCAGTGGCGTGCAAGAGACGCGTGGGCCCGAATGCATGCATGGAAGTGGGCCCTGGTTACCCCTGCCGCGTGGTTAAAACACCTATAATGGGTGTGCAAAGGCCCCTCAGTGGTTGGGGCCAGGGGCCAATACATCTGCTGCACAACCAGCCGCTGTTCCTAAGTATTACTACCATAGAGCTGCACTCCTTGTACATATACTGAGAAAATCAGGGCCAATGGGGATTCCGGAGCATCAAGTGGCCCGGAGGAGGGGCCACGTGTGTGTGTGTGTGTGTGGGGGGTGGGGTTACTGTCTATTTTCCAGCACCCTCAAGCCCAGGGGACCTTAACCCTAAAGGTGAGGAATTTACATCAACTGCACCTTGGGGTGCCGCCTCCTTATGGGTTAGAGTCTCCAGCCATATTGTTGAGAGCACTACATAATATTCCCTGAAGTGGTAGATGAAAGCCCGAGGTGGGGCTCCTTCTGACCCTTGCCCTGAGGAGCTAACGAAGTAGCAAGGGCAGGCTCTCCCCGGGAAAGGGACCAAGAGGGAGAAAACCGGAGGCCAGAAAGAGGACAACAGAAAGCGATAGGGACGCGGGTAGAGGAGGTGGGCAGTGAGGTAGAGCAACATGGAAAAAAAAAGGCAGCCGGGCAGGGAAGGAGGCACGGGGATCACAGAAGGCTGTGGAGGTGGAGAGCGAAGATAGAGGCACAATGAAGCGAAAGGGGAGCAGGAACAAATGCCAGGGGAGAGAAAGGGGAAGCGAGAGAATGAGAAAGGGAACAGCAAGGAGTACTGAGGCAGCATGGAGCAGAGGTCGGTACAGTGAAAGGATCTAAGAATCAGCAAGGGAAGCAGGCAGGCGTGGGGAAGGGTAGAGGAAAGGACAGGGAGCACAAAAGTAAAGAAATAGATGTTATTTTCTATTTCTTTACTTTTGTAGCAATCGCGCACCGGCGCTTTACTTTTAAAATTAAAGGTAAAGCGCCGGTGTCACGATTGCTGCAAAAGTAAAGAAATAGAAAAACATCTATTTCTTTACTTTTACATCAGCGGCACCCGCGCTTTACTTTTAATTTTAAAGTAAGCGCGGGTGCCGCGATTATGCGAAAGTGAAACGAACAAAAAAAAAAATTGACCCGGCCGCGAAAGATAAACAAAACTAGCACGCGAGTGGTGCGCGCGCGCTTGCGAGCAGCAGGCGTGACCACACGCTCGTGCATCGTGCCTGAAACGTGCCCGTAAAAAAAAAAATTGACCCGGCCGCGAAAGATAAACAAAACTAGCACGCGAGTGGTGCGCGTGCGCTTGCGAGCAGCAGGCGTGACCACACGCTCGTGCATCGTGCCTGAAACGTGCCCGTAACCGCACAGAAAAGGCCATTGTGCACGAGCGTGTGATCAGCTTTGAAAACCCCACTACATAAAGTCTTCGCCAGAAGCAGCGCTTACGCGCTACTCTAGGCTCGACCTAAAAAGCAGCAGGCTGCACTAGAGGCCATTGTCAAACCCAAATCTGTATAAAAAGAAGGCAAAGAGTCCTGGAGGGCTTCAAGTTGGTGATGTGAAAACACATGGTCCTTCAGGGACATTTTGTGGGAAAAGAATATTCTGTGACTGGAGGGTTAGGGTTTGCTTGTGACTATGTTGAGTGATAGTTGCCAGTTTAATAGAAGAACATTAACAGTCTTTTGCCATCTGTCAGCTTGCTAATCAATGATTTTAGGTAATGGGTAGAGACAATCCATATATGTGGTGCAACTTTATTTTCCCTCCAGCGTTTTGAACATTTTGCTACTTTTACACAGATTTTTGACATTTTGGAAATTATCCACTGAATTTCTGTTTCTGCTTCATCATTTTGGCAGAAAGAAAGTGTGTAAAAACAACATAACAATGACTAAGGTCAATGAGATATAGCCACAATAGTATCTGTTAATTCAAGCTGGCAACGTTTCAGGCAGCGGTTGGCCTGAGCAAAGTGAATGAGCCTAGTGTTTTTATGCAGAGAAGTCACCCAGCCGGTGAAATAAGGTTATTGCAGTTTGATATACTGTTCTCTGTATTTTTGGCATTGCTTTAAGAAACATTAATATGATTTTTCAGTCCTTTCTACATATTTTACATCTTTCCAGCAAAATTACAGAAATATTTCAGGATATTTTCACATATTTGTCCGCAGGTGTGGAAGGCTTGTAGTTAAGGTTCTGCACTTAGAAATTTGGATGACAATGTTGGTAAGCCTCAGCCAGTGAACACGTACACATGGGTGTAGCTGGCATTGTTGTAGCAGGTGCAGTGGCACTGGGGTCCATTGAACCGTGATATTTGGTGTATTTTACTCAGGGTCGTAGCTTGGTCAGTAGGATTGGGGGGTTGTAAGCTTCAGATTTCCCAACAATCACACTGGCAAATCCTATTAAAATACATAAAGAGTTTCTGTCAGTGTGTGCATATACAAAGTCCAGGGTGAAATCTGAAAAATACCTCACCATACCCGACTGAAAGCACTTGTACCCAACTATTTACTACAGAATACATTTTTAGGGGGGTGTAAGACTTCCCTGAAGCCATGTCCCTGATTTTACTACCCTAGCAGTCGTCCAATTGGGCCATTTTTCTTACTTGCACCAGGGCCCATGGCATCCTCACATTGCTACTGCATGTACATACGCAGGAGGGGTGGGGAGGGAGGAAGGATGAACCCTGAGTAATATCACAGGCTGCCGGTGTCAGAGAAGAAGCGGCCAATGCTTTTTTGTGCTGGGTCAGGAGAAAAGAGTGTATCATCCTTTAGATAGTAGCAAAGGCTGCTAAAATGTCTACTATAATTAAAACCACTGCAAAATCAATGCCATCAGGGCCGTACTGGGAACCCAAAGCAATGCCCTCTACGCTGGAATCAACAAAAAACTCCTCTGCAAACTCCACACCATCCAGAATGCTGCAGCTAGACTTATCCTCGACATACAACGGCACAACCACATCACCCAACACCTCCGTGATCTCCACTGGCTCCCTGTCGAGAGACGCCACAACACAGGACCCCAATACCTCAACGACTGCATCTACTTCCATGCCCCCAAGAAAAACCTCAGCTCAGCCGACCTCTCCCTAGCCACCATCCCACGCTTCTACAGGACCAGAGCCAGTGACAGGTCCTTCTCCTACCTCACAGCCAAGACCTGGAACGAACTCCCCCTCCACCTCCGGCGGAGCCCGACACTGCACCAATTCAGGAAGGACTTCAGTCAAAACCTGGCTCTTCGAATGACCAAAACAGAGCTGCTCACACCCACCCCCAGCGCCTTGAGACACTCAAGTGTGAGTAGTGTGCTTCATAAATCCCTGATTGATTGTTTGATTGATTGAAAGCAGCCCTGACTGGATTTTGTCAAACCACCCCTCCGGGGGGGGGGAGGTGGGGGGTTGAAGTGTAAAGCACTGCTGCATTTGTTACTGGTGGCCAATATTGCCGCACTGCTGCAAGATTGACCCCCAGTAACAAAACCAGCTCCCATCGCTACAAAACCAGCCCCCACCCTTCCAGCTTCCACGTGAAATGCCCAATGCCCTCTATGGCCCGTCTGGCCCTGCATGTCTTTAATGCCCCAGATGCGATGCTCTAAGGTTTAATCTGTCATCACATTGTGCCCAACCAAATTGTTGCTTGTTCTCAATGAACTCCTATATCATCCAACCCCATCATCATGTTTTCCATGAGAAGAAGCTGAGAGCTGGCTCTGTTGGGTAGCCTGAGATTTATTTGGGTTTCTTCAATAGCTGGTTGACCGCTGGATTTTCAGGGCATCAGGATCTTTCTCTTTAGAGAAAGATTCAGTGAAGACCAAATCAGTGAAGGGTGCTGGTTCTTCTGCTAGGGGTATGAAAATATTCAGTAGTCAAGGTACTGACGACGGAGGAAACCATTCATACTGCTTACGTGAGTTACCAGAGATAGAATTCTGAAATGTTAGTAGGAAAGGACAAGCTGGTGTGGTGGTTGCTAAGCCAGGGTATAGGGTTTGAGTAAGGTTTTTACAAACATTGTTCTAAATCAGAAAACATTGTTAAACAAATATTGAGCTGTATTGCTAAGCTTCTGGGACTGTCTTATAGTGGGCTGCATTTTACAGGCACTTGTAAGGTTTCTAACCATTTTAAATCATTGTGTGGTTAGTTGGTTGCCTCTTTCACTAGTTGGAAGTAATATAGACTGTCATGTACTTCTGCATTTTTACACTGTCTATGCGAAAGCCATGTACTAATGGATCTTGGAAGGACTTTTATTTTGTCCATTTCTTTTTCAGGTGTCTGAATGATTCACTTCACCAAGCGAGGTCCTTACAAAATCTTTCGGGTATGATTCACACTGCGGTTTGTGCTTGTGAATCTAGTATTGCCTGGTTTCCACACATGGTAACCCAACAGATGTAAATCCAATTGTTCCTGCATAATTGTATGCCTTGGCTGTGTACAATTATGCAGTAGTCTATTCCTTGCAAGGTGTGGGTATTGGGCGGATCAAAGAGTTGTTTACTCTGTCAGTTTGTTAACGTCCACACACCTCTGAGCTTATAGACATTTATAAAACCCTCTTTGACCCTTTTCCCACCCTTGACATACTCAGAGATTTGCTCCTGCAAAGAGACGGCGTAAATACTCTTCTACGATGGGAGAGGAAGTGTAACGCCCCAAACTTGGTGGGTCTGTGGGGAACTTGGTTTCTCCATTTGGAAAAGTGTTTCACCATGGAGTCTAACCAATTAACCAATTAAAACAATGAACAATTTCACATCAATTTTCTACTATGAAAAAGTGCACCATATAAAAAATAAAGAAATATATATATATATATATATATCCTCCAACACTTCCAGCATAGACAATCATCCAGCCAGACTCCAACGACGCCGTTTCAGTGTAAAAATAAGCTTTTTATTTGGCAAATATCAGGGCTGTAACGCGTTTCGGCAGGATCCCCTGCCTTGTTCACACAGCGAGCTGATTTACTACAATGACTAATAAAGTAATTCAAAGTACGATCAATCACATGACCTGGTGGACATAGAAGACATACTAACAAGGTATGTAGGCTATGGTACATGTACTTCGAAATTCCTTGTTATACTTTTTGTTGTTATATTTGTTATGTATATTTTTGTATTTTATTTTGTGCACCAATGATAACTTGAAACAAATCATTTACCATTTATAAATATACACTTAGTTTCCATTTTTTTACTTTTCTATTTTGTTGTATTTTTTACATTTTCGTTTTTAAATGCATCAGTGTAACCAAGTGTAATCCTTAACAAAATGAAATTAAAAAGTGCCTATCCACACAAGTCTCATGTATGTCGATCAATCTTTAGGTCTCACAATGTTATCTATATCCAAATCTGCAATGCTTAAATTTACGAGTATGAACTACACTTGCCACGTTTCCTTACCACAAATTTTGCAAGTAGTCAGATAGATAGTGACGTAAAGCAGCACCAACATTGGCTAATGCTATACAATTATATCCAGGCTGCGTTCTGCGTAGACAATGCCAATCGCTCTCTCCACTGCGTGGAGGACCTGATTATTACTGGGGAGCAGTGTTAATACAATGCGAAGTTCTCTTATTCCATTTGACAATGGAGTTCTTATGGGCCTTTATATTTAAAGTGCGTGTGCTTCCGTGCAATTCGCAAGATAAAGTGCAAGTGCTTTGGCAATGACCACAATGAGAGTACACAAAGACCAACCTATTCTAGCATAATACTATTTCCATAAGTGGTGATAACGTGTGAAATCAAAAATGCCAATGTTTCCATGCAACTTCGCAGATTAAAGTGCAAATTCGTAAATTCAAAGTGCAAATAGCAAAATAAAGTGCAAGTGCTTTTGTAATGACCTAAATGACCATGTACAAAGACCACCCATCTCCTGCATACCTGTTTATACAGGTGGTGGTCACATATAAGAGGGTCAAGACTGATTTGCATATGGCTGGGTTCAAACTGGAATGGCATGGTGAGCAAAAAAACGATGGATTTAGGCCCAGATCTCTGTACTGGGGTGAATGTAAGACATTGTTCTGCATTTTGTCCATCAATTGTTCTTTTTGTATAAGATCTAAAGTGCCAATGCTTCCAGGCAACTTCGCAGAATAAAATACAGTATATGAGACCAGAAGAGTACTTCTAAAAAACAATGATAAAATGCAAGTGCTATTTTAACTAATTGTATAACACTAAAAACCTCTCGGATATATTGTTCATTTGAGTCAGGCGGTGGGGTCGTCACACAGATATTGACATTGTGCAAATTACTTCAGACTAACTACATCATGTTTAGCTGGCAACAGTGCAGAGTAAAACATAGTTCTAAAATCTTTGTTAAAATTTGTGTTTGCATTATCTACTTGTAAAAGATTTTTGGTTGCCTACATCAAGAATTTCACATACAGAGACTTTTCCACCACTGTGATTAATTAAAAGACATTAAAACAACAGATTCATGGTTTAAGCAGATTTTGTATAAGTCATAAACATCTCATTTCGTTTGTATTTCGGTTCTTTAACATTTGATGTGCCATCATTATCTAGTACTCATTCAAGATGGACATGTAGGTCTTTGTCAGAGTTTAGGCCTCTAGGTGTTTTGCAATCAAACATCAAATTGTAGAGTGATTCTAGCTGCCTAAGCTTGCCTTCACGGTTTCCACCTCTTTTACTTTTAGGGATAGAGTCTACTACAAAGTATGTCAAATCTTCTATCTTCCTGCATGGACCTCATTAATGTGATGGGCTACAGGATATGTTTTGTCATTGTTTTTCACTGCTCATAAATGTTGCAGAACCCTCACATGGACCATGTGAATCGTACTACCAACATAGGGGCCGATTCCGATTCGGGCCAGAAATCTCTCCGACCGAGCCGGACCCGGAGAGATTTCCGACCGAATCGGACCCGTGCAGCCCGACCGAACGAGTACGATGCGCACGTATGCCATCGGACTCGAGTCGGTCGGACTCCCATTGAAGTCAATGGGAGCCTGTCGTACAACGCGTACGCAGGCTCCCATTGACTCAATGGGTGCGAGGCGGACAAGGGCGCCCCCTACAGCGTGTACGCGGCGAAGCGACTCGCGCCGTACACGCACAGGTAGGGGGGACCCATGGGTCCCCCCTGTGTGCGACTCGCGCGGGTATGCGTACAGGGGGGTCCGACACGGACCCCCAAAGTACGGCTCCGACTGCTCTTTGGAGCCGGAGTGCGCGGCTCGGTCGGACTGCTCGCGGCGCGCATCGTACTTACCCGGCCGGGGAACGTCTCCATTGCGCGGTGCGAGTCGAGTCCGAGCGAGTCGGTCGGTGCGGTTAGACCCAGGAACGAGTCGGTCGGAGCGGTCGGGACGCCCGGACGAGTCGGTCGGCGATTTCGCATCGTACTTGCTCGCCCGGACGCGCGTACGAATCGGTCGGGCATTAGGGCTCCGAATCGGATCCGGTTAAGCCGAATCCGATTCGGAGCCCTACCGGCCGAGATCGGAATCGGCCCCATAGTATTTGGGGCAAGTGCATTGGAGAGCATAAATAACATAATCACTTTTACAGTTATAAAAACGAGGAATCTTCCATGGTTTGTTAAAAAATGGCAATGAGATTTTTTTTTTGTTAACTCCATGCTTACACGCCTTGCACTTGAAACATTTATAAAACCCTGGGTTGGCCCTCAGCCAAATCGCTGTCTCATTTATTTCCGGGCTATTTCTCACCAGTTGTTGCCTCATCGATGTAGCTCGTCTGAAGGTGATGAGTGGTTTCCGCGGGACCAGGGCACCCAGCCCTGGATCACCTTTAACCAGGTGCCAATGCCTACTCATGCAGTCTTTCACTCTGACATGGTAGGCATTGTACCCGGTTATCATCCTCACTTCCTGTGATGTATTTTTCTCTGTTCCCCTCTCTTTCTTAAACAGAATATCCTTTCTCGGTATCCCATCTACTTTCTCCAATGCCTGTTCTAATATCTTCTGGCTGTAGCCTCTATCTTTAAATCTTTTTATCATTTCTGTTTGTGCTTGTTCTAAAGAGCTTGCCTCGCTACAATTCCTCTTCATATGTAGCAACTCTGCGTATGGGATACTCTGTTTAAGTTTTTGCGGATGAAAACTACTCGAGTGGAGGATAGAGTTTCCCGCAGTTGGTTTTCTAAAAGTGCGTGTGTGTAATGTGCCTTCTTTAATAAAAACCTGTAGATCTAAAAAGTTTACTTGGAATTCACTGATTGTACTGGTAAAAGTTAGATTTAGTTCATTAGTGTTCAAAGCTCTTATAAAATCTCTCGCCTTTTCAGTTGACCCACTCCATACAATAAATAAGTCATCAATAAAATGACACCAGACTTTGATGTTGTCCTGCCATTCTGACTGGAAGTTGACCCTGAGCACCTGCTCCCGCCACCAGCCCATGTGTAAGTTCGAATAGCTGGAGGCGAAGCAGGTGCCCATGGCTGTCCCCCGTAGCTGCCTGTAAGTGTCATTTCCATACAGGCAAAAGTTGTTTTCCAAGCAGAGTTCCGCCAATTTTACCAGCATTTCTGAATGCTGATACACATTAATTGGCCTGGATCCCAAAAAATGTCTAAGTGCTTTGAGGCCATCTTGATGAGCAATACTCATGTACAACGAGGCCACATCTAGTGTAATCAAAAGATCTGTCTCTTCCCAGTGGATTTCATGCAGTTTTCTTAGAAAATCCCCTGTGTCCTGTATGTAGGACGGTAATACCTGGACCAGATCTTGCAAAAAATAGTCTATATATCTAGAAGTGGTCTCGAAAAGACTTCCAATCGCCGAGATTTTCGGTCTACCTGGGGGGGATACCATATCCTTGTGTACCTTCGGGATAAGGTACAACATGGGTGTAACAGGATTGTTAACTTTGAGATATTGATATTCTCCTTCTGTTACAAGCCCCATCCCCCTCCATCTCGACAGTTCCTTGTGGTATTTGTTCTTCACCTCAATGAGATTGCTCTGCGGTACATGTTGGTAGCATTCATTGTCTCTTAGTTGCAGTTTGGCTTCGTCATTGATTTTTCAAGGGGCCAAAGGACCAAATTACCCCCTTTGTCTCATTGCCTTATAACTATGTCAGTTCTTTCCTTTATCTTATCCATGATTTTGTTGTAGTCTCTTTCTTTATCTGAAATGTTCCTTCCGTACTGTTTGTTAGATTCTATTGAGATTTCTTTCAGATCTTTGATGACTCTCTCCGAGAATAGGTCAATTGCATCTTTGGGTAGTAGCGGTACAAAGGTAGATCTCTTTTTTATATTTGTTATACTGGTTCCGTATATATCTAAGCCCAATCTGTCCACAGTGTCTTTACACAATACTTCCATATTGGGATCTTCATTTGCCACTTCCAAAGCCTCCAAATCCCTCAGAAGGTTTAAATCGTCTATCACCAAGTTACTCCGATTTTCATGACCAATATTCACTGGGCTATGACTTTTACTCTGTTTGTTCCTATTTCCAAAGTATTTTTTGAGTTTTAATTTCCGTATATACTTGTAGAAATCGATTCGGGTTTGGGCATAATTAAAATTAGTCCGTATACAATAGGAGAGACCTAAAGCTAATGTAGTGGTCTCTGCCTCACTAAGTACCATATCCGTTAAATTCATTACAGTAGCAGATGGTTTCTTTACCTGCTCAGTTTATAGATTTTTGCCCTGGCTGGCTGTTGTTTTCTTGTGATCCTTCATCTTCAAGTATATATATATATATATATATATATATATATATATATATATATATATATATATATATATATATATATATATATATATATATATATATATATATATATATATATATATATATATATATAATATGCAAAAGAAGCAGAGAACTCTGGGTAGTTCTCAAGTTTAGGTGGAAAGCAGCTCCTGTATAGAGCACTCTCAACACCAGCGACACTCTAAATCTGCTCACCTAAAATGTCTGCTTTTCTATCAAAGTCCTTAAGCATAGGATAAGCACAGTGCCATCCATGCCGAGATAGAAAAGGACAAAGTCTTTTGACATTTCTACAGCAAAGTCTTTAAGCATAGGACTAGCACAGTGCTGTCCATGCCGAGCTGTAAAATGACAAAAGCCATTTACCACTCCAGGCACAATATTACAGCTTTGAATTGGTAAAATACCATCCAAGCCAGCCTGAAATGAGTAAAAGCAACCCCTGACACAGTGTTTCGCTCTAATTAGAGCTCTTCAGAGAGGTATAGCTTTGTCCAGACACAAGGGAGCACCCAGTATATGTCAAAAGAATACCCTTTCAGGCATAGAGTGACGCATAAATTATGCAAAAAGAAGCAGAGAACTCTGGGTAGTTCTCAAGTTTAGGTGGAAAGCAGCTCCTGTATAGAGCACTCTCAACACCAGCGACACTCTAAATCTGCTCACCTCAAATGTCTGCTTTTCTATCAAAGTCCTTAAGCATAGGATTAGCACAGTGCCATCCATGCCGAGATAGAAAGGGACAACGTCTTTTGACATTTCTACAGCAAAGTCTTTAAGCATAGGACTAGCACAGTGCTGTCCATGCCGAGCTGTAGAATGACAAAAGCCATTTACCACTCCAGGCACAATATTACAGCTTTGAATTGGTAAAATACCATCCAAGCCAGCCTGAAATGAGTAAAAGCAACCCCTGACACAGTGTTTCGCTCTAATTAGAGCTCTTCAGAGAGGTATAGCTTTGTCCAGACACAAGGGAGCACTTGAGAACTACCCAGAGTTCTCTGCTTCTTTTTTTGCATAATTTATGCGTCACTCTATGCCTGAAAGGGTATTCTTTTGACATATACTGGGTGCTCCCTTGTGTCTGGACAAAGCTATACCTCTCTGAAGAGCTCTAATTAGAGCAAAACACTGTGTCAGGGGTTGCTTTTACTCATTTCAGGCTGGCTTGGATGGTATTTTACCAATTCAAAGCTGTAATATTGTGCCTGGAGTGGTAAATGGCTTTTGTCATTTTACAGCTCGGCATGGACAGCACTGTGCTAGTCCTATGCTTAAAGACTTTGCTGTAGAAATGTCAAAAGACTTTGTCCCTTTCTATCTCGGCGTGGATGGCACTGTGCTAATCCTATGCTTAAAGACTTTGATAGAAAAGCAAACATTTGAGGTGAGCAGATTTAGAGTGTCGCTGGTGTTGAGAGTGCTCTATACAGGAGCTGCTTTCCACCTAAACTTGAGAACTACCCAGAGTTCTCTGCTTCTTTTTGCATAATTTATGTGTCACTCTATGCCTGAAAGGGTATTCTTTTGTATATATATATATATATATATATATATATATATATATATATATATATATATATATATATATATATATATATATACATATATATATATATGTATATATATATGTTGTTTAATTACTATTCCCACTCCAGTCTAAGCAACAGTAAGGAAAGTGTTGGGTTCTGAAGGCATTACATTTACTATTCCTCCCTACAGTCTAAACGACGGTAGTGAAAGTGTTGGACTTAAGAGTGATTACATGTACTAGTCCCACTCCATTCTATGAAACATTAGGGAAAGTGTTGAATTCCATAGAGATTACATATGGCATTCCAACCCATAATTATTTTATAGAAAACGTTGAAAAAAACTAAGAACAATAAAGTTCTAAATCATATTTTATGTAAAAAACACAGAGAATATAAATTAAACTAAATACTAAAAAATTTAATTAATTACAGTTAAATTAATTTCCCCCCTACTACGTACGAAAACCACAAACACCCAAAAACAAGACTAAATAAAAAATATTTAAATGGAAAATATAACTTAAATTAAACAAATACACTTTTTAAAAATATGATTACGAGTATGGCGGTCTGAAGACAGCCAGACACACGGAGGTACGGTGGTGGCGATCCAGCCACACTGGCGGTCTGACCACTGTATTACAACTTTGGCGGTCAGACCTCCATAGCACCACTGCAACCACCAGGGAAAGGCAATTCCTGGTGGTCCCTTGGCGGTCGGGGGCTCACAATATGCTGGGGGTGCCGCTGCAGCAACGCTATGCATATTACAAGTTTCAGGACCACCATCGGTGTCATTGAGGTTTTCCTCCATGAAACTGCTGGTGGTCATGAAAGTGCCCCATGCCTGGGGGTGCATGCAAGGGGGCACATGGTGTGCTCTCCTGTGTGCATGCACCCCCAGTTCTGATCTCTTGACTGGGGGTGAATGTTTCAATTAGTTCTGCATTCCGTCCATCTTTTGTGTTTTTTTGCACCCCCAGTTCCAGTATGGCATGGACTTCACAGTCCATGCCTTGCTGGAATGTGCTGTTGTGGTCCTGCCATGGTGTTTTTCTAAGGCATACATTGGTGTCTTTGAAAGGCACCGCCGCAGGGCCGCCACACCACCTGCCACCAGACCATATAAAACTCATAATCTGGCGGGCGGCGGCCCTGTTTGACGGTCCTAGAGCGGGTGCGGTGGGAGGGTGGCCCACTCCAGGACTGCCAAGTTCGTAATCAGGCCCTTAGAAAGGTATAAAAATGTAAATATAGATTATATTTTACAAATTAAACTTAAAGAAGTAATATGACAATTAAATAGGTAAACAATGAAAAATTATTAACCAATTAAATATTTATTTTACAATAAAAATTATTTACCATATAAATTAAATTAATTATAATTTACTTAACTTCCGATCATATTCCCCTATAAGCCCAAGGTTAACAAGTTGATCAAACAAATAAAATAAACAAATAATTTATTTAATATTCAATTATATATCTAATTAGATATAAGAATAACTAACATTATTACATTAAAATAATAATTATTATTAGACCTATTCTCGTACCAACCGAACAACCTGTTACCACATTATAAATTGCTAATTAAATTAAAGAAATAGATTACATATTTAAAATTACAAACAACATTTAAAAACAATTGCAGCAATTCTACTTACAATGCTAGCAGTTAAAATTAAAATACTCACTAATGTATAATAAATGTAGCTATATTAAAGTAAACAATATTAAATACAGCAATATTCTTAAACACGATAATATAAACCTAAAAAACGATATTCGTACCTTAGATATTCTATTCCACAATATTTTGGCACTCATGATATTTTTGACATGACATTCATGCCACACAATATTTTTAATCTGAGATTTTGGTTATTCGCTGTGAAGGACACCATGGTGAGTTGCCAGATTGGTAAAGAGAGATTGAGATTTTGATGAATATTAGGTTCACCAACCTGGAAAACACCTTCTCACACAGCGCACTCCCACAATCTAGCTCTTAAATGACCAAAAATACCTTAATAGGCAAATCAGATATCGGAAGAGAATGGCACACCTCTGAGTATTCTTGCTTCAACAAGTGTTATCGATCTGAGCAAAAAATCTGTTTTTTTTTGTATTTCATGTGTGATATCCTGCTTGTGGTACTTAAGTGTTATTGCCCTCTGATTGTGGATTTAACAATGGTTAAACCCCTCTCTAGGGCTTTAATCACTGCTAATAAACCACCACTCAACAATAGGCAGAAGTTGAAGGTGAGAACACATAATGAGCGGAAGGGCAATTAAGAGCTGTTAATGTCCAGTAGCATGTGGGCAATAAGACTCTGAGCATCATCCTCATAATCTACCCTACCACACGCTCACTGTCTCTCTTATTCACATAGTCCTGTCAATAAACACATAATGCAGGCAAAAAACCAGTAATTAGTGTCACCATTTGAACCATTTTGATTGGCTGAGCCTATCCCAGCATTCCAAACAGGGAGCTAATATTACATAATAGCCCTCTGCTGATGGCTGTACCAGTCAGGCACGGGTATATAATGAAGCAGATGGCTTTTATCAACTGGTCTAGCCTGATGCAAAAAAAGCCTCTATGGCTAGATCACCCTCTAGGGTAGAATGTTTCGAATAAAAAAGGGAGCAATAGAAAAACCAAAAGAATGTTGGAGGAGAAGGTCTCTACCAGACATTATTGGCCCTAAGCTACTCCAGTACCTTCAATGGTGCTCTCATCATTCACATGTTCTAATATTTAGCACTGTCCTGAAGACAATGTCACGTTATCATTTTATCTCCATGCCTTTTGAAGCGTAAGAGCCTCGGAAACCTGCCTCCCACGCTGGACCTTTGCTTAAATGTCCTTGCTTTGTTCCATCCTTTGCTGTCAGCTAAAGTCCGCCTCTAACTAAGTGAAGTTGACGGGTTCCCTTTAAAACCGGAATGGGCCAAACTGTTTGCTATGGTGGACTGTACATGCATCTCACCTTCACTCCGCGCCTTGTAAACCCATTACCAGCTCGGCCATAAAACTGTCTCCGATATAAACTGCAATCTTTTGGCCCCAAATACCTTTAACAGTGAATTCATGGAGCCCAGATGAAGGTCTAGAGCGAGCATAAAACTTCATTGATTTTTTTGATTACAAAACTAAACCAGATAGTGGTTGTATGTTTTAAATTGTGCAGCAATAAACCAGCAGACACGCAGAGCACCGAAAATAAAAGAGTTTTCTTTTATGGTTCGTGCTGCTGTGATAGGAAGGAAGCATTCTGTAGTGGCATGCCCTGCATAAGCCAATCTTTTCAGACAATATAGTTTAGGTTCATCACCTCTGGCCCGAACAAAATTGTAGGACTGACCCTACTCTGGAACTATGGACTAAACTAGAGGATCAGGGTTGTGCACAATAGCTACAGATTTCTGTCTGATAAAAGGCAAAATTCAAGGCATGGAGGTTAAACAGGACAGCAGCAGAAAAGAATATTCAGAGGAAACTGAAAGTGCTTCTCTGTCCATTCCAGGCCCATAGAGGGGCATCTTCCGTGAGATCCAGGAATTGCAAGTGTAAATTTTGCGTGATTACCTTTTGTCCATTGCTTTAGCCAGCTTGTGGTAGGCACTAGTAATCGATGGACAGCCAGGTTGTGCTACTTAGGGCCTGATTACGAATCTGGTGGTCCGAGGGCCATCAAAGTCATGATGGTGCAGTGGTGGCGGTCTCCTGACTGCCTGATTACGACTCGGGTTATGTTATGTTAATAAGTCTTATAAAGCGCACGATTACCCGAAGGTGTCTTGGCGCTAACTTAGAGAAACGGAGGAAGATACAAGCAGATATGTCTAGATAAGAAGGTGTTGAAGAGCCAAGTTTTCAGCTGTTTCCTAAAGTTTAGCAGATTGGGAGCATTTTGGATATCTGATGGTAGAGTGTTTCAGGCTTTAGACATGCCTAAAAAGGAGCTCCTACCACCCCAACTGCATAGTCGGAACCTGGGTACAACCGTGTGTTTTGCAGAGGACGATCGTGGAGTTCTGGCTGGGTTGTACCACTTGAAGCTATGCTGCACATAGGTCGGGCCTAAACCGTGAAGTGCTTTTTAAGCAATACAAAGTACCTTGAAAGTGCACCTCCGTCTGATGGGGAGCCAGTGCAGATTTTTAATGGCTGAGGATACAGATTGGTATTTTGGTATCTTTAATAAAAGCCTTGCTGCCGAGTTTTGCAAAGTTTGTAGCCTATTAAGAGTGTATTGGGGAGCAGTGAGAAACAGACCATTGCAATAATCAAGTTTAGACATAACTAGTGATGTGATGAGGGTTTTTTGCAAATGTCAAGGGATGAAAGTAAAGATCTTTTTTAGCATCCTTAAAGTAAAAAACATCGAAGATGAGAGAGCATTGACATGATTATTGTAGGTTAATTTGTGGTCATTCAGAACTCCCAAATTCTGAGTTTTGGTAGCAGGAGCTGGCAGGTTGCTCGTTTCTGCTGGCTAAAATGAAGGCATCCAGAAGGAAATTTGTGCTCCAGAGAGTATGATTACGATTTTATCCGCGTTTAGTTTAAGACAGTTCTTACTCATCCATGTGTTTACAGCTTGCATGCAGTCATGTAGTTTGTTGCTGACTCTTGGATCTTTTTTGGCCAGAGATACGACAATCTGAGTGTCGTCTGCATAGGATGTTAAGGAAAAGCCAAAGCTTTTAATGAGGTTGGCAAGGGGTGTGATGTAAATATTAAATAATGACGGGCTGAGTAAAGAGCCCTGAGGAGCTCCACAGGGAAGGAGAAAACTTAAGATGTGTACTCGCCAAGTCTGATGGACTGTTCTCTTTCAGTGAGAAAAGATTTTAGTAGGGTCCACGCAGTACCGCTGATGTTGATTTCTGATAGGCGGTTTAGCAACAGTCTGTGATCTACCGTATCAAAAGCAGCCAGAGATCAAGCAGCAACAGTGCTGATCTTTGTTTCTGATCGAGTGACTGCCTGATCTCTTCGACTGCCTTGAGTAAGGCAGTTTTGGTGCTATGTCCGCTGCGATAACCAAACTGCGTGGTGTCCAGATGGTTGTTGGATTCAATATGGTCCATAAGTTGTATATTTATGATTTTCTCAATGACCTTGGAAGGGAGAGGAAGGCATGATATAGGACAGTAACTACTTGGACTTTTAGGATCCAGGTTTGCTTCTTTAAAAAGAGGAAGAATTGATGCTTTCTTCCAGATGGAAGGAAATTGGCCGACCAGAGTTATATAAAAATATATAGTCGTGAGTGAAGGAGCAATAGTCTCCGCCACTAAGCTTGCTATCTTAGGAGGGCACGGGTCATGCGGAGAGCCGGATGAGGTTGCTCTTGTGACCTGTTCTAAGGTAGGTGGCATGAATCTGCTGAGACTTGGTCCATTTCTACATGTCAGAGTAGGAACCACGATATCATCAAGAGTTGATGTCGAAGAGGAAAAAAGATTGTAGATTCCTTCTACCTTTTCGAAGAAGAAATTTGCTAAGCTATTACAAAAGGATTGATTGTGTAAACTAGATGTATCAGATACCACCATAGTTAGCTTTATTACTATTTGAAAAAGCTCTTTTGAGGAGTTTTTTGCTTCCTCTATCTTTTTTATAAAATAGGAAGATTTTCTCGAAGACTAAGAGATTTGTAAATTGCTAGACAGAGCTTATATTTAGTTTTCTCTATCGCTCCATAATTTCATCTCCAGATCTTCTCCTGCCTGCGGCAGTTTTGTTTCTGTGCCCTTAGTTTTTCTGTAAACCAAGGAGCTGATAAAGGGCCAGATGTACGGCCTTTCAGTTTAGCGAGTCGCAAATTGCGCAGAATTGCGACTTGCAATTTGCAACTAGCTAAACTGAATGTACAACAGTGTCTCAGACACTGTTTGCGATTCCTATTGGTTTTGCAAATTGCATGCCTCATTAATATTCATGAGACAAGCGCAATTTCGACCCCATTGGAAATGGCTAGCACTCACAGGGATGGTGGCCTGCGGGGGTCAGCAGACCACCATATGTGTGACTGCTTTTTCAATAAAGCAGTTTTTTTGTAAATGCAGCCCGTCTTCCTTAAAGGAAAACGGAATGCATTTAAAAAAGAAAAATTAAACTTTTCTGTTTCATTTTTTAAGTGCTCTTTAAAAATATTTGCGCACCCATTCACAAATGGGAAGGGGTCCCCTGGTGACCCCTTCCCGTTTGTGAATGGTTTACCACCTACTTGAAGTAGGTGGTAAACTGCGAATGTTTTGCGACAGCAAATGCGGTTGCAAAACCATAGTACATTGCAGTCAGACTCACTATTAGGAAGGGACGCCCTTGGCACGCTCCTTCCTAATAGCTAGTCGCAAACCATATTTTGTGAGTCGCTAATAGGTTAGCGACTCGCAAAATATGGTTGGTACATGGGGCTGACCAATTTTGCGGTCGCAAACGGGCCAAATTCCCGTTTGCGAACGCAAAAAATGGTCATACATCTGCCCCAAAGTCTTTCATTTGGCTTTGCTTAGCTTAGGTGGTGCTAGCAGCTGGGTAGCTTTATCAAGCCATGCTGTATATTGAGTGGCCGCAGTGTCGATGTTAGTGGAAAGAACAGGAGGTGAATTGTTAAGTTCGTCCATCAGGCTGTGTGGTATGCCAAGTCCGAGAAATATGTGAGCCTGATTTGATTAAGGGCCTGTTAAGAGAGACATCATATGTCAACTTAAAAAGAATCACATTGTGGTCTGATCATGCAAGTGGGTGAATATTAGCAATGTTAAGAGCTACATTATTCGTAAATATTCTGTCTAGTGTATGTCCTGCTAAGTGAATAGGGCTCACCAATTGAGAGAGACCAAAGCTGGACAAAGATTGGAGACGATCTGCTGTTTCCGGGTCTTTGGGAACCTCTAAGTAAAAATTAAAATTACCTAAAACAGTAAAATTTCTAGAGAGAATATATTCTTCTAAAAGACTAGAAATTTCCTGTGCAAAAGGGACTATAGGGTCAGGTGGGCGGTATAAGAGTATTCCAGTGAATGAGAAGGTATTTGTCAGAACAATTTTAAAAATAAGCGCTTCACAGTGTGTAGATAGACTAGCCTTACACTGGATCTTCTGGTCTCTTCTATGAACTATGGCTAGTCCCCCCGCGTTTGAGTGGTCTGTCATGCCTGAAAATAGAGTACCCCAGAGGTATAGCAATTAATAGATCCGGGGCACTTGAAGGGTCAGCCCAAGTTTCTGTGTTAAATGCTATGGATGGACTTTGTGTTTCCATGAATAAGTTAAATGCTGTACCATGCTTAATTAAGGACCTCGCATTAAGAAGAGCGCAGAAGAATCGAGTTATTACAAGGGCCGGGAGGACTTGCACACAGTATAGCTGGTGAATTCTGTATAGCTAATCGAGTGTCACAGCCGGAACAGATGTATAAGGAATTGGCTGAGGCTGCAGAACAGTCGAGCTCTGCACAGACCCGGTTCTTACCTAGTTGAAGGTTCAGCAAATCCTCACGGGAATTCCTTGTGGCCATTGAATCTGGCGTGCGAGGGCCATAGTTGCTGGCGTGGGGGCAGTCCTGGCGCGGGCGGGCGCAGACGGGCTTGCCTTTGGTGCGCCAGTGGCATGCCCGCTGCGGGGACATGCTTTGGTTGTGTTGAAATAGCCCGTTGTGGTGGGGGGGCGTGACGGGGGCGTGGCTATCGTGCTCAGCAGAGCTTGCCGAAATGGGATAAGAACAAACAGTTGGGCAGTTTTAAAAATGAAACCAGGATCCAGCGACCCCTGTGATTAGCTGCAAGCGCCCCTGCAGCCAGTCAATACTGGTAAAATGAAGATAATTAAGCAACAGTGATAACAAAAAATCAGAAAATTAAAATAACGAAGGGAATTACCCTTCCAATATGGCGGCACCTTTCCTGGGAGCCAGGTACCTCCCCACATACAAGGAAACAAAATAAGTGTGTGCCAAGCCTTTCAACTTGGGAGCCAGGCACCTCCCGGAATACAAGGAAACTAAAATGTGAGTACCTCCGTGGGACCGCTGATGCCGCCAGGGAACCGCCATTCTCTGGAGGTGGCGCGGTGATCCAGAGGCCGCAATATGCTTGGCGGGACCACTGTGGTCCCACCAGTCTTATTATGAGTTTCCCCTCCGTCAGGGTTTTCATAGCGGTTCCTGCTCCATGAAAACCATTAAATAATTAATTTTTCTTCTTCGTCGTATGTCGAATCCCCCCCAACCGGGTCCCACCGGCCCACAGCTCTTACCTGCATGGGCCGTTTCTGATTAAAACACTGACGGAGAGGAAACACAGGGGGCCCTACAGGGCCCCATAGTGACTCAAGCCCTGTGTATTCACAGAGTGGGGCGCAATATGTGCCCCACTGTGTGCATGCACACCAGTTCCTACATGGCATGGACTTTCGAGTCCATGGCGTGCAGCAACTGTTTTTGGCGTTCCCATTGCGGTGTCTATTTTTAAAGGCACTGCCATGGGAACCATGAAAAAAGCCCGCCAGACACGAGTTTAACTCGTAATCTGGTGGGCGGCCTGACCACTGGTTTGGTGGTCCGGGGCGGAACCGCCCCCTCACCATTAAACTCATAATCGGGACTTTAGGTCATACTTAGGATGACTTTAGTTCATATAGCTTTGCTTGGAATCCTAGGGCTGTTTGTACTGTTTCCGCCCTTGACACCAACTTTGCATGTTTTGTAGGGAGTTTCTTGCTATTTGACACAATGCGGTTTAGGGCTATTCTTGTGTAAACTTTTATCTCAAAAAGCTTTTGCACTAGAAAGTCAATCAACGCTATTGTATGCAACATTTTACATCACTTTGAGTCACAGGAATATCTGTGTAAAGACATTGTAAATCTTGTCCAAAGTGGGGAAGATTGAACTATGCTCAATGCGTGGAAAAGGGTAGTGATGCGTATAAGACAGGTCCCATGTGGTGACCAACACGTGGGCTTCCATCTTGTATTGACAGTCCTGGTCCATTACCCTAATTAGTTTTTCAGGGTCCAAGATTACAGCAAAAGGGATAGGCTTGAAATTCAGAGGTAGAGGAACAGATGATATGTGACATGAACTTGGGGGGGTCAAGGATATACCAATGCTAGGAAAATTCTTACTAACGAGTTCATGAACACTGGTGTCTTCACTCGGAGAGGGAGTGCCACAGGATGTCCCTTGGCAAGTGAATAGCCAGAAAATTAAAACACCCCCACTTGGAGCTAAACCTCTAATGACACAGTGAGCAAACTAGCCCTTTTTATAATTATTCCATTCATCCTACATTCACTCATCTATCCTTTCATCTTCCAACCACCCTCCATTCATACATCTGTTCACCTCTCCATCCTTCCATCATTTCATGCTTCCATCCATCCTTTGACCATTCCATATATCAGTACACATTTATCCATTCTCTCATCCGTTCATCCTCCATTCTATCCAATACCATCATTCCATCCATTCTTGCCCCCTTTGTTCTTTTCACCTTTCCTTCCTTCCATCTATTTTTTGAAGCATATTTTTATTGGCATTTAGTATTAGTAGCAGTTAAACAAGTGCATTTACAGCATTGCATAAGCCACCTCCCCAATCAAAACATACTTTACAAATAGTAGACATCTTTGAGCATTTGGTGTATATCCATTCCATCCATTGCAAGCTATCTTGCATGTATAACAGACACAATTCATAATACATGAGGCTCATCGTCTTTGGATTTACCGCTGGGGGGGTGCACAAATGCAATGCATTATCTAGCCATTGCATGTCCACGTTTTTAAGAGGACCTAACCTTGTTTGAGAAGAGTATCTGAGGGGGTGCCTACAGTAAAGGTCTCAACTAATTTAACTTTCAAAGAACTAATGCAGGGTGGCCACAATACACTGATGATCTATAAATGGTCATGGTGGAACCGGTGTGTGGAGTCTGAGATCTCGTTTAGTGGTATACGTGTCTGAAAGATTTCCCAGTCTAATCATGTTTGTGTGAAGGCTTGGGGGTAGGTATCTCCGTACCCCATTCCATTTGAAAGGTGTACTGTAGTTAATGTAGTATATAATTAATTTTAAAAATATTAAAAATAATTGTAATGTTTTTTATTTGTTATATATATTTATTTAATTTTTATTTATATTATTGATATGTGTAGAGATGTATTTGTAATTTATAAGATATTTTTTAACAATTTATAAGTTATTAAAATAATTATTAAAAATATTATTAAGTAAGTATATATATTATATATTATATCCAACAAGAAAAGTTGCCCCCTCGGAAGAGCCACACGCAGGTAGGTTAACATCACCGTTTATTAAGGAAGCTGCAGCGTAGTTGGCAGGATATCTTGCAAAAAGTTCAAAAGCCTGACGCGTTTCATGCTGTCTCGCACTTTTTCAAAGGCATTAATGATTCACAACGCAAAGCATTTCGGGCCATATTTAAAGTCCTGACACCTGCCTTAGTGGGCGTTGACTCACGCAGAGCCTCATGGTATCCGTAGTGCCCTTAATCTTGCTCAAGTGAGTTGCATTCAACGTTGTCAATTTCATCTTTATTAAAACCCCAGTGGGTATGCAAAGAGTCCCGTTCTCACCACGCGGCACATTAGAACTCCCAAAACGACCTCCTGCCCAATATGCTGATCGTCGTTTGACGCTGCATCGGTCCGCTTCCATGCGGCGGGGCTTCTCCCATGGCTGGACTAGCCGTTACACATCCAACAAGAAAAGTTGCCCCCTCGGAAGAGCCACACGCAGGTAGGTTAACATCACCGTTTATTAAGGAAGCTGCAGCGTAGTTGGTAGGATATCTTGCAAAAAGTTCAAAAGCCTGACGCGTTTCATGCTGTCTCGCACTTTTTCAAAGGCATTAATGATTCACAACGCAAAGCATTTCGGGCCATATTTAAAGTCCTGACACCTGCCCTAGTGGGCGTTGACTCATGCAGAGCCTCATGGTATCCGTAGTGCCCTTAATCTTGCTCAAGTGAGTTGCATTCGACGTTGTCAATTTTATCTTTATTAAAACCCCAGTGGGTATGCAAAGAGTCCCGTTCTCACCACGCTGCACATTGGAACTCCCAAAACGACCTCCTGCCCAATATGCTGATCGTCGTTTGACGCTGCATCGGTCCGCTTCCATGCGGCGGGGCTTCTCCCATGGCTGGGCTAGCCGTTACACATCCAACAAGAAAAGTTGCCCCCTCGGAAGAGCCACACGCAGGTAGGTTAACATCACCGTTTATTAAGGAAGCTGCAGCGTAGTTGGCAGGATATCTTGCAAAAAGTTCAAAAGCCTGACGCGTTTCATACTGTCTCGCACTTTTTCAAAGGCATTAACGCTGCACATTAGAACTCCCAATTGGATTATATATTATATGTATATGTTTAATTTATTTTTACATTATATATATTAGTTATAATTTTTTAACATTTTAAAATATTTTTATCTATGTTTATTTTAATTATATGTATTATTTTCTTTATTTTACATTATTTTTGTAACTTAAAAACCGATATTTTTAACAACGATAATTTTGACATCAATATTATTTTTTCGATATTTTTGTACTTACCATAATGTAGCTAGGATGTTGATATTTCTGTGTCGCTATTTCTGTAGGTCGATTTTCTGACTCTCGATATTCTGTCAGTGATTCCCCAGGTCCCTACCACGGGCCCAGCAATAGACTTCCAGGCCATTGCTATCTTCCTTCTGGCCAGGACCAAGGCCAGATCAATAAACCTATTTCCAACTTTCCATTTGGGTGGTTGAGGAAAAAGTCCTAGTAGACAGACCTCAGCAGTGGTGTCAAATGTGTGTCCTAGTGTGTCACTCAGTGTTGCCAATACCGCGTCCCAGAACTGACGCAATGTGGTGCATTCCCAGGTCGTTTGTACAAAATCTGCATTGATATGATTGCACCTCGGGCCGCAGCGCGGTTCGCCACCACAGACTACTTGGATTTTGTGGGGCGTCATGTAGGTCATGTGTAAATAGTTAAACTGCGTGTACTTTAATCTTGTGTTTCTTGATACCGTCTTAGGCTAAAACCTTAATCGAGTCTGAGATTTCTCGATCCAAAATGTCTGCCACCAGTGGCGCAACTGTGACAAAGGTTTGCGAGTCCTCTCTGACAACGAGCTATAGAACCACTTCACTAAGTGCTTTGTGGTGCCCTGGGAGAGCAAGAATTGCAGTACTGTATGCGTCTTGGGTTCCTCATGGCCCCCTCCCCAAAGTCCACTGAAAGTGTGAATCAGGGCCTCATACTGGAGGAATTGACCAGCCGGTAGGCCAGAGTCAGAAACTATTTCTCTGAAAGGGACAATAGTGTTTTGTTGGAAACAGTCCCCTTCTGTCTCCAGCCCTACACCCGTCCAGGCTGACAGCTGTTCAGCTGTGAAAACTGTTAGTGGGTCCCCGTGTGGTGGGCCCACCAAGGGTAAGTCCGGCACGTATAACGGAGTCCCTTTTGTCTTTGCTACACAGCTCTTCCAGCACTGCAATGCAGTAGTCAACAATAGGGTCGGGATGTGGGAGCTCAACTGCCGGGTCGAGCAGTTTGGCCAACAGTAAGCTGGTGTGTGCTGCAGACTCCACCCGTCCCAACTCCTCGAGTCTAAGCCCGTCCAACCACTACGCAACCCACTGTATTTGGGGGGCCCAGGATGTATAACTCAAAATTTGGTGCCCCTAAGCCATCCTCTGCCACGGGATGCTGCAGTGTTTCTAAGGACACCCTCTATCAGCCCTTATCCCAGATCAGTTCTCTTAACAAAGTATCTAGCTGGCGAAACCAGCAGGAAGGCACAGTCACCAGAAGAATGATAAAAAAAATACAGGAAACGTGGTAGCATGACAATTTTGGACAGGGAGACTCGGGCCATAATCGGCAGCTGTAGAGAGCACCAGAAAGAGATGCAGAATCTAAGAGATCTGAGCATCTTCCAGAGGTTACCATCCCTTAAGTCTTCAAGTGAGTGGAAGACCTGTATTCCCAGGTATCGGAAAGTGGTCTGGGCCCAGTTCAGATCTGCAGAGAGCCCAGGGGGGTGGGGGAAATTCGGGGACACAGGGAACAGGTGAGTCCTAGGGGCCGATTCCGATTCAGGCCGGAAATCTCCCCGACCGAGCCGGACCCGGAGAGATTTCCGACCGAATCGGACCCTAGCAGCCCGACCGAACGAGTACGATGCACACGTATGCCATCGGACTCGATTCGGTCGGACTCCCATTGAAGTCAATGGGAGCCAGTCGTACGACGTGTACACGGGCTCCCATTGACTCAATGGGCACGACGCGAACAAGGGCGCCCCCTACAGCGTGTTCGCGTCGATGCGGGTCGCGCCGTACATGCACGTGTAGGGGGGACCCATGGGTCCCCCCTGTGTGCGACTCGCGTGCCTACGCTTCAAGGGGGGTCCGACACGGACCCCCAAAGTGCGGCTCCGACAGCTCCTTGGAGCCGGACTGCGCGAGTCGGTCGGAGCGGTCGAGGTGCGCATCGTACTTACCCGGCCGGGGAACGACTCCATTGCGCGGTGCGAGTCGTCCCCGTGCGAGTCGGTCAGAGCGGTCGGGTCCTGAGAACGAGTCGGTCGGAGATTTCGCAAGCGCACGCATCGTACTCGCTCGCCCGGACGCACGTACGATTCGGTCGGGAAATAGGGCTCCGAATCGGATCCGGTAAAGACGAATCCGATTCGGAGCCCTACCGGCCGAGATCGGAATCGGCCCCTTAGTTTTGTTTACTCTCAAGCCCAAAAGGTGTTCAAATTCCCCCAGGATGCCAAGTGCCTTAGTAGTACCCCCTGTGGCATCTGTCAGGTAAAGCAGGAGACCATCGGCGTATAGGGAAATAATTTGTTTTCGTCCTCCCACAGTCAGTTCCATACCCATTCCCCGCTGTCGAAAGAACTCAGCCAAGGACTCAATGGCCAGGACAAACAAAAGAAGGGATAGAGGACATCCCTGCCTGGTGCCAGGAAAAAACGCCATATTGCAGGGACACTATTCTGCCAGCCTTAAGTCATGCCGTGGGGGCTCTCATAGAGTAGTTTCACCCACTGTATCCAACCATCACCATGCCCATTCTCTCCATGACCTCAAACAGATAGTCCCACTGTATCATGTTGAAGGCCGTTTTCAGGTCGACAAAAAGGCTGCCTGCAGAGAGGACTGCACCTATGGGTGGTACAGTATGGAGTATAACCTGCGCAGGTTAAATGAGGTGTTCCATGATGGGATAAACCCATTTTGATCCTCATGGATTAGAGTAGGCATATGTGGGAGTAAACAAAGCACCAAGATTTTGCTAGGTAGTTTAAAATCTATGTGAAGCTTAGAGAGTGGGCTGAAGTCTGCGGTGCGGGCCCCCTGAGCATTCGACTTGGGGAGCATGAGTACAACTGTTTCTCTCGTGGACTCAGGCAGTCTCCCCAGTCCTGCAGACTCTGCCTATAAGGCCTCCAACCGGGGAACCAATTTCTAGGCATATGCTGAATAGAATTCTGCAGGGAGGCTGTCCGGCCCGGGGCTTTACCCCTGCCCATGCTTTAAATAGCTGTGTGAATTTCCTGTGTCATCACCAGTCCTCTCAATGCCTCCCTCACCTGCCAATCAGGACCCAGAGCTGTACAGTAATTAAAAAGGCTGCCTGGGCTTCCGACGGATAGGCGGTGGCATGTTGTATAAGTCTTTGTAGTAATTTCGAAACAGAGCATCGATTGACCCTAGTGCGTAAGTGGACTCCCCAGATCCCGATCTGACATGCGTAATCGGGGATCTATGAGTCTCCAGCCTAATAAGCCACGCAAACAGCCTACCAGGGCGCCCCTCTTCCTCTTGTACTCTTGCGACATATCCTTTATAATCAGGACTGAGTAGCTATTCGAATGCAGCATTATAAAGCACATGCGCTTCCTGAAGGCTTTCCGGGTCTGCGGCCCCTGTGCCCTGTGCATTGTCAAGGCTGTGCAACCGGCCTTCAAGCTCACCCAGCTCCCGGTATAGTTCGCGCTGTATACCTATCGATTGCCGCAGGCAATGCCCTCGCACCACAGCCTTAAACGCCTCCCAGTCCACTAGCCCTGTGGACGCTGACCGAGTGTTCTCAGCAAAGTAATTATCAATGGCGTCTCCTAGAGACTCCTGAAAACAAGTATCTTCTGGGGTTGAGTTTCCACAAAGGAATCAACGGGTGCTCCCCCAGAGGTTTAAAATCCAGTTGCAATGGGCTGTGATAGGAAAAAGTGTGCCCCAGGTATTCAGTGTGGATTGTAGAGTGGCTGAGCCTATGGGAACACAAAAAAGCATACAAGCGTGTTTGAAGCTGGTGTATGGGGGAATCAAAGAATAGTTCCTAACATCTGTGTGGTGTGTTTGCCAAATGTACGCCAGTTCCCAGTGCCCCACCCAGTCATGAAAACCCGCAGCGATGCGGTGAGTCTGAGCTCCAGGTAGCAGGCGAAAGGAGAGGTTTAGGGCAACATCTTCCACACAATTAAAGTCCTCTTCAATGAGCAGGTCATCTGTGGTCATTAAGGTAATTGAGGCTGAGAGTCTGTGTAAGAATAGTATCTGGTCCTGATCTGGGTGTAAACACTGCTGAGGGTGATATCACGACCCAACAGCCTCCCGGTCAATACCACATATCAGCCCTCCTTTTCTATGGATGTGTGCAAGGGTTTGAGAAGAGAACGCCTGTCTGTATCCATATCAGCACACCTCTTGCATAGGCCGAAAAAGAGGTAGCGAATTACTGTCCTTTCCTTCTCGGTTTGAGACATGCTTGGCTTCTTTGATGGTCCCCTTCGGGGCCTCTTACACGTCCTCTTCCTCACTTTCCACTCCTATAATGCGGCGGTAGGTTCCACACTTGAAGGTGTTCGTCCTGACCTGTAGGCTTCGAGCCATTCCCAAGCGGCTTTGGGATCATCACAGAAGTGTGTTGTTCCCTCCAGTACTGTCTGGAGTCGAGCAGGAAATATTAGGGAGTACTGCAAGCCTTTCTCGCGAAGAGCCCTTCTAACTTCAAGGAAAGAGGCTCGTCTCTGCTGCACCTCTACTGTGTAATCCAGGAATATTGAAACTTTGCTGTTGTCTACTATGAAAGGGCTTTCAGTTCTCGCCCTCTGGAGTAGTATATCGCTGTCTTTGTAGTGGAGAACCCTTGCCACCACTGGGCACTGGGGGCGTCCCGGGGCTGGGGGGTGTGTTGGCACTCAATGCGCTCATTCTAGGTTTTAGAAGGCAGACAGACTTTCAATGGCGACGACTGTCTTGAGCCAGGGCTCAAGATATGCAATCATGTCCTTGCATATGTATTGTTTACACCATTAAACTACGGCTTCTTAATACATATAATAATGTACTATTAATAGACACATTATGATATGCAGATGCAAATTTATTCTTTTACATTTGCTATGCATATGGCGAACTATAGTTGTTCCACTGTATCATTGATGTTGATATTTTCTGTTAGAATGTGGACCGTTCTAGAAGTCATATAAATCATGTTTAAATGAAAGTTTTAAAAAATAACTATAACTATAGTGATTCTAATGTTTGGGTAGTTTAAATATGTTGTGGTTGTAATGTAATAACCCCTAACTATAACTAAGTTGTAACCTTTGTTTTTTTTTCAATTTCTTGGGTTTTTATGAGTTAAAAAGTTGGTAACTTTGTGTCCCTATGTAATACAGTGATTTAATGGTATTTGAAAAGTTATAATTTTTTGTTGAATGTTTTTGTGTGGAATTGGGCTACTCTTCTGTAGCCCAATTTTGTTTTAATTTTGTTTTTTTAAAGATTTAAATTTTGAACTAAAGTAATGTTAGTTTTTTACCTGAAAAGTAGTATTTGTAAGCAGGGTCTAGGTTCTATACCAACATTATGCATCATCACCATTTTTGGGGGGGCTTTTCCGGCACTCCGCTACTATCTCTGGAGTACCTTGGTACTCTGCGATACTAATAAAGAATCTCATTGGCTGGAAAAATAGAAAGTTTGTTTCTATTTTTGGCTCATTTCTGTTGTGCTTTTAACCTATGCAAAAGTCAAACAGGCCAGCTGCTACTTCTGCTTTGTTGCTGGATGTTTTAGTGCCATAGCTGAAGAAAGTCAACCTGCTGCTCCAGATGCATTGGAGGAGGAAGAGTAGGCCATTGTTATGGAGTATCAGGAGTTGGAGCGCCGGAAACAACTAAAGCAGTTAGCGGTTTGGCAATTCTTCAGTATTCCACAAGCACTTCTTTGTATCATTACACATAAATACTTTGGGGCCTATTACGATGGCGGGCGGAGACACGACCGCGGTGCCGGCGGTGGCGTTAACACCCATTTACCGCACGCCGCCAGCGGTCTTCACGCCCGCCATATTAGGATGGCCACACATTGCACATTTCCCGCCCGCTGCGGTGCGACGCCGACTGCCATCAAAGTGCGCCCGCCACCGCGGCGGAGTGAGCCAATCACCACACACTGCCGTGCGGAATGACGTCCCGTACGCCGAAGATATCACGATGCCGGAAACAGGGCAGCGCACCGCGACGGAGAAACCGCACAGCGAAAGACGGCGGAGACATCACAGCGGAGACAGAAAAGAAACACCCGGGACACACTGCGATGGATCCTGCCCTACACGCTTTCCCGGTGCTGTACATGATACACCACCTGCAAGTTATCCACCGCCGCGGACGCCTCCGCAGGTACGTACAGACACAACAGTGCAAGTAACACAATACACAGCTCCAGGGTGGAAAAACATCGCATGGGAACACCACACACCCCTGTGGGGACAGGCACACAGCCATCACTGCACACACACATGTCCCACCTGTCACAAAAACATCTCGCCACATACTGCCCACCCATGTACCGCATTCATAAACAAATGTCCCGGTCACGTCACCGCCGCGGTCAGTGTGCATGAAACCATGCACACAACGCAGAGCACAGGGCCAGCGCATGCCAAGGGCACCGTACAAATCGCACAGAGCCATAACTCCATCCACAACACACCAGCTACCTCCCTGAAGGGACACAACATGTGCCTCACAAGTGCCACTCCTGCACAACAACCACACAACTACAGCCACACCACGTCCCAACGACTGCATATACAGCTCCAGCAGGACCCTTTGCAAAGGAACACATAGCACAGAAGCCCAGGCCCCAGCCAACACACACACCACAACAACATCACACACAAGCCAAGAACACTGAGGCCAGGCACAAAATGTACACACACACAGATGAGGACCAAACACTTCACTGCACACACTACCTGACAAGTCACACACACACACACACACCACCCTGACTCACAGCTACATACACACACCACATGCCAGCAGTAATGGAGGACAACATATAGGAAAGCCAAAGTGAGGTGCCCACAAATGGAAGGGCAGTGACACAACCATCAAGCATGTGTGATGCACATGCAAGACAAGACACATGTGAGAACACACACAGTCCATCACAGCACACATGGCTGACACAGTCAGTCAACACAAACCACGGTCACCCCAATGCAACAACTCCTGGAGACAGCAAGGACACCCATGTATAGGCACAGGGATGTAAGGAAGGCCCTGAACTCAAACACTGACCAGCCACACATAGGCATCCAAATACTGGACAAGACAATGTCTGCTGCACAACACACAGGGCCCAGTGACACACTACATGACAGCCAAGCACAAGTAGGATATGTCACACATACCTCCCACAACAGCAACACACAATACTGCCATGTGCACAAAACACAACCACAGGGCTAAACAAGTACACATACAGGCACACCACTCCAGTTTCACACATGGCAGTAGTTGACAATGCAGGTGCACACACATCCACAGTCACAACAAAGTCACCCCCTTCACACCATACACTTCTCCACCACCTAAGTGCACACATTGGAAGTAAGCCATGGGACCTGGATAACTCATCACCACAAGATGTCCATACACCAACACTGATTGGCACACAGAAAGGAAGCTCACACAGACCCCATGACCCTGGCCTGCCTGCCTGTAAGCCTGTGCCCAAACACCCACCCTGTGCTGCCATTGCCCACAAACCTGACATGTGTCCACCATAGATAACATGAGCCAAGAAGGAAGATGACTACAAGATTTCATTGCCAACCACCTGCACTGCACCCATAAGTATCACAGTCATGTAGAAATGAAGTGCCTCCCACCCCTGCAAAAAAATGAAATGTGACACAACCCATTGGCAATGTCGAAGTGGCATACTGAGCCTGTGACACAGTAAACCATGCACACACAGAAACAACTTAATTCAAGAAGGACACTGACACAACTCACTGCAGGACCAACTGTGTTTATTCACAATTTGCATATTGAGACAACAAATTTGGGCAACAGCAAAGCCAGTGGGCATTTCAATATGCACAGTATTTACATGAGAAGCTGCACAGGCAGGGGGCAAACAGCAGTGAACCACAAGGCAAGTACAATGTGCAGAGTAGTTACATAAGAAGCTGCACAGGCAAGGGACAAACAGCAGTGAACAACAAGGCCAGTGGCCAGGACACAGTGCAGGTGAGGTACATGAGAAGCTGCACAGGCAAGGGGCAAACAGCAGTGAACAACAAGGCCATTAGCCAGTACAATGTGCAGATGAAGTCCATTAGATCCTGCACAGGCAAGGGGCAAACAGCAGTGAACAGCAAGGCCAGTGGCCAGTCCAATTTGCAGATTAAGTCCATGAGAAGCTGCACAGGCAGGGGGCAAATAGCAGTGAACAACAAGGCCAGTGGCCAGTACAATGTGCAGATGAAGTCCATGAGAAGCTGCACAGCCAGGTGGCAAATAGCAGTGAACAACAAGGCCAGTGGCCAGTCCAAAGTGCAGATTAAGTCCATGAGATCATACACAGGCAAGGGGCAAACAGCAGTGAACAGCAAGGCCAGTGGCCAGTCCAATGTGCAGATTAAGTCCATGAGAAGCTGCACAGGCAGGGGGCACACAGCAGTGAACAGCAAGGCCAGTGGCCAGTCCAATGTGCAGATTAAGTCCATGAGAAGCTGCACAGGCAGGGGGCACACAGCAGTGAACGACAAGGCCAGTGGGCAGGACAAAGTGCAGATGAAGTCCATGAGAAGCTGCACAGGCAGGGGGCACACAGCAGTGAACAGCAAGGCCAGTGGCCAGGACACAGTGCAGGTGAGGCACATGAGAAGCTGCACAGGCAAGGGGCACACAGCAGTGAACGACAAGGCCAGTGGGCAGGACAAAGTGCAGGTGAGGTACATGAGATCCTGCACAGGCAAGGGGCACACAGCAGTGAACAGCAAGGCCAGTGGCCAGTCCAATGTGCAGATTAAGTCCATGAGAAGCTGCACAGGCAGGGGGCACACAGCAGTGAACGACAAGGCCAGTGGGCAGGACAAAGTGCAGAGTGAGTCCATGAGAAGCTGCACAGGCAGGGGGCACACAGCAGTGAACGACAAGGCCAGTTGGCAGGACAAAGTGCAGAGTGAGTCCATGAGAAGCTGCACAGGCAGGGGGCACACAGCAGTGAACAGCAAGGCCAGTGGCCAGGACACAGTGCAGGTGAGGCACATGAGATGCTGCACAGGCAAGGGGCACACAGCAGTGAACGACAAGGCCAGTGGGCAGGACAAAGTGCAGGTGAGGTACATGAGATCCTGCACAGGCAAGAGGCACACAGCAGTGAACAGCAAGGCCAGTGGCCAGTCCCATGTGCAGATTAAGTCCATGAGAAGCTGCACAGGCAGGGGGCACACAGCAGTGAACGACAAGGCCAGTGGGCAGGACAAAGTGCAGAGTGAGTCCATGAGAAGCTGCACAGGCAGGGGGCACACAGCAGTGAACAGCAAGGCCAGTGGCCAGGACACAGTGCAGGTGAGGCACATGAGAAGCTGCACAGGCAAGGGGCACACAGCAGTGAACAGCAAGGCCAGTGGGCAGGACAAAGTGCAGAGTGAGTCCATGAGAAGCTGCACAGGCAGGGGGCACACAGCAGTGAACAGCAAGGCCAGTGGCCAGTCCAATGTGCAGATTAAGTCCATGAGAAGCTGCACAGGCAGGGGGCACACAGCAGTGAACGACAAGGCCAGTGGGCAGGACAAAGTGCAGAGTGAGTCCATGAGAAGCTGCACAGGCAAGGGGCAAACAGCAGTGAAACACAAGGCAAGTACAATGTGCAGAGTAGTTACATCAGAAGCTACACAGGGAATGTATGCAACTCTACCATGCCATGCCCAGCAACAGAGTAATGGGCCTGACAATGGGCATCACACGCACCCCTGTGGACAGACAGGTGTGTGAGGGTGACCACCACTCAGATGGGGCTGTCTGTCGGACTTGGAGCTGACTGTGTGTTGGGGTCAGTTGGAGGACTGCCCTGGGCAGTGGGAGTAACAACTGTGGAAGAGCCAACTGTGCATGTGGTAGCTGGGGGCTGCTTGGACCAGGTGGGGTGGTGGCCCGGGGAGGTGGACTCATGCCCTGGTGAGACACAGTGTGTGCCGGAGATTGTGGAGGGGTGCCTCTCCACTTCTTGGGGATCCTCAAAGGCTTCCCTGTCTGGGGATTGAGGGGAACTGGGGCAGACACAACAGGTGACCCCAACACCAAAGCTGATTCTGGTGTGGATGGTGACCCCCCTCTGGGGACATGCTGGAACCCGCTGTGCGCTTGCCTGGTGTTTGCCGCCGCCCTGCCTCCCTCTGTCCACCAGCTTTGCCACCTACAGTGTCCTCCCGTGCTGGCTTCACAGGGCTTGGGATGGGAGTGGAGGTCAAGGATGGATTATCCTTGGGGCCCTCAACCTGTGTAATGTTTGCAGGCAACACCTTCTCAGTGTGTGTGGAAACTGTCTTTTTGCCTCTGCGAGACGTCTTTGGGACAGGGGAGTCTTTGGCAGGGGAGGAAGGTGAGGCCTGTGACCCTGATGCTTTTTTCTTTGCTTTGTGGCCCTTGCTGTCGCCTGATGGGTTTTTCTCTCTGCGTTCTGGGGTGGCCTTACTCTTATGTGGGGATGGTCTCTGCGCCCTAGTACGCTTGGGTTGTTGCTGCTCCTGTGTGCTGCGGGTTCTGTATCGGGACTTTGGGGTCCGTTGGGCATTGTCACTGTCGTCAGAGGTGCACAGTGACACGGGGCCGGACCGAGTGCTGGGAGCCACTCCCTGACTATGTGCCTGTTGCAGGGCTGCTGTCACAGTTGATGACAAGGAATGCACAGTCCAGTGTAGCCCACCTACGTCGGAATGTAAGCCCTCCATGAAAGCTATAACCTGCCCCAACTTTTTGTCGTGCTCTTGGAAGGCATTGAGAAGTGCTGTCTGCCCCACACACAGCTGGCGCAATAGCTCGACTGCTTCTGCACTGAGGGCAGCAGGGCTGACATGGGCTGGGGCAGCTGTGCCTGGGGTGAAGGTGACTCTTCCCTTCCTACTCGTGCGGACACGGGCAGCACCAGTGGAGGTTGAAGGGAGGCTGGGCACTGGACGCTGTTTGGCGGAAGAGGAGGCAGAGTCCCCGTTCCCTGTCCCCCCAACATGGATGTGTCACCGCTGGCGTCAGATGAGGTAGAGCTTTGTGTCTCCAGCTGTGAATCCTCTAGCAGACTCCTGTCCCCCTCCTCGGCGCTGGTCACATCTGGGTCAGTCAGCTCCGGTGCGGCTGTTGCACTGGAAGCCTCACCACTGGTGTCCGTCCCCTCTCCCTCTGCACATACGGGAGCTGCTGCATAGGAGAGAGAAGTACTGTGAGATGAGTGGCATCAACAGAACTAACACGTGCCAATACATCTGCATCCTAGAAAGAGGTGTGCAGCACATTACATGCCACCCTGTGCACACATATATCTTGCCACCCAAAATTTCTACACAACGGTGCATGTCCGCCACACATCCTGCCATAAGTGCCCCAGGTGATTCACACAGCACACCATCCTGCAGTTGGCTCACATCAGACACAGCCCCAAAATGGCCTGTGCACACACACTGTCCCGATGTTGGCAAGGATGAACACCATGACATGGTGCACATCACCTACATGTGTGGAGCAGTAGGGGACCACACAGACTACAATATACCAGCCCACAATGACCCTGCACACATGCCATCTACCATATCGAGTCCATGGGCACATCTACTGTTGCACATTGGCCTCAGATGTCTGACTGGCAGACATCTGAGGTCTGGAATTGCACGCATTCATTGAAACGCATTCACAGTTGGCACACTGGCATTCCCATCCATCAGAATTCACACACTACCCCACAGCAGAAGGTACCTGAAGGCCACAACTCCAAATGTAAGAGAGATGCACAGTGCTAAAACTCACTTCATGAAGCGCCGTTTGGGCAAAAGCATGGCACATACACCCAGCACAGAGGCCACTCACAAAACATTGCACCACACAACCAACGTCACACAGCTGACAATTTGCACACTCTGTAGACACATGCACCCACTCCCAGCCAAAGGCAGCCTGCAACACATACTCACCCCTGGCTCGCTGCTGATGCTCCTTCAGTCGTCTGTCCAGCTCAGGTTGTGTGACAGCCAGGATGTGGGCCATTAGTGGTGTCATGCTGCGCCTAGCCAACCTGTCAGTCCGAGGGAGCAGCCCCAGCGTCATCTCGGCCACGTTCTTGCTCAGCCGGCAGATGTCGTCCCACCTTTTATGACAGTGGTTGTGCCTTCGGTTTGACACACCCAGATCCCGGACTCTGGAGGCAATGGCCCTCCACACAGCTTTACGCTGGTGGACCTTCAGCTGCAGGCATGGGAGACAAGAGGGGTGAGGTTCCAGTGACACAGTGCACTATAACAACACAACGAAAATGCAGTAGCACGACAGTGACTCATCCAAACCTCCAGCTACAACTGTCACATAGCCAACAATTGCTCTGAACATGGTGCAATGTCATTGGTCAATCAGACGTACAGGCATGCATGTTCGATGGTGGACACAGTACCTCCACATCCCATTCACATGCAGGATACCAACACAGCAAGCAACGTGTAGTCTGCCTGCAGCTACTGTCTGAAGTTACCTACAACTACACATAGAGAAAATAGCAAAACATGTGTCTTGTTGTTGGACTCACTGTGTCCAATACTGCGCAGACCTAAGTGTCCTAGCCCTGTGAGAGCCTCACTGTGTCCTGGAACTCACATAGAGTGACAACAACTGTCATACACACACCCTTCTCCCACGCCTGCTCCTGTGCAATCTACATGGCAGAGATGGGACTTAGATGAAGAGGCATGAGCCAAACACACATGGTACACACTGTACATGCAGTGATGTGGACATGTGGCATTCGGTGGGGACTGTGCAGGGCAGGTGGACTGACACTGAGTGGGTTAATTGGGAGCAACACAGCCATTCACACAAACGCTAACTGGCCAGACTCCTGCATCACCAAAATGCAGCTGCACTGTATGGCTGACACTACAGGACATGTCCCTCCACTCAGGATAGGCATGCAGGGTAACGTGTGAAAGAGCCCACCAAACCCTTCCCGCAGTAGTACACATGATAGGCAGTGCATGTCAGAGCCCCACAACCACTGACACATACCAAAGCACCTCCACCCCACGTGTGCACACCCTGCACTCTCACTCTCAGTCTGGGAGACTTACCACGACATTAGGGCCGCCATAAAGCCTTGGGTACTGTGCAAGCACCCCGTCTACCAGGACCCCAAGCTCCTCACTGGTGAAGGGACTGGCACGGATCTTCTGAGTCCTCGACATCACATTGGACATGTGGCAGCAGCAGCACGTTGAGGGTGGCAGTCAGCAGTCCCTTGAGGCAGCAGCAGCAGGTGCAGGGTGGCAGCCAGCAGTCCCTTGAGGCAGCAGGTGGAGGGTGGCAGCCAGCAGTCCCTTGAGGCAGCAGGTGCAGGGTGGCAGCCAGCAGTCCCTTGAGGCAGCAGGAGGAGGGTGGCAGCCAGCAGTCCCTTGAGGCAGCAGGTGGAGGGTGGCAGCCAGCAGTCCCTTGAGGCAGCAGCAGCAGGTGCAGGGTGGCAGCCAGCAGTCCCTTGAGGCAGCAGGTGGAGGGTGGCAGCCAGCAGTCCCTTGAGGCAGCAGCAGCAGCAGGTGGAGGGTTGTCAGTCAGCAGTCCCTGGTAGCTGTGGGAATGTGGTGCGCCCTCCCACACATATATAGGCCCCTGCGGCTGTGTCAGTGGTCCCAGGGTGCTGCAATTGGTGTACCAGGTCTGCCTCATTCAAATACATCCAATGTCCGCCACCGCGGTGGCGGTGCACGCCTACCGCGATTTTCAAACTCGCATCAGGCTACCGCGAGGCTGCTTCCCATTGGCTGCAGGGGCATGGTCCATGTCGGTGACACACCGTAGGATGCATGTGCGCGCTACCGCGGTGGTGCATCTTTTGAATGCCTCCAGTGACCGCCTCCGCGGGGGTGGTGCACGCCTACCGCGATTTTCAAACTCGCATCAGGCTACCGCGAGGCTGTTTCCCATTGGCTGCAGGGGCATGGTCCATGCCGGTGACACACCGTAGGGTGCATGTGCGCGCTACCGCGGTGGTGCATCTTTTGAATGCCTCCAGTGACCGCCTCCGCGGGAGTGGTGCACGCCTACCACGATTTTCAAACTCGCATCAGGCTACCGCGAGGCTGCTTCCCATTGGCTGCAAGGGCATGGTCCATGCCGGTGCCACACCACAGGGGCCAGGCGGTAGGCACCGCCATATGTCTACCAGACAGTGCCTGGAGTGACCGTGATTTGGGTTGCCGGTGCATGGTGACCGCCATTGTCACATACAAATCTGGCGTTGTCACCCGCGATCGTGCCTGGATTATGGGCGGTGCCACACCACAGGGACCAGGCGGTAGGCACCGCCATATATCTGCCAGACAGTGCCTGGAGTGACCGTGATTTGGGTTGCGGTGCATGGTGACCGCCATTGTCACATACAAATCTGGCGGTGTCACCCGCGATCGTGCCTGGGTTATGGGCGGTGCCACACCACAGGGGTCAGGCGGTAGGCACCGCCATATATCTGCCAGACAGTGCCTGGAGTGACCGTGATTTGGGTTGCGGTGCATGGTGACCGCCATTGTCACATACAAATCTGGCGGTGTCACCCGTGATCGTGCCTGGGTTATGGGCGGTGCCACACCACAGGGGCCAGGCGGTAGGCACCGCCATATATCTGCCAGACAGTGCCTGGAGTGACCGTGATTTGGGTTGCGGTGCATGGTGACCGCCATTGTCACATACAAATCTGGCGTTGTCACCCGCGATCGTGCCTGGGTTATGGGCGGTGCCACACCACAGGGGCCAGGCGGTAGGCACCGCCATATATCTGCCAGACAGTGCCTGGAGTGACCGTGATTTGGGTTGCGGTGCATGGTGACCGCCATTGTCACATACAAATCTGGCGGTGTCACCCGCGATCGTGCCTGGGTTATGGGCGGTGCCACACCACAGGGGTCAGGCGGTAGGCACCGCCATATATCTGCCAGACAGTGCCTGGAGTGACCGTGATTTGGGTTGCGGTGCATGGTGACCGCCATTGTCACATACAAATATGGCGGTGTCACCCGTGATCATGCCTGGGTTATGGGCGGTGCCACACCACAGGGGCCAGGCGGTAGGCACCGCCATATATCTGCCAGACAGTGCCTGGAGTGACCGTGATTTGGGTTGCGGTGCATGGTGACCGCCATTGTCACATACAAATCTGGCGGTGTCACCCACGATCATGCCTGGGTTATGGGCGGTGCCACACCACAGGGGCCAGGCGGTAGGCACCGCCATATATCTGCCAGATAGTGCCTGGAGTGACCGTGATTTGGGTTGCGGTGCATGGTGACCGCCATTGTCACATACAAATCTGGCGGTGTCACCCGCGATCGTGCCTGGGTTATGGGCGGTGCCACACCACAGGGGCCAGGCTGTAGGCACCGCCATATATCTGCCAGACAGTGCCTGGAGTGACCGTGATTTGGGTTGCGGTGCATGGTGACCACCATTGTCACATACAAATCTGGCGGTGTCACCCGCGATCGTGCCTGGGTTATGGGCGGTGCCACACCACATGGGCCAGGCGGTAGGCACCGCCATATATCTGCCAGACAGTGCCTGGAGTGGACCGTGATTTGGGTTGCGGTGCATGGTGACCGCCATTGTCACATACAAATCTGGCGGTGTCACCCGCGATCGTGCCTGGGTTATGGGCGGTGCCACACCACAGGGGCCAGGCTGTAGGCACCGCCATATATCTGCCAGACAGTGCCTGGAGTGACCGTGATTTGGGTTGCGGTGCATGGTGACCACCATTGTCACATACAAATCTGGCGGTGTCACCCGCGATCGTGCCTGGGTTATGGGCGGTGCCACACCACATGGGCCAGGCGGTAGGCACCGCCATATATCTGCCAGACAGTGCCTGGAGTGGACCGTGATTTGGGTTGCGGTGCATGGTGACCGCCATTGTCACATACAAATCTGGCGGTGTCACCCATGATCGTGCCTGGGTTATGGGCGGTGCCACACCACAGGGGCCAGGCGGTAGGCACCGCCATAAATATGCCAGACAGTGCCTGGAGTGACCGTGGTTTGGGTTGCGGTGCATGGTGACCGCCATTGTCACATACAAATCTGGCGTTGTCACCCGCGATCGTGCCTGGGTTATGGGCGGTGCCACACCACAGGGGCCAGGCAGTAGGCACCACCATATATCTGCCAGACAGTGCCTGGAGTGACCGTGATTTGGGTTGCGGTGCATGGTGACCGCCATTGTCACATACAAATCTGGCGGTGTCACCCGCGATCATGCCTGGGTTATGGGCAGTGCCACACCACAGGGGCCAGGCGGTAGGCACTGCCATATATCTGCCAGACAGTGCCTGGAGTGACCGTGATTTGGGTTGCGGTGCATGGTGACCGCCATTGTCACATACAAATCTGGCGGTGTCACCCGCGATCGTGCCTGGGTTATGGGCGGTGCCACACCACAGGGGCCAGGCAATAGGCACCACCATATATCTGCCAGACAGTGCCTGGAGTGAGCGTTAATGGAGTTGTGGAGTAGCTGTGCTGCACCTAACGTGTCCTCCAGCTCTCTGCATAGGCCAACATGTACAGTGCCCAGTGTCTCAACAATTGAAGGGTCCTCATGAGGGCAAATGCACAAAAGGGACATGTCACTCCATGTCACCAACACATACCATGTATGGGTCGCCAGTACATTGCATGGTCACATACACTCGCACATGTCACATGTGCTGTGTAATGAAATGTAGACTGTCCAGTTAATGTGTTGCATAGCATATGTAGATAATGGTCAATGTCTGTGTGTGCAATGTAACGCACACTGTTGTCTCATGTACTGAACTAGGGGCATCAGCAACTGGCACATTGTCCAATGCACATGCACACACGTGTCCCCCACGCTCAGCTGGTGGTCAGTGTGTAGTTGAAGTGTGCCATGTGCAACCTGTTTTGGTAGGTGTATCAGGGCCATCTATGGGCAGCACGTTTGCGCCTAGCATAGCGTGTCTGTATGTGGGCCAACTGGAGGACCAGTACATCTGGTCCAATAACCCCTATTCTAATAATATAAAAAAGTGGCTACGGTACGTAGATGACATTTTGGTCGTCTGGGATGGGGATTGCTCCACTCTAAACGATTTCCACATGTGGATCAATCAGCTTAATCCACACCTGAAATTTACAATGACTTATGATAACGAACAAGTGGCCTTCTTAGATGTTAAGATCAGTGCCGATGAGGGGAGATTGGTTACCTCCCTCTACACAAAACCTACAGACAGAAATAGTCTCCTCCATTTTAACAGTGCACACCCACGTGCACTACGTGAAAATTTACCAATTGGACAATTCTTGCGTATTCGCAGAAACTGTAATGATCTAGGTGACTATAAAGTAGAGGCAGAAATATTGTCTAAAAAATTGGCAGAAAGAGCATACCCTAAGAGAATTATTGACAGGGCTAGGAAAAGATCGCGGAACACACCCAGAGAAGCACTCCTCGAAAGCCACGAAAAGGGAGAGAGTGACACCTTGATATGTGTTACAACATATAATTCCTCCTCTAATACCATCAAGAAAATAATCAACAAAAAATGGTCCATTTTGACATCCAATAAACTTACGTTTGAAAAACCGATGTTTTCTTTCCGCAGAAATAGGAGTATTAGAGATACACTCATTCATACTAAGTTTGGTACTCCAAAAATTACCCATCAAGCAACTCTCTGGAATAATCCACCAGTTATTGGCCATTTCCCATGCGGCTCATGTGTAGCATGTGCCTTTACAGAACACACAAAAGAGATCGATCTTGGTATGCACCACGCATGGGAACAGCGATCGCATACGAATTGCAACAGCGACAAAGTCATATACATGATCAAATGCCCCTGCCAGTTGATGTATATTGGCATGACAAGTAGGAAGGTCAAGGTGCGTGTCAGTGAACACAGGAGCACTATAAGGAGGGCCATCTCGGCGACAAAACTGACATCCCATTACTTGGAGATGAAACATACTGACTCAGATATTAAATGGACAGTGATCGAGAAAATTAAAGGGATGGGCAATCTTACCAAGGCCCTATTAGAACGGGAACAGAGATGGGTCTACAGACTTAAAACTCATATCACGGGATTGAATGATTCCATCACTTGGAATAAATTAAATCGATAATATCTGGATTTTTCTCTCATATAATGTTCATACAATGTCTTACATCGGCATTTAGGGGATGTCTATCCTGGCATTGGTTTATCTTTACCAACCCCTAATGCGGTTCTGAGTTTGGTCTTTTAACCCTTTTTGTATTGTACCTTTTGGTTACACTAATTAATATCCATCCGATTAATATATATATATATATACATTTTTTATATATATTTAGCTCGGTACTGAAAGTGATCCGGGGTCGGGTGTCAGCTCATGAACTATATGTATACCTCACGGATTTTAATCAGACAAGGATTCGCTCGTGATCACGCACACACACTTTTTTTGGTGCAGCGCATTTTAGTATATACACGCAAACATAGAATCACACTGGAACACAATAGGATCCCCTCGGGTTTCATGTGACTGTCCGGATATCTGCAGAATATATTTTGTATGCCGTACTACATTTCCCAGCCGACCTTCGGACTCTTGCGAGTCATTCTGAGTCATCACTACGCGACTCCGGAAGTGGGCGTCTATCCTCCACTGTGTGATCAGTGGTTAACTTCCCCTTTAAAGCGAGGTTGTTACGTCCTACCCAGCACAGAGCCGGCGGGACCCACACCGAGTAGGTGAACTACGGGGCAGGACCTCTGAAGGCGTGAGTAACGGTGCACAGTATGTATGGATGGAGGTAAGGGCACCACCCTCCTTCGAGCGGAGGAGTTTGCTTAATGTTTTTTTGCCTTGTCTCTTCTTTCCTGTGGCTCTTTTTGATTGTATTGCACGCCCATTCATGTTCACATATGGGTTACAATCATACTAGTGTGTGACCACGGGGCTACCCCATATCCGTGAGGCCCGGCGTGAAACATTACTCCACCCTAGATGGGGTAAGAATTGATGTGTGATTACGACTATGGTTTTATGGACGAGTGAAATGGCGGTTGTTTTAAGGAATGAGTGACGTTTGGATCATTAAGTGAATTACAAGACACATGGGTGTAGTTAGTGATAGTATGCGGAAAGTTTCCGCCACTTCACACTACACACAATTATTTCTAGATCACGCAATTGAGCGAGTTTAGAAGTAAGACTGGTATCACACACGCCAAATGTAGGGCAGTGATTTGGGTGCTTCCTTATCATCCGATGTGGCACGAAGGTGAGGAGCACGAATTATTAAATTGAACCTGTACATTACCAGAAAAGATTCATACACTGTTTCTTTTTCTTTTTGTTGTTTTTTCTTTCCACAGATGGAACAACCAACTTTTATAATCTACACTGTCTAATGATTGAAGGAGCAGCTATCTGCCCTTTTGTAATTAGGGTAGGGTAATTCTCTTACTCTGGTCTATGTATTCTTTTCCAGGGGGTGCTATATTATCGCCCTGAAGAAAGTCCAGCACCCACATGGGGCTATATAGGATTGAAACATGTTGGCACTAGGGTCCTAGGACCATAAAATCCCCAAGACCCTAGCTTTATATTTATTTTTAATATTTCAGGGAGATCCAAGAATAAAGGGACACTGGGATCTCTCTGAGATTTTTAAGTCTTTATTCCCCCTGGCCAAAAAAATATCATTAAGAGCTCCCTGAACGATTGGTTGAGCCCACCCTGACTTTTAGGCGTCAGGGTGACCCGATGATGAAGCATGACACCACTAGGGTGTGTGAGGGTATATAAAACAAGAAGGACTTGCTTCCTTGCCCACCACCCGGTGGTGTAGTCCATTGTCTTCATTTAGGGTCAATGGTCGTTCGATCAGGTTCCATCTAAGATTATATGCACAAGGCAATAGGGGAGTACTTAATGTGACTTGAGTATCAGGGCCAGCAACATGGTGTGTTCGGGTAGTATTGCAATTAGTGACATATGCTGGGGGTCATGCTCACAGGTATGCACACATTTCTGTTAGTACATCACACTGTGCATGCGAATGAGCCGGAGGGGTGCACAGATGATTGCTGCTGGTAAGGGGACAGGTGTACGAGTAGTGTGCCTGATGTGTACCTACTTGTGAAGTGCCCTGTCGGTTAATGGTGCATGTTGTAAGACTTGGGAATGTGTCTGTAGAAAAAATTGATGTGATGCACATTTCATGGTCTTCTGCATTGACATCTGTGCACTTTGATCTGTCCTAGGAGGAGGAGGCCCAATATCCATCGTCCATTCACAGTCCTGGCAGACATGGAGAATGAGGATATAATCCGCAAATTCAGGCTGGACCGACAAACCCTGCAGAACCTATGTGCCATGTTGGAGCCCCACCTGCAGCCACGTCGGACATATCCAACAGCTTTCACCGCAACATCTAAGGTGATGGCATGCCTGCATTTCTTTGCAACAGGCTCATTCCAGCACACGGTCGCAAGTGCAGGCGGGATGTCACAGCCGATGTTCAGCATGGTGCTGAGGGATGTCCTGTCGGCCATGATGCTGTACAAAGACAGATATATCCATTTTCCCAGGGGGCCTGAGTTGGTGGCTGTGAAGGGCGATTTCTATGCCCTTGGACATATCCCCCATGTCATTGGTGCAATTGATTGCACACATGTTGGGCTTGTGCCACCACAGGCATGTGAACAGGTTTACCGCAATAGTAGGAAGCATTCACACTCGGTAAATGTTCAAGTGGTGTGCCTGGCGGACATGATCATCTCACATGTGTGTGCCAAGTTTCCCGGTTCAGCCCATGATGCCCACATCTTGCGCAGCAGCATCGTTCCTCAGTTGATGGCCAATCTGCTTCCTGAGCGTGCATGGCTTGTGGGTGAGTATGCATAGTGGATTACAGTGGTGTGTGTGTGTGACATGCTGTTGTGTTGCATTTTGGGACTGCAAGGTTAATCTGTGTCTCTCACACCCAGGTGACTCGGCATATCCAAACCGCCCGTGGTTGCTGAGCCCATTGCGGAACCCCGTCACGCCAGCTGATGTGCGATACAATGATGCCCATGGGAGGACACGGCGTGTGATAGAACGGACATTTGGTCTCCTAAAATCAAGATTTCGGTGCCTCAACCGTACTGGGGGTGCCCTTATGTACTCGCCAGGGAAGGTGTGTCAGATAGTGGTGGCATGCTGCATGCTCCACAACCTGGCCATTCGCAAGGCAATACCCCTGATCCTGGATGACGATGATGAGCAGCCAAGGCCGCCGCCTGCAAATCAAGCCAGATCCAGTGAAGAGGGCAGTGGAGAGGAGGAAGGGGTCGACATGCATCGACAGCTCATCACCCGCTACTTCACTTGAAGGTGAGTGACGATGTAGAAGGGACAAAATGGTCTGATGGTGTTGCTGTTGCTGTGTTGGTGTATGTGAGCTTGCTGACTGCAGCTTGGTGTTGACTCATTGCTGCCTGCCAATGTATGTGTGATTGGTTAGTGTGATACAGATTGTCTCTATGGTGACTGTTGCTCTGTGTAAAGTTTGTAGATCAGAGTACCTTGTTGACAAGTGTTGTGTGATGTGTGCAATGCCACACCCATACAAGTGACTCTTGTTCTGCGGTTTTCCCTAGGTCCCTTCAGCATCTCACTTGTTACCTACATTCCATTCCCCTGGACCATGTCCTACACGGTGAAGGTTGCACATCCTGTATTAAAGACGGAGCAGACACAACAACATGTGTGTAAGGTGTATTTATTTACAACTGTGACATGCAAGGGTGGAGAAAATGTGAAGGGGAATTGAAGAAGTGAGTTGACAGTCATGGTAAATGAGATACTTGAGTAGTCCCCACAATGATGTGGAGACCCAGTCCAACAGATGGATGCCATTCACATGGCAGTGTGGTGAAGGATAGTCCAAAAGGTCAATGCAGTGGTGCAGTGGTCTGCCATCATGGCTGGTTCGGGGACTAGCGTTTGGCAGGTGCTTTGGCACGTGAGTCCCCCTGGCCTTTCCTTGGACGGCCCCTCTTGCGCTTGACTGGAGGGGCCACTGCTGCAGGGGCAGTGGTGTCTGAGAACTCACCCCCCTCTGTGGACGCAGGGGAGGATGATGAAGTGTCATCCTGCTGCCCAACAGGGGGAGGCGGAGGGGTAGAATGTTGCGCTTGCCTGTCCCTCAGAACCGCCACTAGCTGCCCCAAGAGGTCCACAATCTGTCCCATGCGTGTGTCCATGGACATCAGCAGCAGGAGGTGCTCCCGAGATTCTTCCTCTAACCGGCCCATTCGTCCCTGGGCCTGTTGGTATGCCCCAAGGACTCTGTCGATGTGGCCCAGGGCTTCCGTCCCAGGATCAGTCCCCCTCTGCATGACCCTGTCCCGACCAGCTGCACTGCTGCCACGGTCCTGTCCGGTCCTCACATTGGACCGCGGCATCCTCTCCCTGGCCTCCGCAGTCGATGTGGTGGGCTGCTTAACCCCTGGGGCAGGGAGGGTGTTGCGGACAGCTGTGGTGGTGGTGGTGGTGGTAGTAGTGGTTGACACACAGGCCGTGACAGCAGCTGTCAGAGGATGGTCAGGGGCTGCAGCTGATGTGGTTGGGGGGACAATGGGTGCCTGGGACTGGTTGCGGCCTGCCACACCAGATGGGCCAGCGTGGAGCTCCTCATCCAAAGAATCCAGGGAGTCCTCATCCAGTTGTCTCTGTTCCAGGGGGGGACTGGCTCTGCAGGGTGGTGTCATCCTCTGCAGTGAGTTCTTGGTCACCTGTGGGTCAGATGAGAAATGGTCATTGTGTTGCACCCATCAAAGTTTGTGTTAGCAGTGTTACATCAACTGTTTGTACATCCAGCAGTTGTTCACTGTACAAATTAGCATTGACCGACATCCAGTGATGCATTACAAGCTGTTGTGGTACATACATTACTTGTCCATATTGGGAGTTGTCAAGACATGAAATGCACAATATAATTTTTTGACATTGACAGTCTCATGTTGGCATCCTGTTATTGATCAATCATATGTCATCCATTTACGCGTATGTGTCACTTGTAGAGCCCTTGAAGCGGTTCACTCTGCACAGTGAGTGAGCATTGTAGTTTCATGCATACCTTTTCAATGTGGTGTAGATATCTGTATTTGCAATTCCAGACATGCTTAAGTTTGCTTTAATTAGATCCTAGGTGGTCTGGACCACTGCTACTGTCAGATGGCATGTAGTGGTGTGCATGGTTGTGCTCGGAGTTCCATCGACATGTGTTTCAGTCATTCACACTTTGGTTGCTGTCACAGTTTCATTTTCTTAGGTGTGTGCACACTATAGTTGCCAATGCTATCTGGGTGTGCAGTTGTGCATTGAGAGGCCTGGTGTCCTATGCCAACATGTTTTTTTAAATGCATATCTGGCTGCATGTTGTGGCTGTTGATATGTTGTGTTTGCTGTGTTTTCCTTGTATTTGTGAGACCTCTGTGTGTGTGTAGGATGAGGGCTTCCATCTTGGTCCAGTGTGGGACAAGTCAGCATGATATGTCCACATGCCAGTTCTTTTGAAGTGTACATTGCAATGACTGACACATGCATGTTGGTGCCAGGAAGTAATGGGTCTTGTGTGCTGGTGGTCAGGTGGGCCCGTGTGAGTTGTTGTGCAAGCTTCCCAGCCCCACACACCCCGACCTGTGAGATGAGGTTACCTACCTGTGAGTTGGGTGGGTAGCATACATTGCCTGCCACATGCTTCTTATTGGGGGTGTAGTGTCCCATCCTCCATAGTGGTGGAACAGCATGCATGTTGCATTTTGTGGGACGGATAGCCAAACACACTACACCGTCTCTCTGTGAAGATGGCTAACTACCGTTTGAGGTGAAGGTGAGCAATGACATGGCTATGTGACTTGGTAGAAATCTTTGGATGGAATGTGATGTGTGGTGAGCATGATGTGTGTGTGGCTTTTTGTACCCATTGATTTCAGATTACATTTGGTCATGGGGTATAGCCCCCATCACTGTTGTCCCAGCTATCTGGCTATGGGGTTCACTCCCCTGACATTTGAAGGCACAATAGGGCAAGGGGTATAGTCTCGTAGCACAGTGGTGACATACAGCAGGGTGAAGATCTCACCCAGCATACATTTCCACACTGTCATGGTTTCATGGTATTTGTGGACCTGAGAACATGAGCCCAGTACTGGTGAAGCAGTTGTTCCAGGGCAACCATACACTGACATGTTGTGGTCAACAGTGGTGTGTGTGTGAGATGTACTCAGCCCTGTGCAGACAATGTGTGGTTTTGGGGCCAGACTATACCAGCACTGTTCAGACAGACAGTGTGAGATGTGAACATTGTCAATGCATACACACATTGGTGGTCCAAACAAGACACCTTTGACAATTTAATTCAGACAAGGTGCTGTTCTGCAATTCAGTGCAGCACTGTGGTAGCTGGGTGTGTTGCAGGACATTTGGGATGTGCTTAGTTTAGCATTGTGAGTCCCAGCTGCAGTGTAGTTTTTGGGTGCACTGCACTTCCACTGTTTACATTGCAACACTGTGGTATGACATGGGTGATTTGCATTTTGCCATACAAATGGCCAGACACTGCTGCAGGGCAGCATGATCGTTGTTAGTGTTGCAGTGTGTGATGCCTGGCACAGTGTACACAATGTGGGTCAATTTTGAACAGAGACTTGTGCATGGTGACTACAACACAACTGTTTTGCATTATTTGTGTTGGTGACTGTGGACTAAGTGGCATGGTGTCATGTGCGGCTGCACAGACGTCACATGCCTATGAGTGGGACTAGTGCTCCATCCTGCTCAGCTGTGGGCCAAGGGGGCCTGGTGGGAGTTGTAGTGCAGGCCTCCCTATTCCACAGACACCTCCCTGCAAAGATGGCTACCTACCTGTTAGGTGAGGGTGTAGCACACAATGGCTGAGGTATGCTTCTGGGTGGGGGCAGTGCTCCATCCTGCTCAGCTGTGGGCCAAGGGGGCCTGGTGGGAGTTGCAGTGCAGGCCTCCCAAACACCCACCCACCTCCCTGTAAAGATGGCTACCTACCTGTTAGGTGAGGGTGTAGCACACAATGGCTGAGGTATGCTTCTGGTTGGGGGCAGTGCTGCATCTTGCTCAGCTGTGGGCCAAGGGGGCCTGGTGGGAGTTGTAGTACAGGCCTCCCAAACACCCACCCACCTCCCGGTAAAGATGGCTACCTACCTGTTAGGTGAGGGTGTAGCACACAATGGCTGAGGCATGCTTCTGGGTGGGGGCAGTGCTCCATCCTGCTCAGCTGTGGGCCAAGGGGGCCTGGTGGGAGTTGTAGTGCAGGCCTCCCTATTCCACAGACACCTCCCTGTAAAGATGGCTACCTACCTGTTAGGTGAGGGTGTAGCACACAATGGCTGAGGTATGCTTCTGGGTGGGGCAGTGCTCCATCCTGCTCAGCTGTGGGTCAAGGGGGCCTGGTGGGAGTTGTAGTGCAGGCCTCCCTATTCCACAGACACCTCCCTGTAAAGATGGCTACCTACCTGTTAGGTGAGGGTGTAGCACACAATGGCTGAGGTATGCTTCTGGGTGGGGGCAGTGCTCCATCCTGCTCAGCTGTGGGCCAAGGGGGCCTGGTGGGAGTTGTAGTGCAGGCCTCCCTATTCCACAGACACCTCCCTGTAAAGATGGCTACCTACCTGTTAGGTGAGGGTGTAGCACACAATGGCTGAGGTATGCTTCTGGGTGGGGGCAGTGCTCTATCCTGCTCAGCTGTGGGCCAAGGGGGCCTGGTGGGAGTTGTAGTGCAGGCCTCCCAAACACCCAGCCACCTCCCGGTAAAGATGGCTACCTACCTGTTAGGTGAGGGTGTAGCACACAATGGCTGAGGCATGCTTCTGGGTGGGGGCAGTGCTCCATCCTGCTCAGCTGTGGGCCAAGGGGGCCTGGTGGGAGTTGTAGTGCAGGCCTCCCAAACACCCACCCACCTCCCTGTAAAGATGGCTACCTACCTGTTAGGTGAGGGTGAAGCACACAATGGCTGAGGCATGCTTCTGGGTGGGGGCAGTGCTCCATCCTGCTCAGCTGTGGGACAAGGGGGCCTGGTGGGAGTTGTAGTGCAGGCCTCCCAAACACCCACCCACCTCCCTGTAAAGTTGGCTACCTACCTGTTAGGTGAGGGTGTAGCACACAATGGCTGAGGCATGCTTCTGGGTGGGGGAGGGCTACATCCTGCTCAGCTGTGGGACAAGGGGGCCTGGTGGGAGTTGTAGTGCTGGCAGCATGTACACATGTACCCATGGTGATGTTGCTAACTAGCTTTGGGGGGCTTCAGGGGGAGTGTCTGTTGTATCTGTGAGAGATGTGTTGGGGGAGTGTTGTGCACATGAATGAATTTGAACCTAGGAGGTATTATTTTGTAATAGTGCAAGACAGTACATTTGTGTGATGTTAGGCATTTGTTTGTACTTACCAGCCTCCACTCCCCGGGTATTCCTGAGAGACTCTCTGGATGTAGAATGCCAAGCACCTTCTCCTCCCATTCAGTGAATGTTTTGAGTGGAATGGGAGGGCCACTGCCTGTCCTGTGAGCCAGCTCATGGTTCTTGGCTCTCTTCTTTTTGACCCTTTTTGACCACTGCCTTCAGATCGTGCCACCTCTTCACGATTTCATCTCTATTGCGTGGCACGGTCCCTACTGCATTGACCTTCTCTACTATCCTTCTCCACATTTGCGTCCTTGTTGCTAGTGGTGTCTGTTGGACCTGGTTACCAAACAATTGTGGTTCTACCCTGATTATCTCATCGACCATGACCCTCAACTCACTCTCAGTGAATTTGGGCATTCTCTGTGGTGACATGGTGTGTGATGTGTCAAGGTGTTTAGGGTGCAGGTTTGGGAGTAGTAGTGGTGGTTGTGATGTGTATGGTGTGTGGTGTGCAAAGGTGTTAGAGGTGCAGGTGTGGAAGTGGTGGTGGTGGTGGTGATGTGTGTGTGTTGTGCAGATTTGCCTCTCCTGTCATCTGTGGTGGATGTCCCCTCAGTTGTGGAGTTTTGCAAAGGATTGTGGTCTGTTGGGGGCTGGATTTATACTGGTGTCTGTGGGTGTGTCAGGATGGGGTATTGGTAGCAGGTGTGGTGTGTGTGTGAACCTGGGATTTGCAGTTTTGGAGTTTCCCATGGGGGTGTGTCTTTGGGCTGTGTTAGCTATTTTTGGGTGCATGCCTTGTTTGGTTGGTGCACTTTGTGGCCATGTTGTGTGTTTTTCTAGCGACCGCCATTTTTTTAACGGAGCGTCCGCAGTGGTGGCTCGGCTACGGCGCTTCCGCCGTCTCACTGATTCTTCAATGTTGTCACTGCGACGGTCGGAAACAGCGCACTGCACCGCGGGGATGTCGGGAATATCATAATTTTGATGGCGGTGTCTCCGCTGTGGTTGTGGGCGTTTGGGCTGTTTCCGCTGCGAAACCGACCGCCGCGGACGGGTTTGGGCCGTTTCCGCAGGCGTACGGCGGATTCTCGGGTCTCCTTTCCGCCGCGGTTGGAGTTTTACCGCCGGGGATCCTAATCTAGCCGTCGGTTTTCCCGCGGTAGCGGCGGGCCGTGTTTTCCCGCTACCATGGCGGTCGGTTGTTTTTCCGTCCGCCATCGTAATGACCTCCTTAGGGCCTAATTACGAGCTTTGCGGTCCATCGAACTGCCAAACCAGCGGTGGAGGTGCGGTAGCATTCGGGGACCGCAGAACCGGCGGTCTAACCGCCGTATTACAACTACGGCAGTCGGACCGCCATAGGACCACAGCAACTGCCAGGTATCCGTGATCCCTGGCGGTGGCGCGACGGTCAGAGACTTCAATATACTTGGTTGTGCCACTTTACCTTTGTGAATACAGTAAAGTAGTAAAGTTAGACTTTTGGCCTAATTTAGACTTTTTGCCTAACTTTTCCTCTGTGAATACCAAAAAGTAGTAGAGTTAGACTTTTGGTCTAAGTTAGACTTTTCGTATAACTTTTCCTTCGTGAATCGGGCCCTTTTTTGTAACAGCATAAGCTAAATATAAAGGACTTTGCTCTCTTCAAATACATAAGTCTTTCATTAATAAAAATCTCACTCTTTCTCTAGCAATTTGTTTGCGGTCCTTTATATTGTCAAATTTGACAATAACAAGTTTCATCTCATCATTACTTTTGTAAAGTTCAAACTTTAGTATATGTCTCGTGGCTCCATTTACAAGTCCTTGTTCTACATCCAAATTGCTCAGGAAAATAACACTGCTATTTTTGCAGAGAAATAACTCTTTTTCTAACCCAGCTGTTCATGATACAGATTTCTCCATGTTCAATAAATATTTTTGTAGATATGGTTTTGTAATAACAATATTTGCTCCTTGAGTTTCAAAAGAATCTTTGCAAGGTAAATATATAGATTTTTCTTTTTCCATTGATAACATTTCCACATTAAAATCATTGCATTCCTTTAGGGTTGACATAAAAAACACCAGTCAGTGCTTTCAAAGGAAGGGAATTCATAACTTCTCCTGGAGTTTTGAAATGTGGGAATAAAGTGGATATGCTTCATATCAGAAGTACATTTCATGCACTTTCTGTAAAATTTCCTAGCCTCATATCTTTTAAAATTTTGCCATGTATGGTACAAAAACAACCTTTCCTTTTAGTGCACACATTAATTCTTGATCTTGAAATTTTCCAGATTTAGGTTGCAATCTAATAATAGTTTGAATAGGATGTAAAGTTTGAATTAAGATACTTTCGTATAAATAAAAATTTTGTAATTCTGCATGTATATGGTAAATTTCCAAATTATTCCAAATTGTATGTTAAGGCATAAAGTTATGGTCAAGTTTCCCAAAGCAATAATAACATACAATTTGATCTGAACAAACATCATATCTGTTTTCCACATTAAGAGAAATAGCAAGTTTTCTCCAAACTATGCGGTCTTCTTTTTCTGTCTTTTCAAGTAAATCAATATTTTGTATTTGTTTTTCATGAGTGTGTGTACAGCAAATACACACTTTATTTGGAATTTCTGAAATAGTTTTGTAGAATTGCAAAATATCCAACTCATACTGTTTTAAGTCTATAAATGGATTGTCCATTGTACTTTCTGCGTATAAAATATTTGGAGACACTCCATCTTCAGAGTCGCCACCAAAGCATTTTGATTGTATATACTTTGTAATTGACCGGACCTTCTCAGGAGTAGAGTGTAATAGAGTACCATTTATTAGCTCCAATTGTATTACAGGCCCTTTAACAAAGTATAAAGTTCTTACTAGTTTTCATATACTGGATTGACGTGTTGAAAGCATTTTTTGAATACTGGAATGATGTGTTGAAAGCATTTGAAAGCAATGAAAACTGGAATTACACATATTATTTTGAAGGCAGCCTAAACTATGGCCTTGCAGCTGTGTAATTGTTAGAAATGGGCAGCTGTCTAGTGTTTGCAAAAGTTTAATTTTACCTTCAAATGTTTTTTCTTTACAATAGTAAGGTGGTTTTTATAGTTTTTCCATATATTTTGTCTCAATCTTGCATATTAAATTGCATTTCCATTGGTAAACAAGATGTTTACTTGCTTTTTCCTCAAAATCCGGTTGTGAGTGGTCTGTTAAATTTTTCAGTTTTTTCCAACCCAACAACAGAGCCATGCATAACTTCATAACAACATCCTTTACTGTTTCAGATAGGGCCCAATAAGTATAAGTATGGTAACCTTCTTTGTGAAAGTATGTTTCAGTACTGAACATGTATCTCCAGCAGCTTCCAAATATGTTAGAGATGTTGAACCGATTCAATGTTTTTTTAGCTAAATTATACAATTTATAAGTTAAAATTAAATGTGTGAGTGTTTTCATGCAATTCATTGTTAAAATAAATAACTGTCTTTTGACAGCAAAGGCTTTCTCCACAATCAAGTGAACATATTGTTTATCTGTAAGCTTTGTAGTAGGACTTTTGCAAGTGGGATTAGGTTTTTAGTAAATTACCAAGTACTCTGTGTTTAAACTGTTTAGAGATAATATTCCTAGGGGCCGATTCCGATCTGGGTCGGAAAACTCTCTGACCGAGCCGGATCCGGAGAGATTTCTGACTGAGCCGGACTCCTGCAGTCCGACTGAGCGAGTACGATGCGGCCGCATGCTGCCGGACTCGATTCGGTCGGACTCCCATTGAAGTCAATGGGAGCCGGTCGTACGACGCGTACATGGGCTCCCATTGACTGAATGGGTACGTCGCGAACAAGTGCGCCCCCTACAGTGTGTACGCGTCGGTGCAACCCGCACCGTACATGCATGTTTAGGGGGGACCCTTGGGTCCCCCCTGTGTTCGACTCGTAAGGCTACGGGTGAAGGGGGGTCCGGCACGGACCCCCCAAGTCCGGCTCCGGGAGCTTTTTCGAGCCGGACGCTCCGACTCGATCCGGCCGTCCGACGCGTACATCGTACTCGCTCGGTCGGATAACGTCTCCATTGCGTGGTGCGATTCGTTTCCATACGAGTCGGTCGGAGCGGATCGGATCCAGAAACCGTTCGGTCGGAACACACGCGTATATTCGCATCGTACTCGCTCGGTCGGACAGCTGTACGAGTCGGTCGGAAAAAACGCGTACGGCTCGTACTTTTTCCGGCCGGATCCCAATCGGAGAGCTTCCGACCGAGATCGGAATCGGCCCCCTAATAGTTTCCCTCTTTGTGCAACAGAGAACAATTAGCCTTTTTGTTTTTGTAGATGTGTTATTAGAGATAGTTATAGTAGTATTTGTGTTTTTTCTTGTATGCAGAAGCATATCGTCAGCGCAAACTCGTGTCTTACTTTGCAAAAATACTACTCCTACCATTTTCCTTTTTGGATCATCCACTTTGTGCTTTTGAAGGTGTGGGTACTTTATCTTTATTACATTTTGAGTACATTTTAATAAAAAATAATTTGGTTAATATTTTGAAGACATTGTGGTAACTTTGATTGTACCTGTATATAAAAATGCAAAAAAAGGTAACAGTACTATTTATAACAATTACACTAAAGTATAGGTCAGACATTAACTGAACATGTCAGACTTTTTTTAAAATAAATGTTATGGCTTTTTTCTTTTTACCTTTAACTGTCCAATTAATTAGTCTTATTCTTTTCCTAACAAATAAACAGCCTAAAACATGTGTATCTCCATGGTTTACTTCAACTACAGTTCTAGTGGAGCAATACAACTATGTAAATACTGTTTGCATACGTCTAGTACCAGTGGGATATATTTGTAGCCTAATGGTAATTGCAATGTAATAGCAAGTTGTGTTACATTCAAATGTTATTTATAACAATCCATATTATTGGATATTTTTCTCCTGTGATTAAAGTTACTATGTGTTTCACATCATTTTTCAACAAACCACCAAGTGTACAACAGATACTTACTGGGTTATCCTGGTAATACTATAGTCTATTGGTTTACAATGTCATATAGATTGTAATGAAATTGCTGTAGCTACTGTGTACTATGTTTAAAGTATACAGTCTAGTCTTTTTGGGAATGGATGTGCTTCTCTAGTACTGTTTGGGTTATGTTAGCAGGCCAATCTCACACATAACCAATCAGCCTGTTTCTTTCATAAGTATAATATGTTACATACAATGTTGTTGGCCAGTGTTCTAGCCTAGTACATCCATGTTTTACTTTATTACATTCAGTCAGTATTTCTTAGTTACCCTTGTAATAATTTAGTCTATTGGTTTACATGGTCATATGACCATAAATTGTAGTTAAATTGATATAGCTACTATGTACTATAATTAACGTATACAGTCAAGTCTTTTTGTGAATGAATGTGCTACTCTAGTACTGTTTGGGATATGTTACTAGCCCAATCTCACGTATAACCAATCAGCCTGTTTCTTTCTTAAGTATAATATGTTACATACAATGTCATTCACCAGTGTTCAAGCCCAGTGCATCTATGTTTTACTTCTTTACATTTAGTCAGTATTTCTTGAAGGTGTTTGGTAGTTTTCAAAGAAGATGATCCGTGTGTGGATAATTGGCTAGAGTGTTTGCAAAGAAAAGAGGAATTGAGCATAATTTAGCTATGCGAAATGTTGTGATCACATGGGTGGCTGAAAGAGGTTTAAAGTGGAATAACATCCCACCTCTCATTTAATCTCTAATTGTTAGCATCCACATTTTCTAATTATTCATTGTGGAGCCAATTGCATTGGTCACCTCACTGGTGTAAACATTGAAAAAGAGAGGAAAGCTACTTTCAAATCTTAAATGACTTTATTTCCTCACTCTCATTTTGTATCTTCTAATATTTGCAACAAAAAAAAAGTACTCAGTAGAAAATGTGGGAAAGTATGGAAAAACACGCAGACATATAAACACAATGGGGCCTGCCTTCCTAAGAGATCACACCATGTTTTCCATGGATCACTGACAAAATATCGAGTGACAGAATATCGTGTTCCCAAAATATCGGGACATAAATATTGATGTCAAAAATATCGACATCCTATCTTCATAATGGTAAGTACTAAAATATGGAGAAAAAGAATATCGTTGTTAAGAGTATCGAAGTACAAAATATTGTTTTTTTAACTGTATAAAAAATAATGTAAAATAAATTAAATAATACATATAACTTAAAAAATATTTAGAATTATTAGAACATGTTAACAATTATAAGTAATAAATGTAATGTAAAAATAAATTAAACATACATATATAAAATGTAATATATATATTTACTTAATAATAATTAAGAAATAATTATTTTAATAAATTATAAAACGTTAGAAATATATTAAAAATTATAAATACATATATATATATATACATACACCTGTAACATAAACATAATATATATATATATATATATATATCAATTAAAATATTAAAATATTTATTATTTTTCAAAACTACATTTTACACTACATTGAGTACAACAGTAGAGAAAGTGTTGGATAGCGGAGGTGAAGAAATTACTATTCCCACTCCAGCTTGTGCAACAGTAGGGAAAGTGTTGGATAGCGGAGGGGAATAATTTACTATTCCCACTCCAGCGAGTGCAACAGTTGGGAAAGTGTTGGATAACGGAGAGGTAAAAATTAGTATTCCCACTCCAGCGAGTGCAACAGTAGGGAAAGTGTTGGATAGCAGAGGGGAATAATTTACTATTCCCACTCCAATGAATGCAACAGTAGGGAAAGTGTTGGATAGCGGAGGGGAATAATTTACTATTCCCACTCCAATGAGTGCAACAGTAGGGAAAGTGTTGGATAGCGAAGGGGAAAAAATTACTATTCCCACTCCAGCGAGTGCAACAGTAGGGAAAGTGTTGGATAGCGTAGGGGTAAAAATTACTATTCCCACTCCAATGAGTGCAACAGTAGGGAAAGTGTTGGATAGCGTAGGGGATAAAATTACTATTCCCACTCCAGGGAGTGCACCAGTAGGGAAAGTGTTGGATAGCAGAGGGGTAAAAATTACTATTCCCACTCCAGCGAGTGCAACAGTAGCGAAAGTGTTGGATAGCGTAGGGGTAAAAATTACTATTCGCACTCCAGCGAGTGCAACAGTAGGGAAAGTGTTGGATAGCGGAGGGGAATAATTTACTATTCCCACTCCAATTAATGCAACAGTAGGGAAAGTGTTGGATAGTGGAGGGGAATAATTTACTATTTCCACTCCAATGAGTGCAACAGTAGGGAAAGTGTTGGATAGCAAAGGAGAAAAAATTACTATTCCCGCTCCAGCAAGTGCAACAGTAGGGAAAGTGTTGGATAGCGTAGGGGTAAAAATTACTATTCCCACTCCAGCTTGTGCAACAGTAGGGGAAGTGTTGGATAGCAGAGTGGTAAAAATTACTATTCCCACTCCAACGAATACAACGTTAGAGAAAGTGTTGGATAGCGTAGGGGTAAAAATTACTATTCCCCCTCCAGGGAGTGCAACAGTAGGGAAAGTGTTGGATAGCGGAGGGGAATAAATTACTATTCCCACTCCAATGAGTGCAACAGTAGGGAAAGTGTTGGATAGCGGAGGGGATAAAACAAAACATTACAGCTATTGAACCTAAATCCCCAAACAAAATAAAAACAAAACAATTACTAACAATATTTATCAATTAATAAATGAATATTACTGATCAACTAATGAATAATTTATTTAAAGTATATTACTTTCAACCCTCTACCCCAATAAACACAAAAACACACACCTAAAAATATTTACAGAATTTCCATAACTAATTTTACATTAATAAATTAATAACAATTAACAACAAATCATTAATTCATTTTAAAAAAAAATCTTCCCAACATTTACAATTATAAACGCCACAACTCACACATCAAAATTATTTCGCAATAAGCATATTTGATATTTAATTAATTAATTAGCATTAATTAACAATTAATTATAAATATTTTACCCCCACCATATTCCCCTATAAATGACTCCACCAATGTCGTAAAACTTGACACAATCAACATAATTTATTAACAATTAATTAGTTATTTAATAACAACTAACAAGCAAAATAAAAACAATTAATAATGAATTAATTCACACAATTAACACTATAAAATAACATTAAATAAATATTATATTATAAATATTAAAAAATGTATTAAAATTAAATTACTTCCCACCCTACTCCCCTATCAACCCACAACGCACTCCTAAAAAAATGACATAATTAACATAATTATGAATTAATTAATAATTAACAACAAATTAATAATAAATTAATTACCACAATTAACAATATAAAATATTCAATACATAAATATAAATTAATAAAAAAAGTAATTAATTAATTATAATTAAATTACTTCCCACCGTACTCCCTATCAACCCACAGCCCGCTCCTAAAAAATGACACAATTAACATAATGACCAATTAATTATTAATAATTAACAACCAAATAATTAATAATAAATTAATTCCCACAATTAACAATATAAAATATTAAATACATAAATAAAAAATATTAATTAATTAATTATAATTAAATTGCTTCTCACCCATTTCCCCTATAAACCCACAACCCGCTACGGAACTAAAACGCAAAATTTAATTAAAATAAAATTAATAACTTCTAAAAATGTAACACATATATTAAAAAACAAATGCAATACTTAGACAAAAAAATAGAACACATACATTTAAAATACATACTAAAATACATAACACTAACTAAAAAAAGATATTTTTAACAACTATATTTTTGCAAACGATATTAATGACTTCGGTATTTTTTAAAACGATATTAATGACTTCGATATTGTTAAAAACTATATTACTTACCTTAGACTCGATATTCTTGACCACAATATTCTGACAGTCGATATTTTTGTGTCACGATATTCTGCACTCGATATTAGTGCAAGTCGACATAAAAAACTCGATATTTAGACTGTTTACCGTTTTCCACATATCATCTCAACATTATGTTTTCCAAACCTTACTTATATTGTGCAGATGGTGTACAATTAACCGCAACTGGCAGTAATATCTTCATTAATAACATCTGCCAATTCCTAGTAAACCATATCTAAATCCAAAGTACACACCTGTAACAGAAGGCTCTTCTAAGATCCAACCTAACAGGACCATCAGTAAATATGAATATATATGGTTTTTAAAAAAAAATAGGTTTATGGTAGCACAGTACTCTCTACAGACCAACGCAAAAGTATGGCAGTACTCCGTAATTTTGAAAAAATACATGTATACATTTCAAAACATTATTGCCTACATATCACCATTATACTGGCCTCATTAGAATTACAATTTAAAGGCTCAACCTTTTCCTAAAACACACTGTTAAGGTGTACTTCAAAACACAGTGAAACTGCTGTATAAAACAACAAGGCTGCTTTTCAGGCTTTAGAAATGTACACATTAGCCAATCAGATAATCCCATGCCATAGCTATGTTCCGATGTTGTACCTCGTACTACCACGGCCACAGGTATAGTTAAAAAAATACATTATAACCTAACATTTACTTACTCTACTTGTCGGCTCTACCCCACAGAATCATCTATACCCTCTATTATGTAATACTGCCAAATTTCACAAAAATCCAGGGGACAGTCTTTGCCCTACACAAAATACAAAAGTCTATGGAAATAGCTTTGGATTTTAAGCTCATTTTGGGACACGCCTTTTTTCTTTGCACTCCCTTGATGAAACACAGAGAAACTTTCAGGACTCTGAGAATGAAATGGGGGTATCAGGTCTCCAAACATTTTTGTACATTCGTCAAATGGGTGCAAAGTTATTAAGGGATGAAGATCCGAAAAATCTGGTCACCTTGCATCATGGCAATAAAGGACCATATTGCACATGTTACTAGTTATGTAGGTTTTATTTTACATGATTTATTAATTGATTTTAGGACTCTTTACAAAGGTTTGGAGCATTCAAAGGTCACCCATCTAGTATTCATTGTTTGCCTGTGACTGCAAATGTGTGTTTTTATTGGAGATAATGTGTAATATTTAATATGTGTCAGGATTACATCTAGGGACATACTGGAAGAAACATCAGAGTAAGGGGCCGATTCCGATTCGGGCCGGAAAACATACCGACCGACTCGGTACGGGAATATAGTCCGACCGACACGTACCGGCGCTGCCCGACCCGCGTAGTACGATGAAATGCATGTGAATCACGACCGACTCGTACGGAACACAAGCCGAACGACCGAACCGCACGGAAACCAGCCATCCGGCCGGAAAACCACGCGATTGGAACCGACCGACACACACCAGGAATTAACCCGACCGAAACGTACCCGCGAACTCCGACCCGCGCAGTACGATGCAATGCGTGGAAAACCAGACCGAGTCGCACGGAGCCCAAGCCGTACGACCGACACGCATACAAAACGAAGCCGAAGCAACTCAATACTCCACGACCGACGCGTACGCCGCACATGAAACCTAGCAGAAACACAGCGTGAACGGCTCGGAGAAGCTTGCACGAGACAACTGCAGCGTGCTACTCGGTCAGAAGAACGTCTCCTACATGCACAAAAAATACAAAGGAAAAAATACAAAAAAAAGGCCAAACAAGCAATTACAAAGCCAATAAATACTGGGGGAAACATGGAACTAAGACACACCCACAACTCCACCCATATAAAGGCCACAAATCCCTACCATGATCCTTTGCAAATTCAACTGACCTGCCAGCACAGAACACCATGAGACAGCAACCACAGACACACTCACAGCTCATCCATCACACAAGCCACACACCATTAGCACCTCAACAAATAGCACCCTCACATACACCCAGCAAAACCTACACTCACACACCCTCACTTGCACACACACACACATCAATCACCACCACCACCCATCACCATGCCCCCAAAGAAGAATCCAAAGTTCCTAGACAGTGAATTGGAAGTCCTGGTAGATGAGATCCTCAGGGTAGAGCCACAGTTGTTTGGTACATTGGTCCAACAGACCCCCATGTCGCAGAAAACCAAGATGTGGGAGAGGATTGTCGACAGGGTGAACGCACAATCACCATGTTTGCGCACAAAGGAAGACATCCAGAACAGGTGGTATGATGTGCGCAGGAGGGTCAAGGACCTACTAAAGAAGGATTACATCTTGAGTCAGTGCACCGGCAGTGGCCCTCCTGCCAAACCAGTATACCTCAGGCCCTGGGAGGAGAAGGTGCGGGCCATCCTACCACCAGTGAGCGTATATGGACTATCAAACATCCCAGAGCCTGGTGAGTACACAACTAATATACCCAATATTGTGTGACAATACACACACATCACTGTCAAGGGGATAGTCAAACCATGCACCCTTAGCAAATCCACAGCAACCAAAAGATAATCACCCCAAGATTTGTCTGTCAGTCAGATAAACACAATACATGCCATCTCATAGTGATATGTAACTGTGTCATGAGATGTACAAACCTAACTACAAATACAGCAAGGCAGTGGCACAAATATAGCCAACAAACACAGTTAGATATTTTGCCACCACTAGAACACCACCTCACAGGGAAGCTCACTGAAAGGAAGGAATTCTGTGTATGCTGGTGAAGTCAGTGTAGCCAATAGCATGATGGGAGTTGTAGTCACAGATATTGGTCACCCTCACAATTGGCCCATCAACACCACCCTGAACCATGCTCACATCACAGGGAGTGGAAAAGAAATGACAAGATGGCTGACACTGGGTACTGCTGTGGGGAGCACAAGGCCCTGCTGGGAACTGGGCACCAACAAACAGCAGGACACCACTGTCAGCCATCTTGCCATTGCTGTCACACTCACACACAGTGAAGTCCACCCAAAAGGAAGGAAGTATGGGCATGCTGGGAAGGGGGGTGTAGGCAATAGCATGATGGAAGTGGTAGTCACAGATATTGGTCACCCTCACAATTGGCCCATCAACACCACTCTGAACCATGCTCACATCACAGGGAGTGGAAAAGAACTGACAAGATGGCTGAAACTGGGTACTGCTGTGTGGAGCACAAGGCCCTGCTGGGAACTGTGCAACAACAAACAACAGGACCACACTGTCAGCCATCTTGCCAATGCTGTCACACTCACACACAGTGAAGTCCACTCAAAAGGAAGGAAGTATGGGCATGCTGGGAAGGGGGGTGTAGGCAATAGCATGATGAGAGTGGTAGTCACAGCTCAACATCCCCCACCCTCATGGCCCAGCAAGCTCACACTGAAGCATGCACACACCTCACAGGGAGTGAAAAGCCACTTCAAAGATGTCTGACACTGGCCACAGCTGTGGGGAGCACAATGCCCTGCTGGGAACTGGGCACCAACAAACAACAGGACCACACTGTCAGCCATCTTGCCATTGCTGTCACACTCACACACAGTGAAGTCCACCCAAAAGGAAGGAAGTATGGGCATGCTGGGAAGGGGGGTGTAGGCAATAGCATGATGGGAGTGGTAGTCACAGATATTGGTCACCCTCACAATTGGCCCATCAACACCACTCTGAACCATGCTCACATCACAGGGAGTGGAAAAGAAATGACAAGATGGCTGACAATGGGTACTGCTGTGGGGAGCACAAGGCCCTGCTGGGAACTGGGCACCAACAAACAGCAGGACACCACTGTCAGCCATCTTGCCATTGCTGTCACACTCACACAGAGTGAAGTCCACCCAAAAGGAAGGAAGTATGGGCATGCTGGGAAGGGGGGTGTAGGCAATAGCATGATGGGAGTGATAGTCACAGATATTGGTCACCCTCACAATTGGCCCATCAACACCACTCTGAACCATGCTCACATCACAGGGAGTGGAAAAGAACTGACAATATGGCTGAAACTGGGTACTGCTGTGTGGAGCACAAGGCCCTGCTGGGAACTGTGCAACAACAAACAACAGGACCACACTGTCAGCCTTCTTGCCATTGCTGTCACACTCACACACAGTGAAGTCCACTCAAAAGGAAGGAAGTATGGGCATGCTGGGAAGGGGGGTGTAGACAATAGCATGATGGGAGTGGTAGTCACAGCTCAACATCCTCCACCCTCATGGCCCAGCAAGCTCACACTGAAGCATGCACACACCTCACAGGGAGTGAAAAGCCACTTCAAAGATGTCTGACACTGGCCACAGCTGTGGGGAGCACAAGGCCCTGCTGGGAACTGGGCCCCAACAAACAACAGGACCACACTGTCAGCCATCTTGCCATTGCTGTCACACTCACACACAGTGAAGTCCACCCAAAAGGAAGGAAGTATGGGCATGCTGGGAAGGGGGGTGTAGGCAATAGCATGATGGGAGTGGTAGTCACAGATATTGGTCACCCTCACAATTGGCCCATCAACACCACTCTGAACCATGCTCACATCACAGGGAGTGGAAAAGAACTGACAAGATGGCTGAAACTGGGTACTGCTGTGTGGAGCACAAGGCCCTGCTGGGAACTGTGCACCAACAAACAACAGGACCACACTGTCAGCCATCTTGCCAATGCTGTCACACTCACACACAGTGAAGTCCACTCAAAAGGAAGGAAGTATGGGCATGCTGGGAAGGGGGTGTAGGCAATAGCATGATGGGAGTGGTAGTCACAGCTCAACATCCCCCACCCTCATGGCCCAGCAAGCTCACACTGAAGCATGCACACACCTCACAGGGAGTGAAAAGCCACTTCAAAGATGTCTGACACTGGCCACAGCTGTGGGGAGCACAAGGCCCTGCTGGGAACTGGGCACCAAGAAACAACAGGACCACAGTGTCAGCCATCTTGCCATTGCTGTCACACTCACACACAGTGAAGTCCACTCAAAAGGAAGGAAGTATGGGCATGCTGGGAAGAGGGGTGTAGGCAATAGCATGATGGGAGTTGTAGTCACAGATATTGGTCACCCTCACAATTGGCCCATCAACACCACTCTGCACCATGCTCACTTCACAGGGAGTGGAAAAGGACTGACAAGATGGCTGACACTGGGTACTGCTGTGGGGAGCACAAGGCCCTGCTGGGAACTGTGCAACAACCAACAGCAGGACACCACTGACTGACATCCTGAAAGCCATCTTGCACTCCCTGCAATGGAAGCACGTTCCATGGTGGGATATCTGGCTGGGTGGGAAGGAGGACTGACAGCTCTGACCATAGTTACAAGAAGCTTTTCCCACACACCCCCTTAACACAAACTCCACATAACCCACCTGGGAGAATGCAATGCCTCACACTCCAATTAAATATCCCACCAAGAACCACCACCCTGGGTTATGCTGTGTGAAGCACAGGGACACTCTTGGGACTTGCAGCCAAACAAACGCCAGGACAACACTGTCAGCCATCCTGTCAGCACAGGCACACTACCCCACAGGGAAGCAGAGTCAAAAGGAAGGAAGTATGGGCATGCTGGGAAGGGGGGTGTAGGCAATAGCATGATGGGAGTGGTAGTCACAGCTCAACATCCCCCACCCACATGGCCCAGCAAGCTCACACTGAAGCATGCACACCTCACAGGGAGTGAAAAGCCACTTCAAAGATGTCTGACACTGGCCACAGCTGTGGGGAGCACAAGGCCCTGCTGGGAACTGGGCACCAACAAACAACAGGACCACACTGTCAGCCTTCTTGCCATTGCTGTCACACTCACACACAGTGAAGTCCACTCAAAAGGAAGGAAGTATAGGCATGCTGGGAAGGGGGGTGTAGGCAATAGCATGATGGGAGTGGTAGTCACAGCTCAACATCCCCCACCCACATGGCCCAGCAAGCTCACACTGAAGCATGCACACACCTCACAGGGAGTGAAAGGCCACTTCAAAGATGTCTGACACTGGCCACAGCTGTGGGGAGCACAAGGCCCTGCTGGGAACTGGGCACCAACAAACAACAGGACCACACTGTCAGCCATCTTGCCATTGCTGTCACACTCACACACAGTGAAGTCCACTCAAAAGGAAGGAAGTATGGGCATCCTGGGAAGGGGGGTGTAGGCAATAGCATGATGGGAGTGGTAGTCACAGCTCAACATTCCCCACCCGCATGGCCCAGCAAGCTCACACTGAAGCATGCACACACCTCACAGGGAGTGAAAAGCCACTTCACAGATGTCTGACAATGGTGCTCTGTTGTGGGGAGCACAAGGCCCTGCTGGGAACTGTGCAACAACCAACAGCAGGACACCACTGACTGACATCCTGAAAGCCAACTTGCACTCCCTGCAATGGAAGCACGTTTCATGGTGGGATGTCTGGCCTGGGGGGAGGAGGAGTGCCAGCTCCGAAAACAGCTACCAGCAGGCCCTTACACACACACCACTTCCACTAACTCCAAACAACACATTTGGGACCGTGCCCTACAAGAGAGTGAGTGAAAAGCCACTTCCAAGATGTCTGACAATGGTGCTCTGTTGTGGGGAGCACAAGGCCCTGCTGGGAACTGTGCACCACCCAACAGCAGGACACCACTGACTGACATCCTGAGAGTCAACCTGCACCCACTGCAAGTGTGGCATGCTTCATGGTGGGACAACTGGGCTGGGGGAGACGGAGGTCCGGATGTCAACCAAATACCACCAATGCTGGTCATGCACACACCTCAACATCCACATAGAAATGCATCAGGTTGGCAGGACAATGAGCCACACCAATATCAACCTCTGACTGTGACAACTTAGGACCATGCAATGTACAGGCCTGCATCCAGAGGTACAGTCACAACTGTCATGTGTTTGAACCAGTGATGCCTGCAGAAACATAACATACATTGTGTGTCTCTTCCAAAAACAGGTGATGATGGGGACACAGCAGCAGATGAGGAGGAGTCCCTGTCCCAGGCTCCGGGGGACCCTGAGCTCTCTGGTGTGGAACAGCCTCTGCCCTCATCGGATGGCGAAGACCAACCTGGCACCTCCGGTGGGAGTCATCATGCAGCACCAGCAGGACCACCATCTGCACCCCCTGCACCCATTCCTCCAACATCTGCCAACACACAGACCACCCCCGCCGACACAGACAGACCAAGGACACTCAATGACAACAGCACAGGGACCACAGCCCACCGTGAAGCAACGGACAACAACCCCAGTACCAACCCCCAAGGGGGCCGAGGGTCACCTGTGTGTGCCACGGCAGCTCCAGCACGTGTGTCCAGGGGTGGTGGGAGGGGTGGTAGGCAGAGGTCGCTGTTTGCAGAGGGGTCTGGACTGCATGATGACCCACAACTGGCACGCATTGCTGAGGCGTACCAGAATAGCACCGGAGAGGTCAGCCAGGTAGTGGGGATCCTCAAGGACATTCAACAGCAGCAGGCTGCCCATCATGCCCGCTTGGACTCACACATGTCCTGTGTGGAGACACACATGTCCCGTGTGGAGACACACATGTCTGGCATGGAGTCCAAGTGGGACACATTGGAAGAACTGACAGCGGTGCAGAGGGACATATTGACATGCCTCCGCCAGATTAGCACCAACATGTCCACACCTCCCTGTGTGCCCACATCATCTGGTGCCGCAACAACTGCAACTGCCACAGGGAGGGAGACTGACTCTGGTGGAGAGTCCTCTGCACCGCAGCGGCCTGCACGTGAGGGTCCCCCCAGAAAGAAGAGGGGTCGTCCGAGGAAGGTCAACTGAGAGGCCGATGGCCATGTACATCCCCCAGGAAGCCAACACCTGTTCTGGAAATTCTCCTCTGTGCAAACTGTTCACCCTGTCGAATGCAACACAACTCTCCCACATGACATGGGGAGTTTAAGTTGGACTAATGTATCAGATGACTGTGGACTTTACTCAGGACATGTCTGCTACCAACACTTCCAACTCATCTGGGAACTTTGGATTACAATACCAATGTACAGCGCCCACCATCCTGTGCACTATCCTCACACATGTATGTAATAAACTCACTAATACACCATACTTGCCTCTGTTGTGATTCTAACGTTGTTTTTGTCATGGAGATTATGATCTGCTAAATGACACTGTGCATGCTAACTGCCACTGCAAGTTCAACACCGTCATGTGAGTCATGGCGACGTGACACATATGCGGGAGACACACCACTAGGGCTACACGACACATAGACACCAGGGCCATCGGACTCTTCGCCTACACTGATGTTGCCAGGAAATACAGTGGAATGCACAGACACCACACCTATTCAGAGTTTGTGTTAACTAGCCCACAGGTGCAGTAAGCAAATGTCAGTCAGATGTGTGACCACAGACAACGCACATCCCAAAGTGAAGCACAGGTTTAGTACACATTTGCAACATGTTGTTTCCACTACAAATGCAAGGTAATTCCACGTGGCAGTGGCCACACAGTCAAAAAGTGTAGAAGAAATAAAGTCCAGGGGTGTGTGGCACATCACCTGTAGGGAAACGACTGCTGCCACCCTGAAAGCTGAATCATGGTGTCGGGGGATCCAAGTTGACCAAACAACTCTGTAAGCACCCTGTGAAGGACAGACATGACACACAGTCAAAAGCACTGAAGAACAGGACAGAACTGCAATACTCATGCCCAATCCATGTCACAAGATACCTACACAAAACCAAGTTAGCATGTCAACACTGTTGGGGAGTACAGACTACCTGTAAGGACACATCGATGCACGTATCCAGTCAAGTAGCACATGGCCACACTCAAACAGCAACAGAGCACCACCCACACATATCATGCAAACTCACATCATTGACATGACAACTCTCTGGATACTCACTTTCAGCTGAAGAAGTAGGTGATGAGCTGTGTGCGGACATCACCCATATCATCATCATCATCACTGGCATCGTGGCCCAGGCCAGGATCCTCCACAGGTAGCGGATGTTGGTCATCGTCATCCAGGATGAGAGGCAACTCCTTCCGCACTGCCCGGTTGTGTAGCATGCAGCAGACGATGACAATCTTGCACACCTTTGCTGGGGCATATGGGAGGGCCTCTCCTGTCTTGTCCAGGCAGCGGAAGCGGCTCTTCAGGAGACCAAATGTCCGCTCGATCACTCTCCTGGTCCGACCATGTGCCTCATTGTAGCGCATCTGGGCTGGTGTCACTGGGTTCCTGAGGGGTGTCAGCAACCACGGCATGTTGGGGTATCCGGAGTCACCTACAGACAGACAATTGCACATTAGCTGAGTTGGAAAAGAGGGCGGAATACAACATAGCAGAACACACACAATGGTACAAAGTCAGTACACACCGACAAGCCAGGCATGCTGGTTCTGCATCTGTGACATCATCCTCGGGATGCGACTACTCCTCATCACGTAGGCATCGTGTGCCGAACCGGGGAAACGGGCACACACATGTGTGATGCTCATATCTGCAAGACATACCACCAGAGCATTGATCGAATGATAATGTTTCCTGTTCCTGTATGCCTGCTCATGTGCCTGTGGTGGTACCAAAGCCACATGTGTCCCATCAATGGAGCCAATGACATGTGGAATCCTCCCCAGGGCATAGAAGTCACTCTTGACGTCAGTGAGTTGTTGACGTTTAGGGAAATAGATGTACTGGTTCAGGTTTCTCAACATTGCCTCCAAAACATCGCGTAGCACACGGCTGAACATAGTCTGTGACATCCCACCAGCAGACGCCACAGTGTGTTGAAAGGTACCGGGGGCAAAGAAGTGTAGGGCTGCCATCACCTTCACCTTGGGGGTCAGCGCTGTAGGGTATGGCCGGCCAGCTAGCAAATGTGGGGCCAACTGCACCGCCAATTCCTCAATCTGCGCCCTGTTGAAGCGGTACCGCCGGATGCAGTCACGTTCCACCATCGTTGCAAGGTCAGGGAATGGTCTATGGACAGCTGGTGCCCTGCAGTGCATAGGTGAAGAAAGAAAGATTGTCAGTCACCCCATATATGTGCCATTGACCATACTCAATATCACATGATACATCATTACGAGACACAAGTACCTGATGTGTGTGCCGTTCTGTATGGACATATATGGCACCTACATGGCCAACATCTAACATCACAGTTCAACATGTGTTGACAACAAGTTCCAGGTTGTGCTATGGGAAATCATTAGGCTGTGTCACAGTACCCATTTACTGCTGTCACGTTCCAAACACACACCACAGTGACATGTCAGGACAGATGTGCCACAGGCATCACAGCTCATTGACAGGTAGATTCCCAGGGACCCTGTATTGCCACATGGACACTGGCATGACATGGCGTATCATGTACACGTCAGCAAAACAACCATGACTCCCACAGGTAGTGGCCCCTGTTGCCTCTGCAGGACAGACATGGACGTCTGTGACACATACACGCACAACATCAAAGTCCATGCACAAACAACGTGGATGTGGAGACTGTCTCCCATTGTGCACATAGAATCAGAGACATCGGAAACACAACATGCACACAGACTGTGGAGGGCCATCACTATTGTGGCAATGGGAGACGCTGTGACGTACATACCTTCACACATGGGACTCAGGGGGTATGTGACATGACATACACATACACAACCTGGAAATGTGACCATGCCACATGCTCTGAAATGAACAGTTGCACATCACAGTGGTCATGTGCACAACACTCAAAGGATTCTGTCCCCATGAACACGTGCACAGCCGGGGAGTGGCTACCCCCAAGTGACACCCAAAAAACCACATGTTGACCCCCATACACAGAAAAGGTAATGCAGCCTTACATGCCTTAGGATACAGTGTGGACAGGCTGTGGTGTTGTAGGTGTGCCCCTGAGTCCCTGGCAAGTATATGTGGCTGGCATAAGTTCACCAGTGACAAGCATGGTGACATATGCGAGTGACTTGTACAGGGACGCGTTGTACTGCAATGGTCCGATCGGTGTGCACGCATCGGACATTGCATTTGATGTGAACGGGTACGCATTGTTTTCTGAAATACGCGTTGTACTGCAATGGTCCGATCGGTGCGCACGCATCGGACATTGCATTTGATGTGAACAGGTACGCGTTGTTTTTTAAATACGCGTTGTACTGCAATGGTCCGATCGGTGCGCACGCATCGGACATTGCATTTGATGTGAACGGGTACGCGTTGTTTTTTTAAATACAGCGTTGGTCCGATCTGTGCGCACGCATCGGACATTGCATTTGATGTGAACGGGTACGGGTTGTTTTTTGAAATACGCGTTGTACTGCAATGGTCCGATCGGTGCGCACGCATCGGGCATTGCATTTGATGTGAACGGGTAAGCGTTGTTTTTTGAAATACGCGTTGTACTGCAATGGTCCGATCGGTGCGCACGCATCGGACATTGCATTTGATGCTGAACGAGTGCAGCGTTGTTTTTTAAATATGCGTTGTACAGCAATGGTCCGATCGGTGCGCACGCTTTGGACATTGCATTTGATGTGAGCGAGTACGCGTTGTTTTTGAAATACGCGTTGTACTGCAATGGTCCGATCGGTGCGCACGCATCGGACATTGCATTTGATGTGAATGGGTACGCGTTGTTTTTTGAAATACGCGTTGTACTGCAATGGTCCGATCAGTGCGCACGCATCGGACATTGCATTTGATGTGAGCGAGTGCAGCGTTGTTTTTTAAATACGCGTTGTACAGCAATGGTCCGATCGGTGCGCACGCATCGGACATTGCATTTGATGTGAGCGGGTGCAGCGTTGTTTTTGAAATACGTGTTGTACTGCAATGGTCCGATCGGTGCGCACTCATCGGACATTGCATTCGATGTGAAAAGTGCAGCGTTGTTTTTTGAAATACGCGTTGTACTGCAATGGTCCGATCGGTGCGCACGCATCGGACATTGCATTTGATGTGAACGGGTACTCGTTGTTTTTTGAAATACGCGTTGTACAGCAATGGTCCGATCGGTGCGCACGCATCGGACATTGCATTTGATGTGAGCGAGTACGCGTTGTTTTTTGAAATACGCGTTGTACTGCAATGGTCCGATCGGTGCGCACGCATCGGACATTGCATTTGATGTGAGCGGGTACAGCGTTGTTTTTTGAAATATGCGTTGTACTGCAATGGTCCGATCGGTGCGCACGCATCGGACATTGCATTTGATGTGAACGAGTGCGCGTTGTTTTTTGAAATACGCATTGTACTGCAATGGTCCGATCGGTGCGCACGCATCGGACATTGCATTTGATGTGAACGGGTGCGCGTTGTTTTTTGAAATACACGTTGTACAGCAATGGTCCGATCGGTGCGCACGCATCGGACATTGCATTTGATCTGAACGGGTACGCTTTGTTTTTTGAAATACGCGTTGTACTGCAATGGTCCGATCGGTGCGCACGCATCGGACATTGCATTTGATGTGAACGGGTACACGTTGTTTTCTGAAATACGCGTTGTACTGCAATGGTCCGATCGGTGCGCACGCATTGGCCATTGCATATGATGTGAGCGGGTACGCGTTGTACAGCAATGGACCGATCGGTGCGCTCGCATTGGACATTGCATCTGATGTGAACGGGTACGCGTTGTTTTCTGAAATACGCGTTGTACTGCAATGGTCCGATCGGTGCGCATGCATTGGCCATTGCATATGATGTGAGCGGGTACGCATTGTTTTTTTAAATACGCGTTGTACAGCAATGGTCCGATCGGTGCGCACGCATTGGCTAGGGCCTGGCATTGCAACGGACGCGTTTTCGAAGCTTGAACGAGTCTGATGCAGTGAATTCAGTTGGCCAGCCACAACAATGTTGCAAATTCATGGGTGTCATGAACTTTAACTTTTGAAGGATGCTGTGGGCGTGTATAAGTGGTGCAATTCCATGGATTGGCCAGATTCAGAAGATGCAAACGACTTGGACCTATCACTTTGGACACATGGAACAGTATCTGCCTCTGCAGCACACATATAATGCTGACTGTTCCCCTGAGAGCTCACTTGCCTGCACTACATGCTCCAGGACGACATCTGCCACCAACACTGCTGCTGTCTCTGCATCCTCTGGCTACTGCAATGGCACGTACTGTGGAGAGAGCCCCAGCCTTCAGCGCTGAGGAGAACCAGGCCCTGCTGGACAGCCGCCTTCCACAGTACAGCAAGCTGTATGGGAAACCAGGGGAGCAGGTGAGTGTGCTGTCCACTGCCTTACTAAATGTGCATGTTGTCTGACTAGCAAGACTTACAGTGTGCACACCACTGGCTAGCATGCTCACTGAGTAGTTCTCACCCCCCAAAGTGTGTAGTTACATGCACTGAACAGGTATAGTGCAGTAACAGTGCATTCCAACAAGGTTTTACTTCCCAGGCAATGATACTATTTAGTAACTGCTGGTAAACTGTTCATAGCCATAGTTGCACTGCCTGTGTACATCATATGCCCCTGTGATTGAGACATGTATATCCAACTGTGTGATGCACGGATATGTTGCATGTGTAGTAATGGCCTTTTTCACTTTGTCATCCTCACAGGTTGATGCCCTCCAGAAGCAGGAGATCTGGCTGACCATCGTCCGAGCAGTACGATCCGTGGGGGACTACAAGCGCCGGATCCGCAACTGCCAGAAGAGGTGGCAGGACCTTCGGGGCTGGACCCGGAGGATCGCAAGGGTCCAGCTGAAGCTGTCGCCTCCTCGCAGGAGGGGCGGACACCGGACCCTCACCCCCCACATGCTCCGGATCCTGGCAGTGGGCTTCCCTGACCTGGATGGGCAGCTGGAGGCCAGACAGCAGCAAGGAAGGGGTGAGTCCATGACTGCACTGTGAACTTTGTCTGACATGCTATGTGCCCTCCTCTGGCCTGGTTAAACCTCCACAGTACATCAGTCTTGTGGTCCAGGACCCATGTCCCTCAATTGTGACATGCCCACTCCTCATCTGATACCCAGGTGTGGCCCTTACAGTATGGAAATTGTGTCACTTGGGTACTGTGTCCTTGCATTTTGCTTAGCTCAGGGTGGGGGACAGCATTTGTTACCGTACCTTTGTGGTGGGCTTCATGGGTGGGTCAATTGCTTACACAATGCCTGAGTTCTGACATGTAATCTGCGTGTAACTTTGATATGTGTTCCAATTGCTGATCTGACTCACCACATGTGCCTGGGGTATTTGGCAAACCCCATGCTGCGGGTGGGAACAATGTTTGGGCCTCAGGAGTATATATATCAAGTGTGTCACACATGCTTAGCCACATGCCTACTGTCCAGGGCTCATCCCTCTTTCACGTGGAGCACGACAGTCATGCCTACTCCAGGGCATACAATACACTCTACTCCCACTCCCGTGTATCAGCTGACACGTTGTGCTCAGTGAAATGTTCCCTCAGGTGTCTGCCTCTGTGTCATTGTGCTGTGGCTTCGTTGTCAGGACTACTGGGGTGTTTATCGGTTAGGGCTCAGCATGCCGTCTTAGATGTGACCATGAGAGACGATACTTGGGTGACATATAGGTGTTTGATCACTTGACTGTGCAGACTGGTGCATGCGACTGAGAAGTTCAGGCAGCTGTTTTTCATTCACAGCAGACTGTGAGGTGCTCTGGTTCAGAGAGTTGTGTTTCATGTCTCCCATATGTCCAATTGGTATGACATGGACAAATAAGAGTTCAGATGATGTGGTGTGGGGGGATGGACATGTGCACTTGTCAGCTACAGAACTTGCATTCCCCATGACCTAGGATTGTGACACAGTGCAGACTGTTGTTGGCTGGCTGCCCTGCCCATGTGACTGTAGACAGTGATGTATGACTTTGCAGGCATGCATGTGCCATGGCATTAAACTTCCTAAGAGTGATCCTGCAGGGGGGTGACATGTGCAACATGCACCCCATTGTGGCATTGACTATGAGGACATGGGTGCATCATGGTGTGTGGTGCTGGTATGCATCACATGCATTTCAAATTAGACTCTGGCCATACCTTTATCCGGACACCTGTACTGACTCAGTGGCAAGAGATGTGATGTGTGCATGTTCACATACTTCACCGTGTTCCCTGCAATGTCCAACAACTGGGTAGGTGGTGCATGTGTCCACACTGGGGTATTACCATCTGGCAGGCACCAGACAGATGGGTGCAAGCTGTTTGAGGGTAAATGGGTGGTCACACCCTTCTGCTTACTGGCTCATGAGAGCACGACCCGCACTCTGCTCGTTCACTTGAAGAGAGGGAACAACTGTGTGAAATACAGTGGCACTTTGTTAAGCAATTCAGTAACACCGAGAACTGTTCATTTAATGCTGCTCGTCAACACATGAGCAGGATGAAAATGAAAGCATCAACAATATTACTAATCAAATTTTAAGTGAAGCACAAAGATCTATGTAACTATCTATCAGTGAGCTACAGCCTATGGGTCAAGTCTTAAAAGAGGGATCATGATTAGGCAAGCGCCTAGAAGGCAAATCTTAAATAAGAGAGCAAAACCATCCAAGGCTACACAGTTTAAGCTAGGATAAATGCAATGAATTGGGTGTGAATGAGCTAAATTAGAGAGGCTGACAAAGCCAAAAGGCTAGCAATCATAAAAGAGCATTACCACCTTGAGAGTAGAAGTTCTAGGCCCAAGATCAGGAGAACGGCCGACCGGGAACCCTCCCCATGCAATGCACTGGTATGAAGAGTTCAGGGCGTGGACATGGGTGCAAACCTTTTATATGGCTTAATGCAGAACTCCTACCCACAGTTAACGTGAGCCCTGACGTGGGTCCTTCGACCACACGCTTACAGTAACTGTGGGAAGTTTTTTGAAGAACAGAGAAGTGGTATCATGGTGAAAACAGGGGCTTTTAGCAGGTGGTCGGTGCTCTTGACCGCAAACATAAGAAAAAGATGACTTTTACCGTAAGATGCTCAGAAATTGAGATGTTATATATTATTTCTCTGTCACGTAGCCGCCTTTTCAGTTTCAGTGGAGCAAGCGTGGAAAGTTTCATAAGTAAAAATTTTGCAAACATTGCTTGTGAAAGAGCAAGATGTACCAGCAGAGTGTCACATACGTGTGGGCTAACCTTATTCTTGTGACTGTGGATATTTACAAGGGGGGGCTGGCGCCGCGGTGGATGGCACAGGTCCCTGCTGTCAGGTCAGAAAGGCCTACAAGATTTCTTGTATTAAAAAATGTTAGCAAGAGGCAGTGGCCTCTTGGGCCTACATGTGTGTGTGCATCTAAGGAGGTGGGTTTGGGCCTAAGTGTATGTATCTAAGGGGGTGGTGGACCACTGTGACAGGTACTAAAAGGCTAAGAGAAATAATGGACAGCTTAGGTCATCTATCAGGGCCTGACTGGTGGGGCCTATATGGGAGTGCCATGTTTCATGGGCAGAGCAGAAAGGTACATAGGTCTGTGTTATATGGTAGAACAGAACCCTACTACAAAGGCCAGGAGGGGTGTGAGTGCCATGGTTGACCATCAGACTGACAATTGGCTTCTCCTAATCTGTGTGAGCACTTTTGGCAATGTTCAACTAAGGATGCCAGGGCTTGCTCTGTAATGTGCTGTACTTACTGTGGTGTGTGCGGTCAGTGCAGGTGACTGATGTTTGTCTGTTTCCCTAATTGTTTGCAGATACATCCACGGCCACAGGAGGGGACAGCTCCATGGACCAGGAGGAGCTGCAGAGCCAGACTGGGTCAGCAGCCGATGAGTGGTCGGAGGGACCCAGTGGCACGGAGGGTGAGGGGAGCCACACCGAGGAGTCCTCAGCACCATCCACCTCAGCTGAGGACCACAGCAGCTCAGAGGATGACTCCCTTGTGGAGGAGGGTGTCAGCAGCCACCACACCCCAGCTAGTATGGCTGGCCCCGCCACCACCACCACCACCACCACCGCCCTCCCATCGGCTCCCATTCCAGAGGTCCGTGGAGGCTCCCGTGTTCGGGAGCGTGTCTCCTTCGTGCCAGGCACCGCACCCCCTGCCCCTGTGTCCCCTGCTGCCCTGAGTGAGGAGTCTGTGTACTTACTTCGCCAGCTCCATGTAGGGCAGACAGCAATGCTGAGTGTCCTCCATGCACACACCACTCTGTTGACACAGCTGGTGTCGTTCATGGAGGGCATCTCATCTGGCATGTCTGCCCTACAGAGGAGCAATAAGTCCATGGACTCCTCCCTGACGGCAGCAGTGTCCCTCCTCCAACAGTCCCTCACCCCTCCTACCTCTGCCCCATCCACACTTCCTGGCACCCTACCTGTCCCAAGCACATGCACACCTGCACAATCACCCAAACACACAGACACAAGCAGCACAGAAACACCCAAAACAAAGGCAAAACGTGCACACAAGCATCCTCAGGGGACTGATACCACACCCACAGGGGATGGGGAACAGACACACACACAGGCATCCACAGTCACTCCGCAGTCCTCAAAATCCCCTCCCTTCAAGACCCCTTCCCTTGCCTCACCTGCAACCCCACCTAAACAGCAGCTCTTCCTCTGTGACCTCGGCCTCTTCCCCTCTGATCCAGCTGATCCAGCATACAGGGGGAAGAGGAAGTTCACCCACACAGAGGGGAGTGCCCCTCACCCCCGGACACCCTCCCCCAGGCACAGACAAACTAAGGTCCCCACACGCAAGTCCCCCCGGTCCCGGAAGAGCAAGACCCCGCCACCGCCCTGCAGCTCAACCACACAGTCTCCTTCCTCCATCCCTCAGGCCCCCACAACACTGGTTCCCCCACCACACCCTGCCCCAGGTTCCCCCACCCACAGATACACCATCCCCAAAATGATCCAGCCTTCTCCCCCTACCACTTGCTCTTCCAGCCTCACACCCCCCGCTGCACATGTTTGTGCCACTGGTGTGGAGACCGTGTCCTCCCCCTCTGTTCTGCCTACCTTACCTGAACCCCATTCTACTCCCCTGGAGATAGGCACTGCAGTGGAGTCCACTACCACCCCGTCTGACTTGGGCACTGCAGTGGGGAACCTGTCCACTCCATCTGGCCAGACCACTGCAGTCGTGCCAGCACCCACATCATCTGACTCATCCCCCCCAGTTGTGCCGGCACACACCATGTCAGACACCTCCACTGCAGTTGTCAGTGACTCTCCAGCACCAGCCACCCCTTCCCTGCCTCCTTCTGGTGAGCCCTGATCCTGTCCCTGCGGTGCCTGGCCTGCCGCCCTGTATGCCCCTCCGAGGGGAATGTACCTGGTCCGTATCAGTGCAGGCGAGCAAATGGTGACATCTGCCACTGTCACCCTGTTCGGACTTAACTGTTGGACTGGCAATTGCCCTTTGTCTTTTTTCTGGACTTTTCTGTTTCACACACATATGCTGAATAAAGCTCCTTTCTGTTCTCTGGTGGTTTTGCTTCAGATGTACATGATGTTGATGATGCTAACCATGCCCTTGCTGCAGTGATGGTGATTTTTGAGATCATGAAATTGTGGTGTTACTGTGCAGGACCCCATGTGGTCCAGGGGGAATGTGTCCTATCCTGGTGTGTAGCCATGTCATCCTTTGCAGCAATATGAGGGTGTCATGTTTTCTATATTTGCCAATGGGATTTCCTACATTTATTTGCAATATCACATCTGTGGCTTACACCCCTGCACATCAGTTGTGCTAGCCATAGTTCAATTTGTCTATTTCCCTGGCCGTGTGAGCATCTCCACTGGATATGCAAGTTTGGGCATCAATGGGGAAGGACTCATCTGTGTTATCAGTGCAACTTGCTATACATGTGTGTTGGATCTGTGCAGATGATTTCGGTGACACTCCCATGACCAGGCTGATGTGACAAGAGCCTTCATTTTGTGCTAATTGTTGACTGAGTGACCAAGTGTACTGCTGACATGATAGAGCCCTGCAGAGACAACGTATGGCACAGCTTTCCTTACACAGAAGTGGAGTCCCCTCATGGCAGTGTGAAATTCCGTGACATTGCCTGAGCCCAAGGTGTGTGTTGTGTGAGCATGTCTGTGTGTGTTCACTTCCATTTTGCAACGCAGGCTGGGGTCCCTAGTGATGTTCCTGTTTGTGATACTTGCTGAGTTGACCTGTGTTCCCCACAAACCTTCGCACTGGGTTCTCTGGGATGTGGGTGCATGGCACATTACTCGTCATCAGGGTGTCATCCATAGGTGTGTTTGCTGTCAGGGCTGAGTTTGTGGGCAAACGCAGATGAGACACAGTCAGGATTCCCCTTGGCACTTGTTGGTTACACAAGTCATGTAATTTACAGTTTGTGTTAGCTTTCAGTGATTGTGACACGTTGTGTGTGTGACTGCTGCCACTCCTCAGGGTCAGAGCTGCAATGTTGGAAGTTGTCTATGTGTGTTCTTTGTGGGTGACCTTGACTTCTTCATTGGTGTGTGACTGTGTCCGGGATACCATTGATTGTGGTGGATTTCACGTCATGCCCATGTACGGCGTACTGTGCAGTGTGTCAGACATTCATGAGTCTTGTTGACTGGCCATGTGTGATGGGTTTCTGCACCTTAGTTCCCACCACCACCCCTGGGATTGTCATGGGTGCATGTGCAATGTCACCAGTCCATGTGAGCTTCACTGCTGCACATTGGTGGTGATCAAGGTGTGTGGTGTTGAGTGTGTGCAAATGAGAGTTGTTGCACGGCTAGACCCCTACCTCCATGTTGGCCTTGGCTGACAGGCCGTGCTGATTGATTTGTGCTTGTGTAGGTGTGATGGTAGTTTGTTGCTCAGGACACATGACTGTGGTTCACAGTGTGAACGACATCTAGCTTTGTCATCACAGTGGGATTATCATGCAGGCCAGGGTCACCACAATGTGGGGTCCCTGGGGGTAGTGCTGTGGTGGGTCTGTCTCTTGCTGTGTTATTTGCTGTTCCTACAAGCTTGTGTGACATGTGTAATTTGGGCTCCTCTCATCTAACAATGCCTGATTGTCCACATAGGGGAATCCGATCCATGAGTTACTTTTGTGTGGCACTGTATACACATCTGTGTAATTGTGATTCAGGCCTCCTCATGTGTTGTGTGGTTGCCTGGGGACACTGGCACACCCCACCCATCACCTGTTGTGTTTGATATGCAGTGTGAGGCTGCCTGTTTGTGTTTGTGCATCTGCACCACTGCATTGGCATATCTTTAGTGTGCCATTGGCTGTATGTTGTTTGGTGGCTTTCCCCTGCAGTCCCTGGGACTCCTAGGTCATCAGTCAGCACAATGATCATGGTTTGTATGTCCCATTGCTGCCATGGTATGGTATTTGTTCACCTCACATCTACAGTCTCCACAGGATATCTACATTTGTGTGTCCATTGGTGCAGATATGTGGGGCTGCATTATGATGGTCACTTCTGTCATTGTGTTATTGACGAATGTTGACAATGTCAGCCCCCATGGGTGATGTTTGTCTGCACATGGCCAAAGGTATATCTTATTTGCACTGCACTGTTTGCCTCACCCAATGTATGTTGCTATGGGACACAAGCACTACTATGCCACAGATGTGTTTGTTGTTCTGTGACCAGGAATCATCAATGCTGTTTGGCATTTGCAGCTTTTCCCATGACAACACTTACATTTTGGTCACTGTGATGATGGGGTGTTATACCCCATTGCCACAATGTTCAAAATGTGCTTCAGCTATGGACCCCACACTTACCTTTTGGTCACTGTGATGATGGGGTGTTATACCCCATTGCCACAATGTTCAAAGTGTGCTTCAGGTATGGACCCCACACTTACCTTTTGGTCACTGTGATGATGGGGTGTTAAACCCCATTGCCACAATGTTCAAACTGTGCTTCAGCTATGGACCCCACACTTACCTTTTGGTCACTGTGATGATGGGGTGTTATACCCCATTGCCACAATGTTCAAACTGTGCTTCAGCTATGGACCCCACACTTACCTTTTGGTCACTGTGATGATGGGGTGTTAAACCCCATTGCCACAATGTTCAAAATGTGCTTCAGCTATGGACCCCACACTTACCTTTTGGTCACTGTGATGATGGGGTGTTATACCCCATTGCCACAGTGTTCAAACTGTGCTTCAGCTATGGACCCCACACTTACCTTTTGGTCACTGTGATGATGGGGTGTTATACCCCATTGCCACAGTGTTCAAACTGTGCTTCAGCTATGGACCCCACACTTACCTTTTGGTCACTGTGATGATGGGGTGTTATACCCCATTGCCACAGTTTTCAAACTGTGCTTCAGCTATGGACCCCACACTTACCTTTTGGTCACTGTGATGATGGGGTGTTATACCCCATTGCCACAGTGGTCATGGTCGGCTTTCATTGTGGAGGCCACACACATTTATGTGTGACACATGTGATAGGGGGTCACATTGTATGCTCAATGTCATGTTCAGTGTTGTAGGCATTTGACACAGACTACACACACTTGTCATGGTGTTGGTGGGTTGTATTTTCAGACATTGCTTATGTTGGAGTATGCTGGTTGTGTCATGCATTACCCGTCCTATGTGTAGGGGTGGTGTGGGTGGTAGGCATCCATCCACCTATGAGTGGGGATGGTAGTAGTGACAGGCATCCAGGCCCCCCTGAGTAGGGGTGGTGGTAGTGGTAGGCATCCATCCCCCTATGAGTGGGGATGGTAGTAGTGACAGGCATCCAGGCCCCCCTGAGTAGGGGTGGTGGTAGTGGTAGGCATCCATCCCCCTATGAGTGGGGATGGTAGTAGTGACAGGCATCCAGGCCCCCTGAGTAGGGGTGGTGTTAGTGGTAGGCATCCATCCCCCTATGAGTGGGGATGGTAGTAGTGACAGGCATCCAGGTCCCCCTGAGTAGGGGTGGTGTTAGTGGTAGGCATCCATCCCCCTATGAGTGGGGATGGTAGTAGTGACAGGCATCCAGGCCCCCTGAGTAGGGGTGGTGGTAGTGGTAGGCATCCAGGCCCCCTGAGTAGGGGTGGTGTTAGTGGTAGGCATCCATCCCCCTATGAGTGGGGATGGTAGTAGTGACAGGCATCCAGGCCCCCCTGAGTAGGGGTGGTGGTAGTGGTAGGCATCCAGGCCCCCTGAGTAGGGGTGGTGGTAGTGGTAGGCATCCATCCCCCTATGAGTGGGGATGGTAGTAGTGACAGGCATCCAGGCCCCCTGAGTAGGGGTGGTGGTAGTGGTAGGCATCCATCCCCCTATGAGTGGGGATGGTAGTTGTGACAGGTATCCAGGCCCCCTGAGTAGGGGTGGTGGTAGTGGTAGGCATCCATCCCCCCCTGAGTAGGGGTGGTGGTAGTGGTAGGCATCCAGGCCCCCCTGAGTAGGGGTGGTGTTAGTGGTAGGCATCCATCCCCCTATGAGTGGGGATGGTAGTAGTGACAGGCATCCAGGCCCCCCTGAGTATGGGGTGGTGGTAGTGGTAGGCATCCAGGCCCCCCTGAGTAGGGGTGGTGGTAGTGGTAGGCATCCATCCCCCTATGAGTGGGGATGGTAGTAGTGACAGGCATCCAGGCCCCCCTGAGTAGGGGTGGTGGTAGTGGTAGGCATCCAGGCACCCATGAGTAGGGGTGGTGGTAGTGGTAGGCATCCATCCCCCTATGAGTGGGGATGGTAGTAGTGACAGGCATCCAGGCCCCCTTGAGTAGGGGTGGTGGTAGTGGTAGGCATCCAGCCCCCTATGAGTGGGATGGTAGTAGTGACAAGCATCCAGGCCCCCCTGAGTAGGGGTGGTGGTAGTGGTAGGCATCCATCCCCCTATGAGTGGGGATGGTAGTAGTGACAGGCATCCAGGCCCCCTGAGTAGGGGTGGTGGTAGTGGTAGGCATCCAGGCCCCCTGAGTAGGGGTGGTGATAGTGGTAGGCATCCATCCCCCTATGAGTGGGGATTGTAGTAGTGACAGGCATCCAGGCCCCCTGAGTAGGGGTGGTGTTAGTGGTAGGCATCCATCCCCCTATGAGTGGGGATGGTAGTAGTGACAGGCATCCAGGCCCCCTGAGTAGGGGTGGTGGTAGTGGTAGGCATCCAGGCCCCCCTGAGTAGGGGTGGTGTTAGTGGTAGGCATCCATCCCCCTATGAGTGGGGATGGTAGTAGTGACAGTCATCCAGGCCCCCCTGAGTAGGGGTGGTGGTAGTGGTAGGCATCCATCCCCCTATGAGTGGGGATGGTAGTAGTGACAGGCATCCAGGCCCCCCTGAGTAGGGGTGGTGGTAGTGGTAGTGGTAGGCATCCATCCCCCTATGAGTGGGGATGGTAGTAGTGACAGGCATCCAGGCCCCCTGAGTAGGGGTGGTGGTAGTGGTAGGCATCCAGCACCCTATGGGTGTGTATGGCATTGGTGGTAGCCATCCCGCCCCCATGGTTCTGCTGTTGCTAGTGTACGTCATTTCTGCATCCCTATGTGGGTGTGACATATGCCGGGTACGTGTCGTTTGTTTGTGTTGTGGGTGTTTGACTTACCGTCTGCGCCGTACACGTCCGTACCGGTCCCGGTAAAAGATGTAGAGTATTGGTAGGACCTGCGCGATGGGATTCATGGTTTGTTCGTCTCGTTCGGATTTCTCGTGGCTTCAACTCGTACTCGTCGCTGGCTTGTTCGTCTCGTCGCCGTGGATCGTCTTGTGGCGCGAATCGGAGCTTATGTACAGCTCTCCCGGATGCTCTGACGTGCCGGACGTAGCGACGGGTTCGGCGCGTAGGGAATGCGCATCGTACTAGTCCGGCCGGAAGGTGCTGTGTATTTGGTTCCGTGCGACTCAATTCGGCGTTTACGGATACGGCTCGGGCGGGGAACAGGAGCTGAAATGGGTAAGTACGGCTCGCTCGGAATCTGGGCTGTTATGCACATCGTACTTGCTCGTTGGGACGACTGTTCGAATCGGTCGGGAAACACGCATTCGGCTGGGTTTTTCTCCGGACGAATAGTGTTAGGTGCGCTTCCGGCCCGAATCGGAATCGACCCCTAAGTCTGTTAGATTCTGTCCAAGAGATCCATAAAAGACAGGTAAGGAGTGGAGTTTGTGGACTACCGGCTCTCATGTGGCTGGCTCACAATCTGGTTAAGAAGAGAAAGCTCCATGTCAGGGCCGGTAGAAGCCCCTCTCGGTCACTAAACAAACGGTATGTATTAGCAAGATGGTGCCTTGCAATTTCCTGCTTTTGTATTGCTCCTGTTTTAAGGGTTTGTCACCATATTGTGTTTTCTTCAATTGTGTTGGGTTCTTCCCTTCCCAGTTTTTGTTTCACTTTACCCTGGTTGTCTTACCTTTTTTCCCTGCTAGATTTCTGTGCTTCATGATCCTTGTTGGTTATGATCCAATCAATGCCACTGCTTTCAATGACAGTCCTCACAAGCATGGCATGTTTCTCTCTCTTGCTTTCCTATCTGTAAGCCCGTTTACCTGTTCTGTTATAGGAGATTGCGTTACGATTCTAACTCTTTGGAAGCCCTTAAGGATACATTTGTGGATTATCATCTGAGTCCAGAGCCTAGTTGTCCCTCGCAGGAACAAGCACATTACTGGCAATTATTTTATTTCAAATTTTGAATGCAAAGTGTTTTGTAATAACATTACAAACATGTATTATAAATTGTGTTTTTAGGGTGCATTGACACTATAAAGAAAATACAATGCAATGTGAGATAGTGTAACATGCGCATGTTGGTGCCCAGCTTCTTTGTTTACAATGTTTATTTTTACACACTTGGGAGGATTTATTGGTAAATGCATGCATTAAGGATGGGCCTGCAAGGGAGAGCTTGCCAGGTGTGCTGATGTGTTATCTGAGAGCATCAATGACGTTCTGAAAGTATATTTTTACCAGCACTGGAAGAATGTCCAATTGGCATGTTTACCATCCATTTAATTGTTTTATTTGTTAAGCGAAGCTAAATATCCTGCACATTAATTAAAGATCTCTTTTCTGTGAAGTATGAGCTGTGAAACCAGGTGAGATGAGATGGCATCAGTGATGTTATTTATCATGTCATGAGTGATATATGAGGTTTTAAGCAATGCATGACAGGGTGCCAGTTATAGTTAGTTTGCTAAACTGGCAAATTTCAGTGCTTTTCAGACTTTAAATGTTAGTTCTTATCTCATTTCAAACACCTAACTATAAAGTCACTTTAACCTTTGTTTGTTTGTTTTTTCAGTGAATTTCTGGAGCTTTTTAACTCAAACTTAAATTAAAATCTTATTTTCATATCTAACTCCAACGCCACTTTAACCTTTGTTTTTGCCCTGTGAATTTGATCATATTCAGCCAACGCCCTGCTAGGAGTTGGTTACAGGACTTGGCTCTGGCCAGGCACTGCACCCAGCCCCCAACAGACACTGTTACCGCTGCAGATGCCCAACCTACCAAGGGGCCCAGCCCACATTTTCCTTTCTTTTTGTACATTTTTTCAGTGCCTATCATGCAAACTTCACCTCCATGGTACTGTGGTAAAATGCAAGCTTCCTTGATGAAGAGTGCACAGTGAAGTGGTGGTGAAGCTTGAGTGGTGGCTTTCTCAGGAGTACCATAGTACCTCATGGGAGAGCCACACTGGGTCCCATGGGAGTACCGTTGTACCTGAGACTTGAAAAAAACATTGCCTTTTCATTTTGGACTCTGAGGAGGATTCTCCATTGTCCCCACCCACAAATGGATGTGGGGTCCCCACCCTTACACCCAATTTTTGAAACGTTTTTAGGATTTAGGGACTGATTTCCTGAGTTCTGCAATGATGGTCGCAACATTATGTTCTGAGTTGCGACCAGCCAATCAGATCACTCTCTACTGGTCCCAAAGTACCAAAATTGCTGACGGGAGAAAAATCTCTCTTGACAAATCAGAAGGCCTTATTTTTTAAATGTTTGGTACACCTAATTTTTTAACCTCTTTATGCCCAAGCATATGGAAGAGCAAAGTTTCTTAGAGGAATTAGCATGGAAAATAAGTTGTTTGGGTTCTCACTTTTTCTTGGCCGCGCTTCACAGCTTGGCGAAAAACATTCCAGGAAGGAGCTGAGGTGGATGAACATTTGTTTTCTAGAAAACATTCATCAAATTGTGCCAAAGTTATTAGCGAAACAAAAAACAGACTTACTTTCAAAACTTTGACCTACTATGACTACACAGTGTCGACTGCCGTTGTGTAAAATACAATATACTGTATATATATTTATGAACATAATTATAGTTAGGTTGTCGCTTCCATAGGAAGAGTGGTTTTTCATTTGCCAATAACTTGGGCATCGTTTGATGAATCCTCGTGAAATTTTCATAAATAGTTTGCCACTCACTGCAGCTGTTGTCTTGCAACTTTCGGGGTGATCCGTCAAGTGGGGCCGAGAAAAAGGGGAGGACCCAAAACGTGTTTTCCCCATGCTAATTTCCATCGGACCTTTAGACACGGCTACAAGGAATTACACTAAATTTGGCAGGTAGGTAGATGTTGGTCCAGGGAAGTGCCTTTTTGTTATTTGGTGTAAATCCGTTCAATAGTTTTAGAGATATTAACCAAAATCCAAATTTGTATATCTAGGGACGCAGTGGAACCACAACCCCTCCCGATCTTGTGCTGAGATCTAATTAGCTGCCAACATTTCAAACCAGGAAGTGTTGGCAGCCATCTTGGGACTCGGCTGCCAAGTCCCAGAAAAAACATTTAAAAAAAAGAAAAGGGGACAGGGTAGAAATACCCCTTAGGCCTCTTGGGGGGGTCCCACAGGGACCCTGTAGGGCCAAAAATGTTAAAACAACTAAACGCGGACTCCTGCACTTCGTTAGTTATTGGCCCATGGGTGGGCCAGGTCCCGGGGGTATTTTTGAAATAAAGAAGGGGGGCACACGGGCCCCGACTCCTGGGGCTTATTATGCCCCAGGGACTACCACCTCACCGGGGCTTGATCAATGATAAAATGGGGGGACTCTTGGATCCCCCTGGGCCATGGGGACCACCACCTCCCTAGGGCTTATGCATTCTATGGAGGGTGCTTCTCGGTCCTCCCCAGGGCCAAGTTCATTTTTTTGTAAATATGAGGGAGGCCGCGCGGCCCCCTCACCCGCCTGTTCTCAGACCCGGGAACCGCCACCTTTCTGGGGCAGACCCTACAATAAGAAAGGAGGGGGGCCGGGCTGCCCCCCTCCTGGAGCCAAAGATAGCATTGGAGACCACCTCACCCCAGGGTTGGCTCTTGATATGATCCGTGGTACCCACCCCCGGGACATAGCTGTTTGTTATGGCTTGGTGGGATCTTTACAGCTCCTGCCGAACCATAGCAAATTGTGCTCCGCTTCCAACAAGTGAGAGTATTAAATATGCTCTTGCTTGCTGGAATCGAGCAGAATTGCTTTTACAGAGAGGGAGCTACATGTGCAGCAGCTCCCTCTCTGTCAAAGCAGCAGGACAACAGGGGACCAGGGCACCCACAATAGAGGCCGGGCCCTGGGGAAAGGGGTCCCCGGGGCTGGAATTGGCCCGGGAGGAGGGACGCCTGGCCCCCTTCAATTATTTATTTATAAAAAAATATAAAAAGGCCGTGCCCCAGGGGATTGGGCCCACAGGGCCGAAATTGGCCAGGGGAGGGGGGCCTTTTACGCTGCCCCCTCCCATAATAAATAAATAAGAAAAAGTTGCCAGTGGTCCCTCCCCCTTTCAGTACCACTCTAAGCGCACCTCCTGGTGCACATCTGCTTGGGAAATGAAGTCCCTTTTGCTCCAGAGGGTCCTTGGCGGCCAACAAGCCTCTTGTTACCTCCAGTAAGTCCCACACAGTGGGAATGCTGAGAGGTCTTTGGCGGCCACGCCCTCTTTCTCTACCACTCTGCAAACTCGCCTCCTGGCGCACTGCTGGTTGAGGAATGAAGGCCCCTTGGATGCTGAGGGTCCTTGGGGGCAAATAAGCCCTCCTGTTACCTCCAGTAAGTCCTAAAGAGCACGATTGCTGAAAGGACTTCGGAGGGTACACCCCCTTTCTCCACCACTCTGCAAACTCACCTCCTGGTTCACTGCTGGTTAGGGGATGAAGCCCTCTTGGCTCCAGAGGGTCCTTGTGGGCCAATAAGCCCTCCTGTACCTCCAGTAAATCCCACACAGTGGGATTGCTGAGAGGTAATCAGAGGCCATGCCCCCTTTCTCCACTACTCTGCAAATGTGCCTCCTGTTGCACTGCTGGTTGGGGGATGAAGTCCCCTTGGATACTGAGGTTCCTTGACCCCCAACAGGCCTTCCTGTTACCTCCATTAAGTCCCAGAGAGCGCGATTGCTGAGAAGACTTCGGAGGCCACACCCCCTTTCTCCACCACTTTGCAAAAGTGCCTCCTGGCACACTGCTGGTTTTTGGTAAGAAGTCCCCTTGGCTCTAGAGTGACAAGCCCTCCTGTTATCTCCAGTAAGTCCCACAAAGCGGAATTGCTGAGAGGTCTTCTGAGACCATGCCCCCTTTCTCCACCACTCTGCAAACGTGCCTCCTGGCACACTGCTGGTTGGGGTAAGAAGTCCCCTTGGCTCTAGAGTGACAAGCCCTCATGTTACCTCCAGTAAGTCCCACATAGCGGAATTGCTGAGAGGTCTTTTGAGACCATGCCCCCTTTCTCCACCACTCTGCAAACGTGCCTCCTGGTGCACTGCTGGTTGGAGGATAAAGTCCTCTTGGATGCTGAGTGTTCTTGGGGACCCAGAATTCCTCCTGTTACCTCCAGTAAGACCGACACAGCAGGATTCCTGAGAGCTGGTAAGAGGCCCCACCCCCTTCCTCCACCACTCTGCAAACGTGAATACTAGTTAAAAAAAATAGAAATTCACTTAAAAAACCAAAGGTTACAGGGACGTTATAGTTAGGAAATAGAATTTGAAAAACCTTAGAAATTCACTGCAAGAAAAGGTTACAGGGACGTTACAGTTAGGCTCAGATTTCACTCATACAAAACCAGTGAAATTCAGCAGTTATAGTTACCTGAGCTAGCACATCTGCTCACTCAGCCATTCACACAGACACTCACTCTCCAATACATCCACTCACACATCAACTCACTTAACTAAACACCCACTCAAACAGAAGCTCACTCACCCATATAGCCACTTACACTTTTTGCAAAGTGGTGGAGAAAGGGGGTTGTGGCCTCCGAAGTCTTCTCAGCAATCGCGCTCTCTGGGACTTACTGGAGGTAACAGGAAGGCCTGTTGGGGGTCAAGGAACCTCAGTTATCCACCTATAGAGCCACTCACACCACCACTCACTCACCCATACAGCCACTGACACACCCACTCACTCACCAATACGGCCACTCGCACAGCATCTCACTCATCCACACAGTTGCTCACACACCCACTTATACACCCATACAGCCACTCACACACCCATACAACAAGGATACATGCAGTCACATAGCCACTCATATAATATATGTTAGAAATAGAATCACTCAGTAGTAGTGCACCTAGTATACTAATGTAAGTTTTGTAGTAGGTTAGTATATATGTTTAACACCCATAAACTCTTAAAAACACTTACATTCTCTTGATAATGTTATCAGTGATGTCATTTGAGATGTCATCAGTGATGTCATGAGTGATGTAATATGTGAGGTCATAAGCAGTGCATCGCGGGGACGTAAGTCGTAGTTAGCTCAGGTAACTATAACTGCTGAATTTCACTAGTTTTGTGTGAGTGAAATCTGAGCCTAACTATAACGTCCCTGTAATCTTTGTTTTTTTCAGTGAATATGTATATATATATTATATATGTGTATATATATTATATAATATATAATAATATATATATGTATGTATATATACATTGATGACTGTATGTTACTTTATATAGATGATATACTTTCTCAGCTTGCCATCAACAGTAAATTTACCCAAGCAACAGTTTGCCATTCTTTGAAATACAGTTAATGCGCCTCACTACAGCTTTCATTTATAGCAGATTAGGTAATTTATTCCAAGATTCATGTGCAAATAAAGGACATCATGTAGTCTGGTATACCTATTATAGGCATACCTATCATTATGTGCCTAAATGTGCCCCATTATATATCAGTGGATGCCATCAGGTGCCCTGAAGCTCTATCATTTGCCATCAAGTGTAGAGGAATCCCCCATTATTCTTTGAATGTCATCATCTGCACTGTTATGCACATCATGATATATATATATATATGAGCTTTTTATACATGCTTGTTTTTCTTATGTGAGGGACCATCAACTCCCGCTACACTGATACCAGGCCACTCGTGTCACATGTCTTCGTTCAAAAACCCATTCACATACGAAATAAGCTTGGGCAAAGCCAAAAGGTAGTGATGCGTAATAAAATGGAGTGACTCTCAAGTTTCTGTTGCTTTCATTGAAGCATTCTGTCCTCAAACCAATTTTTAGTTTAGGCATTGAACGCGAATTGCTTAAGAATCAAGAAAAAAACACACAATCGACTTCTTGGAGACTATGATAATGCGTCTTTGCCCAGCTCGCAGTTCTCTGGCAAGAGGTAGCAGTGACAATTATTTGACAGGAACAGGAAAAATTCCCAGTCAGACATTAAGACAGGTAGTTCCAACCACTATCGCGAGAACTGGTAAACTCTGCCTTTCAGATATGCCTGGCCGCTGAGGTGGGCAGGACGTCAGAGAAGACCGGTGTGAAATTGGTAGGTTAGTCACAGCCTCGTCAATCTCATTGTGTGGAATCAATTACAAAAGGCTCTCTGTGCACTGGGGGAGAAATGATTGAAGGAAACCAGTAACGGCAGAGCCCAGACGCGTGCTGGAGTCTACTGCGTGTACACGACAACCATGGATGGGGGGCAGGGGAGTCTGAGACTGGAGGGCTATTTTTAGGAATGAGGAAGAAGTGACATTACCAGAACGTTTTATTGACCATGGAATCTAAGCATGCTGGGTTTAGAAACGCAGAATAGTGCAGCTTTAGAAGATGCATCTGACAACACCAGCTGCATGCGGCTGACGTCTTATGTTTTAATGTTGTGTTATGTTATGTATGCTATGGTATGTTATGCTATGTAAGGCTATGTTACGTTATGCTTTGTTATGTTACGTTGTGTTGTGTTTTTCCATGCAGTATCGTGTAGTGTCGTGTCGTGCCATGCCATGTACTGTCCTGTCATGTCTTGTTATGTTATGTAATATTATGTTATGAGGATTTGTACAGATCATGGTCCTATAGATCTTGTAGAGTATGGCTGTCTTTAATATTAAGGGATTGATTTGGATGGAGTCAAAGTTGATATGGACCTTGCATTTGGTTATGTTTCCCACAGTTTCCTAAAGTTTAGAGCTAGTCGCAATGGATAGGAACCGATAGAATGAGAACAGACTAACATATTGTTTGCTAATGGACTATATTTGATAGTGTCCGGGTCAATCTAGTTATATGCAGAGCATTATGTCTACAGATGTGGACACCAAAGGACTTTGCTGTTGTTTCATAGTGCTGACACTCACCACTGCCCACTGCTTGACCTGAAGCAGCTGTTGAGTATGGAGACATCTTTGTACTTTGATGCAATATTGTGTGCATATGGGTGTGGTATATTAAATTTACAATCTTCTGAATGGTTGATATGTAGATTGTTAAGTGATTATGGATGTTCTGTTCAGGGTACAATGCCAGTCCAAGTATATAAAATGGTACTGTGCAGTTGTGAGCATGAGGGTGATGGTCACTTGTGGTTTGATGCAGTGTTGTACATGTGATGATGCCAGTTGGTGTGTCAAATGTTTTTGTTGGTGTAGAGCAAAGCGTGAACATCACTTAATATGTATGTCTGGTTAGGGTGGCAATGCTAACCAACTTCATGGTTTGGCGCTGTGTTATATGTATGGTGGTACTCGGGGTTGCATCTATTGTGTATCCTGGGAGTCATCCAGTATGAAGTGTGAGTGTCACTTGATATATCTGTTTTATTGTGGTGGAAATCCTTAGCCAATACCGTGGCTTGAAGATGTATTGAAGATGTATTGTGCATGGCATAGTGCCAGGGGTTTTGTCTTACGTGTATCATCTTCAATAGAAAAAAACTCATAACTTATCTTGCTGTGTGTTACTAGAAGGGTCAGTGTTGTATGTCATGGAGGCACATCAGCTCTTAGTATTTTGCTAATCGCTGTCTGAGCCATCCCTTGTGATCTGCCCATAGACCTTGGCATCGTTGGTGGGCGCTCCAGCCTTTGGAGTTATATCGTGCAACTTCCATTTTGTAATAATCCACCACATGTCCCTTGTTGGAGAATCTTTAGACATCCAAGCCTTAGCAATAGAGAGCCTGGCAACTAAAATCGATATAAAAATTGGCTTTCAGAAGGTGGAATTATATCCTCTTCCCCGAGCAGAATTAGTTGGGGTGTAATCTTAACTTCAAAACCAGTGATTGTCTCTAACATTTCAGCTATCAGAGACCAGCAGATATACTAATATGTCACGAAGCGCAGTATACTGTGTTGTGTGAGATGGAGAGAGCAGGACAGCACATTATCTACTAAGATAGGGCACTGGTGTTGCTCTCTTTCCAAACTAAGCTCTGGAACCACAGTGCAAAGGGGTGGGTGGGTGTGTGTGTGTTTGTGTGTGTGTGTGCATGTGTGTGTGTGCGCGTGCGTATGCATCTAGCATAGTAGGACAAACCCTATGCTAGATGCATACGCACGCGCACACACACACATGCACACACAGCCACCCACCCCTTTGCACTCTTCCAGTACCAAACACTAGACTAACTTTAACTTAGACTAACTTAAAAATGTTTTCCACTTTGTATGTGTTCTGTAAAATGCGAATATGACTCCTTTTCCCGCTGCCCGTCACCCCGCATGTTATTACAACGCGGTCGTTACAATGACCGCGTTGTAACAACGCAATACCATTACCCCGCAAATCATTTCCATGGTTTGCGGAGGGGGGCGCTGGATGTTGGAATAGTATAATTTACTATTCCAACTCCAGTCTGTGCGGACAGTAGGGAAGGTGTTGGATTTTAAATCCAACACCTTCTCCCCCCTCCGCAAGTCGTGGTTTCGACTTGCGGGGTAATGGTATTGCGTTGTTACAACGCGGTCGTTATAACGACCGCGTTGTAATAACATGCGGGGTGACGGATGCGGGGTGACTGATGTTTACCGTAAAATGCCGCACACATGCAAACTTTGAAAAAAAGTTTCGCTTGTTTTGCACATGCCTTGAGGAAGTGTAATTTTTGATGCAAGGCCCTGTCTACCATTGTTAGTAGAATTTGCATTAATAAATGATTGTCAGTAGCAGAGGAATGCCCATTTACCACCAATGGGATGCATCATTGACGCAAAGCAAAGCAGCACAAGGCACTACTTTGCGTTAGATTTATGAAACTTTCCAGTGCAATTCAATGCTCTGAAAAGTAAATAACAAATCAACAATTTGCATCAATTTACTTGACTTTGCACAGACACGAAGGGCCTCATTTACAACAATTTGACGCAGGGCAGCGCTGGCCGTCACTTTGCTGTGCTGCCCTGAGTCAAAAGAAAAGGCCAGGAATGCGCCGTATCTATGAGATACGGCGCATTCCTCGCCTCTTACACTGCGCTGGCCCACAAATGGCTGCCTAGCGCCAACGCAGCCACCTTTGCACTATGGAGCAAGGGTTCATGCGTTGAAATCAGGTTGTTGTTGTGCAGGAACACATTTCTTTCCAAGAATAACCGTTACGCCACCCCTGGAGAGGCGCAAGGGTTTGACGCATGCCCAGATTTACTCTATGTTGTAAATCTGGGATTGTGTCAAAAACCATGGGCGTTGAAGGGAAACACCCACCGCAACGCCCATGGCAAGCCTCCCTGAGGCAGTGTGAGGCAACGCAGCGACTTGTGCTGTGTTGCCTTACACCATATCTACGAGGCCATGAAAAGCCACACAGGATCGCTTTCCATGGCCTCTTAGATATGGGTCTTCACTGTGCGTCGCTGGAATGTCAAAAAAAGTTAAGTTACGGCGGCACATCGGGCTTTTAAATAAGCCCTGAAGTGTTGAAAAATGTGGTCCCAAATAGCTCTCAAAATGGGGCATGTCACAAGCACATGTATTAAATCCTCCACTCCACATCAGTTGCAGCGTGAATTCACATCTGAATAGTTTGATTGGTGCGAGATATAACTGACCTATGATTTTGAAATGTCGAGCTTTTAATTTTGCAGGTAGTAGTATATTTGATATTTATCTTTCGAGTCCATTGTCCCACCTCTTTCTTAAGATCATCCCGAAAGTGTCCCATTAATATCTTTTAAATGTTACTGACTGTTTCCAGATCATGTCTTGAAAGCTTCTGTAATCTCATGGGTCACCGCCTCCAGTGTGAAATTATTTTATCTTCTCAAATAATTCCAGATTTGCAAATATTTACAGAATCTACTTCAGTCTATTGAATGTGTTTAAAAGAGATCAATTTCAATTTTTGATAGAGGCTGCCAATCTGACAGGCTATTGCCAAATGTTGTACTGTGGTTCCTGAAAGATCCCGCACAGGGTAGCGGAGTACCACAAAAAAGGTGTAAACAGTAACTTTTGTAGTATTGAACAGCCTCTGCCTTTCCTTGAAGATAGGAAGAGCGCTTTCTTCTGTTTTCAACCTTACTTTATGTAGTAACTGGGTTCAGAAAAACGTAGTAGGCTGCCAAGGACTGCCTTCCTCATCCACAGGTAATACATGGAGGACTCAGCTGATTCTGCTTGAAACAGAGCACCTTGTAGCCCAGAGTTAGATAGAATAGCCAGATATGTACCTATTGCAGCCCCAAAGTAAGATCTAAAGCCTGGAAGAGATCACCCACTTCTTCTTTTGGCAACTTGAAAACTTTTAGTGCCTGTTGTGGTCTGAGGTACCCCCAGATAATGCGCAAGATTGCAGAATGCACCTTACCAAATAAAAAAACATTTGGTACTGATTAAAAGGCTTTTATTTCACTAGAATGGCTTACTTACATATTGAAGGCTCTGTATAAATGTAAAATGTCTGACTGTAGTCAATAGATCTCATGAGTTCAGATCACCTAAGCTGTGGCCACACGAGGGGACTTGGAGGGTATGCGTTTAGCAGAACCCAAACCCATGGTTCCCCGTCTCATTTAGATGTGGGGTAGTAATCCTGTCTCAACAGTGCAGCCTCAGCTAGATCCACCATGGTAAACCGTGCACAGGCCGCCCATCCATCACAGGATGAGCTTTTCATAGTTCATTTTTCCTGCCTGGGTATGCCATGATATGCCTGGAGGGCCCAGGTAGAAAAGGCTGAAATGCCCCCGCCCCTCCCCCCCTTTGGAAGAAAACTCTGAGCATGTCAGAGACACTTGTTTTTTATTTCTCTGAACCAAAACCCTCCTGTGAGGTCATATGTGAAATGAATAAATAGCAAATTGGCTGCCATAACAGTGAGATTGACCTGGCATTATTTTCAGCAAATAAATGCCCTGTAAGAGCCACAGGGACCCAACAAGACAGTAGGTGAGGTGTAGTGGGGCTGGCAGAAGAAATCTAAATAACTACATTTGTCATTTTTTTTAGAATTGTACATTGTTTCTCATGGGAATGTTGGAATGTTTAAATTTAGTTACAAATCTTACCATTAGGGAATTGGAGTGGAAGAAACTATAGATGCAGAGAGGAGATTGGACCTTGAGGTCAACAATAAGCTAGCCTCCATGTCTAGAGAGGCTTTGAGCCCAAGGTGATGTGTCAGAAGATGGGTCATGCTGAAAGTTTGAAGCAACCCGAGATTGATCTCCTGAAACTGAGATCCCATAGTTTTCCTGACCAGATTAAAGAAAATATTGAGGTGAGCAACACCTCAAAGAGAAGCTATATCATTATAATAGTCTTACAAAGTTGAGGATGGGGACATATATAATTAAAATCTCTATCTGCTTTCAGTTGCATTGCTGTATCCACCAAGTACACAAATATCATTGGCATTCACTAGCCAAGGTGAGGTTACCTTAATACTAGACAGACATTCTCACACTACAAACAACAAAGAAATCCAACTATTCACTCATAATGGAGGCTTTTTTAGGAACTTTGGGTTGACCCCTGAACAGCATTTTATCAATGTTCAGAAATGTATCAAAACCACACCAGTGTATAAAAGCATGCAGGGGCATTGTGTGGAAATTGCTGAGTACCTAGATAAAGTGTAGCAAACTCAAGACAAATCATGGTTTATATATTCTGGCTCAGGGTATATTTTTCAGATCTACACCAAGCCATGGTTCACACCAGGCCGAATGATGTCTCAATGCAGAAGAAAGCTTTTGTGAGTGACCCACAAATACTGGGTCAGGTTTGGAGGTCTGAGATGCCATTCATGTGGGACTGGTAAACAAAGGATGGAACAGTTCATCTGTGGAAGGAGCCACAGAGGCCCCACAAACAAACTGCTGTATAAGTGAAGTTCCAGAACACATCACAGAAGTAAAATCAACCAGCTGTTTGACTAAAGGGTCTTATGAGAGGGTAGAAGTGTTGGTCATGTTAGGCCTAGTACTTGCACCACCAAAAAGCTGACTCATGTTTGCTTTCAGTTTGACATTGTCTCAGTGGTGACAAGAGGGATTGTCAAGATCATTTCAGTTCCATCAGCTGAGTTACTAGAGGACCTTGAACCCTGGAGAAGGTATTATTTATTTATTTTTAGTCATTAATTCATTTATTTATTGAAGTGTTAATTTATTTATTTTGTTGTGTGTTCTGTAAAGCCCTGGCTTGTGATCAGAGCCATTTTGCAGTGTTGTTGATGACAAATTGGAAGTTCCTAAATCACTCTTTTCCTTCCTCTAAAGAGGATGAACAGTGACACGGGGGAGTCTGGGATCGCCTAATGGTTACTCTGTGACTTCCATCCTTGGAGATCATTTTAACTCTTCTGGGTCCTGTCTCTTTGAGAGGGAAGCAGGGAGTACCAGGAACATCAAGACGAGATGAAAAAACCTCTTTCAATAACACTGTTTTCAGTTTTTTCTTGAACAGAGCTACATTATACAGGCTTCTGAAGTCTGGCCACGACATACTCCAGAGTGTTGCACCCAGCACCCAAACCTATCTCCTTCTATGTTTTTGTGGTTGTAACAGTCTTGCACAATCAGGTCTGCCATGTGTGATCTCAGATTAAGGGGCCGATTCCGATTCGGGCCGGAAAACGTACCGACCGACTCGGTACGGGAATATAGTCCGACCGACACGTACCGGCGCTGCCCGATCCGCGTAGTACGATGCAATGCATGTGAATTACGACGACTCGTACGGAACACAAGCCGAACGACCGAACCGCACGGAAACCAGCTATCCGGCCGGGAAACTACGCGAATAGAACCGACCGACACGCACCAGGAATGAACCCGACAGAAACGTATCCGCGAACTCCAACCCGCGCAGTACGATGCAATGCGTGTAAAACCAGACCGAGTCGCACGGAGCCCAAGCCGCACGACCGACACGCATACAAAACCGAGCCGAAGCAACCCAATACTCCGCTACCGACGCGTACGCCGCACATGAAACCCAGCAGAAACACAGCTTGAAAGACTCGGAGAAGCCCGCACGAGCCAACTGCAGTGTCCTACTCGGTCAGAAGAACGTCTCCTACATGCCCAAAACCCACAAAGGAAAAATACAAAAAAAAGGGCCAAACAAGCAATGACAAAGTCAATAAATACAGGGTGAAAAAGCATGGAACAAAGACACACCCACAACCCCACCCATATAAAGGCCACAAATCACTACCATGATCCTTTGCAAATTCAACTGACCTGCCAGCACAGAACACCATCAGACAGCAAACACAGACACACCCACAACTCATCCATCACACAAGCCACACACCATTAGCACCTCCCAAATAGCACCCTCACATACACCCAGCAAAACCTACACTCACCCACCCTCACTTGCACACTCACACACACATCAATCCCCACCACCACCCATCACCATGCCCCCAAAGAAGAATCCAAAGTTCCTAGACAGTGAATTGGAAGTCCTGGTAGATGAGATCCTCAGGGTAGAGCCACAGTTGTTTGGTACATTGGTCCAACAGACCCCCATGTCGCAGAAAACCAAGATGTGGGAGAGGATCGTCGACAGGGTGAACGCACAATCACCATGTTTGCGCTCAAAGGAAGACATCCAGAACAGGTGGTATGATGTGCGCAGGAGGGTCAAGGACCTACTAAAGAAGGATTACGCCTTGAGTAATCGCACCGGCAGTGGCCCTCCTGCCAAACCAGTATACCTCAGGCCCTGGGAGGAGAAGGTGCGGGCCATCCTACCACCAGTGAGCGTATATGGACTATCAAACATCCCAGAGCCTGGTGAGTACACAACCAATATACCCAATATTGTGTGACAATACACACACCTCACTGTCAAGGGGATAGTCAAACCATGCACCCTTAGCAAATCCACAGCAACCAAAAGATAATCATCCCAAGATGTGTATGTTAGTTAACCCTGGGCGAAGTGCTACGCTACGCTCGCGTAGTTTGCAAAGTTTGCGCTACTTCGCACAACGCGAATTGCACGTAGCACAGTGCAAACACGCGTAGCGTAGCGTAGTGCCGCGGTCATTTTTTGCTTGCTCGCGGTCCTCAACGTCAAGTTGGCGACCGTGAGCAAGCAAAATGACATCCCGGCGAGACTTTTCTCGTTCGCGATCAGCAACATCAAGTTGCCGATCGCGAGCGTGGAAAATAAACCTCCCGGCGAGATTCTCAACGCGGGGAGGTCAGGTTTCTCATTGCGAGTGGTCGCGTATGCTCGCGACCGCTCGCGATGAGAAACTACCAGTCCGCATTGAGAAAGCTGCCGCTCGAGTAAAAATCTACTCGAGCGGCAGTAAAAGACAGCTCGCACTGTGCAAGTTGCCGTTTTCAATGATTGCACAGTGCGGACAAGCATCCGGCACTGTGCAATCATTGCGAACAGTGCGCTACGCAGTTCGCGTAGTGCTACGCGAAGCTTGCGTAGTGCGAACTGCACTTTGCGTAGCTTCGCGAAGCATTACTTCGCGAACTACTGTGGAAATAAAATCTATAATTATGCCCCTTCGCTGCCCTCTGCGCAATCTAATTATGCCCCTTTGCGCGATCCCCTTTGCGCGATTAATAATTGCCCACATTAAAAGCCGGCACCATTTTGTTTTTAATTCACCCTTTGGTGTCCCAAGACCCCGAGCACGAGCACGACACCCCTGCACCTGGTTTTCCTCATTTTCACCATCTGTCTCTGTGGTTTCTGCCAAGTCCGGGAAACCAGTACATGAGTTCCTGCTCCCCCGCAGAGATGGTTCATGTTTCTGACATGAAGCACGAGCACAAACCCCCAAATGAGGAAGCCTTCCCCTTCCAACTGTCAGACTATTTCACATCGCAAGTCCCCTCACGAAGCCTAAGACACGCCCCCATTTCTTCACACTCTGCTCCTCTTGCTGAATCTTTGTTCCTCTATCTGCCACGACCTGTTTGTTCCTCTATTTTGCCTCGTGACCAAGACTGTATAAATATTCTGCTGTTGAAAATAAAGAACCCCCACTTAAAGAGAGGGACTTGAGAGATTGCTCCTGTGCCCGCTTGGTGCTGGAAGCGCTCCCTTTAACTGGAGTTATTGGTCTTCTCCTCCTTCATTTGAGCACCACGGACTCCTCGCTTTGCATTGACAAGAAATTATGATTTATTAAGCATAGAAATTCAGAAATGAGGTAATAAGTAAATTTAATTTACCACAGTAATTGGCGCCCGAACAAGGACCTTCCCTTTCCCCCACGCGCCGGCGATATTGGACCCGGTACTGTCCCCTCCTGACCGTTGACGGACTTCAAAAGTGCACAACGCGGGGAATTCCCGCTAACTCCCTCGAGGCGAAGAGGGGACCGACTGCGGCCCAGCATCCACACGAGGCGGTGAGGAAATAGCGGAACGTCCTGAACCAAAGCCCAACCTGCGAAGCAGACGAGTCCGAGGTTCTACAAATCCCACCTTGAAACTGCGCGCCGCGTTTTCCCAAAATCTTCAAGAGGCCTTCCAGTTACTTTTCGGTGAGTACTGCTGAAAAGTATAAAAACGAACCCACAGCTTTTGTGGGGGCGGTAAAGATACACGTTTTTTTGGTTTCTCACCTATCTTTGGTGAGGACTACTAAAACTAGTATAAAAGACGGACTCACTACCTTGTGGGCACGGTAAAGATACATGTTTTTTGTGGGTTTCTCACTTATTTTGTGAGGACTACTAAACTAGTATAAAAGACGGACTCACCTCTTTCGTGGGTACGGTAAAGATATTTGTTCTGTTTATGTTTTTCTCACTTCTAAAATCTTTGAAAGTCTTGCCATCATGCCTATTTTCTCGAAAATACGTAAGATGGCAACCAAAGGAGTATTCTTGAGAAGGAAATTCCCCTTCCTCCTCGGGATACTCCAGGACACTTCATGTATGCAAAACATGGTGTCGGTGCACTTATTTATTGTGATCTATGGGTAGAATATACTAAAGACCTAGAACTCAGATATAGATGGCCTGAAAATGGTAGTTTTGATACGGAGTGTATTATGAAATTAGAGGAACAGTTATGGAAGAAAAAGAGAGTCCGCCAGTCACAGAGTGACTCAGTAGAATTATGGAGAAAAGAAGCCCATAGGAGGCAACAGAAGGAATTGCATAAAGTTGAAAAGGGTAAGAGAATGTCAGAGCAGGCCAAGAAAGAACAGTTACAAGAAATAGGAAAGAAGTAGTTAGTGAAAGGAATAAAAGGGAACAATCAGCCATTTCTACTGGTTTTTATCCTGTATTGCCATCTGCACCTGAAAACCTTAACATTGCATCAGCACAGCCTACAGCCCCACCACCAGAGGATACTTTTACTAATTTTCTCTTAGATACTCCACCACCCTATGAAGTTCCAGTCATTCAACACCCTCTGCCTCCGCCACCCCTGTCACAACATAACGCACCACCTCTCACTCCAGAAGGGGGTGCCGTAGGTCCAGACCCAGGTAAAACAATTCCCGACTGCCCCTATGACCCGACTCCGAGCAACACAGGGGAGGCGGGCCGAATAAGTAAAATACTTCATGACTCCTGGGAAGAAATAAGACATCTACCAGCAATTGACACGTTTCTTCAAGCGGCCTCTGAGTTTCTTCGTACTGGAGAGAACTCACGAGCCATTAACGCTATGACTACAAGAAGATCACACCCTGTAAAAATGCACATGTATAGGTTCCTCCTTTGCTGTTTCATAAAACACATACAAGCAGAGGAAAGAAATGTACCAGTTTCACTTTTTGACTTATTAGATTCCGCATCCGACCACACTAGTCTAGAACTTATAAATGATGCACTAGACAGGTTCACCCGTAATGTGACCCGTATTCTGCAAAACTTGCAAACAAATGAAGAGAATAAGAAACTTGAGGAGGAAATTACTGAACCTACTGAAAAAGTCCTACCCGTTCGTTCTTCCGCCCCTAATTCACGAACACCCCCGCCTACATTCCTCCAAGGTCACTCTGAACGGTCATCTCCAGATGAGTTATTTGAAAATACATCCAATGCATTAGACTACTGGTTAGACCAGGAACCTCCGCTTACACCGGAGGAGGAGGAAATAGCCAGAACTGCGACCCTATGGGTCTCTCAATATAAGATATATGACAATGATCTCATAGCCCAGCTTTTTCTAGCATTACCACGCTCACATCAAAGATTAGCAAGTCTCTACATGGTACAACATCTCATCACACTCAATGACACTCATTTTAAACATGATCCAAGACTCGAAGATTTTCTGTCTGACTGCGCTGATAACATGTTCCTCCACAATAGTTCAGTTTTTCTTAACACATTTATAGATTTTAGACAGAAATACCAGAAAGTGACTGGATATAGATCTCCCCATAATATGTGTGGATCAACTAATAGACTTCCTCAAACACGCCAGTTCCCCATGAGAGAGGTCCACCCCAGAGCTGACACGAATGGCGCGCTACAACGCGTCTTCATTTATGTACCCTTGACAAAACTTGAGTTACTAAGGATGAAAGAGATGGTTCCCTCCCACTCAAAGGATCCTGCTGGATTCTTTAAGGAATTAGGAGATGTATTAATGATGGGAACATATACTCTTTCTGATATCACAGCAATTCTGAAATTATTGTTGCCATCAGGTATATATGACAAACTAAGAGAAAAAGATTGGGAAGTAGCAGGTGAACACATTAAATGGACTGAACTTCAGAATGACGAAAATACTAGAGTAGCAGGTCAAGGTATAGGAGACAAACTAAAAGCACTTCCTGGCACTATTTTAAAGGTGCTACCACAGTTACTAACAGTGAAAAAGGAGGACTGGGATGCCATTTCCTCCTGCAAACAGAAACATGGTGAAGACATAGGAGATTATTACACTAGACTTGAAAAGTGTTTTGCGGTAAATAGCGACCTTACGCCAACAAGTGAAGCTTACCCGCATCTGTTTGTTTCCAAATTAGTAGATAACGCCTTGCCAGCCATTAAGGACAGAGTACTAAAAGTAGAAAGTACCTGGCAAGCACATACACCTCCACAGGTGTTACAAATGCTACAATATCACCAGAATCGCATTAGGGATGAAGAAGAAAATGATAAGAAACGCATGAAAGACACAAAGATGAAAGCATTAGTAGCCCAAACTGCACCCCAGCGTCAACAGACACCAAGTAGCCAGACAAATATAAAAAGCACTTGTAATTATTGCAAAAAGATGGGACACTTCGTTAAAGATTGCCCTGTCTTAAAGCACAATTTGGCTACTGGTAAGACCCAGCCACGCCCATATCAGCCAAAACAGAATGATTCCCTAGACAGTTCAACACCTTCAGTTCCACTGACAACACAAATGGCCCAAATGAATATTATAGACAGCGCCTACACTGAATATTACCCAGATTTCTCATGATGTTGCCCAGAGAGAGAAGATGACAAACTGCCCCTAATCCCCATTCCAGTAGATCAGACAGGTCCATTTATAGAGGTCCGACTTCTTGGGGAGGATAGGAAGTTTCTACTAGACACTGGGGCCAGTAAAACAACAATAAGCCATCAAGAGGTCCCAGAGGCTCCTCTCTCGGGTTCAAAAAGTATTTCTCTGGGTTTCTCGGGACAACCTGTGACAAACGTCACGTCAAAGCCACTGCCCTTGCAGGTTGGTCCCCTCATGACAACTACAGATCTTATATTGACAAAATCATGTCCAGAAAACTTGCTTGGTATAAAAACATTGAAAGAATTAGGAGCTGTCATTGTTTGCTCACCTACAGATGTCAGACTATTTCTGCGAGATTTCAAGGGCCACTACACAAGTAGAGAATTAGATGAGCGTTTGAAAGATTTGCCACACACCCTGTGGGCCACTGATTCCACCACAGTAGGATGTATGGAAATAACACCTCACAAGGTTACACTGAAAGAGGGAGCCCAACTACCACGCATAAGGCAATACAAAATTCCACCTCAGGCTGAACAAGCATTAATGTTAATTATTCAGGACCTAATACAGTCAGGTGTGATTAAGGAAACAACTTCTAACATTTGCAATTCCCCTGTTTTACCAGTTCATAAAAAAGTGGAACCAGGAACACCACCTGTCTACAGACTAGTGGTGGATTTGAGAGAACTCAATAAATGTGTCGTTCCACAACACCCTGTGGTTCCAGGCATCTCCACCCTACTCACAGCCATAGATGCGGAAGCAACGCATTTTTCAGTCATTGACTTGAAAAACGCATTCTTTAGCATACCTATTCACCCAGACAGTCAATACCTTTTTGGCTTCTCCTTACAAGGACGAAGTTTCCAATTCACAAGAGCTCCTCAAGGTTTCACAGAGAGTCCAAGCGTATATAGCCAAGCATTAAAAAGACAACTAGATACTGTTCAAATGCCCACGGATACAGCCATACTACAATATGTTGATGATATCCTCATTACGGCCAGATCTGACGCAGCATGTGCTGAAGCATCACTACTAGTACTAGAATTCCTAGCTGCAAATGGCCATAAAGTTTCCCCTGGTAAGCTCCAATTTTGTTTACAGCAAGTGGCATACTTAGGGCACTTGCTGTCAAAGGAGGGTAGGCAGCTTACACAGGAACGCATCCAACTCATACAACAAATACCACAACCAACAACACAGAAACAAGTTCGAGCCTTTGTTGGTCTCACCTCATATTGTAGACAGTGGATCCCACAATTTGCACTCATTTCCAAACCGTTAGTGCAGCTGACAACACTCGAAGCTGGCGCTACTCCACAATTACCCTGGACAGATGAACACACGCAAGCCTTTCAGTCTCTTAAAAAAGCTATGTGTCAAGCCCCAGTGCTGGCAACACCTAATTACACCAAAGATTTTACATTATTTGTAACAGAAAACTCAGGTACAGCACTATCAGTTCTGACCCAACTTCAAGCAGACAAACATAAACCATGTGGTTATTTTTCAAGCACATTAGATCCAGTAGCACAAGCATTGCCTGCATGTCTAAAATCAGTAGCAGCTACTGCACAAGCTATTAGACAAAGCGATTCTATTGTATTGGGACATCATCTGATAGTTCAGGTCCCACACGCTGTAGAACTTCTGTTAAACAGAACACAAACACAGCATCTGACAATAGCCAGACTCACCGGATATGAGATGACACTTTTTCAGCCACACATTGAGATTAGACGCTGCAACATTTTAAACCCAGCAACACTGTTGCCACTGACCTCTCCTACTGAAGAAATTCACGATTGTATTGACATAATTGATTTAGTGACCAAACCAAGACCAGATTTACAAGATACTCCCCTTGCTAAGGCAGAAATGACACTCTTTGTTGATGGTTCATGTATGAGACTCCCCACAGGAGAATTAGCAGCAGCCTATGCCGTCACAAATGGTACAGACACTTTAGAAGCACACAAGATAGAGATACTGTCGGCACAGGCAGCAGAACTCATAGCCCTAACACGAGCATGTCACTTAGCAAAAGGAAAGTCAGTTAACATCTACACTGATTCACAATATGCCTTTGGAGTTGTACACAACTTCGGTACATTATGGAAAGAGAGAGGATTTCTCACATCACATGGGTTCAGAATACAGCATGCTACACTCATCACTGCCCTCTTAGAGGCCAGTCAGTTACCAGAGAAAATCGCAGTGCTAAAATGTAAAGCGCACACAAAAGGAACAGATGAAATATCAAAAGGAAATGATTCTGCAGACAGTGCAGCCAAGTTAGCAGCAAACACAGAATTAAGTATACCACACCGCCAATATACAATACGAGACCCCTTTTCTGACATCCAGGATGTCCAAAGTCACGCCACACCACAGGAACTGCTAGAATGGAAGGAAAAAGGAGGGGTCCTTACAGATCAAGGCTGGATGACACCTGAAAGAGCAGTATGGTTTCTACCGGATGCCATGGTACAAGTTATGGTAAACACCATACATGGACCAGCACATCTGGGAGAAAAAGCAATGTTAGACAGCATACAGAATATATGGCACAACAAACATTTGAGAGCTGCAGCCAAACAAAAAGTTAAAACGTGCATGATTTGTAATCAGTTCAACCCAGGAAAAGGCACAAAGGTGGAACAGGGAGGATTCCAACCCCTGACCATCCATTTGAAGTTCTCCAGATGGACTATATCCAGATGGAGAGATGTAGAGGTCACAAGTATGTGCTAGTTGTAGTGTGTGCTCTGACCAGATGGACAGAAGCCTATCCCGTCCCAGATTACACTGCAACGACAACTGCTAAACAATTAGTTAGAGAGTTTTTTCCGAGGTATGGGTTGCCCCGTGTCATCTACTCAGATAACGGCCAACCTTTTTCCTCTGAACTCATGAAGCAAGTGTCTCTTCTGTTAGGGTACACTTGGAAGTTTCACTGTGTAAGACATCCTCATGCAGCAGGTCTAGTAGAAAGGCACAACCAAACTTTGAAGACAAAATTGGCCAAGATATGCACTGACAAAGGCGTGGACTGGATGGTAGCCTTACCGGTTGCCCTCTTCTACATGCGTATGGTAGCCCATTCCAGAACTGGCTTATCTCCATATGAAGTGGTCTTTGGCAGACCACCAAATATGTGGGGTACGCCAAGGCCTAAAAGAATAACTGATGTTGACAGTACTATGCTGACTGACTACCTGGCTTCCTTGATGTCTGCACTCCAATCTTGTCGTTCTCAGGTTGCTGCCACCTTCCCTGACAAAACCAACCCGGAAGAACACGCCATCCGACCCGGGGACTGGGTCCTCGTGAGGAACTTCGACCGGACCAGTCCCCTCCAGCCCAGGTGGAAGAAGCCAAGACTCGTACTACTAACAACACGGACAGCAGTGAAGGTCGAGGGCAGGAAGGGCTGGCTCCACGCAAGCCACTGCCGGAAACATTTTGGACAAAAAGACACTGTTGCTGATGGCCCTGCCAATCCCACTGACATTGTGACTGAACAATCTTTATTGCCTTTGGAACTAACCCCACAACAGGATTACAAATCAAAGTTAAGGTCTGCCATTCGGACTCTGGCTAATTAAGTCCATTGGGCGTCGGTCCAGTGGTGAAGCGGTTGGAGCATGGGAATGGATTTTAACACCTTGACTATGTGGGAGAAAAAGAAAAAAATGAACTCTAGAAAAAGACATAATGGTCCTATTATATGTTTGACAGTATTATTTTTCCTCATGGCAGTTATGACGTGTCTTGGTTGGATTCTCCACACTGTTTTTCCCCCAACACAACACACCTCTCATACACCCAACAGCACTCAGGAACACACCTATCACGACCTACCCCCTCATGAACAAGCCCATAGACTAGCCTTGCGAAACAATACCTTCATACAGATGCCACACCACACTCAGCAAGCCAGTAATAGCACCAATTGTTGGATATGTGGCCGCATCCCACCTCATCAGAAAAAGGGAGGGATGCCTCTTTTTTTCTTTCCCATTCTCTTATAATGGAACTTGTGAAGCCTGGTTCGCCCTAATAACAGCTGACGCTACTACCCCCACCTCCTGCCCTGACGGAAATAATTCATGCAAGAATGGGTGGCCTTGGGGGATTTAAACAAGGTACTCAATACTGCCTGTTACCCTAATAAGGAGGGAGATCCTCAGGCGACCGGTACAGTCCTAGAAAGTGAAGAATACAAGCAAGGGAACATGACCATGTCCTACAAGATGTTAAATACCAAACCTAAAAAGAATGCTGGTTCCCCTTCCATCTCGGTCTCACCAGTAAAAGGTCACCTGTGCATCCAGAAAAATGGCTCTGTTCCATTAGGACACAGTGACTGTCATACCACTATAAGTTTTGAAGACAGAGGAAAGTCCTCATTTCTAGCATCTCGCCATACTTATTTCATCTGTGGCCAAACGGCCTATGTGCAGCTGCCCTTGAACTGGGGGGGAACTTGCTATATAGCATTCCTGTTACCCCCTGTCTTTGTGGCCCCATCCACTTACCACAGAGACCTCCTAGTGCCCCATGTCAGACATAAAAGAACGATCGATACCTCCTTGGTTGACCAAACGGAAACCTCATGGGAACAGTATACAGATTTTAACAAAGGGTTCTTCTTCTTTGTTGGCCCTGTACAGAACAGCAAGCTTATACGCAGGTTGACAAGGACCTTAGAGGCTGTAGTAAACCAGACGGCGTCTGCCCTGGGGAGCTTAACCCAGGAGCAGTCTGCCATACGATTGGTTACTCTCCAAAATCGCCTTGTCCTTGACATCATCTTGGCTGACAGAGGCGGAGCCTGTAAAATTATAGGCTCTAGCTGCTGTATATTTATTCCTGATAATTCCCCATCTGTATACACGGCCATAACAAAATTACACAAGATAGCCGTAAGTTTACATCAAGAACCTGGCACTTGGACGTGGTCTGACTGGTTCTGGAAGATAATATCGTCCTGGGGATGGCAACTGCTGTCAGCAGCAGACATAATATTCCTGATAATAACTGGATGCTGCCTTTGCATCCAATGTGGTCCTGCCCTATGCGGTCTATGCGCTGCAAAATGCATTCCTAAACCACTTGTCCAGCAGAGAGAAAGGGAAAGAATCATGTTACAAGAATGTATAAATGATCTCATGCAAATTGAGATATAATGTAGGTACACTCTGGGGCAAGGAGGGAATGTGGAAATAAAATCTATAATTATGCCCCTTCGCTGCCCTCTGCGCAATCTAATTATGCCCCTTTGCGCGATCCCCTTTGCGCGATTAATAATTGCCCACATTAAAAGCCGGCACCATTTTGTTTTTAATTCACCCTTTGGTGTCCCAAGACCCCGAGCACGAGCACGACACCCCTGCACCTGGTTTTCCTCATTTTCACCATCTGTCTCTGTGGTTTCTGCCAAGTCCGGGAAACCAGTACATGAGTTCCTGCTCCCCCGCAGAGATGGTTCATGTTTCTGACATGAAGCACGAGCACAAACCCCCAAATGAGGAAGCCTTCCCCTTCCAACTGTCAGACTATTTCACATCGCAGGTCCCCTCACGAAGCCTAAGACACGCCCCCATTTCTTCACACTCTGCTCCTCTTGCTGAATCTTTGTTCCTCTATCTGCCACGACCTGTTTGTTCCTCTATTTTGCCTCGTGACCAAGACTGTATAAATATTCTGCTGTTGAAAATAAAGAACCCCCACTTAAAGAGAGGGACTTGAGAGATTGCTCCTGTGCCCGCTTGGTGCTGGAAGCGCTCCCTTTAACTCGAGTTATTGGTCTTCTCCTCCTTCATTTGAGCACCACGGACTCCTCGATTTGCATTGACAAGAAATTATGATTTATTAAGCATAGAAATTCAGAAATGAGGTAATAAGTAAATTTAATTTACCACACTACGCCCAGCCTTAATGTTAGTTAGATAAACACAATACATGCCATCTCATAGTGATATGTAACTGTGTCATGACATGTACAAACCTAACAACAAATAAAGCAAGGCAGTGGCACAAATCTAACCAACAAACACTGTCAGATATTTTGCCACCACTAGAACACCACCTCACAGGGAAGCTCACTGAAAGGAAAGAATGCTGTGTATGCTGGTGAAGTGAGTGTACCCAATAGCATGATGGGAGTTGTAGTCACAGATATTGGTCACCCTCACAATTGGCCCATCAACACCACTCTGAACCATGCTCACATCACAGGGAGTGGAAAAGAACTGACAAGATGGCTGACACTGGGCACTGCTGTGGGGAGCACAAGGCCCTGCTGGGAACTTTGCACCAACCAACAGCAGGACACCACTGACTGACATCCTGAAAGCCAACTTGCACTCCCTGCAATGGAAGCACGTTCCATGGTGGGATATCTGGCTGGGTGGGAAGGAGGACTGACAGCTCTGACCATAGTTACAAGCAGCTTTTCTCACACACACCCTTAACACAAACTCCACACAACTCACTTGGGAGAATGCAATGCCTCACACTCTAATTAAATATCCCACAAAGAACAACCACACTGGGTTATGCTGTGTGAAGCACAGGGACACTCTTGGGACTTGTAGCCAAACAAACGCCAGGACAACACTGTCAGCCATCCTGTCAGCACAGGCACACTACCCCACAGGGAAGCAGAGTCAAAAGGAAGGAAGTATGGGCATGCTGGGAAGGGGGTGTAGGCAATGGCATGATGGGAGTTGTAGTCACAGATATTGGTCACCCTCACAATTGGCCCATCAACACCACTCTGAATCATGCTCACATCACAGGGAGTGGAAAAGAACTGACAAAATGGCTGACACTGGGTACTGCTGTGGGGAGCACAAGGCCCTGCTGGGAACTGTGCACCAACCAACTGCAGGACACCACTATCAGCCATCTTGCCATCGCTGTCACACTCACACACAGTGAAGTCGACTCAAAAGGAAGGAAGTATGGGCATGCTGGGAAGGGGGGTGTAGGCAATAGCATGATGGGAGTTGTAGTCACAGATATTGGTCACCCTCACAATTGGCCCATCAACACCACTCTGAACCATGCTCACATCACAGGGAGTGGAAAAGAACTGACAAGATGGCTGACACTGGGTACTGCTGTGGGGTGCACAAGGCCCTGCTGGGAACTGTGCACCAACCAACAGCAGGACACCACTGACTGACATCCTGAAAGCCAACTTGCACTCCCTGCAATGGAAGCACGTTCCATGGTGGGATATCTGGTTGGGTGGGAAGGAGGACTGACAGCTCTGACCATAGTCACAAGCAGCTTTTCTCACCCCACCCCCCCACCTTAACACAAACTCCACACAACTCACCTGGGAGAATGCAATGCCTCACACTCTAATTAAATATCCCACAAAGAACAATCACACTGGGTTATGCTGTGTGAAGCACAGGGACACTCTTGGGACTTGTAGCCAAACAAACGCCAGGACAACACTGTCAGCCATCCTGTCAGCACAGGCACACTACCCCACAGGGAAGCAGAGTCAAAAGGAAGGAAGTATGGGCATGCTGGGAAGGGGGGTGTAGGCAATGGCATGATGGGAGTTGTAGTCACAGATATTGGTCACCCTCACAATTGGCCCATCAACGCCACTCTGAATCATGCTCACATCACAGGGAGTGGAAAAGAACTGACAAGATGGCTGACACTGGGTACTGCTGTGGGGAGCACAAGGCCCTGCTGGGAACTGTGCACCAACCAACAGCAGGACACCACTGTCAGCCATCTTGCCATCGCTGTCACACTCACACACAGTGAAGTCGACTCAAAAGGAAGGAAGTATGGGCATGCTGGGAAGGGGGGTGTAGGCAGTAGCATGATGGGAGTTGAAGTCACAGATATTGGTCATCCTCACAATTGGCCCATCAACACCACTCTGAACCATGCTCACATCATAAGGAGTCGAAAAGAACTGACAAGATGGCTGACACTGGGTACTGCTGTGGGGAGCACAAGGCCCTGCTGGGAACTGTGCACCAACCAACAGCAGGACACCACTGACTGACATCCTGAAAGCCAACTTGCACTCCCTGCAATGGAAGCACGTTCCATGGTGGGATATCTGGCTGGGTGGGAAGGAGGACTGACAGCTCTGACCATAGTTACAAGCAGCTTTTCTCACACACCCCCTTAACACAAACTCCACACAACTCACCTGGGAGAATGCAATGCCTCACACTCTAATTAAATATCCCACAAAGAACAACCACACTGGGTTATGCTATGTGAAGCACAGGGACACTCTTGGGACTTGTAGCCAAACAAACGCCAGGACAACACTGTCAGCCATCCTGTCAGCACAGGCACACAACCCCACAGGGAAGCAGAGTCAAAAGGAAGGAAGTATGGGCATGCTGGGAAGGGGAGGTGTAGGCAATGGCATGATGGGAGTGGTAGTTACAGCTCAACATCCCCCACCCACATGGCCCAGCAAGCTCACACTGAAGCATGCACACCTCACAGGGAGTGAAAAGCCACTTCTAAGATGTCTGACAATGGTCCTCTGTTGTGGGGAGTACCAGGCCCTGCTGGGAACTGGGCACCAACCAACAGCAGGACACCACTGACTGACATCCTGAGAGTTAACCTGCACCCACTGCAAGGGTGGCTTGCTTCATGGTGGGATAACTGGGCTGGGGGGAGAAGGAGGTCCGGATGTCAACCAAATACCACCAATGCTGGTCATGCACACACCTCAACATCCACATTGCAAAGCATCAGGTTGGCAGGACAATGAGCCACACCAATATCAACCTCTGACTGTGATAACTTAGGACAATGCAATGTACAGGGCCGCATCCAGAGGTACAGTCACAACTGTCATGTGTTTGAACCATTGATGCCTGCAGAAACATAACATACATTGTGTGTCTCTTCCAAAAACAGGTGATGATGGGGACACAGCAGCAGATGAGGAGGAGTCCCTGTCCCAGGCTCCGGTGGCCCATGAGCTCTCTGGTGTGGAACAGCCTCTGCCCTCATCGGATGGCAAAGACCAACCTGGCACCTCCGGTGTGAGTCATCATGCAGCACCAGCAGGACCACCATCTGCACCCCTGCACCCATTCCTCCAACATCTGCCAACACACAGACCACCCCCGCCGACACGGACAGACCAAGGACACTCAATGACAACAGCACAGGGACCCCAGACCACCGTGAAGCAACGGACAACAACCCCAGTACCAACCCCCAAGGGGGCCTAGGGTCACCTGTGCGTGCCACCACAGGTCCCGCACGTGTGGCCAGTGGTGGTGGGAGGGGTGGTAGGCAGAGGTCGCTGTTTGCAGAGGGGTCTGGACTGCATGATGACCCACAACTGGTACGCATTGCTGATGCGTACCGGAATAGCACCGGAGAGGTCAGCCAGGTAGTGGGGATCCTCAAGGACATTCAACAGCAGCAGGCTGCCCATCATGCACGCTTGGACTCCCACATGTCCCGTGTGGAGACATACATGTTCCATGTGGAGACACACATGTCTGGCATGGAGTCCAAGTGGGACACATTGGAAGAACTGACAGCGGTGCAGAGGGACATATTGACATGCCTCCGCCAGATTAGCACCAACATGGTCACACCTCCCTGTGTGCCCACAACATCTGGTGCCGCCACAACTGCAACTGCCACAGGGAGGGAGGATGACTCTGGTGGAGAGTCCTCTGCACCGCAGCAGCCTGCACGTGAGGGTCCCCCCAGAAAGAAGAGGGGCCGTCCGAGGAAGGACAACTGAGAAGCCGATGGCCATGTACATCCCCCAGGAACCCAACACCTGTTCTGGAAATTCTCCTTTGTGTGCAAACTGTTCACCCTGTCGAATGCAACACAACTTTCCCACATGACATGGAGAGTTTAAGTTGGACTAATGTATCAGATGACTGTGGACTTTACTCAGGACATTTCTGCTACCAACACTTCCAACTCATCTGGGAACTTTGGATTCCAATCCCAATGTACAGCACCCACCATCCTGTGCACTATCCTCACACATGTATGTAAATAAACTCACTAATACACCATACTTGCCTCTGTTGTGATTCCAATGTTGTTTTTGTCATGGAGATGATGATCTGCTAAATGACACTGTGCATGCTAACTGCTACAGCAAGTTCAACACCGTCATGTGAGTCATGGTGACGTGACACATATGAGGGAGACACACCACTAGGGCTACACAACATATACACACCAGGTCCATCTGACTCATCGCCTACACTGATGATGCCAGGAAATACAGTGGAATGCACAGACACCACACCTATTCACAGTCTGTGTTAACTAGCCCACAGGTGCAGTAAGCAAATGTCAGTCAGATGTGTGACCACAGACAACACACATCCCAAAGTGAAGCACAGGTTTATTACACATTTGCAACATGTTGTTTCCACTACAGATGCAAGGTAATCCCACGTGGCAGTGGCCACACAGTCACCAAGTGTAGAAGAAATAAAGTCCAGGGGTGTGTGGCACATCACCTGTAGGGAAACGACTGCTTCCACCCTGGAAGTTGAATCATGGTGTCGGGGGATCCGAGTTGACCAAACAACTCTGAAAGCACCCTGTGAAGGACAGACATGACACACACTCAAAAGCACTGAAGAACAGGACAGAACTGCAATACTCATGCCCAATACATGTCACAAGATACCTACACAAAACCAAATTAGCATGTCAACACTGTTGGGGAGTACAGACTACCTGTAAGGACACATCGCTGCACGCATCCAGTCAAGTAGCACATGGCAACACTCAAACAGCAACAGAGCACCACCAACACATATTATGCAAACTCAAATCATTGACATGACATCTCTGGATACTCACATTCAGGTGAAGAAGTTGGTGATGAGCTGTGTGCGGACATCACCCTCATCATCATCATCATCATCACTGGCATCGTGGCCCAGGCCAGGATCCTCCACAGGTGGCGGATGTTGGTCATCGTCATCCAGGATGAGAGGCAACTCCTTCCGCACTGCCAGGTTGTGTAGCATGCAGCAGACGATGACAATCTTGCACACCTTTGCTGGGGCATATGGGAGGGCCCCTCCTGCCTTGTCCAGGCAGCGAAAGCGGCTCTTCAGGAGACCAAATGTCCGCTCGATCACTCTCCTGGTCCGACCATGTGCCTCATTGTAGCGCATCTGGGCTGGTGTCACAGGGTTCCTGAGGGGTGTCAGCAACCACGGCATGTTGGGGTATCCGGAGTCACCTACATACAGACAATTGCACATTAGCTGAGTTGGAAAAGAGGGTGGAATACAACATTGCAGAACACACACAATGGTACAAAGTCAGTACACACCGACAAGCCAGGCACGCTGGTTCTGCATCTGTGACATCATCCTCGGGATGCGACTACTCCTCATCACGTAGGCATCGTGTGCAGAACCGGAGAAACGTGCACACACATGTGAGATGCTCATATCTGCAAGACATACCACCAGAGCATTGATAGAATGGTAATGTTTCCTGTTCCTGTATGCCTGCTCATGTGCCTGTGGTGGTACCAAAGCCACATGTGTCCCATCAATGGAGCCAATGACATGTGGCATCCTCCCCAGGGCATAGAAGTCACTCTTGACGTCAGTGAGTTGTTGACGTTTAGGGAAATAGATGTACTGGTTCAGGTATCTCAACATTGCCTCCAAAACATCGCATAGCACACAGCTGAACATGGTCTGTGACATCCCACCAGCAGACGCCACAGTGTGTTGAAAGGTACCGGTGGCAAAGAAGTGTAGGGCTGCCATCACCTTCACCTTGGGGGTCAGCGCTGTAGGGTATGGCCGGCCAGGTTGCAAATGTGGGGCCAACCGCACCGCCAATTCCTCAATCAGCGGCCTGTTGAAGCGGTACCGTCGGATGCAGTCACGTTCAACCATGGTTGCAAGGTCAGGGAATGGTCTATGGACAGCTGGTGCCCTGCAGTGCATAGGTGAACAAAGAAAGATTGTCAGTCACCCCACATATGTGGCATTGACCATACTCAATATCACATGATACATCATTACGAGACACAAGTACTTGATGTGTGTGCCGTTCTGTATGGACATATATGGCACCTACATGGCCAACATCTAACATCACAGTTCAACATGTGTTGACAACAAGTTCCAGGTTGTGCTATGGGAAATCATTAGGCTGTGTCACAGTACCCATGTACTGCTGTCACGTTCCAAACACACACCACAGTGACAAGTGAGGACAGATGTGCCACAGGCATCACACCTCATTGACAGGTAGATTCCCAGGGAACCTGTATTGCCACATGGACACTGGCATGACATGGGGTATCATGTACACATCAGCAAAACAACCATGACTCCCACAGGTAGTGGCCCCTGTTGCCTCTGCAGGACAGACATGGACGTCTGTGACACACACACGCACAACATCAAAGTCGATGCACAAACAACGTGGATGTGGAGACTGTCTCCCATTGTGCACATGGAATCAGAGACATCTGAAACACAACATGCACACAGACTGTGGAGGGCCATCACTATTGTGGCAATGGGTCACCCTGTGACGTACATACCTTCCCACATGGGACTCAGGGTGTATGTGACATGACATACACATACACAACCTGGAAATGTGACCATGCCACATGCCCTGAACTGAACAGTTGCACATCACAGTGGTCATGTGCACAACACACAAAGGATTCTGTCCCCATGAACACGTGCACAGCCTGGGAGTGGCTGCCCCCAAGTGCCACCCAACAAACCACATGTTGACCCCCATACACACACAGGTAATGCAGCCTTACATGCCTTAGGATACAGTGCGGACAGGCTGTGGTGTTGTAGGTGTGCCCCTGAGTCCCTGGCAAGTAATTGTGGCTGGCATACGTTCACCAGTGACAACCATGGTGACATATGCGAGTGACTTGTACAGGGACGCGTCGTACAGCAATGGACCGATCGGTGCGCACGCATTGGCCATTGCATATGAGGTGGATGGATGCGTGTTGTCATCCGAAATACACGTTGTACAGCAATGGACCGATCGATGCGCACGCATTGGCCATTGCATTTGATGTGGACGGATGCGTGTTGTTTTTCGAAATACGCGTTGTACAGCAATGGACCGATCGGTGCGCACGCATTGGCCATTGCATATGATGTGGACGGATGCGTGTTGTCATCCGAAATACGCGTTGTACAGCAATGGACCGATCGGTGCGCACGCATTGGCCATTGCATATGATGTGGACGGATGCGTGTTGTCATTCGAAATACGCGTTGTACAGCAATGGACCGATCGGTGCGCACGCATTGGCCATTGCATTTGATGTGGACGGATGCGTGTTGTCATCCGAAATACGCGTTGTACAGCAATGGACCGATCGGTGCGCACGCATTGGCCATTGCATTTGATCTGGACGGATGCGTGTGTTTTTCAAAATACGCGTTGTACAGCAATGGACCGATCGGTGCGCACGCATTGGCCATTGCAGATGATGTGGACGGATGCGTGTTGTCATCCGAAATACGCGTTGTACAGCAATGGACCGATCGGTGCGCACGCATTGGCCATTGCATATGATGTTGACGGATGCGTGTTGTCATCCGAAATATGCGTTGTATAGCAATGTACCGATCGGTGCGCACGCATTGGCCATTGCATTTGATGTGGACGGATGCGTGTTGTTTTTCGAAATACGCGTTGTACAGCAATGGACCGATCGGTGCGCACGCATTGGCTATGGCCTGACATGGTAACGGACGCGTTTTCGAAGCTTTAACGAGTCGGATGCAGTGAATTCAGTTGGCCACCCACAACAATGTTGCAAATTCATGGGTGTCATGAAGTTGAACTTTTGAAGGATGCTGTGGACGTGTATAAGTGGTGCAATTCCATGGATTGGCCAGATTCAGAAGATGCAAACGACTTGGACCTATCACTTTGGACACATGGGACAGTATCTGCCTCTGCAGCACACATATAATGCTGGCTGTTCCCCTGAGAGCTCACTTGCCTGCACTACATGCTCCAGGACGACATCTGCCACCACCACTGCTGCTGTCTCTGCATCCTCTGGCTACTGCAATGGCACATACTGTGGAGAGAGCCCCAGCCTTCAGCACTGAGGAGAACCAGGCCCTGCTGGACAGCCTCCTTCCACAGTACAGCAAGCTGTATGGGAAACCAGGGGAGCAGGTGAGTGTGCTGTCCACTGCCTTACTAATTGTGCATGTTGTCTGACTAGCAAGACTTACAGTGTGCACACCAGTGGCTAGCATGCTCACTGAGTACTTGTCACCCCCCAACGTGTGTAGTTACATGCACTGAACAGGTATAGTGCAGTAACAGTGCATTCCAACAAGGTTTGACTTCCCAGGCAATGATACCATTTAGTAACTGCTGGCAAACTGTTCATAGCCATAGTTGCACTGCCTGTGTACATCATATGCCCCTGTGATTGAGACATGTATATCCAACTGTGTGATGCACGGAAATGTTGCATGTGTAGTAATGGCCTTTTCACTTTGTCATCATCACAGGTTGATGCCCACCAGAAGCAGGAGATCTGGCTGACCATCGTCCGGGCAGTACGATCGGTGGGGGTCTACAGGCGCAGGATCTGCAACTGCCAGAAGAGGTGGCAGGACCTTCGTGGCTGGACCCGGAGGATCGCAAGGGTCCAGCTGAAGCTGTCGCCTCCTTGCAGGAGGGGCGGACACCGGACCCTGACCCCCCACATGCTCCGGATCCTGGCGGTGGTCTTCCCTGACCTGGATGGGCAGCTGAAGGCCAGACAGCAGCAACTGCTAGCCTCAACTGTGTACTATGACTGACATGCTCTATGCACTCCTTTAGCCTGGTTCCACTTCCACAGTACAACTGTCATGTCATTCTGGACTCATGTCCCTCACTTGTATCATGCCCCCTCCTCATCTGATACACAGCTGTGGCCCTTACAGTCTGTGACTTAGGTCACTTGGGTACTGTGTACTTGCAGTTACCTGTGCTTCAAGTTGGGGACAGCATCAGTTACAGGAACTTTGTGGTGGGCTGCATGGGTGGGACAATTGCTCACAATGCCTGTGATCTGACATGTACTCTGGATATGGCTTTAACATGTGTTCCAATTGCTGCTCTGACTCACCACATGTCTGGGGTATGTGCCACACACCCATGCTGCTGCAGAGACCAAGGTAGGAGCCTCAGTAGTATGTACATCATGTGTGTGACACATGCATAGCCACCTGCCTAGTGTTCAGGGTAATACCATGTTGCACATGGACCAGGACTGTAATGCCTACTCCGGACATCGAAGGCACTCTGTTCTCCCACTCCCGTGTGTCAGCATACATATTGGGCATTGTGAAGAGGGCACTCAGGTGTATGCCTCTGTGTCACCGTGGTGTGGCCTTGCTATTTGGACTCCTGGAGTGTTTAACAATTTGGGGTGGCCAGCCATCTGAGTTGTGACTATGGGATCTGCACATAGGTCAATGCATAGGTCTCTGATCCCTTGACTGTGCACAATGTTGTATGAAACATTGGGGTGCAGGCAGCTTTGGTTCATTCTCATCAAACGTTGAAGTGCTCATGTGTATGGATTTGTGTTTGCAGTCACTCAAACGTCTCATTTGATTGACGTGGGATCATCTCAGTCCTCATGATGGGGCTGGCCAGGGGTGCACATGTGCACCTGTCAGCTACAGGGCTTACTTTTCAAAAACTTCCATGATTGTGACACAGTGCAGACTGGTGTTGTGTGTATGCACTGCCCCTGTGACAGGAGACAGTTATGACTGACTTGCCAGACAGGCCTGTGCCATGACATTCCAATCGCAAAGGGTGATCCAGCAGTGGTGTGATATGTCCTGCATGCACACCATTGTTGCATTGTTTATCAGGACATGAGGACATCATTGTGTTTGGTGATGGAACCAAAACCCGCATATCAACAGAGACTTTGCCCATCACTTTTCCTGACACATGTACTGAGTCAGTAGCAGGAGATGGCATGTGTTTGGAGTGACACATTTCCATATGTTCTCTTGGATGTCCAACAACTGTGTATGTGGTGCATGGGTGCACATATGATTAGTCGCATACAACAGGCAGCAGACAGATGGGTGCATGTGTGGCATGACTGACTGTCAGGCAGACAATGGGCTTCTTCAAATCAGTGTCAGCACTTATTGCAATGTCTAGCAAATGATGGCAGGGCTTGCTCTGTGATGTGCTGTACTTACTGTGGTGTGTGTGGTCAGTACAGGTGACTAATCTTGCTCTGTTTATCCTGATTGTTTGCAGATACATCCACGGCCACAGGAGGAGACAGCTCCACGGACCAAGAGGAGCGGCAGAGCCAGACTGGGTCCACTGCAGGGGAGACCGAGGGACCCAGTGGCACGGAGGGTGAGGGGAGCCACACTGAGGAGACCTCAGCTATGACCACCTCGGCTGGGGAAAACAGCACTTCCAGTGAGGACTCCCTTGTGGAGGCGGGTGTCAGCAGACCAGAGGCAACGTCAAGCAAGTCTGTCCTGCCACCACCACCATCTCCACCCTCCCATCTGCTCCCATCCCACATGTCCGTGGAGGCTCCCGTGTAGGGGAGCGTGTCAATCAATCAATCAATCAATCAATCACGGCATTTATAGAGCGCGCTACTCACCCGGGAGGGTCTCAAGGCGCTGGGGGAGGGGATAAGTTACTGCTCGAACAGCCAGGTCTTGAGCTGCTTCCTGAAGGAGAGATGGTCCTGGGTTCGCCGAAGGTGAGTGGGGAGGGAGTTCCAGGTCTTGGCTGCCAGGTAGGAGAAGGATCTTCCTCCGGCGGTGGCTCTGCGGATGCGTGGTACGGTGGCGAGGGCGTGGCTGGTTGATCGTAGCTGGCGGGTGGGCGTGTAGAAGGTCATGCGGTCGTTGAGGTACTTGGGGCCCAGGTCGTGGAGGGCCTTGTGTGCGTGGGTGAGGAGTCTGAACGTGATTCTCTTGCTGACGGGGAGCCAGTGCAGGTCTTTCAGGTGTCCGGTGATGTGGCTGTGCCGGGGGATGTCCAGGATGAGTCGTGCGGAGGCGTTCTGGATGCGCTGGAGTCTTTTTGAAGTTTGGCTGTGGTTCCGGCGTAGAGGGTGTTCCCATAGTCCAGTCGGCTGGTGACGAGTGCCTGGGTGACGGTCTTCCTGGTTTCAGTGGGGATCCATCTGAAGATCTTGCGGAGCATGCGCAGGGTGTTGAAGCACGAAGATGAGACGGCGTTGACTTGTCTGGTCATCGACAGGGAGGAGTCCAGGATGAAGCCCAGGTTGCGTGCGTGGTCCGTTGGCTTGGGCGCGGACCACGCACAGGCACCGCACCCCCTGCCTCTGTCCCCCCTGCTGCCCTGAGTGTGGAGTCTGTGGACTTGCTGAAACAGATCCATGTAGGGCAGACATCAATGCTGAGTGTCCTCCATGCACACACGGGTCTTTTGACACAACTGGTGTCATTCATGGAGGGCATGTCATCTGGCATGTCTGCCCTACATCGGACCAATGAGTCCATGACCTCCTCACTGACGGCAGCAGTGTCCCTCCTGCAACAGTCCCTCACCCCTCCTACCTCTGCCCCATCCACAATCCCCAGCACCCTACCTGTCCCAAGCACACACACACCGGCACCGGCATGCACCAGCACAGACACAAGCAGCACACAGACACACAAGCCAAACTCCAGGCGCACACACACGCACAGTCAGGGGACTGATATCTCACTCACAGGGGATGGAGCCCAGACACACACACACGCATCCACGAGCACTCCGCAGTCCTCAGATACCTCTCCCTCCAAAACCCCTTCCCTTGCCTCACCTGCAACCCCCCCCCCTCCCAGAAGCTCTTCCTCTGTGAGCTTGGCCTCTTCCCCACAGATACATCTGACACGAAGTCCAGGCGGAAGAGGCGACCACCACACACAGAGGGGAGTGCCCCTCACACCCGGACACCCTCCCCCAGGCACAGGCTGACTGAGGACCCCCATTCGAAAGTCCCCCCGGACCAGGAAGGGCAAGACCCCACCACCACCACCACGCAGCTCCACCACACAGTCTCTCTCCTCCATCCCCCAGGCCACCACTCCACAGGTTCCACCGCCACACCCTGCCCCAGGTTCCCCCACACACCGATACTGCATCCCCAAACTGCTTAGGCCCTCCCCCTACCACTTGCTCTTCCACCCCCAAACCAGACGCTCTGCCTGTTTGTGCCACTGGTGTGGAGACCGGGTCCCCCCTCTGTCCTGCCCACCTCATCTGCCCCCCTTCCACTCCCTTGGAGTCATGCACTGCAGTGGAGTCCACAACCACCCCGTCTGACTCGGGCACTGCAGTGGGGACCCAGTCCACTCCATCTGACCGGCCCACTGCAGTGGTTGCAGCACCCACACCATCTGACTTGTGCCCTACAGTGGTGCCGGCCCCCACTGAGTCAGACACCTCCACTGCAGTTGCCGGTGACACTCCTGCACCCACCACCCCTTCACTGCCTCCTTCTGGCATCCCCTGATCCTGTCCCTGCAGTGCCTGGCCTGCCCCTTGTATGCCCCTCCGAGGGGGATGTCCCCTGTCCGTACCAGTGCAGGCAAGCAATGGGTGACAAGTTGTCACATATCACCCTGTTGGGACTGTGTATTTGGACTGGCCATTGGCCTTAGTTTCTTTTGGACTTAAATTTTTAGTTTAACATTTGCTGAATAAAGCCTCTTTTTGTTTACTTGTGATTTTTCTTTGGATGTACATGATGTAGATGAGTATCATCATGCATTTGCAGTTGTAATACTGTTCAGATCATGAAAATGAAGTGTTGCTGTGATGGACTCCATGTGGTCCATGGGATATGTGTCCTAATGTAGTCTGGATCTATAGCATCCTTTGCTGCAGTCTGAGGGTGTAATGTTCAGCATTTGACACAGGGATGTACGTTTTGCATTTGTAAATTAACATCTTTGGCTTACACTGATGCACATCTGGTGGGCTTACCATTGTTCAATGTTTCTATTTCCCTGACTGTGTGCCCATCTCCACTGGACATGCAGTTTAGCACATCAATGTTGAAGGACTCATCTGTGTATACAGTGCAACTTGCTTGACACGTGTTTTGGGTGTATGCAGATGACTGACGTGACACTCCCGTACCCAGGCTGATGTGAGCAGAGCCTTCAGTGTGTTGTAGTTGTTGACTCACTGACCGAGTGTTCTGCTGACATGTTTGAGTCGTGCACAGACAAGGTTTGGCACAGCGGACCTTCCACAGGAGTGGAGTGCCCTCATGGCAGTGTGTAATCCCGTGACATTGCCTGGGCCCGTGTTGTGTGTTGTGTGAGCATGTCTGTGTGTGTTCCCTTCCCTTTTCCTACACAGGCTGTGTCCCTAGGGATGTTCCTGTTTGTGATGCTTGCTGAGTTGTCCTGTGTTCATCCAGCATCTTGGACCTGGTTTCTCCGGGATGTGGGTGCATGGCAAACTAATGTTCATCAGGTTGTCATCCCTAGTTGTCTTTGTTGTCAGGGCTGGGGATGTGGGCAAACGCAGATGGGACACAGTCAGGATTCCCCTTGGCACTTGTTGGTTACACAAGTCATGTAATTTACAGTTTGTGGTAGCTTTCAGTGATTGTGACACGTTGTGTGTGTGACTGCTGCCACTCCTCAGGGTCAGAGCTGCAATGTTGGAAGTTGTCTATGTGTGTTCTTTGTGGGTCACCTTGGCTTCTTCATTGGTGTGTGACTGTGGCCGGGATCCCATTGATTGGGGTGGATTTCACGTCATGCCCATGTACGGCGTACTGTGCAGTGTGTCAGACATTCACGAGTCTTGTTGACTGGCCATGTGTGATGGGTTTCTGCACCTTAGTTCCCACCACCACCCCTGGGATTGTCATGGGTGCATGTGCAATGTCACCAGTCCATGTGAGCTTCACTGCTGCACATTGGTGGAGATCAAGGTGTGTGGTGTTGAGTGTGTGCAAATGAGAGTTGTTGCACGGCTAGACCCCTACCTCCATATTGTCCTTGGCTGACAGGCCGTGCTGATTGATTTGTGCTTGTGTAGGTGTGATGGTAGTTTGTTGCTCTGGACACATGACTGTGGTTCACAGTGTGAACGACATCTAGCTTTGTCATCACAGTGGGATTATCATGCAGGCTAGTGTCACCACAATGTGGGGTCCCTGGGGGTAGTGCTGTGGTGGGTCTGTCTCTTGCTGTGTTAGTTGCTGTTCCTACAAGCTTGTGTGACATGTGTAATTTGGGCTCCCTCTCATCTAACAATGCCTGATTGTCCACATAGGGGAATCCGATCCATGAGTTACTTTTGTGTGGCACTGTATACACATCTGTGTAATTGGGATTCAGGCCTCCTCATGTGTTGTGTGGTTGCCTGGGGACACTGGCACACACCCCCATCACCTGTTGTGTTTGATATGCAGTGTGAGGCTGCCTGTTTGTGTTTGTGCATCTGCACCACTGCATTGGCATATCTTTAGTGTGCCATTGGCTGTATGTTGTTTGGTGGATTTCCCCAGCTGTCCCTGGGACTCCTAGGTCATCAGTCAGCACAATAATCATGGTTTGTATGTCCCGTTGCTGCCATGGTATTGTATTTGTTCACCTCACATCTACAGTCTCCACAGGATATCTACATTTGTGTGTCCATTGGTGCAGATATGTGGGTCTGCATTATGATGGTCACTTCTGTCATTGTGTAATTGATGAATGTTGACAATGTCAGCCCCCATGGGTGATGTTTGTCTGCACATGGCCAAAGGTATGTCTTATTTGCACTGCACTGTTTGCCTCACCCAATCTATGTTGCTATTTGACACAAGCACTACTTTGCCACTGATGTGTTTGTTGTTGTGTGACCAGGAATAATCCATGCTGTTTGGCAGTTGCAGCTTTTTCCATGACAACACTTACCTTTTGGTCACTGTGATGATGTGGGTTTAGACCCCATTGCCACAATGTTCAAAATGTGCTTCAGCTATGGACCCCACACTTACATTTTGGTCACTGTGATGATGGGGGTTTAGACCCCATTGCCACAATGTTCAAAATGTGCTTCAGCTATGGACCCCACACTTACATTTTTGTCACTGTGATGATGGGGGTTTAGACCCAATTGCCACAATGTTCAAAATGTGCTTCAGCTATGGACCCCACACTTACATTTTGGTCACTGTGATGATGGGGGTTTAGACCCCATTGCAACAATGTTCAAAATGTGCTTCAGCTATGGACCCCACACTTATCTTTTGGTCACTGTGATGATTGGGGTTTAGACCCCATTGCCACAATGTTCAATTGGGCTTCAGCTATGGACCCCACACTTACATTTTGGTCACTGTGATGATGGGGGTTTTGACCCCATTGCCACAATGTTCAATTGGGCTTCAGCTATGGACCCCACACTTACATTTTGGTCACTGTGATGATGGGGGTTTAGACCCCATTGCCTCAATGTTCATTTGGGCTTCAGCTATGGACCCCACACTTACATTTTGGTCACTGTGATGATGGGGGTTTAGACCCCATTGCCACAGTGGTCATGGTCTGCTTGCATTGTGGAGGCCACACACATTTATGTGTGACACATGTGGTAGGGGGTCACATTGTATGTTCAATGTCATGTTCAGTGTTGTAGGCATTTGACACAGACTACACACGCTTGTCATGATGTTGGGGGGATGTCTTTTTCTGGCATTCCTTATGTTGGAGTATGCTGGTTGTGTCATGCATTACCCGTCCTATGAGTGGGGATGGTAGTAGTGGTAGGCATCCAGGCCCCCATGAGTATGGGTGGTGTTAGTGGTAGGCATCCATCCCCCTATGAGTGGGGATGGTAGTAGTGACAGGTATCCAGGCCCACATGAGTAGGGGTGGTGGTAGTGGTAGGCATCCAGGCCCCCTGAGTAGGGGTGGTGGTAGTGGTAGGCATCCAGGCCCCCATGAGTAGGGGTGGTGTTAGTGGTAGGCATCCATCCCCCATGAGTGGGGATGGTAGTAGTGACAGGCATCCAGGCCCACATGAGTAGGGGTGGTGGTAGTGGTAGGCATCCAGGCCCCCTGAGTAGGGGTGGTGGTAGTGGTAGGCATCCAGGCCCCCATGAGTAGGGGTGGTGCTAGTGGTAGGCATCCATCCCCCTATGAGTGGGGATGGTAGTAGTGACAGGCATCCAGGCCCCCTGAGTAGGGGTGGTGTTAGTGGTAGGCATCCATCCCCTTATGAGTGGGGATGGTAGTAGTGGTAGGCATCCAGGCCCACATGAGTAGGGGTGATGGTAGTGGTAGGCATCCAGGCCCCCCTGAGTAGGGGTGGTGTTAGTGGTAGGCATCCATCCCCCTATGAGTGGGGATGGTAGTAGTGACAGGCATCCAGGCCCCCTGAGTAGGGGTGGTGTTAGTGGTAGGCATCCATCCCCCTATGAGTGGGGATGGTAGTAGTGACAGGCATCCAGGCCCACATGAGATGGGGTGGTGGTAGTGGTAGGCATCCAGGCCCCCTGAGTAGGGGTGGTGGTAGTGGTAGGCATCCAGGCCCCCATGAGTAGGGGTGGTGTTAGTGGTAGGCATCCATCCCCCTATGAGTGGGGATGGTAGTAGTGACAGGCATCCAGGCCCACATGAGTAGGGGTGGTGGTAGTGGTAGGCATCCAGGCCCCCTGAGTAGGGGTGGTGGTAGTGGTAGGCATCCAGGCCCCCATGAGTAGGGGTGGTGGTAGTGGTAGGCATCCATCCCCCTATGAGTGGGGATGGTAGTAGTGACAGGCATCCAGGCCCCCCTGAGTAGGGGTGGTGTTAGTGGTAGGCATCCATCCCCCTATGAGTGGGGATGGTAGTAGTGGTAGGCATCCAGGCCCACATGAGTAGGGGTGGTGGTAGTGGTAGGCATCCAGGCCCCCCTGAGTAGGGGTGGTGTTAGTGGTAGGCATCCATCCCCCTATGAGTGGGGATGGTAGTAGTGGTAGGCATCCAGGCCCACATGAGTAGGGGTGGTGGTAGTGGTAGGCATCCAGGCCCCCTGAGTAGGGGTGGTGTTAGTGGTAGGCATCCATCCCCCTATGAGTGGGGATGGTAGTAGTGACAGGCATCCAGGCCCCCTGAGTAGGGGTGGTGTTAGTGGTAGGCATCCATCCCCCTATGAGTGGGGATGGTAGTAGTGACAGGCATCCAGGCCCCCCTGAGTAGGGGTGGTGTTAGTGGTAGGCATCCAGCCCCCCATGAGTAGGGGTGGTGGTAGTGGTAGCCATCAGGCCCCTATGGGTGTGTATGGCATTGGTGATAGCCATCCCGCCCCTATGGTTCTGCTGTTGCTAGTGTACGTCATTTCTGCATCCCTATGTGTGTGTGACATATGTCGGGTACGTGTCGTTTGTTTGTGTTGTGGGTGTTTGACTTACCGTCTGCGCCGTACGCGTCCGTACCGGTTCCGGTAATAGATGTAGAGTATTGGTAGGACTTGCGCGATGGGATTCATGGTTGGGTCGTCTCGTTCGTGTTTCTCGTGGCTTCGACTCGTACTCGTCGCTGGCTTGTTCGTCTCGTAGCCGTGGATCGTCTTGTGGCGTGAATCGGAGCTTATGTGCAGCTCTCCCGGATGCTCTGACGTGCCGGACGTAGCGACGGGTTCGGCGCGTACGGAAGGCGCATCGTACTAGTCCGGCCGGAAGGTGCTGTATATTTGCTTCCGTGCGACTCGATTCAGCGTTTACGGATCCGGCTCGGATGGGGAACAGGAGCTGGAATGGGTACGTACGGCTGGGTCGGAATCTGAGCAGTTATGCGCATCGTACTTGCTCGTTCGGACAAATGTTCGAATCGGTCGGGAAACACGCGTTCGGCTTGGTTTTTTTCCAGACGAATAGTGTTAGGTGCGCTTCCGGCCGAGATCGGAATCGACCCCCTAGGTCTGAGTGCTTATGGAACAAAAAGTGCTTTCAGGTATTTAGGGCCATGGCCTCCCTTGTTCTGAAGATGATGCAGGGAAATTTGAATTTTTTTTTCTGCACAAAAGGTAGCATTTGAAACCCAGTGCAATGTAATCTGATTTCATTAGGATGAGGAAGAGCCGGGCTGCTTGGTTCTGTAAACTGATTTTGCATTATTTTTGTTATGGGCTCCAGAATGGACAATTTTCAATAATTAATTCTCAGTACCAGCAGTGTCCTGGTCAATTCAATGCACTGCAGACCATGGAGCAGGAGGAGGATCCTTCTCAGTAGCATGGCGTGAAAGTTCGTGTTTTAATCACTTTGGAGATTCGGTGATCAATAGGATTCTGACAAACCGTGCTCCTGAGCTCTTTACTGTATGAGCATCAGTTGGCTCTTTCAGCAGGATGGAGGTCAGACTGATGGCTGCTGGGTCTCCCCCTAAGAACTTAGGCATTAGCACCACTAGCCTAAGCCTCTCACCAGCCTCTCAGCAGAACTTAGGAGACAGTTCAGGGACAACAACAGGGACATGGGAAAAAGATCATCCCTGTCAAAGTGTCTGTGGGAAACCACTACTGCTACCATTGGCATTTTGGTAAATCAATGTCCAATGGTGCATCCCCACAACATGAGAGTCTCTCTCTCTATTTAATGACTCCATTGACCCAACTGCCCGCCTGATCGCTTTTTATGGATAAAGTCCACCCTGCTCTCTTGGTTTAAAGACTTGTGAACATTTGTGAATTAGTGATGAGTTATTCCCCGTTGACTTCTGGCTGACCCCTCTTGCAAAGGCTTCTTCTGTTCCCTCACTGTCTCA